>JBCFYV010000100.1:60354270-60954270 GCA_039000515.1 Timema cristinae
AAACATAAACATTAAAAAAATCACAAAAAAACATGATCCATAGAAAAGTGAAATTTAAAAATGTGTCTCGTGCACTTCAATACTACCAAATTGCCCGGACAAACTACACAAACATTCAAAATAACTCTAAAAATATCGATTTTTCTATAAAAAAATTCCTTAAGTAAAACGAATCTCCCCTGAATAACCTACTTAAAAAAGATTACATTTACGATCAAAAAAAAATTAAGCTTACATTTGAAATTATTCCGTTAGTCAACATACATTTAAAATGAAGCTCATATTATCTAAACATAAAAAAAATTCCAACAGACTCGATAATAAAAAAGATTATATGTGTTCGTTGGTGCAATCCCAAAAATGCCAGACACTCAAAATATTCAAATACTCTAAAATATCATTTTCATAAAAATTTCCAAGTAGGAAGCCTTTAAATTACCCCTAAAGAGATTTCACTGTTACGTCTAAAAATTTACTAGGGTGTTATTAACCACATATATAATAAAAGAAGGGCTCGGATTTACATACATAAAAAGTTCACAAGACCCGAAAAGATAGAATTAGATGGTCTCTTATGCACTTAAATTACAAGATTGGTGGGAAAATCAGAATATTCAAAAAACTCTAAAACTATTGATTTTTCATAAAAAAATTCCCCAACTATAAGGAAGGCCCTGAATTACCTCTTAAAGAAAGCTTAAATGTTTTGATCGAATAAAAAACTAAGTTGTTACCGGCTCTTCTGTAGCCAACATATATGTAAAATAAAAATTAAAAAAAATCACAAAACATGATCCGATAGAAAAGTGTAATTTAAATGTTTTCTCGTGCACTTCAATACTACCAAATTGCCGACAACTACACAAACATCAAATAACTCTAAAAATATCGATTTTTCATATAAAAATTCCTTATGAAAACGAATCCCTGAATAACCTACTTAAAAAGAGATTACTGTTACATCGATAAAAAATTTAGCTTCACTGGCTCTTCCGTATCAACATACATGGTAAAATGAAGGGCTCGATTTACGTACATAAAAAAATTCACAACACTCGATAAATAAAAGATTATATGGTGTCTTGTGCAGTCCCAAAAATTGCCAGACACATCACAAATATTCAAATAACTCTAAAAATATCAATTTTTCATAAAAAATTTCCCAAGTAATGGGAAGCCTAGAATTACCCGCTAAATGAGATTTCACATTTAATCGATAAAAATTTAGTTTATGGGTGTTTATGTAATCCACATATATAATAAAAGGAAGGGCTCGGATTTACATACATTAAAAAAGTTCACAAGACCCGAAAAGATAGGAGATTAGATGGTCTCTTATGCACTTCAATATTACAAGATTGGTGGAAAATCAGAATATTCAAAATAACTCTAAAACTATTGATTTTTCATATAAAAATTCCCCAACTATAAGGAAGGCCCTGGAATTACCTACTTAAAGAAAGCTTAAATGTTTTGATCGAATAAAAAACTAAGTTGTTACCGGCTCTTCTGTAGCCAACATATGTGTAAACATAAAATTAAAAAAATCACAAAACATGATCCGATAGAAAAGTGTAATTTAAATGTTGTCTCGTGCACTTCAATACTACCAAATTGCCTGACACACTACACAAACATTCAAAATAACTCTAAAAATATCGATTTTTCATATAAAAATTCCTTATGTAAAACGAAGTCCCTGGAATAACCTACTTAAAAAGAGATTACATGTTACGATCGGATAAAAAATTTAGCTTCACTGGCTCTCCGTAGTCAACATACATGGTAAAATGAAGGGCTCGGATTTACGTACATAAAAAAATTCACAACACTCGATAATATAAAAGATTATATGGTGTCTTGTGCAGTCCCACAAAATTGCCAGACACATCACAAATATTCAAAATAACTCTAAAAATATCAATTTTTTCATATAAAAATTTCCCAGTAATGGGAAGGGCCCTTTGAATTACCCGCTAAATGAGAATTTCACATGTTACGATCGGATAAAAAATTTAGCTTTTTATGGGTGTTTATTAATCCACATATATAATAAAAAGGAAGGGGTCGGATTTACATACATTAAAAAGTTCACAAGACCCGAAAAGATAGGAGATTATATGGTCCCTTATGCACTTCAATATTACAAGATTGGTGGAAAAATCACGAAAATTCAAAATAACTCTAAAACTATTGATTTTTCCCTATAAAAATTCCCCAACTATAAGGAAGGCCCTGGAATTACCTACTTAAAGAAAGTTTAAAATGTTTTGATCGAATAAAAAACTAAGTTGTTTCCGGCTCTTCTTTAGCCAACATATGTGGTAAATATAAACATTAAAAAAATCACAAAACATGATCCGATAGAAAAGTGTAATTTAAATGTTGTCTCGTGCACTTCAATACTACCAAATTGCCAGACACACCTCACAAACATTCAAAATAACTCTAAAAATATCGATTTTTCATATAAAAATTCCTTATGTAAAACGAAGTCCCTGGAATAACCTACTTAAAAAGAGATTACATGTTACGATCGGATAAAAAATTTAGCTTCACTGGCTCTTCCGTAGTCAACATACATGGTAAAATGAAGGGCTCGGATTTACGTACATAAAAAAATTCACAACACTCGATAATATAAAAGATTTTATGGTGTCTTGTGCAGTCCCACTAAATTGCCAGACACATCACAAATATTCAAAATAACTCTAAAAAATATCAATTTTTCATATAAAAATTTCCTAAGTTATGGGAAGGCCTTAGAATTACCCACTAAATGAGATTTCACATGTTACGATCGGATAAAAAATTTAACTTTTAGGGTGTTTATGTAATCCACATATATAATAAAAGGAAGGGCTCGGATTTACATACATTAAAAAAGTTCACAAGACCCGAAAATATAGGAGTTAGATGGTCTCTTATGCACTTCAATATTACAAGATTGGTGGAAAAATCACGAATATTCAAAATAACTCTAAAACTATTGATTTTTCATATAAAAATTCCCCAACTATAAGGAAGAGGAATGATATGAAAATAGGAGGGAGGATAAAAAGAGGTAGGGGGCTATACAGTGTTGTTAAGAGTGTATTTTTTTTAAGTAAAAGTTTGGTTATTATATTGACACGATGGATTATTTGAAGCTTTGTTTTACAGGATTCTTTACAATATTTTTTTACGCGGAAGGGGGCTAGTGCTTTATATGTTGCTAACTCTCCATGTTCTCTTTTTTAGACCTTACTGGTCGAAGTCTGGCGCTAGCCCCGCTGTCTTGCAATCCAATACCCTCTATCAACTTAACTTCCATTTGACTGCTGCCTTGTCGCCTTGGACACGTTCTTTTCCCGTGCTACGGGTAGTTCCTATGTTTTTGGAGTTGTTAAGCCTTATCATAACCTTTTTAAGTTAATTGTATAATAAATCAATTTTTGTTACCTATTTTATTCGTTTACACTTATGAAATATGTTCCCCAACCTACTTGGTAGAATCCTTCACACATTCATTCAAGCATTTGAATGAAGATCAATTCAAACAGAGGTCAGAAAAGATTGTGTTCTGCCATTCCGTGGTAGGTTGTTACATGGACGTTCATTATATTATTTTAATTATTACGTTCAATATTATGGCTATTAATAGGGTAAGGACGAGAAAGTGGGATGTTTTAGATTAATTGCACACGCATTACTGGGGAAAGAGGATGGTAAATTCACCGTGACAAACCATATGTTGAAAACAATCCCTCATGCATCCGGCCGAGATTTGAGCCTTGACCCCCATGTCCATGTCATAGGAACCAAGCCCGTTGGGAGACTAATCCCTAAGACCGTACGACCACTGGTGTGGGAAGATATTTACTATAATAATATACCTAAGATAATATTTGTTTCGTGTACATTCCTTGTACAATTTAATCTTTTTAAATGTGGCTCAACATTGTAATTATGATGTTAAAAATCAACCTGATATCTAAATTATAATTTGTGGCATTTTTTTTATTCAGCGGTGGATCAATGATGCAATATCTTAATCTGAGTAAAAGAAACAAATCGATGTATTATTAATATAAAATCATAGTCATCTAAAAAAACTAAAATCTTTTGATCAACTACCGTACGAACAGTATTCAAAATTGTAACGGTGATTTATTTGAAAATATGTTGAGCTTATTGAAAAACTCACATCAAGAAACCTGATATGAAAGCGGTTTCTGGTAGCACGACGGTGAAAAATACTTCTTTAGAGGTGTTTGCTCTGTTGGCGACCCTGCTGGTAACCACAGTGGTAGCATAGCGGTACTGTATATTGGATACTATGTGAAGGCTGTACACATCTGGCTTGACATCTTAAAAACATAATACATCCATTATTATTGAATATTCAGAAAGTTTATCTGAAGATATTGCTCTGTTGGCGACCCTGCTGGTAGCCTCCGTACTAGTATAGCAGTATTGTATGTTAGACACAATGTTTAGGCCGACAAACATCTGGTTTGACATCCTCTAGACATATGTCCATTACTAATGCACATTCAGAATGTTAGTATGAAGATATTGCTCTGTTGGTGACCCTGCTAAATCCTACTGACCAAAGTATAATATTTTCAGAGCGTGAAGATATATCACCTCCATTCCATGAAAGACAGTCCACTCCTATGAAATAAATACATTTGGTGATTGATATAGAGACTATTTCTGATCACCTGATATTTTATTTGTTCGCAATGTTTAACTGGTCATACTCTCCTTCCCTCCACCCCCGCACCACCCCACCCCATTTTATTTTCTCTTCGGATCTGCATAGATCTCGGGGCATCCCCAAACTATGGAAAGGGGGCTCGATTTCCCCCATGCCCCACCGGGGGTACGCTACTGAGTCTACACCCAATATCATCGCTGAGGTAACTGCAGGTCTTATGGAGAAAAGCTTTATCTTCGTTCTCTCTCCGTTAACTGTTGCCAAATCTCCTCGTTCTCAGTTATGTCGGAAGGTGGCAAGAAGGAGTTACTGGCAACATTGACTAACCAGCGTTGCGAAACTTTTTTATACATAAAGGCAAGGAAGATTGACCACACGCAAACAATTAAACGACAACGCTATTTCCCAATAGTAGCTATGCAGTCCCTCAAAAATGATATCCAGTGTAGAATAGTGCTCATTACATATTGTAAATGTAAATATTTGTAATGGGGCGTTACACTATACAATTGTAATTACCAACAGGAGTGTTGGTTGGGTGATAAAGGGAACTACAAAGATAAAATATACCAAACACTAATCAAAGGAAGAGTAAAGTAACACAATATTAAAACTAACCTAAACTCAAGAACTAAAATAATATTCAGCAGCTCAATCTAGTAATTTAATTTAACTATTAAAGTTTGTTTAAATTATGAAAGTAGCCTACTTCATATTTTTAAGGGTTTTGGAACATTACTGAAACAGTGAAGCGGTTGAATTGAATTTTATCAAATTTAGTAGTTCCTGAATGACGTTTTACGCAATAAAGAAAAACAAAAGTTAATGACTTTCCTTTTAAGCGAGACTTTCAACACCACTGATTACTGTACTACAATAGCGGTACTGAGTGTTGAATACAATGTGTGGGCCGTACACATAACTGTTCTAACTTCCTGGATACACACACGTACACACACGTACACACACATGATGCATAACTTGATTTTCTTACGAATGGACTTTTGGATTGAATTTAAAAATAAAGTACAAAGAGATATGCTGATGTAGCTTGAACCTTGATAGCGTTTTACAAAATGATTATTGTTCTGTTCAAACTTGATGCTTATAAGTTATATTGGCACATCTCAAGGCAAATTGGTGATGTTGATTCTAGTCCTAAAATCATTGGTAGTTAATCTATGACTAATTTATTAAAATTCAAAATATTTTAGGTGACCTGGTGGTCTAGGGGTAAGATGTCGGACTTCTTTGCTGGGGGTCTGGGGTTCAATCCTCGGTTCCGGCACAGATTTATCTGATTGCCAAACCCTTCCTTCACCTCTGACAAGACGTGTATTAATCATAACTTGTGAATGTGAGGAATGCCAGGCCTCCACCGTGGTTCGTATTCCACGTTAAACTGTAGTTTCTCCATTTCATCTCACAATCACCCTATCATTACACGTTAGCGTAAGTGCGTATAATCCGAACGGGTAGTAAGACGAGGTGCTAATAATAATCTAAATATTTTATAAATGGCTTTACACGATTTTGTTCTAAATTTACATCTATGAGTGTTTTACAAGGTAAGAAACACTTTATTCTTGTTTTTTCTTAGGGTGGGGGGGCTAAATGGTTATCCAATTAAATTAATGATGGTTGATTATTGAACATTTGGAATATTGCGAAAATGGCTTTAATTGTTTGGTTTAAAATCTACCTAAATCTATACGTAGCCAAACTTTCAGCCATTTTAAGCAATAAAAGAATTAAATATTTCTAACATTTAATATGTGTTGCATTTGTGTGAGTAAAAAGTGTATTGGGTGTTTTTAGAAAAATAAAATATTCAGCAGTTGTACTACTAGGGGGTCTAAGTCCTTTAAATACTTCAAAACATTTGATTAAATTAAAAGCGCATGTTTATCCAGTTTGTACAATAATTTATTTATTTATTTTCACTTAAATCTAAGGCATTTTCTCGTTTAGGAAATATACATGATAATCGATTAAATTATTTTAAAAATCTTCAATATTTCTGCTCATCAAATAGTTAATCCTTAACGTCCACCATTTTAACTATTGTCTAGCAAATAAATTTCGAAATATTTGTTGCTAGATTGAAATCTTCGAGAGATTAAACAATTACAGTGAGATTTATTCTAATGAAAAAAAAAATCTCATTCCTTAACGAAGTTATGTTCATAATTATCTGCATGTGATCTTATTTTGGGTTATGTTACGTGACCGCTTCATCTTGCAGTGTAATAAACTCGCATCATCTCAAGGAGAATTGAGATTTTAATACATGTCTGGTTTTACGCCACGTTGCCTTTTAACGTGTCAGGTTTAGTTGGGTTTTTTTTAATATCTTAGGAACTTTACGTATACTCTCTGAGCCGGCTGATTATATAAATGTACGAGAATTTCTATGAGCGAGAACGAAAGGGCCTATCAATTTTACCGGGAAAGGTATTTTCACACGCCACAATTAACATGGGAACGATGGCTTTATTTCCCCACCAAAGTAAGTTGTGCTACGTATTTTTTACCCCTCAAGCAAAATCCGTCGACCCCAACTGGGTTTGGAACCCACGAACATCGGATCTTGAGGCGAGCATTTTACCCCAACACCACCAAGGTCGATATCAAGTTTAAAGATTTGGTATGAGAAACAATTGATAAAATCCTAAATTAAATATATAAACCAAGCTCAAATAAATGTAATCATAACATAAATTGACAGATTTTCAATCTATCGGAATGTTTTTAGTGCCTGTTTGCAATATTTGTGTTCTAAAATTAATAAATAAAGGAAACCTGATGAAAATAAATTAATTTTAAATAAACATATATCTGAAAAGACAATAGAAAACCTTTTATAGAAATAAACTATTACCAGTGTATCTGGTTGAGAATTGAACTCGGGTCTTCTTTTGTCAGTAAAGCAAGATTTTACTTAAGACCATTACGCTGGTTCATTATTTTAGAGCTCAGAAAGTAATATCTTGGTATGCGCTGTATATTACTATCCGTGTAAGAGGAAATGTATCAACATTGACGTGGAAGATGATAATAACAACATTTAGTACAAAAACAGTCTCATTATACCCGTCCAAGATTCAAATACTGACCACTTCCCCGTCACCAGCATACAAGATCAGATGAGGATAACGTCTTAGCCCGTGTTCCCACCGATGTGGGTGGGTCAGAAACATTAAACTGATTAAAAATTAATCGTTAAAACGAAACTAAAAGATTTTATCGAAAGTTCATATGCTATCACTGTTGACCTTTATTTCTTTATTAAATAACAGCACAAACAACAGAAAATAATTGCCAAGTAAAACTATTCAAGCTTGGATCATACATCCAATTAAAATTTTTGTATTAACCTAATTAGTAACGCATTTACCAAGTGTCCCTAATTATATTCTCAGCGTGATAAAAAAAAAAAAATTACAGGAGAATGTGTCTGTGTTTCCCCTTCGATAGAGATGAAACGACTGTCTTTAAAAAAAAAAGTTGTTACGTGTTTTTTTTTTTTTAGATTGCGGTTAATCTGTGAGCCAGGTATGTGCTGATATAGTAAGTAGGCTTAATACGTACTCAGTCTGCCCTAAATTGTAGCAATCGTACCTTGGTGGACTACACAAGGGCCCCATCTAGGACTACATGTTTAATACCTATAGTTGTTGTTTTTAGCACCATGTATTTCTATCCTGGAATGCCAGGTCGCCACCGTGGTTCGGATTCCACGTTAAACTGTAGGTCCTTCATTTCATCTCACAATCACCTTACCATTACACATTAGCGTAAGTGCGTATAACCCGAACGGGTAGTAAGACGCGGTGCTAATAATAATAATAATATTTCTATCCGTTTGAATAATACGCTTATGTAATAATTACGCTAATTTTAGGGATCAGGAAAGTTATATTAATAGGAATTGTACCCACATATGCGTGTAGGAAGAGTGGAAAACCATTTTGGAAAAAAAAAACTGTCCACTCGATCGAGATTCGAACCTTGATCTCCCCGTCATCGGCAGTCTAAACCACTGCAAGAGTAGCGCGTTAGGTCATCCATCGAAGTGTGTAGTACTCCTAGTTAAGTAAACTTTTTTTTTTTACAAAGAGACACATCGTAAATAAATCAATATCAAACTTCATTGATGAGCACGCAGATTAAACGTCAAGCTCATCTAACGGGGTTTGACTATAACTTGTAGGTCGGGATTGGAATCCAGGCCGTTTTTAGTTAGGGTTTTTTTTCCCCTAAATGGTTTCTTATTCTCCTTCCACACAAAAGAAATAAAATTTCCTTTAACATGTTTATCTTCTCATCCTTAATCCATAAGCGCGATTAAAATTCAAAAACATAAATATTACGACACAATCTTACATACTTACTCAAATAATGTATTATGGTTTGTAAATTATGATACAATTTTTGAAATATCAGATTTCGGTAAATTACACATTAATAAGTTTTCTTTAAAAAAAACACGTTGTTTTGATCATCATAACAAGCTTCTTCATAATGTAAATTTTGAACAGAAGTGATATAGCCATTTTTTAAAGTTACAGATTTTTAAAAAAAATTATCTTTATTAAATTACTCTAATTTTGATTAATTGCATCTAAATATCACTTTTGAACAAATTCATCAAACCGTTTAGTCTATGGCCCCGGCTAAAGGCAGATGTACTGAGGGACAGATAGACAGACATCGAACAGAAAGTATTCATTCTTAAGTTCAGGGTACAAGGGCGTAGAAAATGAGGGGACAGATCTCATATTAGCGTTATTTAGCAACAACCACTTGTGCGCCCGGATAAAAATAATAGCTGCACAATTTTTTTTAACACTCATTCTTTGCGTTTTTGGTAAATTTCATCCCGTTTGCATTTTAAATGGTAGAAATGGTGTAAATTCCGTCTTAATATTATAAGCGTGCTATATTTACTGCGTCACTCACATTTATTTCAACATTACCACATTTTTAAATCCTAGTACAGATATCAAAATTACAAAAAGAATAATTTGAACTTCAAACTTTTGAAAAAATAAAGACTAATCTAATACACATATTTCATTTAAAAATTAAAAAATTATCCACAATGGTGCAATGTATTGTTTATTTAGAGCATCTATACTCACCGAGAAAATTACACAAGTAAATATGTATGTCACATCTCTTTGACAAAATCAAACAGATATATTTATCTTTAACTATAGTAAGTTATTTTATTAGCCAGAAACTGCTATTTTCCCACTGTAATCTTCAACTTCTTTGGAGGGTTGTTTCCTAGACGAGTGTACGTTTCCATCTGTACGTCTTTCTACGCTTGTAAATATTGGGGTGTATGTATCTGACTGATAAATGAGGGAGGTTGAATTTAGAGGAAGTGCATCCGCCCCGCATTTATATGGGGAGAGTGGGAAACAATTTTGGAAAAACTACCCCCAGTAGACCCGACTGGAAATGAACTCCGATCCCTCAGTCATCAGCAGAGCAGTCTAACACAAAGGTG
Source organism: Timema cristinae (assembly GCA_039000515.1). Taxonomy (NCBI): domain Eukaryota; kingdom Metazoa; phylum Arthropoda; class Insecta; order Phasmatodea; family Timematidae; genus Timema; species Timema cristinae. The sequence continues at coordinate 60,364,491 of JBCFYV010000100.1, forward strand.
ATGCCTTAAACCAGTGGTTTCCAGCCTGGAGTACACGTAACGCCAGGCATACGTCCAGGACTTTTGGGGGTACGTGAAAATATTTAAATAATGTTGGAAAAAGCGACATATGCCAGCAGTGTAAGACAAAATATCAGTTAAATTTGTGATATTAGCTCAACGATATAGTGAGGGGTGGTGCTGGTTGTCTTATATATTTGACCTCGAGTAAATTATTTCAATTTCACCAGTTTGTTGTTTAAGTACGTATACAAGAATAGTTAGCTATGCTGTGTATTGATCAAGCAACAAGGTTAATAATAATAATAATAATAATAATAATAATAATAATAATAATAATAATATTTAGCACCGCATCTTACTACCCGTTCGGGTTATACGCTTTAAGTACTAATTACGCTAATGGATTAGGAATTGGGAAGGTTGAATTATAGGAAGTGAACCCGCATTTGCGTGGAGGTAGAGTGGAAAACCATTTAGAAAAAACCACCCCCAGTTCACCCGACCGAGATTCGAACCTTGATCTCCCCATCCTCAGCAGCAACAAAGTTGGGTAAATCCAAGGAAAGAAATTGTTAAACGAAATAGGAAGTATTAGCGGCGTCTGGGAGAGTGATGGAAGGGATAAGTCCTTGAGATTAGGAAAATCCAAACCTTTCAGCTTGAAACTATTAGAATGGTCATTCCAAGTACACGCTGCAAATTAGTTGGCAAAGAAAGAAGTATGAGAGTGTGGGATTAGATAAGAAGGGTTGAATTGGAGAGAGTACAGCATATCTGAAATTAAATACTGCATACACTGACTTTAGCCAGAAAAGTGACATCTTACTAATATTATAAATGCGAAAGTATGTGTGTTTGGATGTTTGTTGCTCAATCACGCCAAAATTGCTGACGGATTCGAATGAAACTTTGTACGTTGGTAGAACATGTCCTGGAATAACATATAGGACTATTCCCAACCTTTGATTTTAAATAATAATAAATATATGATTATAATGTGATTGAAATGATGTTATTAAGAATATGTGATTTGATATTTTGTAATTAAAGTAAATAGTAATTAGTGTGACGTAGTTTCATACTAATAAATAATAAATATGATGTGATTTTAGCTATGTAGTTCGATTTTTTATTTAATTAATTTATTTATCTTACTAATTTTGAAGTTAAAAGTAAAAAAAAATTATAATTGATAGTTTAAATAATATATATTTCTTTTATTACGAAATATTTAAAAGTGAAAATTAAAATACGGCAAAATTATTTATAGCTAGAACTGAGAAAAACGCATAGATTTTTGAATATTTTTTATTAATGACCAAAACAGTTTAGTTAAAAATTAAAAGATGTTATCAATTATTGCGGGCGAAGCCACGACGGGTAAAATCTAGTATGGTTATAAATGTTAGTCAAAAACATTTAAGTTGTGATCAATAAATGTCGAGCACAAGAAAAAGGGAATTTTATCTTCAATCATTCACATTACGAAATAAATTCAATATTCAATAATTAAAGAATAGTTTTAATGTAGAATTGTTATTGATTATCTTGAATTTAATCTAACATTTAATAAATGTGGCATTTACAATAATTAGTTCCTTGTGCGATAGCGGACACCAAAATAAAGCTTTTTCTTCCCTATCAATTTATTCTATAAAAAGAATAGTCAAATATATATATAAATCAAATGTTTAGGTTTTGGGTTGCCAACACTTGTAAAAGATCACAGTTTTGTTATAAATGTAAAGCTATTTAATTACCTATTATATATTACATTTAAAATAACGTAAACTTAAGTTTTCTCATACTACTCATTTTTTTAAATAATTTCTTTTTATCCAACTGGAAACAATATTTTAAACTTAATTAAAAGTACTTATTTTTCGTTTTGGAACGTTACTGATTTTGTGTAATATAGTGCACACATCAATACCTTTTAATACAGGCATCGTATAAATACGAAAAGAGAAAATTGTTGTCATTTTTTTACATATAATAAATGATTTTATGACTATTTTAACTTAGTTTTAAATATTTAACTGAATAAAATATTTTCATCAACTGCGTGCCTGCATCATCGTAAAAAACTTGTTTACAGTTATGTTTAATCATATGGTTTAGATCCGTCAGGCGCCATTTTGAAGCTATGTTCGTTAGTTATTATGAAAGTGGTGTTAATATTTTTTTAAGGGGAATAAAACTATATAAAAACTTTGTGTCCGACCTCAAATAAATATATAAATAATATTGGCCTAAATTACTGTGGTTAACTATCACATTAATATATTACCATCTGTTTTCATTAGTCATCCAAAGTGATAGATGTCAGCTGTTGGCGTAGTGATATATCAGGGATTACTTCTAGTAACATTTCGAGCTGTCATCCAGGTAAACTTAGCTCGTGAATTAATTTTAGTAACAATGTAAAACTAATTTCTCATAAAAAAACATGGCTTAAATAAACAAATTTGCAGAACAACTGAGTTTAAGCTATAGTTGCTTTTCAAATAAGTCTTTGAAAAAATACATTACAGTTAACAGTATTATTCATAGGAAGAAATAAAAAGTTATTTAAAAGATAGACGGTGAGAAACCATAGAACAATAAACTTTGAAAAGTGATTAAATGAAAAAAACTAAGAAATATTAGCCTAAAACATAAGAATTCAGTATAAACGTAGAGAAAAGTGGTGGTTGCATAGGATTTAGAGATACTTCACTTAAACATAATGTAAACTAAATATAATTATTGTGAATGTGGGGAATGCCAGGCCTCCACCATGGTTCGGATTCCACCATAAACTGTAGGTCCTCCATTAAGTCTCACAATCACCCTATCATTACAGATTAGCGTAAGTGCGTATAACCCGAACGGGTAGTAAGACGTAGTGCTAGTAATAATAAATTAATATAATTATAAGTTAATGCATAAAATATGGAAAAGATATTATGTATTCAAGTTGATAAAAATTGATCACAAGCGAGCACAAACCAGCACTAACGATGAAAATCGGGCACTAACCAGCACTAACGTAGTACAAACGATGCGCGGTTTCAAAAAAAGGTTATCTCTATTATTTCTTATAGTGGGTGGCCAGGGAGATATCTTCCTAGCCACCCATAAAGAATCGTGAATAATTTCTGTAAATTTACAGCACTAACGATGAAAATCGGGCACTAACCAGCACTAACGTAGCACAAACGACGGGCGTTTTCAAAAACCGGGTGGCTAAAAGTCGGGTGGCCAGGGAGACACACATTATATATATACATTCAACGGTGAGACTAAGGGAAACTACGCCCTATATTCCTCAACCCGCAACACTCGCAGAGATACATCTCACTCAGGGGGAATTTATCTTTGGCAGGTTGTCCCCATACTGTTTCCCGCGTTGTTGCCACGGGGAGTCCCCTTCTTTAGGAGTGGTCGGAGAAGAACCAATGGCGTGAGTCGGACTCCGAAGGACGATGCTCTCTTGTCGTATGTGCCTCTTCTCGGCTCCAGGTCACAAGTTTTTCAATACAACTACAGCTTTACAATGATAAGTTATTTCGTATCTCAAATAGTTGCGGAGAGACGATGAAAGTTGGAAACTTCTGCCAGTGTAAAGTGTTATTATTATTATTATTTAGCACCGTGTATTACTAACCGTTTGGGTAATACGCTTTAAGTAATAATTGTACTAATGGATTAGGATTTGGGAAGGTTGAATTAGAGGAAGTGAACCCGCATTTGCGTGAAGGGAGAGAGGGAAACTATTTAGTAAAAACCACCCCAGTTCATCCGACCGAGATTCGAACCTCGATCTCCCTGTCCTCAGCAGTCGAGCTCAACATGAAACTAGCGCGTTAGCCAACAACGCCACCGAGGCGGGTCAGTGTAAAGTGCCCTTAAAGTAATTTTCATGTGAAAAGTAGAGAAACCGGTTTTTTTTTCCTTTCGGAATGTTCAATAGTGCCTAGATATAAAATTTAATCAAAATCGTTAAAGCGGAATGGGAGAAAATGTTTCGTTAAAACAACGTTTTTCTGTTTCAGGGGTCATGAAACTTGGACAGTTAATCAAAATTTCAAGTTTTATTCTTTTGATCATCACAATATTTCTCTCTCCGAGGGGTCGAGAGAATTTAAAAGGAAATTAAGGGTTATTTTTATCACAGGCCTTTATTTTCAAACAGAACGTCAAAACAAATGAACACGTTGGAAACATTAGTACAGTAAGACGTATCAACAAGGACTCTGGGTTCAATTCTTGGTAAAGTCTAAATATTTAGCCTTATAAGAAAAGGATGCTCCCTATCCATTTAGTGGTAAATCAACGGTATAGGGTATGGTTGTGGTGTATGTACTAGAATTAAGTCAAACGAACCAATACTAACTAGACTTTAAAGCAAATTAAAGGGAAAACAAGAAAAACAAAACAAAATTTATTTAAAAATATTCTCTCTGAAAAAAAAACCCAACTGTTTATAAAACGCATTAACACAATAAATTTAGCGAACCTTTTTTTTTTTATCAAATGTCATATAAAAGTCAAAATAAATCAAATAATAAACAAAAGTCGAATATTAATGTTAAAACAATTATTCCAAAAATTGTGGCTGATGAGTAAATAAAATAATTCATGTTTTTTTAAAAAGTTTTTTTAAATACCATCAACTCAAATCCATTTTAATGATTAAATTCACAAACGTATTTTTTTTAAGTTATTGAGGGAGGTTTGGGGGAAAGAGGGGGGGGGGTTGGGTGTAAATATTCCCTCTTCTCTCCCCTATTTGGACTAACGCTCCCAATCAACTCGCTGGTTTGAGAGGGGAGGGGGGGGGGTGAATTAAAACAGACCTATTCATTAAAACACGCAAAGCATCATGGAACTTTTTATATACATATATATTTTAAATGTGTAATTAAATCGAGAACTAGCGGTAGGGTTGTTACAGTACAATTTTCATAGAAAGGCACTTTCTTAAAGGGCCAACATTGATTACACTTTACTATTATTATTATTATTGATAATACTTATCACAGGTGATAACTGTATATCACATGACTTGACGTATGAAAGATCTAGTAACTTTTCTAGTTATTAGATAGTCCTATTTTCATTGACTGATACGTTCATCTAGTCTCGAACCCAGGACGGATGCACTTGTAGAGGGTATAAAAGGAATCATCTTTATGTTACATATACGTAAAATCAAAATTTTATTGAATTTAAGAAAAAAAATAAAAGATTATTCTTAAATCGAAATAAGAAATGAATGAAAGGATTTATTTACTACGTAATATTTGCAATCCCTTTGAAATGTAGATACATTTATTTTGAACATGAATATAATATGTGTGTTATATGTGTTATGTGTGTTAGTGTGTTAGTGTGTGTTAGTGTGTTAGTGTGTGGTTGTGCTTCCTTGCAGACGGAGTTTAAAGAAATGCCCCGATTTATTCGTAAAGTCGTCTTTCCGACTCTTTCAACCCCTTCCCCTACCCCCTCTCCTTCTCTCAGTAGCTGAAAGTAAGAGAGAGAGAGAGAGAGAGAGCACCTCTCTCAATACATACATTCACGTGTAAGAGCTAATAAAAAACTCTATGCTGTACAGTCGGGGGAAATATCTACTTTTTTACGTCGTGACTTGTATTTTATTTGAGATATTTAACGTGCACTTTCTGAACTGACTGATTATATCAGCACACAAGGATTTCTACGAGCGAGAGCGAAAGGGCCTACCAATTTTACCGGGGAAGGTATTTCCACAAACCTTCGAGGGTTCTTTAACCTGCCACAATCAACAGGGGACCGACGAGTTTACCTCCCCTCCGCAGGAAGTTGTGCTACGGATTTTTATCACTCAAGAAAAATCCGTTTACCTCGGCAGGGCTTGAACCCACGGACATCGGGTCCTGAGGCGATCACTTAACCTCAAGACCACCGAGGATTGACTATAAAAGACACAACACCGAGCCCCCGATGTTAGTTTATCAGTGTGAAACGGGTAACCCACTCCTTAGCTCAGTAGACAGACACGCTAACCACTTAGCTAAGGTGTTATCAGCACCTGGGACCATAGTGACGCGTCTTACTGCCCATCCTGACAGGGTTAGTCGGGCGGGAAGAAAGGATTCTAAAGGAAGTGTACCCGCATTTTCTTGAGGGGAGGGTGGTCAAACTATTTAGTAAATACCACCTTTTAGAGCAGCCAGTTGGAGTTCGAACCCCGACCCTGCCGTCAACACACGGTCTAGCGCAAGAGTAGCGCCGGTAATCCGGCACAGGTAGGCTATTCATGAACGTTTTTCCACTCTCCTTCCACGCGAGTGAGGATGAAACTTTATCTAAATCTTACCTTCCCCCATCCTTATCCCTTTAGTGTAAAATAGACAGAGATACCGGACGGGTGGTAAGACGTGTGACGCTGGACACGAGATCTCGTCCCATACAGTAGTAGGCCTAGCTCAGGTCAAACCAGGCGTCGCGACGCTGCTAGACGCTGGAGTCCGATATTTCTGTGATATTTAGATATTGGAATTTTAAGAACCTCTTGTCGCGGATATTGTGTCGGTCTACCCCCCAGGGGTAGGGAGGGGAGGGAGGAGTTAAAACCTCGTGCCTCCCTTACCACCCGGCCGCAGTGGTATCGACCCTGGACCCGCGGCGTCTGAGCTGTGAAGGGTCGTGGGGGTCGGGTGACAGGAATTCCAGAATTAGCAGGTCGCTAACGGCTTCAAGAAAAAACAATAAATATTTAAATAAAAAACAACGGACAGAAACGTTCACCTCGAGATAACCTGGGGGGGGGGGGGGGGGTGAAAATTGTGCAGGATAGACAATATCTTTAAACAATCTTAAATTAGTTGAAAAATAACAACTGTACGCGGGAATAAATCCCGAAACTTTTGGATCAGTACATTAATGTTGTACCCACTGAGCTATCCAGGGTTCGTCTCCTGCTCAGGGTCATTCTTCACTCCTAGTTCGAAGCTGAGCCCCCCCCCCCCCTCCCTTCTGTTGTCGACGTGCTCCTCTCGGGTAGAGAATGCGAATCCTCCTGAAGAGATTGCACCCAATACTACCGACACGAGGATATCTAGGGCTGGCTCTCCCAACAACGGACTAAATGTCACACAACACATATTGTGACAGCGGCAGATAACACGAACACGGGAAAATAGATCTACTACCTTTACATAGCTGTCAAATTGGGGTATAGTTACACCAACATTACATTCTCTGGCTCGTTAACCCATATTAAAATAGTTGTTCTATTTAATTAATAGTGTTTAATAACTCATATTTAATTAAAGAGATGGTAAATATCGGTTAAATGATTAAATCAACGTTGGAATCCCTATAGCTTTGAATGAGTAAAATATCACTCTGTCCTACCAACCGTCCGGGTTTTAATCCCACCACTGTGCCACGGCTGAGAAGAGAAGAATGATTTAGAGGAAACGTACTCGCATTTACGTGGAGTGAGAGAGTGGGGGGAAACCCATTAAATACTCGGCACACCCGACCTGGATTTGAACTCCTGACGTTCGGCTGTCGTGACCGACCGGACAAGGTTATTAACCCTCTCACCACCGCCCACTCTCACGCGTTGGAAATGTCAGCGAAGCTCCATAATACCCCCCCCCCCCCCCCCCCTCAGCACACGCAACTTTTAATTCACAACTTTTTAGATTAGTTTCAATTTTTTTATTCGGTTTCATAACGGAACTTTTTTTTGTGTGTGTTCGTGAGGGGGGGAGGGTAATATCACGGACATAGAAACTCACTCAAATAGTTTCCCAGAGAGTTTTATTACCCTCCTCCCCTCCCCTCTCATCTCTTTGTGGCGGATAATATTTCACCAAGAGAGAACGTCGTGTCCCGAATGGAAGACACTCGTTAACATTCACTTTTAAAGAGGGGGTGAAGAGGGGGGTGGGCATATTAAACACATAGAAGGTTTCTCAAACGTGAAACCAATATATAAAGGTTTCACCTGAAGCGCTAGGAGAGCTGTCAGAACAACTGACTTGATCCGAGAGCCCGATGTAATGTTTTATTTCAACCTCAGGACATTGAGGAGTTTTAGTTTTTAAAATATTATTTTTCCTCCCCCCCCCCCCCCCCCCCCCCAGACATATAGAGAGATGAGGTATCAAAAGAATAAGCGTGTTTATAGGCGGGCGTTTTTCTGCACAGAGTTGTTCTTTTCTCTGTGTCCTTGAAACAATGAACAAAACTCTCGATCAATTGACTGATACAGTAGCTGGGAACGTTACCAGACAAAATTATGTAGCCCTACGCCGAACTATATCATCTGCAAAAAACGTGTGTTTAGCAGGTGTCACTTCTACAGTCAGCACCAAAGAAGCCGTGGAGCTACTGTAGTTCTGAGATCTAATGTTTTCACAAAGATATGGGTATCTCTCGAGTTCCTGAAAACATCCGAAGCGAATTGAAATCATTGTGACCTCCGTATCATCTTGTGAGAGACTTGTCGTGACCTGGTTTGACTTGGGTCTCGGTCAGGGCTTAATAACCGTCAGCACTTCATTGGATCTTTGTTACAATATACTGATCTGTCAGAAGTAGACCACATTGTTAGTAGCGAGCTGGATAGTTCCCAACAACCGGTGTCAGAAGTAGACCACATTGTTAGTAGCGAGCTGGATAGTTCCCAACACCGGTGTCAGAAGTAGACCACATTGTTAGTAGCGAGCTGGATAGTTTCCCAAAACCGGTGTCAGAAGTAGACCACATTGTTAGTAGCGAGCTGGATAGTTTCCCCAACAACCGGTGTCAGAAGTAGACCACATTGTTAGTAGCGAGCTGGATAGTTCCCAACAACCGGTGTCAGAAGTAGACCACATTGTTAGTAGCGAGCTGGATAGTTCCCAACAACCGGTGTCAGAAGTAGAGCACATTGTTAGTAGCGAGCTGGATAGTTCCCAACACCGGTGTCAGAAGTAGACCACATGTTAGTAGCGAGCTGGATAGTTCCCAACACCGGTTCAGAAGTAGACCACATTGTTAGTAGCGAGCTGGATAGTTCCCAACACCGGTGTCAGAAGTAGACCAATTGTAGTAGCGAGCTGATAGTTTCCCAACACCGGTGTCAGAAGTAGACCACATTGTTAGTAGCGAGCTGGATAGTTCCCAACACCGGTGTCAGAAGTGACACATGTTAGTAGCGAGCTGGATAGTTCCCACAACCGTGTCAGAAGTAGACCACATTGTTAGTAGCGAGCTGGATAGTTCCCAACAACCGGTGTCAGAAGTAGACACATGTTAGTAGCGGCTGGATAGTTCCCAACACCGGTGTCAGAAGTAGACACATTGTTAGTAGCGAGCTGGATAGTTCCCAAACCGGTGTCAGAAGTAACCACATTGTTAGTAGCGAGCTGGATAGTTCCCAACAACGGTGTCAGAAGTAGACCACATTGTAGTAGCGAGTGATAGTTCCAACAACGTGCAGAAATAGCACATTGTAGTAGCGAGCTGGATAGTTCCAACAACGGTGTCAGAAGTAGACCACATTGTTAGTAGCGAGCTGGATAGTTCCCAACAACCGTGTCAGAAGTAGACCACATTGTTAGTAGCGAGCTGGATAGTTCCCACAACCGGTGTCAGAATAGACACATTGTAGTAGCGAGCTGGATAGTTCCCAACAACCGGTGTCAGAAGTAGACACTTGTTAGTAGCGAGCTGGATAGTTCCAACACCGGTGTCAGAAGTAGACACATTGTTAGTAGCGAGCTGGATAGTTCCCAACAACCGGTGTCAGAAGTAACACATTGTTAGTAGCGAGCTGGATAGTTCCACAACCGGTGTCGAAGTAGACCACATTGTTAGTAGCGAGCTGGATAGTTCCAAACACGGTGTCGAAGTAGCACATTGTTAGTAGCGAGTGATAGTTCCAACAACCGTGTCAGAAGTAGACACATTGTTAGTAGCGAGCTGATAGTTCCCAACACCGGTGTCAGAAGTAACACATTGTTAGTAGCGAGCTGGTGTTCCCCAACCGGTGTCAGAAGTAACACATTGTTAGTAGCGAGCTGGATAGTTCCCAACACCGGTGTCAAAGTAGACCACATTGTTAGTAGCGAGCTGGATAGTTCCAAAACCGGTGTCAGAAGTAGACACATTGTTAGTAGCGAGCTGGATAGTTCCCAACACCGGTGTCAGAAGTAGACACATTGTTAGTAGCGAGCTGGATAGTTCCCAACACCGTGTCAGAAGTAGACCACATTGTTAGTAGCGAGCTGGATAGTTCCCACAACCGGTGTCAGAAGTAGACCACATTGTTAGTAGCGAGCTGGATAGTTCCCCCCCAACACCGTGTCAGAAGTAGACCACATTGTTAGTAGCGAGCTGGATAGTTCCCAACACCGGTGTCAGAAGTAGACACATTGTTAGTAGCGAGCTGGATAGTTCATCCCAACAACCGGTGTCAGAAGTAGACCACATTGTTAGTAGCGAGCTGGATAGTTCCCACTCCCCAACAACCGGTGTCAGAAGTAGACACATTGTTAGTAGCGAGCTGGATAGTTCCCAACAACCGGTGTCAGAAGTAGACACATTGTTAGTAGCGAGCTGGATAGTTCCCACTCCCCAACAACCGGTGTCAGAATAGACCACATTGTTAGTAGCGAGCTGGATAGTTCCACTCCCAACAACCGGTGTCAGAAGTAGACCACATTGTTAGTAGCGAGCTGGATAGTTCCCATCCAACACCGTGTCAGAAGTAGACACATTGTTAGTAGCGAGCTGGATAGTTCCCACAACCGTGTCAGAAGTAGACCACATTGTTAGTAGCGAGCTGGATAGTTCCCACTCACCCAACACCGGTGTCAGAAGTAGACCACATTGTTAGTAGCGAGCTGGATAGTTCCCAACAGCCGGTGTCAGAAGTAGACCACATTGTTAGTAGCGAGCTGGATAGTTCCCACTCCCCACAACCGTGTCAGAAGTAGACCACATTGTTAGTAGCGAGCTGGATAGTTCCATCCCAACAACCGGTGTCAGAAGTAGACCACATTGTTAGTAGCGAGCTGATAGTTCCCAACACCGGTGTCAGAAGTAGACACATTGTTAGTAGCGAGCTGATAGTTCCTCCCAACAACCGGTGTCAGAAGTAGACCACATTGTTATAGCGAGCTGGATAGTTCCCAACAACCGGTGTCAGAAGTAGACACATTGTTAGTAGCGAGCTGGATAGTTCCCAACAACCGTGTCAGAAGTAGACCACATTGTTAGTAGCGAGCTGGATAGTTCCCACCCCCAACAACCGTGTCAGAAGTAGACCACATTGTTAGTAGCGAGCTGGATAGTTCCCACTCCCCAACAACCGGTGTCAGAAGTAGACCACATTGTTAGTAGCGAGCTGGATAGTTCCCAACACCGTGTCAGAAGTAGACCACATTGTTAGTAGCGAGCTGGATAGTTCCCACTCCCCAACAACCGGTGTCAGAAGTAACACATTGTTAGTAGCGAGCTGGATATTCCCACTCCCCAACACCGGTGTCAGAAGTAGACCACATTGTTATACGAGCTGGATAGTTCCCAACAACCGGTGTCAGAAGTAAGCACATTGTTAGTAGCGAGCTGGATAGTTCCCAACAACCGTGTCAGAAGTAGACCACATTGTTATAGCGAGCTGGATAGTTCCCACCAACAACCGTGTCAGAAGTAGACACATTGTTAGTAGCGAGCTGGATAGTTCCCAACAACCGTGTCAGAAGTAGACCACATTGTTAGTAGCGAGCTGGATAGCCTCCCAAAACGGTGTCAGAAGTAGACCACATTGTTAGTAGCGAGCTGGATAGTCTCCAACAACGGTTCAGAAGTAGACACATTGTTAGTAGCGAGCTGGATAGTTCCAACAACGTGTCAGAAGTAGACCACATTGTTAGTAGCGAGCTGGATAGTTCTCCCAACAACGTGTCAGAAGTAGACCACATTGTTAGTAGCGAGCTGGATAGTTCCCCTCAACACCGGTGTCAGAAGTAGACACATTGTGTAGCGAGCTGGATAGTTCCCACACAACCGGTGTCAGAAGTAGACCAAGGCCAACACCGGTGTAGAAGTGACACATTGTTAGTAGCGAGCTGGATAGTTCCCACTCCCCCAACCGGTGTCAGAAGTAGACCACATTGTTAGTAGCGAGCTGGATTAGTTCCTCCAACAACCGGTGTCAGAAGTAGACCACATTGTTAGTAGCGAGCTGGATAGTTCCCACAACCGGTGTCAGAAGTAGACCACATTGTTAGTAGCGAGCTGGATAGTTTCCCAACAACCGGTGTCAGAAGTAGACCACATTGTTAGTAGCGAGCTGGATAGTTCCTCAACACCGGTGTCAGAAGTAGACCACATTGTTAGTAGCGAGCTGGATAGTTCCCACCACACCGGTGTCAGAAGTAGACCACATTGTTAGTAGCGAGCTGGATAGTTCCACTCAACACCGGTGTCAGAAGTAGACCACATTGTTAGTAGCGAGCTGGATAGTTCCCATACAACACGGTGTCAGAAGTAGACCACATTGTTAGTAGCGAGCTGGATAGTTCCCAAACAACCGTGTCAGAAGTAGACACATTGTTAGTAGCGAGTGGATGTTCACCCCAACAACCGTGTCAGAAGTAGACACATGTTAGTAGCGAGCTGGATAGTTCCAACAACCGGTGTCAGAAGTAGACCACATTGTTAGTAGCGAGCTGGATAGTTCCCACAACCGGTGTCAGAAGTAGACACATTGTTGTAGCGAGCTGATAGTTCACCAACAACCGGTGTCAGAAGTAGACACATTGTTAGTAGCGAGCTGGATAGTTCCATCCCAACACCGGTGTCAGAAGTAGACCACATTGTTAGTAGCGAGCTGGATAGTCATCCCAACAACCGGTGTCAGAAGTAGACCACATTGTTAGTAGCGAGCTGGATAGTTCCCACCACAACCGGTGTCAGAAGTAGACCACATTGTTAGTAGCGAGCTGGATAGTCCCAACAACGTGTCAAAGTAGACCACTGTAGTACGAGCTGTAGTTCCCAACCAACCGGTGTCAGAAGTAGACCACATTGTTAGTAGCGAGCTGGATAGTTCCCACTCCCCAACAACCGGTGTCAGAAGTAGACCACATTGTTAGTAGCGAGCTGGATAGTTCCCAACAACCCGGGGTCAGAAGTAGACCACATTGTTAGTAGCGAGCTGGATAGTTCCCAAACACCGGTGTCAGAAGTAGACCACATTGTTAGTAGCGAGCTGATAGTCCCAACAACCGGTGTCAGAAGTAGACCACATGTTAGTAGCGAGCTGGATAGTTCCCACAAAAACCGGTGTCAGAAGTAGACCACATTGTTAGTAGCGAGCTGGATAGTTCCCAACAACCGGTGTCAGAAGTAGACCACATTGTTAGTAGCGAGCTGGATAGTTCCCCCAACAACCGGTGTCAGAAGTAGACCACATTGTTAGTAGCGAGCTGGATAGTTCCCAACAACCGGTGTCAGAAGTAGACCACATTGTTAGTAGCGAGCTGGATAGTTCCCACTCCCAACACCGGTGTCAGAAGTAGACACATTGTTAGTAGCGAGCTGGATAGTTCCCACCCAACCGGTGTCAGAAGTAGACCACATTGTTAGTAGCGAGCTGGATAGTTCCCAACAACCGGTGTCAGAAGTAGACCACATTGTTAGTAGCGAGCTGGATAGTTCCCAACACCGGTGTCAGAAGTAGACCACATTGTTAGTAGCGAGCTGGATAGTTCCCAACACCGTGTCAGAAGTAGACACATTGTTAGTAGCGAGCTGGATAGTTCCCACTCCCAACAACCGGTGTCAGAAGTAGACCACATTGTTAGTAGCGAGCTGGATAGTTCCCAACAACCGGTGTCAGAAGTAGACCACATTGTTAGTAGCGAGCTGGATAGTTTCCCAACAACCGGTGTCAGAAGTAGACCACATTGTTAGTAGCGAGCTGGATAGTCCCAACAACCGGTGTCAGAAGTAGACCACATTGTTAGTAGCGAGCTGGATAGTTCCCACAACCGGTGTCAGAAGTAGACCACATTGTTAGTAGCGAGCTGGATAGTCACTCCCAACACCGGTGTCAGAAGTAGACACATTGTTAGTAGCGAGCTGGATAGTTCCCAACAACCGGTCAGAAGTAACACATTGTTAGTACGACTGATGTTCCCCAACACCGTGTCAGAATAGACACATTGTTAGTAGCGAGCTGGATAGTTCCCAACAACCGGTGTCAGAAGTAGACCACATTGTTAGTAGCGAGCTGATAGTTCCCAACAACCGGTGTCAGAAGTAGACCACATTGTTTAGTAGCGAGCTGGATAGTTCCATCCCAACAACCGGTGTCAGAAGTAGACACATTGTTAGTAGCGAGCTGGATAGTTCCCAACAACCGGTGTCAGAAGTAACCACATTGTTAGTAGCGAGCTGGATAGTTTCCCAACAACCGGTGTCAGAAGTAGACCACATTGTTAGTAGCGAGCTGGATAGTTCCCAACACCGGTGTCAGAAGTAGACCACATTGTTTAGTAGCGAGCTGGATAGTTCCCACTCCCAACCGGTGTCAGAAGTAGACCACATTGTTAGTAGCGAGCTGGATAGTTCCCAACAACCGGTGTCAGAAGTAGACCACATTGTTAGTAGCGAGCTGGATAGTCTCCAACAACGTGTCAGAAGTAGACCACATTGTTAGTAGCGAGTGGATAGTCCCAACACCGGTCAAAGTAGACCACATTGTTAGTAGCGAGCTGATAGTTCCCAACAACCGGTGTCAGAAGTAGACCACATTGTTAGTAGCGAGCTGGATGTTCCCAACACCGGTGTCAGAAGTAGACCATTGTTAGTAGCGAGCTGGATGTCACTCCCAACAACCGGTGTCAGAAGTAGACCACATTGTTAGTAGCGAGCTGGATAGTTCCCAACAACCGGGTCAGAAGTAGACCACATTGTTAGTAGCGAGCTGGATAGTTCCCAACAACCGTGTCAGAAGTAGACCACATTGTTAGTAGCGAGCTGGATAGTTCCCAACAACGTGTAGAAGTAGACCACATTGTTAGTAGCGAGCTGGATAGTTCCCAACAACGTGTCAGAAGTAGACCACATGTTAGAGTGAGCTGGATAGTTCCCATTCAACCGGTGTCAGAAGTAGACCCATTGTTAGTACGAGCTGGATGTTCCCAACAACCGGTGTCAGAAGTAGACACATTGTTATAGCGAGCTGGTAGTTCCCATACAACGGTGTCAGAAGTAGACACATTGTTAGTGCGAGCTGATATTCCAACAACCGTGTCAGAAGTAGACCACATTGTTAGTAGCGAGCTGGATAGTTCCCACAACCGTGTCAGAAGTAGACCACATTGTTAGTAGTAGCTGGATAGTTCCCTAACAACCGTGTCAAAGTAGACCACATTTTTAGTAGAGCTGGATAGTCCCAACAACCGTGTCAAAGTAGACCACATGTTAGTAGCGAGCTGGATAGTTCCCACTACAACCGGTGTCAGAAGTAGACCAATTGTTAGTAGCGAGCTGGATAGCCCACTCCGCCAACTAACTGTTTGACACCGTAACACTTTAATACGTGAAACTCCTCAAACAACCTTGTAGAATGCTAGACCACATCTTGAAACATGTATTTCTCATATATCCTCATCCCAACAACCTCCGAGTGTGAAGGACCCTTCAACCAAAGGAGGCGAGTGTGTGGAATGGAAGTGTGCTTACCAACTCCTCACGGTTCAAACTGGTACTTGGGAGTTTGTTCGCGAGAGGAACTTTCCAAACCATCTGTTCAACAAACTAGTTTCGAGTGTTCTCGTTCGTGAAATTTCATCTCAAGTTTGTTTTATATTGTTATTGTTATTGACGTCCCTCTGTTCGATTGAAGAGCACGGGACACAGTTATTATCTGTGCACCGCGTCTTACTACCCGCCCGCACAGTTACACTCATGGAGTGGGGATAAGCTAAGGCCGCGTTTAGAGAAAGTGTACACACATTAGAGAGAGTGAGAAACCATAAAGGAAAAAAACAACACCAATATCCCCGTCCAACACGAGCGTGACGCCTTAGACCACGCGATCACTGATAAGGGCTTAACAAAGTTTATACCTGCCTCGGTGGCTTAATTAACTAACGCTCTAGTTTTGTGTTGAGCTAGACTGCCGAAGACTGGGAGATCGAGGTTCGAATCCTGCTCGGATGAACTTGGTGAGGGGGTTCCTAAATGGTTTTCCACTCTTCCTCCACGCAAATGTGAGTTCACTTCCTCTATATTCAAACTTCACAATTCCTAACCCTTTCTTGAGTAATTAGTACTTTAGAGTATAACCAGAACGGGTAGTAAGACGTGATGACGTTATTTGTGGTAGTATTGTATTTTCATGATTAAATATTATTTTTTAAGAGAACTGCTTGAACTTTTAATAAAAGACTTTTTTTTTTAAACGCGATTTTAATTTGAGACTGATAGGAAGAACCGGGGGAACTCGCCCCTCTAGTCCTGGTACCTCAGGGTTTGATCGTTGGCCCCTTTCACCCTCCTCATCTTATTACATTAAGCTCAAACAGTTCAAGCTGTTATCGGGTGATGGGTAGGTCGGAGGCTCGAACCCAGTGTAGAGTGTATTGAGGGTGTACCCCCCTCCCCCTAAATGGTTTCCCATATTCCCTAAAAAGAATTGTGCTTCTGAATGTATTTTATAAATATTCTACCTCATAAAACCTGCCAGTTTAGTTGAATGAGATAGTCGGAGCGGTTGGTAAGACGCTGTATTATTATTATTACTATTACTATTAAGTCGATGATAGTCATCACTAGCAGTGGAGCAGAACCAAATAAAACTCTCATTTTGAATATTTGTGGTAAGATTTATTTTCACTTTAAACAATTAAAATACCCCTTTGTGTCCAAAATACAACCAATAGCATTCACAAACTTTGCCCTTAGATATAAATTCTCGCGGAGAATCCCCTCAACACAGACGGACGGATGGACGGACACGAACAAAGGAGTGCTAGATAAATGTCGCGCAAAGACACACCGGACTACTTGACGGACGTCTCGCCCAGGAATACAAACAAAACAGCATCAACTCGGCCTTTTCAAAACCACGGCCGGAATTAATGACGAGTTGTTCTCAAAGTGTGTTTTACGGCCGAGTCAGCTCGGAACTGTTTCTTTGCGGCTGGACCGGATAAGTTGGTATATTATATTCTAACCGAATCCGTGGTGTACCTGGTTACGAATCTAGGGGTCCCGGCCAGTTTCTTGGGTATTTTCCCTGAAAGGGTAACCACCCCAACGGTCACCAGGGTTTGGTTAGTTAGGTTTACGTTATACTTAAGTGTTTCCACTGATTACACACTCTCATACTCACTATCTCCTTCATACTCACTATCTCCCTCATACTCACTATCTCCCTCATACTCACTATCTCCCTCATACTCACTATCTCCCTCATACTCACTATCTCCCTCACCTCGTCTCATCGGGACAAGAAAGAGCCTCCACGGAAAGAATGTACTACTATCAGTACATTCTGGAGTCCCCTGGACAGCAGTACATTAGTACTGGCCGCTCTTTCCACAACTGGTCCCTGAGTGGTGTACCCCAGACGTGCGATATTATTATTGTGTTATATACCAGGGGTTAAACTTGTCTCTGACAGGCAACATTTCGGAGTAGGTGACCAGGCGGTCCAGGGGTAAGGTGTCGGATCTCTGTGCTGGGGTCCGGGGTTCAATCCTCGGTCCCGGCAAACCCTTCCTTCACCTCTGACAAGACGAGTATTAATCACATCTTGTGAATGTGTGGAATGTCAGGCCTACACCGTGGTTCGGATTCCACGTTAAACTGTAGGTCCTCCATTTCATCTCACAATCACCCTACCATTACACATTAGCGTAAGTGCGTATAACCCGAACGGGTAGTAAGACGCGTTGCTAATAATAATAATAGTAATACAATTTTTGATATCAAGAGAAGTTTATTCTCAGTTGTTTTTATTCAATCATACAGTTTTTAACACCGCGTCTTACTACCCGTCCGGGTTATACGCTTATGTACTAATTACACTAGTAGTATTAGGAATTAGCAATGTTATATTTTAAAGGAAGTGTACCCGCATTTGTGTGGAGGGAGAATGGAAAACAATTGGGAAAAACCACCCGCAGTACACCCGTCCGAGATTTGAACCTCGATATCTCGGTTATCGCCAGCCTAGTCTACCGCGAGAGTAGCGCCTTAGACCGTGCGGCCACCGAATCGGGTTAGATCTTTCTTAACGTGGAGGGAGCGTTATTTTTGTGTGTCCATGGTTGTTCTAGTTTCTCTCTTAAAGATGGCATGATTCATAGTTTCCATAGCAAGTTTCAGCTGCCTAGAGTCTCATGAAGTGGGAGAAACACACACGGACTATACAGGCAATTACTGGATGGTGTTCAGTGCTATCTGTTGGCGGGGGACGTTTAAAATCAAGTACAATACTGTGAATACTGGTCAATAAAGCAGCTATTATTACTGGTTTGGCATTCAGGGCGTTTCCTACCCAAGTTGCAGTAAAGCCAGGATAAAGAGAGTCAACAGATTCCTCAAAAAACCATTTTCAAAAACTTTGAAAGGCTATAAAGAATAATAGGACTTGTGCGAGGCTATAAAAAGAAGTAAAACTTGTGTGAGGCTGGAAAGAGAATGAGAAAATTTGTGAGGCTAGAGAGAGTAGTAGTGTATTATTGTGCGAGGAAAAGTTGTCTCTCCAAATGACGTCATTTTAATAACACTCTAAGGAAGAATAGTCGGATCATCATAGAAAAAAAACTATCTGATAGTTCATAACATTTATAAATCTAATCTAGTCTCTATGAATTCATACGCCATTAGCATTTAACGCCATCTTGTCAACGTCGTCTGTCTTTTAGAGGTTCTTTATACCTTTTTAAGGCAGCTACACGGAGACATCCCATCAAAGATGGTCACGGTTCGTTCGTGTGCTCTAATGATCGAAGCTGTCATAATAACAGAATGAGGAGGAGGATGAAACCTCAGAAGAAGCCACGCCACCATATATCGGTGTCAAAAGTGCTAACCACTCACCTGCCTCCTGACGAGTGGGTGTCCATAATGTCCATCCCAGGACTGTACAGTAAGTTGAGTGAGGGTGGGAAGTTTGTTTGTAAAGTGTTCTCCGGCCTAGGTTGGGCTTTGTTCGCCCTCTGTATCTTGTGCGCTGCAGCCCCAACTTACCCCCCCCCCCCCTCATCTTGGGTGTGTAATATAAAATATGTATCTCCTACCCCCTCTAGGAGCCCTGGTGCTCAGTCGTCCCCGGGCTACGCCGCTAAATTCACTCGCTCCTTGAGAGACTGGCGGAGCGAACATTTTTAAGATCATGTCAGTGTCAAAACGGACTATTGATGCCGTTTATCATCATAATCATCATCATTAACTAGGTAGATGTCCGACCACCTTAGCTCAGTAGGTAGCGTGTCTTCAATGAGCTAAGGGTGCCGGGCTCGATTCCCGGAATGGCTTTCGAAAAATGTATCACTGGTGAAATGTGGGTTTTCCCTTTAAAAGTGATGAATTAACGGCAAAGGGGCTGGATGTCGTGCCTGTTATAGATATAAGTTAGTTTACAAGTCGTGTACTGATATAATCAGTCGGTTCAGAAAGTGTACTTTAAATACCTGGAAAAACCAACCACGTGACTGTTGTTCTCCCCCCTTTCGTCTTACCACCCGTTCGGGTTGTACACACATGTACCACTAATGTGTTAAGGATGAGGAAGGTTGAATTTAGAGGTAATGTACACTAATTTCCGTGGAGAGAGAAAGTAGAAAACTATTTATGTAAAACCACCTCCTGTACACCCGATCTGGAGTTGAACCCTAATGTTCCTATCTTTGGAAGTCCAGTTTAGTGTGAGAACGACGCCTTGGACCATTTGACCACCTAAGTGAGTTACTACTGTGATAAAAATTTATAGTTAACAGTTATATATTATAATAAAATAGTATCACAAAAAAAAGATAACGAACATAAAAATTGGAAACAGTTTTTTAGAAATTTATTTAGGCGATGTTACTGAATTGTTATAGATAAGAATGTTTTATAAATGAAAAGCTTTGCTAGTACATTCACATCAGTGAATACCGAGTTCCACTTTGGACACGATTGACTATAAAACAATAGTTTCAACCTGTCTATAAAACACTGGTTTCAACCTGTCTATAAAACACTGGTTTCAACCTGTCTATAAAACACTGGTTTCAACCTGTCTATAAAACACTGGTTTCAACCTGTATATAAAACACTAGTTTCAACCTGTCTATAACACACTAGTTTCAACCTGTCTATAAAACACTAGTTTCAACCTGTCTATAACACACTAGTTTCAACCTGTCTATAAAACACTGGTTTCAACCTGTCTATAAAACACTGGTTTCAACCTGTCTATAAAACACTAGTTTCAACCTGTCTATAACACACTAGTTTCAACCTGTCTATAAAACACTAGTTTCAACCTGTATATAAAATACTAGTCTCAACCTGTCTATAACACTGTCTGACGAAAATAAAGAATTCTCGATAATCTTTGTCTGTTGAAATCGTCCAGAAATGACAATTCTTTATTTTCGTCATTTTTAGTTAAATTTGTAAACAAGTTGTTCAAAATAACATTAGTTGAGGTTCTCTAACTATACATTAAGTTAAAATAAGAAAATAATCAATCGAGCACACATACTCGATTTCAATAATTTTTGTCTGTTGAAATCGTCCAGAAAGACAATTCTTTATTTTCGTCATTTTTAGTTAAATTTGTAAACAAGTTGTTCAAAATAACATTATTTGAGGTTCTCTAACTATACATTAAGTTAAAATAAAAAAATAATCAATCGAGCGCACAAACTCGATTTCAATAATTTTTGTCTGTTGAAATCGTCCAGAAAGACAATTCTTTATTTTCGTCATTTTTAGTTAAATTTGTAAACAGGTTGTTCAAAATAACATTATTTGAGGTTCTGTTACTATACATTCATTTAAAATGTGAAAATCATCAATCGGTCGCTCATACTCGATTGTGATAATCTTTGTATGTTGTTCTACCCCTCCCCTTAATATCTAAAGGGTGAGGAAGACTGAAAATCAGGCAAGAATGTTATCTGATTGAACATAATAAATTTTATTGAGAGAAAAACAATATTACAGTTATTATTATTATTATGAAGACAATCCGTGTGTGAAGCGCACATCTCCATTAACCACCGGAGTCCATTAGATAACATTAATAAACAAAAGTTAAACCTCCTTAGGGGAGTCCAAAAATGACACTAACCTGTCGGGCCCAAAATCAAATAACTCCCAAGTCGGGATGCTAACAATAATGAACATTAGTTCCTTGGACGTTTAACCTGCTAGTATTATATACAGAAAGTGATTTACGGCATAACCGTAGCCCTCGCGCATCAGTTAGCGCGCTAAGTTTAACCATTAACATATAAAGACGCATGAAGCAAACATGGCGTCACTCCAATCCAATGAGCCCCAAATGCAAAAGTAATCTAAGTAACTTCATCACTCCAGTATTTAATCCGACAAATAAAGCTGTGTTTAAACGCAGATAAATAATATATGAATTATTACAAGTCGGGTTTCGAACCCGGGCGCACAGGCAAACTTTCAGTGCTATATCCATATACAACAATTTCTTAAATTACTAACAAATAAAGTTTGGGTTTGGACCCCAAATTTAGGCGGGTGATGAAGGGCGACGGCCGCATTACATGCCGCGGTAAGCGCATGGCATTGCAAGTTTCAACATTAATAATAAGGTTTTAAGAACGGGACAGATAATTTTGACACGTATACCCCCCCATTACGCCGAAACAGTAATTTTGATATATTTATAATAATCCCCAAGACCTAGGTCGCCGTTCTCACCTCTTATTCCCAAGAAGGTTGGGTAGTAAGTGCTCTTACGTTCCCGGCGTAGCCGTATATATACTAAATATAGTTCTTAGAGTGGGGATAGGATAGAAGGAGATGGAAGGTAGGAGTAAAATAACAATAGAAGGGACGCGTTGCTTCGAGAACAATATCAAAACGTCTAGACGATGCGCGCGACCGGAAACGGAACTTTCTTCGGCTGTCTGGACACGTGTTCGGCTCTTGCAGACGGTCAAGTCGGGCAAGTGTTACTCCGGAGAGAGGAGGTCAGTGATGGTGATTTTTGTGCTGTGCGATGGTCTTCCGAGAGCGGCTTCCGGGTTGGTGAGTGTTGACCCATTGATATTTGGTGTAACTCGTTACAGTTGAAATCGTCCAGAAATGACAATTTTTAATTTTAGTCATTTTTAGATAAATTTGTTAACTAGTTGTTCAAAATAACATTATTTGAAGTTCTGTAACTATCCATTCAATTAAAATATGAAAATCATCAATCGAGCACACATACACGATTTCGATAATCTTTGTATGTTGAGATCGTCCAGAAATGTTAATTCTTTATTTTCGTCATTTTTAGTTAAATTTGTAAACAAGTTGATCATAATAACATTGTTTGAGGTTCTGTAACTATACATTAAGTTAAAATATGAAAATCATCAATTTAGCGCACATACTTGATTTCGATAATTTTTGTCTGTTGAAATCGGCGATAAATCACAATTCTTTATTTTCGTCATTTTTAGTTAAATTTGTAACACACTAATTCAACCTGTCTATAAAACACTGGTTTCAACCTGTCTATAAAACCCTGGTTTCAACCTGTCTATAAAACCCTGGTTTCAACCTGTCTATAAAACCCTGGTTTCAACCTGTCTATAAAACCCTGGTTTCAACCTGTCTATAAAACACTAGTTTCAACCTGTCTATAACACACTAGTTTCAACCTGTCTATAAAACACTGGTTTCAACCTGTATATAAAACCCTGGTTTCAACCTGTCTTAAACTGTTCAACTTTAAAACCCTGGTTTCAACCTGTCTATAAAACCCTGGTTTCAACCTGTCTATAAAACCCTGGTTTCAACCTGTCTATAAAACCACTGGTTTCAACCTGTCTATAAAACACTGGTTTCAACCTGTCTATAAAACACTGGTTTCAACCTGTCTATAAAACACTGGTTTCAACCTGTCTATAAAACACTGTTTCAACCTGTCTATAAAACATTTTCAGTTATAAACCTGTTTCAACCTGTCTATAAACACATGTTTCAAGTGTCTATAAAACCCTGGTTTCAACCTGTCTATAAAACACTGGTTTCAACCTGTCTATAAAACCCTGGTTTCAACCTGTCTATAAAACCCTGGTTTCAACCTGTCTATAAAACCTGGTTTCAACCTGTCTATAAACCCTGGTTTCAACCTGTCTATAAAACACTGGTTTCAACCTGTCTATAAAACCCTGGTTTCAACCTGTCTATAAAACACTGGTTTCAACCTGTCTATAAAACCTGGTTTCAACCTGTCTATAAAACCTGGTTTCAACCTGTCTATAAAACACTGGTTTCAACCTGTCTATAAAACCTGGTTTCAACCTGTCTATAAAACACTGGTTTCAACCTGTCTATAAAACACTGGTTTCAACCTGTCTATAAAACACTGGTTTCAACCTGTCTATAAAACACTGGTTTCAACCTGTCTATAAAACACTAGTTTCAACCTGTCTATAAAACACTGTTTCAACCTGTCTATAAAAACTAGTTTCAACCTGTCTATAACACACAGTTTCAATGTCTATAAAATACTAGTTTCAACCTGTCTATAAACACACTAGTTTCAACCTGTCTATAACACACTAGTTTCAACCTGTCTATAACACACTAGTTTCAACCTGTCTATAACACACTAGTTTCAACCTGTCTATAACACACTAGTTTCAACCTGTCTATAACACACTAGTTTCAACCTGTCTATAACACACTAGTTTCAACCTGTCTATAACACACTAGTTTCAACCTGTCTATAACACACTAGTTTCAACCTGTCTATAACACACTAGTTTCAACCTGTCTATAAACACTGGTTTCAACCTGTCTATAAAACACTGGTTTCAACCTGTCTATAAAACCCTGGTTTCAACCTGTCTATAAAACACTGGTTTCAACCTGTCTATAAAACACTGGTTTCAACCTGTCTATAAAACCTGGTTTCAACCTGTCTATAAAACACTGGTTTCAACCTGTCTATAAAACCCTGGTTTCAACCTGTCTATAAAACCTGGTTTCAACCTGTCTATAAAACACTGGTTTCAACCTGTCTATAAAACACTGGTTTCAACCTGTCTATAAAACACTGGTTTCAACCTGTCTATAAAACACTGGTTTCAACCTGTCTATAAAACACTGGTTTCAACCTGTCTATAAAACACTAGTTTCAACCTGTCTATAACACACATGTTTCAAGATGTCTATAAAATACTAGTTTCAAGATGTCTATAAAATACTAGTTTCAACTTGTCTATAACACACTAGTTTCAACCTGTCTATAACACACTAGTTTCAACCTGTCTATAACACACTAGTTTCAACCTGTCTATAACACACTAGTTTCAACCTGTCTATAACACACTAGTTTCAACCTGTCTATAACACACTAGTTTCAACCTGTCTATAACACACTAGTTTCAACCTGTCTATAACACACTAGTTTCAACCTGTCTATAACACACTAGTTTCAACTGTCTATAACACACTAGTTCAACCTGTCTATAACACACTAGTTTCAACCTGTCTATAACACACTAGTTTCAACCTGTCTATAACACACTAGTTTCAACATGTCTATAAGAGACTTGCGCCACGTCCATCCTGCCACTTCCAAGGAGCAGAATACAACCCGCCTCGCAATCAACAGTTGAATAAAAACTTGCCGGAACAGAAGACACATACAACTTTTAGATGAACCAATTTGTAGTCAGGGGGGCGGCTAAATGCCCCCCTTCCCGCCTTCCAGTCCCGGCCCGGGAACACGAGACAGCAGGAAATGGAGATATTCATGAGCACTTTAGGAAGAGGAGGAAAAAGAATAATACAGAGATTTTAAGGGCTTAAAATGGAACCTAGATTAAAACTTTTTAAAACTAATCAATTCACATACATGAGCACAATGTCTTGCTGGTCGAAATAGTGACGTAAGTTTACAATACACAAGAAAACGGGAAATATCACAACTTTTTGATTATAGTTCTGAAGATAATTACTAGACCCACAGTCATTTGACTGTTGCTATATTTGATGTCATACATATTTAATTAGGTTTATAAATAATATTATGGCTTTTAAAATAGATTTACGCCCAACCTACACTTTAATTTTGGCAGCTTGAGGTTTTATTAGCTTATTAGCTATCATTCCTTAGTGAACTACAAACGATACTTCCCAAAATAAAAGAAACATACACACTGTTAATTTCATAACCAAAATTTAATAATTTTAAATACACTAAAATAATATAAATATTTTGTTGTCAAAATTGTGACTGACGAAAATGACAGGAGCTTGTCCTATGGATACATGAGATTAGATGTGGTAGCTATTGCCAGCCTTTCATTTATAAGCGAACACAAATCGAGTCTATGAATATAAGTTTGAATATATACGGTTTCCCAATCTCCTTCCACGCAAATCCGGGTACATCACCTCTAAAATGATTCCTACCTTATCCCTACTCAATTAGAGTAATCATCATATATGTGTATAGCCTGACTATGTAAGACGTGGGGGTGATTTATTTTTACTACAACTTATGATTCAATTACTTCAGATTTTTTTCAAATGAATACTAATTTTTAAAGTACATAACATTTCAGAATGTCGATAACTGGACATAAATTGAGTAATTTAGCTGTCAATATTTTTTACTGGTGGTGCTTCAATAGCTCTCGAAGTCAAGTCGAAGTTTTGGAAACTTCACATCCCCTAGTAAAGTATATTTACGTAGAAAAAAAAGGTTATATATATATATATATATATATATATATATATATATATATATATATATATATATATATATATATGCTACAAATCAATCATTTGTTCATCTTCTTTACGAATTATATCTGCTCAGGCGTAAAAAATAAAACACGTCACTGGTAAACAAAACAAAAACAATATAAAATAATGACACGACTGTCAACAGACCAAAGAACAATATAAATCGAAGGACAAAAGCTTTCACACACTCACATACACACCACATGTGTAACAATGGCGGCTACTCCAAGGGGTGTTATTTGTTTGGTAAAAAGTAATCGACTGTAAATGTCATAACTTCTCTGTGAGTTTGAGGGAGATTTACAACCAGACAACTGGACGGATTCACATTAGCGATGAACATTTTTAAATTGTGGAGAGGACACTTAGAGCCTATTGTACTTCAAAATACAGTGTGTTAAGAGACGAGTGGGTAATAAGAAGGGGGTGAGGAAAGGGTAGATAGGAACCACGGAGGATGGGGGGAGACAAATATTGAGCCAACCTTAAAATTAGTTTAATTAATTTATTGATGATAATAAATTGAAATATGATTTATGAACATAGCGGGACTACCAAGGCTTGCATTCATTTGTTTCTTTACTAGTTTTTTTTAGCACCGCGTCTTACTACCCGTTCGAGTTATACGCCTATGTACTAATTACGCTAATTTATTAGTGGTAAGGAAGGTTGAATTTACAGGAACTGCACCCGCATTTGTGTGGAGAGTGAGTGGAAAACCATTTAGAAAAAACCTCCCGCAGTGCACCCGAATCGAACCCCGATCTCCCTGTCATCGGCAGTCAAGTCTATAGCGAGAGTGACACCTTGGACCACGGGGCCACTGAAGCAGGTGTTTCTTACTACTACTACTACTACTATTAATACTACTATCACTACCACTAATTATGATTATTATTGTTATTATTATTATTATTATTATTATTATCCATTTAATCGGTTGAAATGAATTAACAGGAAATAATAATGGAAAATTTTCAAGAAAAAATATAGGGAAACTTTCCAAAACATAACTTACCGTCTCACATCTCTAATTTACAGGACTCGGGAAGTCCCCGTTACTGATACTACATTACTCTTGATGTATTCACATGATCAGGACTAAATGACGTCACCTACTGGAAGATTTCGAAGCGGGCTTAAAAAGGGGGAGGGGGTTTCCACTAAAACATAATACTATACATTTAGCCAATACATTTGTTTATACGTGTACATAGAACCCCCCTAAGAGGGGCATAACATTCCATAAGGGGTACGGACCCTTTTGAGCCCCCCCCCCCCCCTTCTCACGTACTTCTAACTAAACGCAACTCTTAGCCTCACAAATATCATTATATTATCCGAAAATATGGACACACTGACAAATAGGTCAGGTTCGTCTTGTCAAGTTTGTGGGTGACGGGGGGTCGGGGGTTTACTTAAATATATTTTTTAAAGGTTTCTCACTCTCCCTACACGCAAATAGTGGTACATTTGCTCTATATGTTATAGCCTCCTCTGCCAGATAAGTGTGAATATGCGGGTTTTTTCCGGGCGGATGGTAAGACGTGGTAGGATGAGGGGGGGAAAGGGAGGAAAACAGGTCGGGATCCACTTGTCCTAATATTCAGGAGGTTCCAGTCACTGACAACCCATGCTCGATAAAACACATAATTATATCGGAAAATATCTCGTTTATTTTTTTTATTCTACTTGCGTAGTTAGCGCCATTTTGCTCTGTCTCAATTTGGGTCGCTACTTAAAATGGGGCCCACTTACGTCTGTTTGAGAGCAATCATCGTGTTCAGAGGGGCGTAGACTCTAGTTACGCCCAGTTACCCCTCGCGCAAGACAGTCATGGCGCGTGCTACGGATTCTAGTTACAAAATTCCGACGCTCTTAAGAGGCCGTCTCACCCCTGCGGATAAATCTTGATTCACACGTTCCCCGACAGAGAGCAGAGTTTGTTCGAGTGACGTGTCATGGCTTGTGTTGGCCCATGATGCTTTGCATCGCAAACTTGGAGCAGCTGATTATAAACTTATTTTATATTATTGTCAGACTGGATGTTATCAAACTATTGTGTCGTGTCGTGAAACAATTCAACACACAACTAGAACAACACACGTTTCTCACCTAACTATATATATAACATTTGTCCCCGACCGTCAAAACCTAGCTCCCTCTACACTTGAACAGACTGTACTACAAAACGCCAATCTCCGTACCTCCTCCCCCCTCCGCATCCGTCCGCCCCGCTTGTTTCCGAACAGATTTGACATCCGTCGGTCCTAGAAATCAAACAGGGCTTAGCTCCCCTCCAGTAGCTGAGTGGTCAACCTCCCCCCCCCCTTCCCTCCACCCCGCTATCCTGGGTCAGATCCAGGAGTGCTAACCTCTACTCCAACACTGCCAATCATTGAACACCAGACTCACAGTAGAGTGTCAGGAGTGCTAACCACTACTCCAGTTTATATACAATCAACTCTCAAAGAGGCCAAACAACTTTTTTGCTACATCAAAATTGAAGATTGATATTGACGTTTTATTTTTAAAGGGTAAATTTTCTGAAAATTTCGAATGGGATATGGTTACTGCTTTCAAAATTAAAAATTTTTTAACTTTTCATTTTTATCAAGATGAAAAAAAAAATACAAGTTATTATCCGTACTTTGATGAAGGAAGGAAAAGTTCCCAGTATATTATAATAAAGCGGTTTTGAAAATAATGACAAATTGAGGATTTAATGGGTCTGAAAGAGAAACGTGGAGAATTATGAAGAGACCAGAGACGTTTCTTTCTACTTTGGAAAACAAAAGAAACCACGATATTCTTTCTTTCTTTCTTTCTTTATTTTAGCCCCGAGCAAGATGAAAATGGCAATTTCTGCCTTCTTTGCCGGATGAGCGTCCCAATTCATCCGGAGAGCGCTCAGAGAAAGAAACAAAATGGAGCACGGATAAATGGGGATAGCAGTATGAATAGATGGACTCGAGATAGACTAGAGGCATCTAGTGGCAGGGGTGGACACTCAAGTAGCACTTTGGGCTTCTTGGAGATTGAACTCCGGCCTTTAGGATTCAACTGATTGATATGAATATCCGGGTGGTTGGTAATACGAGGAAGGTCAATAGTAATGGTAGTTTATGGTACTTGCTTCATTTAAAGCTCAAGGCGTAATGTATAGTAAAACTTAGGAAGAAGGAAGCAATAATAAAAAACAATATTATATTTCATAAAATATAATATATTATCCTTTTAAGTTTATATACATATTTTATGATATGAAAACACACCGACCAACAGGACACAACAAACATGTTATTTATAAACACCAACAATGTTTTTACTACAGTTAAAGTTACATTATAATTATTTAACATTCTATAAAACCTCGGGGATCTCCCTAACAGCTAATTTATTGTTTTCATGACATTTATTTACGTTATCACAGTCTGAAGATAGAAAAATAAGAATTACAGTAATTATATTACTCTCTGAGTGTGTGCATATTCCATTTAATCTGCAAACAGGCTTGTCTTGATCACAAGGTAAACTTAGTGTATAGACCAATCATTTTATAACACCGAGGTTAACACTTAGAATACAAATACATTTAAAATGGTATGATCCTCGTAAGTTTGACATAATATGCTGAACTCTTCTAAGACACAATAACAAGTTAATACAATTCATTCTAGTTGTGCATTGTAATTGATAAATACATCTATCTCACAAACCAACTTAACCTAAAACGTTTACCCTGAGAGGAAATACCGCCGATATAATCACTGAGGGAACTGCAGGTCTTATGGAGAAAAGTTTAATCCTCGCTTTCTTTCTGTTAGCTGTTGCCAAATATCCTCGCTCTCAGTTATGCCTGAAGTTGGTGTGGTGTGAAGGAGCTACTGGCAACGTCGACCAACCAGCGTTGCCAAACTTGTCTTCTATTTGAGAGGAGATAGCCATGCAGTTCCCTCACGATATGATATCCAATGCAGTCTTACCTTGATTGATTACACTATGGCCCTATCGTATAAGCCAGGGCTGTCCAGTTTGAGCTAATCTGAGGACCGTATCCAGAATTATAAATACAAAACAGATGTACATATTTATGGAAGGTCCGACCGTTAATTTTAGAAAGCAATTGTAAAATTTTTAGGATAACGAAAAGTCATATTGCTAGTAAAAGTTCTTATTGAAACATTAGAATAGATAAAATTGTTTACAAATTTATGACTATAATTTCAGTTTAATGTGAGCTCTGCAGTTGATAGTTTTCATTTACTAAAATATCAATATCGCTGCTTCTAGTTGACAATAGCAGAAAATTTGAAAATTATTTATCACTCAATGATCACCTGTATTTGGATTTGCATCGTTGAAAAAATGCTTTTGCAAATATATGTGTTCCCGAGCATTTAGCATTTAGTCCCTGCTGATAATACTTAAAAAACAACTCCTTTTTAGATTCTTCCAGTATAAAAAGGGTCTGATTGGAAATCGCATCGTCTAGTCGAAGGTTACATTTTACGTTTTCATTGCTGAGCATGCGCATTGGAGCGAGATATCTAGCGTTGACGGAAGTAAACGCACTTGAAGTCGTGGCTGGGAAGCTAAGGTTCGCGACAATTGTTATATTTTCGCCGGTGAAACTCGAAAGCCGTAACCCCTAGAAGGGCCACACAAAATTGTTTAGCGGGCTGCATCTTGGACAGCCGTTTTATGAACTACTCCATAGTGGAATCAAGAAAGGTTAGCTTGCTACCTCACGGGGTAAACAAAGGGTACAGACAAAAAATAATTATTTGTGCACGACACTTATATACACGCTCTTAAAATTTGACTTGGGAGATGAAAATACATAATAAATAAAACACACACAAAATGGTATAAATAAACATTCAAACTTTCATAAAAATGTATAAAACCACATAATAAGTGTAGATTTGTTGTTCAAAATGGTACTTATATTTTTAAAAATAAAAATACTTACATACTAATAATATTTATATACAACCCGTGACTAGAACGCTTGAAATATATTTCATTGCATTCAAGTCTTGGACTGACTATATTGTACTCGTCTATAGCGGCCATTTATTAAAAATGGCCGCTACTATTGCTTAAAAACTAATTGGAGTAGTTGTCATTCAAACCATGCACACGGCTCAGCCACGAGCCGATCTTTGGCGAGAGATGCCGACCTTTTCCGAACCACAACGATCTTTGGCGAGAGATGCCGATTAAACGTGTGTTAATTTTTCTTTTGTTTATGCTTTGTATTTGCCTGAATGAATCTTTTAACGGCTTACACTTCGGGATTTTGAATTTGATGAGCGTTTTTGTGTCGAAGCGCCAATAAACTGTAAATCGCAGTAAAAATTAATAATTTCCCCAAATATATCTGCCATGTGTGTCAATAAATGAATGACAATGTTGCAAGCGATGACATCTTCTAAAGGAGATGAAAGTAATATGTTATAGGCCTAACAGGTTGATTGTAATCAGTGATTGAGGTAAAACCAGTGTTTCACCCCAGATCGCACTGTGTTCAGCTTAGACATGGGTATATTCTCATGACAAGCACTGTACCCTGAATGTTGGTGTATCACATCATGGCTCCATCTGTACCAAGCTTCAAGGCTACATTCACTCGTGTAAACAAATAAAGTTGTTCCTAAAGACAGAACACCATTCCCCGGCAATAACGCGGGCTCGACCCTCGTCATAAGACAACAGATGACTCGATTGTTTTTATAAAATAGTGATTATCTACATCTATCACACTACTGAGCAGAGAAAGTGACTGTAGAAACAAAGTTTAATACAGACTACACGTTGGTACTTATTGTATGTACAAACACGATTTTCAGAATTTTTTTTTTATTTTTACATAAAACAAATTTCCATAAAAATATTCTCCAAATTTATTTAATCACTTCTTTAAAAAAGTATGTAGTTTTTTGATGATTATAATTTTTTTAGCGACACTAACTGAATAACCCTTACTTGTTGAGCATCCCGCCATGCCTCTAACCATCCAATCACAGCCTCCTACCACACGTCATTTCCCTCCATCTTTCAATAACGTCTTGTTAATATGTGACACACGTTCTTCATCCATTGACCAATAATATCCTCTGTAAGACAGACCGACAGACGGCGTTATAACCGGGGAGCGGTGTGGTTAAATATAAATACCCCAAGGACGTTGCCTGTGACGTCATGGCAAGTCAAGACAGGATTTCCCATATTAGTGAATTTACGTTTTATTCAGTGAGATTTAAATATTATATAACTTTGAAACAAAAACAATACATTTGTAAATAATTCTAAAAATAGTCCTACAGTGTCACAAAATTAACATTTTTATCTTGAAGTAAATTTTTGTTCGATGTATTTTTTTTAATAAATGCTCTACAACTCAGGCTATTTGACTAGGTCAAGAAAAAGTCCTGTAGGAGTCTTCCTGCCAGGATTTAGCTTAAAATAGTCCGCGGTAGCAAATGTATATCTACAATAGGGAACAAGATGAAGGTAGTTTTAAAAAGCAAGTCAATGTTTTCAAGGTGCAAATAGTATATATAGTGAGTGTGTACTCTCGTCAGAAGAAGAGGGAAAGTGTTATCAGCAGGTGAACTATTCATTTCCTTCCCTCTCTTTCTATTTCGTATATTGGCATCTAAGTGTGATAGCACTTAGACTGCATAAGTGCGCCCAGTTAAGATGACACCCGCTTCGCAAAATGGCTTCGAAATCACCAAGTTGGCAACGTCGTTAATAGTAAAAAATATCCTACAAGATTGGGTAATTTTAAGATTTTCATGTACGAATTATCACTTCCTTTTAAAGAGATATATGTTTATCGGCATTAATGTTCTCCTGTTTATTGAAATGTCAACGGAACAACTCAAGTCTCCATTTCCCGCCGAGAAGACCATTATCAGATGTCTGCAAACAACTAGGAACAAACAACTACATATTTACATATTTATTCATACAAATGACGCAGGTTTTTTCCCAATGTTTCAAGACGTGTAGATTTTATTTAGAAAAATAATTGAAAGTATAAAACAGCAAAGAAAGTTTGTAATATTTGCCATTAATTTAGGTGGTAGTAATTAACTCTAGTGTTTTACTAATATTGGAATGCGCTCAGTCTGTGTTTCAACTTGTTCATGTCTACTTTCCAGTCCTTCACCCCAAAAAGAGCAGGTCCTCCATGGAGGAGGAGGAGGAGGGGAACCTCCTGAGCGTGTGGAGGGAGACCATGGACCCGTGCACAGGGTCTGGCAGGCTGTTCACGTACTCCTGAACACTGCTGTACGAACCGGACGAGCGACGTAATTCGGCCGAGGCGCCGTCGGAGGGCAGCACGAGCGGCAAAAGATTATCGCAGCGCGGCAGCACCATCGCTGTCTCCCCGTCCACCAAGTAGTCGAGCCTGGAACACAAGCATGGAGTGTATACTAGAGCCTGGAACACAAGCATGGAGTGTATACTAGAGCCTGAAACACAAGCATGGAGTGTATACTAGAGCCTGGAACACAAGCATGGAGTGTATACTAGAGCCTGGAACACAAGCATGGAGTGTATACTAGAGCCTGGAACACAAGCATGGAGTGTATACTAGAGCCTGGAACACACACAGCTCAGAGCACCTAACCAAGATTCGAAACCCGACCTTTACCCTGATTGTGGTTGGAAGAACAGTTTGTACAATTCAAACATATTTACTAGCGGCCAACATTGATAACATTTTAATACAATATTATTATTGTTTAGATATATTGATAGTATGGATCAAAAGTGACAGTTGGAGATAAAATGTCTTGACGTATGAATATATTAAAATGGTTTTAGTAACTTTATTAACTTCTATTGTTCTTCCTACCAAAATCATACAATATATAATGACGGTTGACCTCTGTTACATCGGTGCACTCACTTCTTGACCTGTTGACCTCTGTTACATCGGTGCACTCACCCCTTGACCTGTTGACCTCTGTTACACAGGTGCACAAAAGCCATCACCACGAAGATGAAGGCGAAGTTGACGGCGCACGTCAGGCCGATAATGAGCAGAACCTCGTAAGTGTTGTAACAGGCGTCGTGGCCATCCAGGCGTCGTCTAGTGACGGGGGCCTTCTCGACCCCAGACGCCGTCACATTCCCCTCCGACAGAGGGGTGGTACTAGGGGGCGGAGTGGGGGCAGTCGTCGTGCTGGACACACACAAAACACATAGCACCGATTAAAAGAGGGATTTGTAAGTACCCACTAATACTTGTCGAGCTGTGAGTACCCTAGTGCTTGTCGAGCTGTGAAACCCTAGTGCTTGTCGAGCTGTAAGTACCCACTAGTGCTTGTCGAGCTGTAGTACCCACCTAGTGCTTGTCGAGCTGTGAGTACCACCTAGTGCTTGTCGAGCTGTGAGTACCACCTAGTGCTTTCGAGCTGTGTACCACCTAGTGCTTGTCGAGCTGTGAGTACCCACCTAGTGCTTGTCGAGCTGTAAGTACCCACCTAGTGCTTGTCGAGCTGTAAGTACCCACCTAGTGCTTGTCGAGCTGTAGTACCCACCTAGTGCTTGTCGAGCTGTGAGTACCCACCTAGTGCTTGTCGAGCTGTGAGTACCCACCTAGTGCTTGTCGAGCTGTAAGTACCCACCTAGTGCTTGTCGAGCTGTAAGTACCCACCTAGTGCTTGTCGAGCTGTGAGTACCCACCTAGTGCTTGTCGAGCTGTGAGTACCCACCTAGTGCTTGTCGAGCTGTAAGTACCCACCTAGTGCTTGTCGAGCTGTGAGTACCCACCTAGTGCTTGTCGAGCTGTGAGTACCCACCTAGTGCTTGTCGAGCTGTAAGTACCCACCTAGTGCTTGTCGAGCTGTGAGTACCCACCTAGTCTTGTCGAGCTGTGAGTACCCACCTAGTGCTTGTCGAGCTGTGAGTACCCACCTAGTGCTTGTCGAGCTGTGAGTACCCACCTAGTGCTTGTCGAGCTGTGAGTACCCACCTAGTGCTTGTCGAGCTGTGAGTACCCACCTAGTGCTTGTCGAGCTGTGAGTACCCACCTAGTGCTTGTCGAGCTGTGAGTACCCACCTAGTGCTTGTCGAGCTGTGAGTACCCACCTAGTGCTTGTCGAGCTGTGAGTACCCACCTAGTGCTTGTCGAGCTGTGAGTACCCACCTAGTGCTTGTCGAGCTGTGAGTACCCACCTAGTGCTTGTCGAGCTGTAAGTACCCACCTAGTGCTTGTCGAGCTGTGAGTACCCACCTAGTGCTTGTCGAGCTGTGATACCACCTAGTGCTTGTCGAGCTGTGAGTACCCACCTAGTGCTTGTCGGCTGTGAGTACCCACCTAGTGCTTGTCGAGCTGTGAGTACCCACCTAGTGCTTGTCGAGCTGGAGTACCCACTAGCGCTGACTTGTTTCCTCTGTGTTTGGCGCGTGTCTGATAGGATGACGTTGTTCTCCTCAGGTCGTCGTCAAACCGCCTTGAGGCTCCGTCTATCCCGACCATTGCTGGAACAACGAGACCATGTACTTACAATAAGGAACCATGTTTCGTGGAGAGGAGACACAGAAATAAAACTCGTTTAACTTTCAGGATTTTCAAACTTTTAATGAGCCTAACTGAGTTGAGGGGAGTTGATGAGTCAAGGAGTTTACCCCCTCCCTCCCTCCCTCACTTTTACACAAGTTAAAGATTGCATTTCTTTTCAAGGGCAATCACACAAAATTAATTAAAATTAAAAAAAAGTATACCCACATTGGTTCTTTCTGATCTCACTAATGAACGAGTTTGTTTGATCCTCATACACATAATTAATTAATCATCTTAAATTATTTCCAAAGGCGGAATTCAGGCACGTCTGGCCGCCACGCGCCCGGATAAGACGCTAATTGCAATGGTTCGCTTTGAAGCCCTATTTGCCCGGTTGAACGAATGTGTACTGAGACTACACGGTTCTTTGAGATCAAAGGCTCTGGAAAATTTGGGATCGGAAACTTTTCCGGTAAATATGTCTGATGATTAAATCCCAGAGGAATCTGGTCCGATGCAGTGACACATTCAACCACCAAGCGCTGTAGTCGACACGTGAGTATGACGAGAGAAATGTAATTTGATGTTTCTGGTGTGAATAATAGTTGGGAAGATCATGTCTTGATTAGAGCCACGGTAACAGGTCTGCTTTCCACCAGAGCTGTCCTCAGCCGTGTCTTGATTAGAGCCACGGTAACAGGTCTGCTTTCCACCAGAGCTGTCCTCAGCCGTGTCTTGATTAGAGCCAAGGATAGAAATGATATCTCGGAGCCAGAGTTGTTCACAAGATCCACACTAGAGTGTGCTAACCTTTGGTAAGAAGTTCCACGTGGTTTCTTTGTTTTGTTTAGCTGGGCCTCACATTTTTTTATGCCATAGCTCATTTCTCGTGTAAGTTTAGCGATATTCGGGTGCTCGCTGCCCGAGAGACGTACCGTGACTCGGTCCACGATACACTCAAGAGCTTCAATGATATCTGAAGGTCGGAGCGTTACTACGGCCTCACGCTCCGGGACTTACCACTCGAGGCTCGAATCTCTGTCGGGTGCACAGAGGGTGTTTCCCTTATCTCTCTAAACTTGCTATACATTCAACCTTCATATTCTCTCCAACACACTATCGTAACTAATACATGTGCGGGTAGTAAGACGCGGTGACAAAGAGGAATAAAACTTGTCAGTCGTGGGAATGACTCGAGACTGTAAACTGTGACGTAATAATACTCCTTAGGAGTAAGGGGGGTAAGGGAGACCTGGAATATTGGGGAGGGGGGGGGGTTGGACGAATGTCACCTGAACCTTCCAGAGTTACGCCGGGACATTTTCAATAACTTTTTTTAAAGGCGCCAATCCCTCGACTGTCGGAAATAACGCAATAAAAAGTTTAAGTACCCATGAAACCTTTCGAGGGAAGGTAGGTGCTCTCTCAGTTTATGACTCATTTGAACCGGGATTGAGTCATGTCGTAATGACCCGACATTTGGAATCCGGATCTGGATCTTGAGATGGGGTTCAAAGCTTGGATTAACACAGGCCCAATTCACTCACCTGGTCTGGACGACTATGACGTCAGGCTGGGAGGTGTTTGTGTCTCTCCAGAAGGAGAACCACTTGGACAGTTTGTGGCCTGCGGCGGAGAACAGGTTCCCGTTGACAATCTCCGTGTCTGCGAACAAGACATACACTTATACTCTCTCTCTCTCTCCACAAACAAACACTTATACTCTCTCTCTCTCTCTCTTACGAAAGAACGTTTGGAAACCCTTACCCAATACAAACATTGATCACATTTATTATTATTATTATTATTATTATATTATTATTATTATTATTATTATTGATAATATCTACAAGGATATCTCTCAGTCCACCCCTGTCTACAAGATATCTCCCGGTCCACCCCTGTCTACAAGATATCTCCCAGTCCACCCCTGTCTACAAGGATATCTCCCGGTCCACCCCTGTCTACAAGGATATCTATCAGTCCACCCCTGTCTACAAGGATATCTATCAGTCCACCCCTGTCTACAAGGATATCTCTCAGTCCACCCCTGTCTACAAGATATCTCCCGGTCCACCCCTGTCTACAAGATATCTCCCAGTCCACCCCTGTCTACAAGGATATCTCCCGGTCCACCCCTGTCTACAAGGATATCTCCCGGTCCACCCCTGTCTACAAGATATCTCCCGGTCCACCCCTGTCTACAAGATATCTCCCGGTCCACCCCTGTCTACAAGATATCTCCCGGTCCACCCCTGTCTACAAGATATCTCCCAGTCCACCCCTGTCTACAAGGATATCTCCCGGTCCACCCCTGTCTACAAGGATATCTCCCGGTCCACCCCTGTCTACAAGATATCTCCCAGTCCACCCCTGTCTACAAGGATATCTCCCGGTCCACCCCTGTCTACAAGGATATCTCCCGGTCCACCCCTGTCTACAAAGATATCTCCCGGTCCACCCCTGTCTACAAGATATCTCCCAGTCCACCCCTGTCTACAAGGATATCTCCCAGTCCACCCCTGTCTACAAGATATCTCCCAGTCCACCCCTGTCTACAAGATATCTCCCAGTCCACCCCTGTCTACAAGGATATCTCCCAGTCCACCCCTGTATACAAGATATCTCCCAGTCCACCCCTGTCTACAAGGATATCTCCCAGTCCACCCCTGTATACAAGATATCTCCCAGTCCACCCCTGTCTACAAGGATATCTCCCAGTCCACCCCTGTATACAAGATATCTCCCAGTCCACCCCTGTCTACAAGGATATCTCCCAGTCCACCCCTGTCTACAAGGATATCTCCCGGTCCACCCCTGTCTACAAGGATATCTCTCAGTCCACCCCTGTCTACAAGGATATCTCCCAGTCCACCCCTGTCTACAAGGATATCTCCCGGTCCACCCCTGTCTACAAGGATATCTCCCAGTCCACCCCTGTATACAAGGATATCTCCCAGTCAACCCCTGGGTGGAAGGTAACGGGAGTTACGGTCCATATCTTTACAGTTTTTATAACGACAAATCTTTTTGGTCAAAATAAATCA
Source organism: Timema cristinae (assembly GCA_039000515.1). NCBI lineage: Eukaryota > Metazoa > Arthropoda > Insecta > Phasmatodea > Timematidae > Timema > Timema cristinae. The sequence continues at coordinate 60,403,059 of JBCFYV010000100.1, forward strand.
AATATCTCTTCAGTAGATACGCTTGGTTGCATTTGAAATAACTTGACCTCTTCATTTAATAAAACGTATAAAGATGGATGCAAGCGCTGCACTCTCCAAACGTACGTCGATATTCTGTTGGCGCTGGACGGGGGTTGTTTTTTAAGGGATTAAAGCGCCCTCGTGTGATTTATATTGTCGCTCTGCGAGCAGTTTAAGCCATTGCTCCTCGCTGACAAGTTCAACCGTTTCCAATACGGTTTATACACCAGCGTACGTACTTTGCGCCCCTAGCGGCTGGTGTTGTCCCTATATCTCGTCCATACTCCTCGCCTTGAAAACTGAGATCTACTTCTAGAAAAAAAAAAAAAAGAAAAAAAAAGACGTCTCCCAAGGCTAATAATATTTGATTAGAAAATCCCAAAACTATTAATATTTAATTAGAAATTTCAACATGAAATTATTTTTAATAATATATTCCCACAGTATATTAATGTTTAATTAGAGATTTCAACATGAAGTTATTTTTAATAATATATTCCCACAGTATATTAATGTTTAATTAGAGATTTCAACATGAAGTTATTTTTAATAATATAATCCCACAGGATATTAATATTTATTGAAAAGGCCTATCAGCTTATTAATATAAATATAAATGTTTCAAGCCTGTGGTCAGTTTTTTATTTGTCATAGATTTTCCTTAATATGCTTTATAATCTAACTTAAAAACTAGGACAGGCACAACATCCAGTCTTCAGCCGTCAATTTATCAATGTGAAAGTTTAGACCCGTAATTTCACCGATTATAAGTTTTCGACCATGCCGGGAATCAAACCGGAGACACTTAGCCGGTAGCATGTCTGGCTACTAAGCTGAGCTAATGTTTCGGTCTGCTGTTATTAATAGTTAATTATAAGTTCCCCAGGACTGTTACTATTTAATTAACAAGGTAAATAATGAAATAATTAAAAGGCTGGAGGCTTGGCAACACTGCCATTATGTGCTTAAAGCCCAACGCTGTAAAGTAGACCGAGAATCCATTATCAACCTGGGGAACTATATTTTTTGCTATTGCTTTTTTTTAAAGGTATTTAACGTGCACTTTCTGAACCGATTGATTATATCAGCACACGAGAATTTCTATGAGCTAGAGTGAAAGGGCCTAACAATTTTGCTGAGAAAAGTATTTTACATACTTTACAGGCTTCCTTTAAATACCGCAACATACATGGGACCGACGGATTTACACCCCTCCGAAGGAAGTTGTGTTACGGATTTTTATCGCTCAAGAAAAGTCCGTCAACCTCAGCTGGGTTCGAACCCCACAAATATCGGGTCCTGAGGCGGGCACTTTACCCCAAGACCACTGAGGTAGACTTTTGCTAAGGCCATTGTGGTCATCGCACACGGGAGGAAAACGGCCCAAGTCAACTTTCTCGCGTTTCCAATCACAGAGTAAGGCCTTCTTTTTTAAAAAAAACCTCTCTGTCTTAATATCGTCCAGACATTCACCTCCTGACGTACATTATATATAAGATAGATGGATAGATGAAGTTTGAGGGGTCATCGGGTCCCTATTTATCACCAGAGGAAAGCGGGAGTCAGTGGTCCAGGATCTATTTCTCACGCCGCACAAGACAGGTTACGGCCATTAGAACTTTAGCTGCACAAAGAGAAAGAGGACCTCAAGTCCACTCACTGACAAACACACGTGTTATTACGTATCTACACGCAAGTAATAACACGTGGTCGAGTGGGCCATGGCGTTAGACTCGTGTTCAACCTGGACGGTTATAACGGACGAATAGGGGTTCGGATACCATCCAGCCCGGTGAACAAAAGGAAGGAAGGGCTTTTCACATATAATGGTTACTAGATCTACTTTCATGTATCCATACGTCAAATCGTGCGCTGTCATGTGCAGCTGTCACTATTGATAAATATTATCAATATATATAAAATAATAATAATAGTGAAATGTTATTAATATTTGTATTTTCAAATTATTCTTCCTATAAATAATTGGACTAGTTGTCAACATGTTATTTATAACTATGTTTTTTCACTTTATTCTCTAGCATATGAAGATGCATTTTCTCTAAACCTCACCTCTCTCACTCAGATCAAGACATAAATAACCCCAACTGCCGAACGTATTGATAAAATCTATTTTAACCGTACCGGTGTGCAAGCAGACCAAGGTGTCTTATGACCGGAAGATCGTGGTTCGAATCCTGGACACATATTACTAAATGGTTTGCCCACCCTTCCTCCACGCGAATGTTGATACATTTCCTTTAGTTTCAACCCGTTATAGTGTAGATATTCGCACAGCCCTGACGGGTGGTAAGACGCACTACAATCAATAAAAGAGGAGAGTTTAATATAAGGAAGTGCACCAGCATTCACTTAGATAAGAGATGTCAAACTTGTGGCCCGTGGCACTATTCATCTTCTTTATGAATGTGGTAGAAATCAGTGGCGTGTCGTGGAGTGTTGCGAGGGTAAGCTGAGTTAGTTCAAACTGTGTGAGTTGTTCTAATCACTCAGTAGAACACTCATTGAACAGGTATCAACATTCCCATGTGAGGTGTGTAGAACAGAGTCTATGTATGATTGGTCAAATGGGGACAGAGTGGGGTACAGTTGTAACAAGCTGTGCTTACACTGGCAACACTACACGACACTGATAGGATCACACAGTTTGAGGAGAAGTTGTTGTAACCACCAAATTCTCTACATATGGCAACACACGAGTGTGTGTGAAGCAACATAACACCCCATACATCACGTGTTACGGGTGTTAAGGACATGACTGTAACCGTCATCAATCAGGAAAGCGACGTAAACACGAGACTTACACCCTTACTGGAAAAAAAAAGAATCAAGATTATTTCTTAATATACAATTTTAATTTTCTTTTTTATTAATAAGTATTTTTGTTGTTATAATGGTGATCGGAGGAGGTGGTAGAGAACCAGTGAAGCACCCCCGAGGCCTCCAGGGGCTACATGGGAACGTGGACAGCTGCCTGTTGACCTGCTAAGCGAGGTATTGTGTACTCAGTTGAAGGAGAGGAAATACCTCGTGTTCTGGACTAATGGGCTCTTGTTTAGAAACAGCTCGTACACTTACTTATATGAGAGGCTTGCAAGGGAAAACTTGGAACAAACTGTTTACATTCACTCTCATTATCAAGACAATGCACTGGATACCCATAGACAACTGATATTACAACAGTAATCCCCTGGAGACCCCCAGTCAGCCAGTATTACGACAGTAATCCCCTGGAGACCCTCATTCAGCCAGTATTACAACAGTAATCCCCTAGAGGCCTTCAGTCAGACAGTAATCCCCTAGAGACCCTCATTCAGCCAGTATTACAACAGTTATCCCCTAGAGACCTTCAGTCAGACTGTATTACAACAGTTATCCCCTGGAGACTCGCGTTCAAGTAGAACTAGGAAGAAATGTGCCCGTGTGTGTTTGATGTAAGAAGAATACCATTTATAAACAAAATAGCACGGTACCCTAGCCGGGATTGGACGCTTGACCTCCCAGATAACACTAGAGGGTTATAACCGGCCTGCAAACTGATTGTTCACTGGCTGAGGGGTTGAGTTGTGATCTCACTGTCTGGAACGAGAGGAGATTGTGTCATCTAGTGGTGTATTGAGACACTACAGGGGACAATCCACGTCTAGGTGGGCGGTTAGCACACCTGGCTCGTGTTATTGCTCTCTATGCCCCTCTAGGCGTATATCATAAGTGACAGTATTCACCCTCCTAGTCCTGTTTGCTGTCCTATTCTCCCACCCACAAGAGAGACAAAGACAGAGATAGCCGAGGCTCCCAGCGCAGGACAATGAACACATTTTTTTATTAGTTTTCTTTTTGTTGGCAGTATTGTCGGGCGCCCCCCTCCCCGGACACAGATATGAGATTATGCCAACAGAGGACTTGTGGGCCCGGCGGGGGAGGGGTACACACATCTCTACTGGACATACATCGGTGGACACGCGGATAAAGTCGTCAGTCTCTTATGTCGACTGGGTCTAGTATACCAGCCGGGTGTATAGAGGTGTCTTATCCTTACTACCCATCCGGTTTATGCTGATATATTGCATCTTGAATTGTTTCCCCGGGGAACGTTGTGCTGGAGTGTATTGACACGTTGGAAGATAGAACGAACCTACAAGCGAGCACAGTTTATCACAGACTGCGTGACGTGGACCGATGGAGGATCCTGGATACAACCGCGGATAATGTGTCCAAATACGAAAGAGATAAGTACTTAACTGCAATGAAAGATAGAGGACAAAATAGACTGGTCAACTTAAGACAGGACGGAGGAAACGACAGTGACGTACCGTTGTACGACTTGAATAAGTCAATAGGTATGACAAAGACACACTGGGTTATCGGCTGGCTGGGTAGAATGTGGTGTGGATCTCCAGCTGAGGGAAGGAGTCTAGTAGTGTGAACTGCTGATGAACTGGAGGGCGCCTTGTTACCAGTTGGGGAGCACAAGATAACATCTTCAACCCCCCACTCATAGGGTCCAGCCCACTTGGGACAAGTGTCTGATGCTGGGCTAGTCCGTCCACCGATACATCGGATGGATGCTCTCAGTTCAGAAAATAGATCGGCGATAACAAATTAAAGACCCTGCAGCCAATTATAAGAAGGACTTGTATTTAGGTTAAGTTCGTACTAAGTATTTTTATAAATATTTAGGTTAAGTTAGTTGTAAGTCCATAGTTGGTGATATTGTGGGTAGTAAGTGGAGTGAAATCTCTGATAGGTCGCCTCCCCAGGTGGCGGGGAGGATGATGCCTGCCCCCACTGGGGCTCTCGCCGATCTGGGGACTATTAGATTCAGAGTACCGTGGGACACCCAGTGGGGCAGGTACCGGGGGCGTAATATACCCGTCGTGGACCAACTAGTAGGTTAGGTATATGAAGGAAGGGCAAACAGGACTTTTAGATCTTAGTGTTTATTTCTAAATTTATTATTGTATTTTAAAAAAGAACACAGCTAAAAGATGTAATGTTAATTCAAGATGTAGATCTAGGCCCCGAGCTACGTGCTAGTAATAGGGATAATAGTATAAATAAATAAAAAATTGTTTCCTCACACAGCCTCTATGAAAATTCAGGTACATTTCTTATACATTTTTCCCCCTTCTCATCTTTATACCTTCAGTGTGAATATGAAGCTATCCCGGACGGGTAGTAATACAAGGCTCACACAAAAGTTAAAAATAATTAAGTGAATTAAATTTGAAATAAATAACTTTATTTGAAGTAAATCCCTGTTGTCGTGAGCAGCCCCTCCCCTTCCCTCCCTAGTACGTCACGCGAGGGGCGGTTAACATTCACAGGATACCAACATTAAACAACAAATATCCCCCTTTCAGCTATGCGGGAAGAGATGAGTTTACCATGGCGGCCTTATACTAGCGCTCGCGGCGAGGAACCGAGTAACTAATAACAGTTCATCTAGGACCCCAACCCCCGACTACCCGACATGCATCACGCCGCGGGCAGGGGGGAGAAGGATCCATTCGATACCCGCCTTCGACATAAAAGAGCTTTTTAATAAACCTCTACTTTATTTTTTTATAAGGGGTACCGTACTATCCAAGTTTTATGATAGTTTTGTGAACCCTCCCTTCCCCCCCCCTCCACAGGTCAGTGGGAAATGTTGTGGACGTGATAAACGACCGCGAAACTCGGTCTAACGGAAGCCATTAATGTGTGTTAGAACATATTGTGCGGTTGCATGACGGGAGGGAAAGAGAAGTTTGTTCCGAGTATTTTTAAAACTCTGTGCTCTGTCAGGACACGAGACTTATACATAACTACCAAATTTAGCGTGAGTTCGTGTGTGTTCGGTCAAGCTCGTGTTGTGTGAGTTCGTGTGTGTTCGGTCAAGCTCGCGTATGTTCGTGTGAGCTAGTGTGTTTCCATGTGAGCTCGTGTGTGTTCGGTCAAGTTCGCGTGCGATCGTGTGAGCTCGTGTGTGTTCGGTCAAGCTCGCGTGTGTTCGGTTGAGCTCGGGTGTGTTCGTGTGAGTTTTTGTGTGTGTTCGGTCAAGCTCGTGTGTTTCCGTGAGAGCTCGGCAGTGGTGTGTTCGTGTGAGCTCGTGTGTGTTCGGTCAAGCTCGCGTGTGTTCGGCCACGGAGTAAAGTGAGTAACTCGAAATAAAAGCGTGTCATATCGTGTCCCCTGTTTCAACGGGAGAGGTCGATCCAGTTATTAAAAAGCGTCTCTCCCTTGGAGGGAACTAATTTCCCGGCTCGCCTCAAGGGTCAGCTTCAATCAAACCAGTCAATATCAATTTACCTCCCTCAGGACCTTGTCCGGTATTGAATATCAACATGACCCCCACCGGCTTCAATTACCGGCTCATGCATCCTTCATGAGGGGGGGGGGGGGGGCTCCCTTGTATTGACGACACCGGACCAATTTAGTAATTATACATTTTATTAATTTGATCAAATGTGACAAGGTCGGTTATTCGGTTTAAATACATTATTGTGTGTGTGAGCCGCCGCGTCTTACCACCCGTCCGGACTATACGGACATCTACATGAATGAGAACTCAGCGTATTATTTTAAATAAGTGTACCCGCATTTGCGATGAAGTAGAGTGTGTAAACTCTTTAGGAAGAATACCTTCTCAATACGCACAACCGGGACTTGAACCCCGAACTCTGTTACCATAAAAACAGACGAGACTGACTTATTTGTCCTTTCAAACGAAGTTGATGTCCTCAGCTGTAGTGAACTCCGAATCCCCCTTTCTCCACCTGCATTCACATCACGTGCCAATTAATAATTCTGTCCTTAACGGGCTTCGAACCAAATTTCTTAGAAGTTGGATAATCCCCTTCTTGAGTCAACTTTCCATGCCAGATGGTCACATGGCTTATAACGCTAGGCTCACGATGGACTGGATTTACAGGGACAGAAAGTCCCCATCGGGTCAAGATGAGTGTTTTTATCTACGCGTCTTACTACCCATTCGGGCTGTAACTACACTAATGTTTTAAGGATGAAGAATGTTGAAGTTAGAGGAAGTGTACAAGCATTTTCGTGGAGGTAGATGAAAAACTATTTTGGAAAATCCACCCTCGGAACACCCGGCCGGGATTCAAACCCCGGTAATTTGACAGTCCCGTATATCGCAATAGTAACGCCTTAGACCGCATGAACATTGAAACGGGTGTTAAGTTCTAAGTTTCCCATGTGCCGATACAACCTAAGGCTGGCTACACACCGAGTCAAGTGTATTATTTCTACATGCTGTTAAGGTCAGCTGCATGGACATTGAATACCTCATTTCTCGTTCAGAATCTCACTTTCATAACCTCAATTTGGAAACCAATGTGAAAACTACCAAAGGTTCATCGTTTCATGTGGGTAAATACACACTAAGCGACGTCTTTTTAGGAGTCTACGCCGGCCCCTCCAAACAATTGTATTTCATAGAAACCCTAGGACTGCATCCACTTGCACGAGATCTTTGATCAAACTAGTGGACTCGATGACTCTACTCACTAGTGTGAAAGGCCTTGACTCTAGAGTCAGATTGGACTCGAAGAGGGACTCGTTGGTGTGAAACCAGCCTTAGACATCTAGCTCAGCTCCTTATGGATCCATGTCCGCTAGAGGTAAATCTATATCTATCGTGTATTGTGGTATAGAAGATGCCCCAGATAATGCCATACTTTAAAAAATCATACCTTTGTTAATGAATAAATCTACTTTTAATTTATTTTTTTATAAAATATTGAGGCTATTTTGTTTGTGTTTTTAGCGAGACAGAAATCTGGATAGAAAAAATAAAATTGTTCTTCGTCAAAGTAGATTAAGTTTTGCGGCGGTGAAACTCCCCCGTAAAGCTCCGTAAATTCCTCCAAATACCCGCAAAAACAAAAAGTTGAGCTTTTTAGCACAAAGCCTTTCGTTTAGTACTAAGTTCTTTGTTTACTCATCTTATTAGTCTTGTGTTCAAAGTTGAATATTATATTTTACAGCCACAGAACGTGTTCAGTTCATTGTCCGCTCTCAACTGATGGAGCGAACGATAACAAAATAAAACATTCTGTATTCGTGTGTCGGAATATAACTTATTGTTTAACTCGATATGGAGAGTGATGGATATATCTCAATTCATTTTGTTTCATCAGGACTGGAATATAAATAGGGTATAAGGTATTGGGACCTCCTGATGATCGACTCCAAAACTCTGCTAAACTCCTGTAACACTTCACTTGACGTCCCAGCCAAACATTAATACTTTGGAATCACCAAGTCAGACAGTATCAATCACACAGTCACAGTCAATACATCGCGGTCTGTCACACAATCAAATACAGTCAATCAATCAATCACACAGTCACAATTAATACATCACGGTCTGTCACACAATCAAATACAGTCAATCAATCAATCACACAGTCACAATTAATACATCACGGTCTGTCACACAATCAATACAGTCAATCAATCACACAGTCACAGTTAATACATCACGTCTGTCACACAATCAAATACAGTCAATCAATCACACAGTCACAGTTAATACATGGCGTCTGTCACACAATCAATACAGTCAATAAATCACAGTCACAGTTAATACATCACGGTCTGTCACACAATCAAATACAGTCAATCAATCACACAGTCACAGTTAATACATGGCGGTCTGTCACACAATCAAATACAGTCAATAAATCACACAGAAACGCAGTAAATCAGTCACAAACAATAAATCACACAGCCCCACAATTAATAAATCACACAGTCAATCCATATCAAAGTCAATAAATCACAGCCAACAAATCGCACAGTCAATCCATCACAAAATAAATCAATCACAGTAGCAATCAATAAATCATAGTCAATCACACAGTGACAGTCAATCACACAGTAACAGTCAATAAATCACAAAGTTACAAACAATTCATCACAGTCTATCAGTCAGTAAATCATGTCATACAATCACTCAGAAACAGTAAATAAATCACACATTTAACCAATGTCCCACACAATCACACAGTCAATCAGTCACATGATCACACACTCGACCAATGGGACGAGGGACGCTATTATACCAGCGAGACTCGCAGTTCAATTTCCGACCGCTTGGAGCTCTCGTCACAGATACGATACAAGGCGGGGGGGGGGGGGGTAGTATTGCCCACGGGCCGCGAAACCAACTCATTTCCGGTTCCGGACCGTCCCTTGACGACGAGTTTGTTACCAACGTCGCGACGCAGACCGACGCACACGGAAAACATGTTCCTGTAACAACGATCGGAGAGAATAAAACTTATCTGGGTGGCACAAATCAGTTAATTAACGATAATTAGGTTTTTATAGGAAAGGCCCGAGTTAGATTCCAGAGTCAACATATAATATTTAAATATACGTTCAAAAACAAATCCGTATTTGCGTAGAGAGAGTGGAAAAATAATTAGGGTAGAAAAAAATACCCTCAGTACAGCCGGATAGGATTCGAACCCCGACCCTCAAGTCTCGGGACAAGATTTTACATACTTTAGGAATGGGTACTCGGAACCTTGAACCGACCGTTATTCGAAACAAACTATGCAGAGAGTAAGGATTTAAAAAAAACACCGACATAACAAAGGCACGTGAAATATTACTTCCTATTAAAAAACATAATTAAGCCCCGGGGATTAATTAAACACCCAAACACTTGCCGAGTAATGGGTATAACTTTAGGGGGAGATAAGTAATATTTTTAAAACGTTGTCATATTTTGCGTTCATCCGCTTGCTTAGGGGAGGGGTAAGGGAGATTAAACCGGATGTTTTAAACGACCGATTAAAAACTAACATTAGTCTACTGAAATGGTTTCTTCCTTAACTTGGCCCACAAATCAAACGACAGCGAACTAATAAATCAACTTTATTTGGGAAATGTTTGGTTATCACAAATATTCCCTGGTTTTGGTGTTAAAGGCTTTAACCGGCCGTGCGTCGGCTCACATATCTAAATATAACCAAAACTTTGACACATTTTATACTTATTTTTAATAGAAAAACACATTTTTTTGTGTAAATTTTTTTGGAAGAAAAATCAGTATATTTTTACACTTCTACCAAAAAACCTGCGGGTTTACAGTCCCTCTCCCAGCTAAAATACACCCTCATCCCTACCACTTATATTAAGCTGTTAATAGTTCGTAGCCACCCACGGCGTCAAATGTATTCACAGAAACGAGAAAATAAACGGTCCTGCACAATCCAGTGTTTTATCGGTATTCAGAAAACTAACAATAAAATTAATCTTTCGCTATTTACAGTATAAAACACTCCCTAAATATCGCTTTCTAACCAAATAAATAAAGCCATTTTCCAAACCTATTCGTTGGTAAATTATCCTTAATTTTCGAGCTAGAATCAGAATATTGATTCCTTCTGAAGGTATGATGAGCATGTAACACATACATATCAAGTTTAGGCAGTAGCCTCTGGTATAGACAGACAGACAGAATTATAAAACACTTTTTTAGAGTTCGGGGACAGATTAATTGGATGGGTTCCACCATAATTTTGAAAAAGAGAGAGAGAGAAAAATTACGATTGCGATATTTTTCTATTTGTGAAAGTAAAAATTAATTTTAAATCCCAACTAATCCTAACTTTGTGGACATGAACCGGTTTTGTCCTCGCCCGTATCCGCGTCACCCACCTGCCGCCCATCCCCCGGGGAGTGTCGAGATAACATGACGTGAGACAGTTCTAATCATCAGTCGCGCGAACACGACTCAAATGCGGCAGTTTTCCACCTCGAACAAAAAATCAAAAAGAACAATGCAATGAGCTAAAAAAAATATTCTCGAAGACATTTTAATGAACAAAAAGAATGAGGGTTATTTGATTTTTTTTAAAAGGTTTGATAAATATTACATAGTTGTTAAACTTTAAAATATATATTAGAGGCAGTGAAATGGCGTGAATAATTATTGCTCACTCAGCTCGAATAGCGATTCAACAAGAACTTATCTTCATCATCCATTCAAGATTACTGCTCCAAATGTATACCAATAGAAACAAAACAAACAAATATGCATTTGTACGAACACCGGCGTGTCTACCCGAACACGAACGAGCTCATTCGAACACATACGAGCTTGAACGAACACTCATAAGCTAATACGAATGAGCTCGACCGAACAAAATCGAACCCGTCCGAACATCAACGAGATCACCCGAACACAAACAATCCTTCAAGACTAGATTCCAATGTGGCTACCGTAACAATGATATAATATGTAATAATTCTGTTTGGTTCATCCAACACACACTTTAACGTCCAATTTAAAAACGAAGCTATTTAATTACATTAATATTAGGAACAAACTTAACCCAACACTTAAGCTAGCCCCAAGAATCGTACTACCTGAGTAACAAACAGGACAAATATCACCTGTGGACAGTTATTGAGCTGTCAAATAACCTCTCACATTGTCAAGAAACCTGTTGACAGTTCGTGCAAAGAACATAGATGAAGTGTAAACTGTACAAGATGTGTTGTTCAAAAGTGACAGTTGTAGATCACATGACTTGACGTATGAACAAGGGAGGGAAGATCTAGTACAACATTTGTAAATTATTCGTGTTTTAAACAATTTTTCTGGGTGCATCACTTTTAAAGTTCCATTTTATTAATATGTTATTACCTCTACAATAAATATTTTGGCCGACTATCTAAACTATTTCGTCCCTTTCGAGTAATTACGGTAACGAGATGCTCGACTTGTTTATTTTTTACACGTAGACTACGCTCTTTATTTTATTCGAATGAAATGCGTAGGCCTACGCTATTTTCTTTAAACCTGGATCTTTTTTTATTGGTAAAACAACATATTCAAGGGGTATTTACCTTTCTTCCTCGGTTTTTATCCCGGATAATCGCGCCTTGCAGTTCTTGTCGGATGGTCAAGCCCTGGGCTCTAATGGCCGGAGCAATTTCCCAGAGTAGCCGCTAGATGGGGTTGAGAGCGGACAACGCATGACGGGCGCTGGAGGAAGAAGGAGATAACTACCACTCGCACAACACAACAAGGGTGTGGTCGCACGGATATCGTGCCTGACTCTGACCTTGACTTACAAGGCGTCACACTCTCAATAGACTGGGATACTAATGACAAGGAGATCAGGGTTCGAATACAGGTCAGATACTTTGAGGGTGTTATTTTTTTCTAAACTGTTTCCGACCCTCTCTCCACTCTTATCCGGGTACATTTTCTCTAAATTCAACCCTCCTCCACTAAAATAATACCGTCCACAATCATCGGATTGTTCGGTTGGTTTTATCCCCTCTCTCCAGACGAATACCAACTCTTGATATTTATAATTCGCTCTCCGATACACGCTATTAGTTTTGTGCTTGAGTATCATGTGTAGTTATATACCGGTGGCGTCTTAGTCTAAGGCGTCAGTTTGGGATTGAACTTGAGTCATCGTCAACAATGAGAATCTGGATTTGAATCCCGGTTGGGTGCATTTACTGGTTTCTCATTTTCCCGAGGGAGTATTCTCCTATAACTCCCCTACCCTCCCTGAGACTGGAGTCGCGACATTCCCGCCCGGATAATAAGGAATACGAGTGTAAATAATTATCAGTATTTGCTTGACTATTTTTTTTTAAATTTCATAGAACATTTAACTTTGTTTTAATAGTCTGCGTATTTTCCGATTGTGATGTAAATTGGAATACAATAACTGAAGGGGGGGGGGGGGGCTGTATAAATTAAACGAGGAAAAAATTTTAAAATCTTTACTATACAGTACTTTATTTTTGAAATGTAATATCGGCCATAAAGCAAAAACAAGTGAAAATAAAGCGGCAAATGGATTGCATTATAAATTCAGTAAATGTTTTACAAAGGATACAAACAGGTTTGTTTATTTTACTGGGCTGGATAATCGCGTTTCCAGTGTATCTGAGCATATAATAATAATAACCCATAATACAATACCTAATTATTTAGACACAAGCGTGTATTGAACCCAGAGCTTTGGTCTGGAGATGGAGTTAAGACCTTCTTGCCGGGTGGGTCACAAATACTCATAGTTATTCCGACGGTTCCCACTGGTTGTTTCTTTTTCTCTCTTTCTTTATTTCTCTCTCTCTCGCTTGATCATTTTTTATTCCCCCCCCCCCCCACACACAAAGAATACGTTTCTTTTTTTATCCGTCAAAGACATTTCGCGATTAATTCTTCAAATGTTATTTTTATGTCAAAAAAAGTCTTAACTATAAAATTCCTAGTTCAATAAAATTATACGTGATATTAATGAGTTAGTAAAATAATGAAAATAAAGCTGTAAACAACGCAGGTTGGTCTGAAGACACTTTGTTTCAAACAGGGATTCGAACTAAATTATCTCTTAAAAAAATAAATCAACGTTTAGAAGGCACAAAAACCGCTCTGGTGGCCACATGATCTAAGGCGCCACTATTGCAGTACGATAGACCGCCTATGACGGGATTTTGAGGTTCGAATATTTTTTTTTGACGGAATTTTTCCGAAATGCTCTTCCATTCTCCCTCCACGCGTGATAAATACATAAGGGTATAACCCACACGCTGACGAAATAAATAAAAGGCTCAACAACTTGTTTATTTTATCCCCATCCGAGAATATTCAAGCGAAAATGACGAGTAGGTTAAACTACAAGGAAAGGAACCAGCATTCCCTTTGAATGAATGTAAAAACGACACCGAAACCCGGTCTCCCGGGTAAGATACAAGAGGACTATTGCGCAGCCAACTCAATAAAAGTAATTAAAGTGTCTAATGAGCCAGTCGATCAACCGACAGGAGACTCGTGGATGGATGTATTGAATTCGTAGAAAAAAGCTCTCTCACATTAACTGGAAATGTTTTTCCAACCACTTTCCCTTAGTTTCTCTCAAGTTTCCTCGCTTTGTTTGCTCTTACCCCTCACCTTACGACCCAAGGGGGGAGGGGGGGGGTAGTAATCTTGGTCCATTTCCTTGACCCGGGCAGTGTAGTGCGGCTTAGCTCCGCTTGAGAGCACTTCATGGTCCCGATACAAGGGCGCCAACCTTGTAAAGTCAAATAGAAGCAGCCGATGTAATTGTTTCTCTTCACTCTCACTAGGGCGGAGGAGGGGAGGGAGTCGTGAGTCTGGGACAGATCAAGAAGATACACTGTGGTGTGGATATAAGATAGAACCATAGTGTAATCAGTCAAGGTAAGACTGTAAGTTTTCATTGTAAACAGAGACTACAAAGCAAATGATGATTAAATATCGATAGGATAGTTTGGGGTTCCAGTCCTGGTGGGGTGTACTGGAGGAGGTTTAGTTATAAATGTATTTACATTGTTCATGCAAATGCGGGCACAATTAATCTATATTAAACCCTCCTCGTCCTTAACCTATTAGCGTAATTATTACATATTTGCGTAGCCCAGACGTGTAGTAAGACGCGGGGACAAAAACTAAACCTATATTTTATCATCGCGTCCACCGAAGCGGGTCCAACTGTTTTTGTTTTACTAGAATCCATAAATAGCGACTCAGTCGGTCCTCCGTGCAAGTGACCCGCGGGGGGGATACTTATGAGACTACGGTTATTCCTCAGAGCAGCCCGATAAAGACTGGAGGGTAGGAAGCCGAGGGCTTAACGGATCTGGTCCAGAAGAAATAAGTCGCACATCCGGTGTTTCTATTTGTATTCAGATCAGAGCCCTCTCTGTAGGCCTCGCTTGATCGAGATGCGTCATTGAGTCATTCGTGTCCCGAGATAATTACCATTGGAAGACAAGGTGTTGATATTTCACGCCATATCCGTAGCGACGCAGTGATACAGACCGTAGAACTAGTAACGTGTCTCGCTGTCGGACAAGATTCTCCTTTAAGGCCCTGCCTACCCATAAATGCACGGTTCTAAACAAAAGAATTTAAAACAAAATATATTTAATAATTCAACATTGTTGTTTTTTATTTATTTTAGTAACATATCTGGGCAACTTTCATAATTCTTATGGAATTTTCAAACCATGCTAAAAATAGTTATTGAAATATTTTCATTAAAATGTTTCCATTTCAATGCATTTTAAATGGGAAAACAAAAATTATTAATGGATTTATTTATTTTCTTTGTACAATTAAGCTAGAGTGTTTGTTTATAACATACTATTTAATGAATAATTTCTTTTTCTTTTTAGACATATTTTTTAATTTGGGTTAGCTTCAATAATCACGACGATATTGAGCTCTAACGACTCCCAAGTCGACTCTCTAGTCAAAATACATGGTTTTAAATACAACTTTTCCTTCTGCAACTAGTTGTCTTAGCTGATAATAGGTGCCGTTAGTATGATCTTTACCCATTTACAAGCTAGTATCATTTTGCAAGCGTTGGCTAACCTGCTGTATCGGAATGCA
Source organism: Timema cristinae (assembly GCA_039000515.1). Lineage (NCBI taxonomy): Eukaryota > Metazoa > Arthropoda > Insecta > Phasmatodea > Timematidae > Timema > Timema cristinae. The sequence goes on from JBCFYV010000100.1 coordinate 60,418,504, forward strand.
GGCGGCAATGGAGGGTTAAACTAATTTCTGTGACCTTCTTGAGTCAAAGAAACATTAATACCATGTACGTTAGGATAAGAAGGGCCAATGTCCAATTATGAAAATTTGCGTAATTAAATATAAACAATTAAACATCTTAATATATTCAGTAACTAAAATACTCACAAAGTGTTAACTGCTGTGTGAATAAATATAGTTGGTCCCTACTTACTTCAATGAGAGTATTACTCTAGTGATACATTATTTTAAAAGAAAAAGCCACATGCTTTTCCATACACAAAGTTTTATGACATTAGCCCTTATTTAACTGAGGCAGTAAAACATGTAAAATTCTTCACTCTTATCTTATATTCTTTCTTGAGTTTTCTCATTCTTTAGCACTACACGTTGTAATAATAAGTGTTAATATTCAGAGTATATGAAAACATCTGTACATTGAATTTTTAATCCACTATTATAATAAATAAAAATAAACATTCCTGCTAATATCAAACATAGTTATTTTAAGTAAAATTTGGTCTAAATGTAATTTGGAGACGTTCTCAGTATAATTTTATATGCTAGTTTTTATTTTACGGTCTAGGATTTGACTCTCATTGGACTTTGGAATAAGTTATTTTTCAAAAAGTTAATGAACAAAGTTTTTGGTAGTCAAGATGTGAATATGTTAATTTTATTTTATTAGCGTGTTAAATGTGATTACTTTTAATTTGAACCTGTTGCATTCTCGCAGTTTGTGCGCTCGTTTCGGAAGAAATGTATCGAATCCCGAACAATAAGTACCCACGGTGATTACTTTTTATATAATTAACAATATGTGACCTTTGTTGCTTTCGAACAAAATCCAAGGGATTGTATAAATTTTGAGGTGGAGAAGTATTTACAAAATATTATTTTATATCCTTGTGAATAACAAGTTTATGAAGAAAGGCGCACAAAGAAAATCAAAGATATAATTGATTATTTAACTTATTGTAGTAAAGGGTAAGTTTTTTTAATGGTATGCATATTACTGGCGCTTAGGCTATCTGTATCTACTAATTTAAGTACAATGGATGAGCAGCGATACTATTTTATTTACTGTGGAAATAATATCAAAATTAAGATACAAATAAATATTTCTATATAACAATGCAGCGATTATTCTGATATTTCAAGTACTTTTTTTTAAATAAAAGCTCTTAGCTGAAAGTAAATGTTACTAACACTCTGTAACGCACTTATTGTATGTTCAAAATCTCTTGTGCCTTGGCCGAGTTCGTATCACGCTAGTACTAAGTAATTTCAACCTAACAGGGAATCGAACTAGTCAAGTTATTGAGCTGATTAATTTACGCACTCAGTGCTCAGTCATAGCACTTTAGAAATATTGACCACGACATGAGACCGATGATAAGTAAAATATATTTAAAACCATTAGAGTTAATGAACTTTTGTGTTCCCTATGCCATAAAGTAAATAAGTAAGTATTTGATAACCGATTAAATAACAGATACCCACTTCAGTGGCTGAGTGGTCTAAGGTGTCACTAGTGTTAAATTGGCCTGCTGATAGCGGAGCACTTGGGGTGCAAATCCTGGTCGAGTCTATTGAGGGTAGTTTTTCCTAAATTGTTTCCCCATCTTCCAAAATAAAAATGCTGGTAGATAACCTCTCAAATGCTTCTTTCCTCATTACCACCCAATTAGATTATCATATATGCGTATAACATGACGTGGTAATATCAGTAATAAAAATAACATATATTTATAGTCAAAATTGTTATAGTCTTCGAAATGAAACTGCTTTTAAAATATGTTATTGCCTCCTTAGCCTTTAAATTTTAAAAATTAGTCAAAGCACAGTGGCCAAATTTAGCACATTAAATTTTAGTTATTTTTTATTTTACCTGCTTACTAATAAACTCAAATAAATGGTACAACAAAATCGTAGGCTACATACTCTCTCGTATAGGTTATTTATTATAGTTAGTGACAAAACCTTCAAAAATAAGTTATCTCTAATTTTACCTTAAATAAATTTTTCTCTGATAAATAAGTGTACATTATTATTTATCACTACCCTCACCAGATATTTATTTGAAAAAATTTCAATAGTGGTACCACAGCATTAACCTGGAGTCACGTGACACTTTGATATGCTAATTACTCAAAATGGGTACGGGTACAAAACTTTCTCTTTGTGGTACAAAACGGTACAGAACTAGTATAAAACTTTGGCATGAAAAAATTCAAAAGTGGTACAACAGCATTAACCTGGAGTCACCACTTTGATATGCTAATTACTGAAAATGGGTACGGGTACAAAACTTATTTGTGTTACAAAACGGTACAAAACTATTATAAAACTTTGGCATCAAAAAAAGTTCAAAATCAAAAGGGGTACAACCGCATTTACCTCGAGTACGTGGAGTACTCACTTTGATATGCTAATTACTCAAAACGGGTACGGGTACAATACTTTTTCTTTCTGGTACAAAACGGTACAAAACTAGTACAAAACTAGTACAAAACTTTGGCATCAAAAAAAGTTAAAATTAAAAAGTAGTAAAACAGCATTAACCTTGAGTCACCACTTTGATATGCTAATTACTCAAAACGGGCACGGGTACAAAACGGTACTAAACTAGTACAAAACTTTGGTATAAAAAAATTCAAAAGTGGTACAACAGCATTAACCTGGAGTCACCACGTTGATATGCTAATTACTCAAAACGGGCACGGGTACAAAACGGTACAAAACTAGTACTAAACTTTGGCATCAAAAAGGTTCTAAATTCAAAAGTGGTACTACAGGTTAATGGACGTCTAGCTGACTGGAATGAATAAGCTAATTTTTCTGCTCGAGAGTGTGATTGTATCTTGACGTTATGTCTCCCCACGTTTAGTCAAACTTGGTCGCCTACATACTTTACGGTCCGGCACTACACTTCTTATCTCTCTCAATTCTTGGAAAAAAGTTTGCTTGCTGCCTTTACTGATTACCGGTCGCCAGTCTCCCAATTGTTTAAACAAACCAGTAATTCTGCCAACCTGATGGCTGGAATCCACCAGTTTGTATAACGTTAGCAACGCCATCTATTTTAGAGCTGAAAGCTCAACACACCGCCAGAGAGGGTAGGCAGGGCCTTAAGCTGTGCCGTTGTTGTAATGTAGACTTTTAGGGGAAATGATACATCTTGCAACACACAGCTGTATGACTTATAGTATCTTAATCTACCTCACGGGGCAATGTCGACAATTGTCCCCCGTAATACTGTTTGTACAACACACGACTGTATGACTTATAGTATCTTAATCTACCTCACGGGGCAATGTCGACAATTGTCCCCCGTAATACTGTAATTAAATACATTTTAACAATCAACTTAATTTGTATATTTATTATTCTATGGAACACCCCCATTTCACACACCATCACAGCTTGAACAATTTTTAATTCGATTAAATTTACGGTCAAAATCGTGGCTTTATAAAATATTGTCGTTTGAAGGATGTTTCCATTGACCTGGTTTTTATAAAACGTTAACATTTAAATATAGTTTCATGCCCTAATGACACCTATTAAAAATATATGTCTGAACCAATTAAAAAAAACATTTCAACAAATTCTAAAAAGTCCTTTAAAAAAAATTAACGAACAATATTTTACGATGTACCAATTTTTTGTGTGTAGTTTGTAAAAATAACAAGCTTCCAATTGAGATGATAAAAAAATATTAACCCAACGTGACAAACTGGTTCGTCAATCGAACGGGCTGACAGCTTGAATGACGTGACATATTTATTATGATTTTTTGCACCGCGTCTTACTACCCGTTCGGGCTATACGCTGATGTACTAACTACGACAAAGGTTTTAGGGATTAGGAAGGCTATATGCATAGGAAGTGTACTCACATTTGAGTGAAAACTAATTTAGGAAAAACCCGCCTCGGTACCCTCAGGGGTGGATTCACGACTCTGACGCCCACAGGCACTAGATAATTGGCTGCCCACTTTTCCTACCCTAATTTCCCCCTGCAACCCCCCATACACCGACACATATATAGACTACCATATACACAAGTGATATATGTGGGATGACAGGTAAAAAGTGCTTACATTATTTTATTATTTATTTTAGTGAGGTTTTAAAAGTAGTAAGGATCTAAGTAAAGACTTAAAAAATTGAGATCAATACTCTTACACTACCACAACACACAAATTCAAATCTTATATAATTTAAAAACATAAAGTCTGCATTAGTTGACTGTATAACATGTTAGTACGGATAAAACATTAGTATTTACATAATAATAAAATAGTCTATAATATATTTCGCCTTGACTTCTGCTGAGCGAACTGGTTGATGTCAGACAAACATTTTATCCAATAAGTGACCTTCAAATAAGACGATTGTCAGTGAATTAAGGCGATCCTCTGTCATGTTTGTACCCAGGTAGAACAAACCACAGCGATCGCACACACGATGAAGCCATCAAATTATTTTAACTGGTAAAAAATTATCTATTTTCTTTCGCCATTCAAAAATTGCCGCCCCTAAAATCTGCCGCCATAGGCAAGTGCCTACTTGGCCAATGCGTTAATCCGCCTCTGGGTACACCTGGCCTAGATTTGAACCTCGATCTCCCCGTAATCGGCAGTCCAGTCTACTGCGAGAATAGCGCTTTAGAGCATGCGGGTAACATTGTGACGTGACGTCATGTGACAACACTCCTCCCCCTCCTACCAAGCTGACAGAACAAATAACTACCTTCCGGCACAGCGTTTTGCTGGCTAATATTTGACAATATTCCATCGCCGCGACCGTGGGTGTGTAGAGAGGTGTGTCGTTGTACAGCTACACACACAACCGAAAGGAGAGTCCGGTAGGGTTTTTGAAAGAACAGCAGTATTTGACCGGGTTAAGGGTTTTACATGGGGATCACTGAAAACGTTGCAACTGTTTCGAAATTCTGGATTACTTACGAACTGGTTTGTTATTTCTTAAAATGGTCCTCAACAAAATTTAGCCGTATATTTTGACCATTTAAAGAGTTGAAACTTTAAGTTCAAAGTTTAAAAAAAAAGTTTGGTAACTTATATAAAACCTTAAAAAACAATCCCGCGTTTGCTTCAAATTGTTCTGTTGTGACCCTATCAACACGTGACTTTATTTTATGGAGAATGACAGTTCTAGGTCTCTATCCTTTTACTTTAATCTCAGCACTACAGATATTGGCGTAGAGCGTAGTTGAATTAAAAAACACTTAAAATTTAAACTTTATATTTAGATAGGGACTTGTTCATATCTTTCGCCTACATTTTGGTAAAAACCATATTTCAAAATATAAAAACACTTATTCAAAAATGCAGGATTTATAAACGAATAAAACGCCCTCCTCATGTAGCACCCTTAAGGACACCCTGCGTTCAATTCCTGGAAAGACCTATTTTTTTCATTGTATGAAAAATAGGGTTTTCCCCTTTAATAGTGATGAATTAACGTTTGGGGGCTGGTTGTTGTGTTTAGTCTAGATTCAAGTTAGCTAATAAGTTGTGTGTTCATATAATTATCAGTCGGTTCAGAAAGTGCACGTTAAGAAAACTGCGAAAAAATATAACTATTCATGATCCCACGTGATCTGCAGCTCTCACATTTGATGTTGTATTATCAACTCTCTTTGCTCGTTGGGTGCTCCGCCCCCAAACCCCCTGTGGGTGTTCTTTGCAGGTGGATGTAAACTAAAGTAATTCCAGAGCCGTTTTTTGATAGGTCTTACCGTTTAGCCACAAGAGACCTCCAAAGAAAGGTTCGCACCGACTTTAAAGTTGCTCCGATATTTTGAATCTTTTTCGGGGGTATATTATTTTTTCTACCAGAAACAAGAGGAGGGGGGGGAGGGAGGATCAAAGTTAACAGTGAATGTTTGGAAAACCGCCGCTGATGCACCCGGACGAGATTCGAACCTCAACTAATAAGTCTGATGAGACCGATAGCGTGAGCTCTAGTGTTTAAAGTCTGGGGAATTGAATACCCCCGTTGAGTTTCTTTGAGATGGTTCACAACGCTGAGATGAGAAGGACAACAGAGTGGAAATGCTCCAGCATTCAGCCTGGATCTGGACTCGAGTCCCAGCTGCTAGTGACCCTGCTCAGTGTGTCAAGCGCCTAACACGAGAGGGGGAAGAGGGGGCTGGCTGGCACTTTTGGTCTGAGCGCTTACAAAAAAAAAGGGTTAATGTTGAAAGGAAGGGGAAAGGGCTACATCAATCAACATAATACAAATATAAAAACTTTAATAGTATATTTAATTTAAATAAAAACACAGTTGGTATATATCGTCAAAAAAAGTAATTTTCCTTATTTTAATGAAAATAACTTCCCTCCCCCCCCCCCTGAACAAATTAAACTTGATGTCATAATGGATCTAATCAACTATTTATTTCCTTGCACCGCTGGACATCATTTAATGAAAAACAATTTTACCCACAAAGTGAGTCCCCCCTCCCCCCTTGCTTCCTCCTGGATCAGTTCTTATAATCAACACCCCCTCCCCCTCTCCTACAGTGACGCGGAGCAGGGCTGAACATTCCCACAGCTACCAGGAGACTAGGGGCATCTAAGAGGTGGCGAGAAATAATTACATCGACTGCAGCTCCCTTGTAGACCCCGGGCTCGCCAGACATTATAAACAACTTCTGATGATTGACGAGCAAGTGGCACTGGGGAAATCAAGTAGGATGTTGTCATTCCGGGATCACGACGTATTTTACATGTATTGTTAATAGCTATCAAAAGTCACACGACTTGACGTATGAATACGTGAAAGATGATCTAATAACCTCTCCATTCATAAGAAAATTGTGGGAAAAATAGTTGATCACTACAAGCTACGATTCTTCTTTATTTTTGCTAAGTTTAGTCACGCTGTCAGCGCTCCTGACTACTACCGGAAGTTTATTTGCAAACAGAGTGAAGGTTTTCCACTCTCTCTCCAAATAGTGCACTGAAGATCATCCCTTGGTAGCCAATAGTTGAACGGCCTTATAAAGATAACCCTCCCCGGGATTGTAGTCCCGAGGAATGAAAGAGATATTCCAGCAAGCAGTCATAACTTCCCCTGGAGACCAGTTACACCCACCCTATTAGACTAACAGCCCCATTAGACTCAACTTACTGCGCCAGGTTAATATGGCTCTTCTAACTCCTCCCAGGATACAAGGTCGGACAGGAGATAATGTTGCGTTACGTCCAGGAGGGGGAAGATATCTGATTGGCTGAGCGTGTGACGTCACTCAGTACACAAGCCAGCAGTGAAAAGGGGATAGGAGGTCGCGCCAGGTGGAGGAAGAGATCTGATTGGCTGAGCGTGTGACGTCACTCAGTACACAAGCCAGCAGTGTAAAGAGGATAGGAGGTCGCGCCCGGTGGAGGAAGGCATCTGATTGGCTGAGCGTGTGACGTCACTCAGTACACAAGCCAGCAGTGTAAAGAGGATAGGAGGTCGCGCCAGGTGGAGGAAGAGATCTGATTGGTTGAGCGTGTGACGTCACTCAGTACACAAGCCAGCAGTGTAAAGAGGATAGGAGGTCGCGCCAGGTGGAGGAAGATATCTGATTGGCTGAGCGTGTGACGTCACTCAGTACACAAGCCACCAGTGTAAAGAGGATAGGAGGTCGCGCCAGGTGGAGGAAGAGATCTGATTGGTTGAGCGTGTGACGTCACTCAGTACACAAGCCAGCAGTGTAAAGAGGATAGGAGGTCGCACCAGGTGGAGGAAGAGATCTGATTGGCTGAGCGTGTGACGTCACTCAGTACACAAGCCACCAGTGTAAAGAGGATAGGAGGTCGCGCCAGGTGGAGGAAGAGATCTGATTGGTTGAGCGTGTGACGTCACTCAGTACACAAGCCACCAGTGTAAAGAGGATAGGAGGTCGCGCCAGGTGGAGGAAGAGATCTGATTGGCTGAGCGTGTGACGTCACTCAGTACACAAGCCACCAGTGTAAAGAGGATAGGAGGTCGCGCCAGGGGGAGGAAGAGATCTGATTGGCTGAGCGTGTGACGTCACTCAGTACACAAGCCACCAGTGTAAAGAGGATAGGAGGTCGCGCCAGGGGGAGGAAGAGATCTGATTGGTTGAGCGTGTGACGTCACTCAGTACACAAGCCACCAGTGTAAAGAGGATAGGAGGTCGCGCCAGGTGGAGGAAGAGATCTGATTGGTCGACAACGATAACATTTTAATTTATTTGAGATATTGAACGTGCAGTTTGTGACCCAACTGTTTGTATCAGCACATGACTTATACACGAACTTAAATCTAGAATAGACACAACACCCGGTCCCCTGCCGTTAACTATCACTGTGAAAGGGCAAGCCTTTATTTCCCCAATAATATATTTTCGGCCATTCTAGGTATCGAACCTGGGATCCTTAACTCAGTAGATAGACACGCTACCCACTGCTCTAAGGTGTCTGACACTTACTATATTATTATTATTGTTATTTTATATATGACTCGACATATGGACACGTGAAAGAATGTTTTATCTTATTAAAACAAGGTTCAATTTGGAGGATGTGTACCTGCATTTGCCTGTATAAAAAAGGGTGGAAAACTATTTAGGTGTAACCATCCTGAGTACAGCAGAGTGTTATTCGAACACCGATACCCCAGTCCAATGTATGGTGAGACTGACGCCTTAAACCGTAAACTGTGGCTTTTTGGAGTCTGTAAAACCGACAGCAGTTATAACCTCAAATATAAAAAAAACAGCTTTTAAATCGCTTCAAAATGGAATACATTAAAAAAAAATCCCTTGTGAGACTTTTAAAATATCATTTTTTACTTACGTAGGCTACGACTGTGAAAAGAAATGTGCGAATTAATATATCTTTAAAGAATCAATAATTATTATTGTTTATATCAAAACATAGTTATAGTGATCTGATTTAACCGCTTAGTTGGCTGCATGGTCTAAGGCGTCACTATCGTATTAGACAAGACTGCCGATGATGGGGAGATCGAGGTTCGAATCCTGGTCGGGTGTACTGAGGGTGATATTTTCCACTCTCCCTCCACACAAACTCGGGTACACTCCTTCTAAATTCAACATTCTTCGTCCCTAACGCGGGACAGTTGACCCCCCTGTGAAAGTTAGAAAATTAATACAAAAAACAAAATAAAAGATCAACTTTTAGAGAGACAATACAACACAAATAAAATTATACTTTTTTTTTTTTATCTATTTACGCGCAGACACCTCCCCACGTCCATGATTAATATATGTTCGATATGACTCACGCAAGTGTGGACAAAATATATTGGTTTTCATGTCCTAATGTTTGTCGGGCATAGCGAGTAGCGAGCATTGCTCCTCCTAGACGGTAGACTACCACACTCAGCAGTTCGTCCACGGATACCGAATATAGTGTGTGGACAGCAGGCGCGGTGGGGGACTCTACCCCCCTGGAAATAATCACCCCCCCTAGATATATTTCAAATCCTCTGATATTATCGAATATGAAGCTGAAAGATGGAATTAAATCAAACTCTAAATGACTTATAGATGCATTCTATTGTCAGAAATTTGCCGGAATAGACCGTTTCAAACAATTACTAGACTAGAGGCATCTATCCAATTGGCACAAAAAGTTAGGGGAGGAAATCTCCAAATAGCTTTAAGATGAGTGTCATTTTGAAGAATTTTCAGGCAAGGATCGTTCCAAATAGGCTGGTTTCTGAAAGCATTCGATTTTCAAAATGTCGGTGTGATACCACTTCATATTTAATTATCGTAGAAAATTAAGGTGAGGGTCACTCTAAATAGCTTTGAGGTGCATACAAATTTCAAAAATGTCATGGTGTAGAACACTTTATATCGCTTATAAAATAATATAATTTTAAAAAAAATGAAGATGAAGACTATTCATTGCTTCTAGAATTAAAAATTTTTCAAAAAAATGTTGAAGGAGAGCACTTACAATGGTTTATAAAAACTATCTGATTTTAAAAAAAAGGGGAGCATGACCAAAGTTTAAAATGTACATAAGATTAGATATGAATGATAAACTATTTAACGGCTTTAAACAGAAATTTAACATTGTAAGTAACTATGTTATTTATGACCCCCCTATGAAAATAATCTGGATCCGCCACTGGGTGCGGTAATAAATATCGTCATTAAATTGAGATAGTGATAAAGTTTATAAATGTTGAATAAAAAATAACGTATTAGCAAAATTTTTCATTCTGTCAAAAAAAAAGAACACTTTACATAAACATGACAATGAAGACCGTCTTTTTTTTTACAATAATAACTTTTTAATGTTGATATTTGAAATAAATCCGTACTTTACTCGCGACCAAACAAATAAACACATCGCATCCTGTTTCCTTGTAATTATTAATTAATTAAAGAGAGGCTAGAGCTGTCTCGGTATGTAACATCCCCTGCTGATGTGTGGATTATCGCCAGATCAACAAAACTTTGCCCGGGGGAGGGGGAAGTCAAGAACTTCGGTCCACGTCAGAGTCAATCTGATAACTAAACTAATAATAACAAGTGTGTCGAACCAGGGACTCCCTGGGGAGGCTGTCTAACCGGTAGGACAAAGTATTACTTACTAGACGCACAGAGAATGATGGCACAAAGTTTACTCTTGGACCTTCTTCTGAAATGATTGGAATCGAAACCAATACCATTTTGGTGTTACTTATGACAGAAAACCTCACTGCGGTATCTAGTGTGTTACGTCTCTAGTGTGTTTCTGTCTTTAGTGTGTTACGTCTCTACTGTGTTATAGTCTCTATTGTTCTAATGTGCTGTTATATAGAGTCTGGATGCTAAGCGGGTGGGAGTTTATCACGTCAGGGGTATCCGCGTTGTTTTATCTTCTTACGTCTGTCGAGACGAGGATCACACTTCACAGAGCTTCCTTAGAGCAGTGGCCAGAAGAACTTTGACCTCAGCTGAGACGTGAACTTTGTTTTGTATTACACATGTATTATCAAAGTGCCAATTAGTAGTAGATATTGCCCATTTATTCTGGGTGGTAACTTTAAACAAATGAACTCTCAGTCAGTCAGTATTACAACAGCAATCCCCTGGAGACCCTCAATCAGCCAGTATTACAACAGTAATCCCCTGGAGACCCTCAGTCAGCCAGTATTACAACAGTAATCCCCTGGAGACCCTCAGTCAGCCAGTATTACAACAGTAATCCCCTGGAGACCCTCAATCAGCCAGTATTACAACAGTAATCCCCTGGAGACCCTCAGTCAGCCAGTATTACAACAGTAATCCCCTAGAGACCCTCAGTCAGCCAGTATTACAACAGTAATCCCCTAGAGACCCTCAGTCAGCCAGTATTACAACAGTAATCCCCTAGAGACCCTCAGTCAGCCAGTATTACAACAGTAATCCCCTGGAGACCCTCAGTCAGCCAGTATTACAACAGTAATCCCCTAGAGACCCTCAGTCAGCCAGTATTACAACAGTAATCCCCTAGAGACCCTCAGTCAGCCAGTATTACAACAGTAATCCCCTAGAGACCCTCAGTCAGCCAGTATTACAACAGTAATCCCCTAGAGACCCTCAGTCAGCCAGTATTACAACAGTAATCCCCTGGAGACCCTCAGCTCTCCAGACTATATCTAAACGGAATTTGTTCTTTGCATTCCAAACTAGAAACAAAATCTCCAGCCTTTCTGAATAATGGCCGATCTATTATTTAGCCGACAACAGGAATAAACTAAAGATTGAGGCTAAGTATCCAAAGTGAGTTTCTGAGTTATTTTTCCGGTCCTATTTTATAGTTGAGTGTTTTATTTATAGAGTGTAGCTGATCTCTGAGACAGTCCCGTCAACAAACCAAGGTACCCCCCACAATAACAGGTTCGTCTTAATACCCGTCCGGACTATACGTATACATTAATCACGCGGGTGGAGTAGGGAGGATGAAGGGATTACTTTAGAGGAAATGTCCCATTATTTGCGTGGAGAGAGAGAGAGTGGAAAACTACAGTACACCCTGTCGGGATTTAAACCTCGAGCTTCCAGTAATTGGCAGTACAGTCCAAATCGAGAGTGTATCGATATCAAGCTCACAACTTGGCGAGGTGAATCGCACCTCTAGTGAACTCCGAATTTCTCGCCACGTTAGCGCGACACTCTTGACCCTACCAGGTCTCGAACCAAAATGATGGGAGAGCGGCAGGGGGATAGCACAAAACAACATATATATATACCTCAGCCCCCGTACACTGTACGATCCCACTCACAGCAAGGTCAATCGGTGCGTCAGAGAGGAGCGAGGCCAGATCTTCAGGATAGCCAACCTGTATACGTTAGACGTCACACAACTCCCAAACCTCTGAACGCTAGTTTAACGGTGGTTGCGTGGTTTAAGGTTCTACTTTCACAATAGACTGGACTATCGGTGACAGAGAGATCGGCGTTTGAATCCCAGTGGAGTGTACTGATGACTTTTTTAAATAAATTGTTTACCACTCTCTTTCCAAGCAAATGCACCTTGTACCTTTTTCAACACTACCCCATTAGGGTAAATAAGGGAATACCCTGGGCTATAGCCGCACCAATTAGCGAATTATCCGACCAACTTAAGCGCGGAGTCACTTGTTTTCTAAGTGACGACACTTGTTCGCCTTCGGGGGGTTCGAATCCCCGCTTGGTAGAGCGAGACTTGGTGTGGAGGAGATAAGACTTTATCCTGTACTAGGTGAAGTAGCGAGCGAGCCGGTTGTATCCGACAGTTCTGACAGGAGCAGCCCCTGTCTCTACTTGAGCTGCAACCGGCAAAACAGTTTGGACCTCGACATTCTATGACTTACTTTGTCGGAGCAATACAGCTTTACCCGGGGGAGGTGATGTTCAGAGTAGCTCAAAGCAGCTTATGTTCCTCCAGAGGTGATGTTGAGAGTAGCTCAAAGCAGCCCGGGATTGAACATAGTTTCGTTTACTGGTTAGTTCGAGCTACAAGCGTTAAATGAACTATACGACTGTGTTAGGAATGAAAAGGGTTGCAGTCAGTAAAAGTGTACCCGCATTTGTGTGTACAACCATCCAGGAAATAAACTTCTATACACCCAACTGGTATTCGAACCCCAATCTCACCTGATTTGGTGGCCGAGTGGTCTAAGGCATCATCCTCGTGATAGATTAGACTGCTGATGACGGAGAGATCGGGGCTCGAATCCCGGATGCTCTATGAAATCCATAACTCGTCGATATTTTCTGCCCTCAAGGGTTTTACCGGCTATAAAAACAACATATATTTCAAGAGTCAAGCTAGCAGCAATCACTGATAACACATTCTTCCATTAAGAAGAGGGTTATCATGTCCCCCCCCACCCACCGTGGATTGAAGTGATTGGGGCATTAATGGACTATGTCACAACAACTACAAAGGTTGTAGTCAATATGTTCTCGTGTATAGATGGGCTGCTGACATGTTTGTGTTTATCTTAATTGTGCAAAGGTTGTATTGAATCAGGGCGAGCGAAGGATAATGCAGGTTTATAAATGATTGTAGTATTAAAATCTCAAGTCGGGTGTAAAGGAACCGGAGTTAAGATCTCCATTAGATGTTTAGTTTAGTTTCCTACACTTGGTAATATCAACATTTGTTGAGTACCTATCATGACTGAGAATACTACACCAAACTAAACCACGCTCATAACAGATATTCAACAACTGTTAATATGATCAACTGTGGGAAAATAAACTAGACATATTTACCGGAGCTGTATTTTATTTATTTTGTTAGTCCGACACCTTAGCTTAGTCGTTAGCGTGTCTGCCCACTGAGCTAAGAGTCCTCAAATTCGACTCCCGGTACGGCCGGTTTCTCCGTTCGCAGTGAAAGGGTGAGGAGGGGTCTGGATGTTGTGTCTGTTCAGATATTGCTCGCTAAATACCTCCAATTAATAAAATAAATGAACATTTATTTTGTTATAGAAACTGTAAAAATATTAACTAGATTTAACTTCCATCCTAACAAATATTAATATCTCATAAAGACTATTTTGTGAGGACTACAGCGCTCGGTGGTTGAATGTGACACTAACATCGGGTCTGCTGCAGATTTCAATCACAAAACAGCACCGTGACTTACTACCTGATCAGGTTGTACGTCTATATACTAATTACACTAATAAGTTACGGGTGAGGAAATGTACACGCATTTGCGTGGAAAACCACCCTTAGTACACCCGGCCGGGAATAGAACCCCGATATCCCCGTCATCGGTAATCTAGTCTAACACGAGCGTGACGCCTCAAACCGTGTGAACACTGAAGTATGTTTTCATGGGTTTCAATGAACTGAAAATGTTAGAAAATTTTCCTTTTGAAAAATTCCCATTTTTAATTACCAGACTGAAACTTGTAAAATTTTTTTTTTTTTCAAGTTAAAATAATATTTCACTCTCTCTATTGCTGTCTTAATTAGCGAACTAAGCCGGGAGGTAAAAAAACAGCATTCAGCTCAAAATAGAATATGACGTCATTACTAGAACCGACTCAAAATAAGGCGATGAACCCGATGTAAGTTGTTTTACATTCGCGGTGGGTTGTGGTACTGACCAGGTTAGTGTGCTTGACTCTGACCCGGAGTTAGACAAGGACTCAGTCATTTCCAGTGGAGTTCCTCTTCATCCTGTTCCCCTGGGCTAGTCGCCAGCCTGGTTATCACTTTCTTCCTCCCCTCGTGTCTATCGTGTGTAGTACAAAGCTCACTTACTACCCCTGGAGACACCCTCCACCCTCCGACATCAAAAAGATCCTTACAAAGTCTAGGAAGCGTGAATGCATTATTGATGAACGTTCAACCTTTACCTCAGCTCGTTAGAGGGCAGGATTGGCTGTATGGTGCTTTAGGAGCTGTGGATGTTACTGTATGGTGCTTGAGGAGCTGTGGATGGTATTGTATGGTGCTTTAGGAGCTGTGGATGGTACTGTATGGTGCTTTAGGAGCTGTGGATGGTATTGTATGGTGCTTTAGGAGCTGTGGATGTTACTGTATGGTGCTTTAGGAGCTGTGGAGGTACTGTATGGTGCTTTAGGAGCTGTGGATGGTATTGTATGGTGCTTTAGGAGCTGTGGATGGTATTGTATGGTGCTTTAGGAGCTGTGGATGGTACTTTTATGGTGCTTGAGGAGCTGTGGATGGTATTGTATGGTGCTTTAGGAGCTGTGGATGTTACTGTATGGTGCTTTAGGAGCTGTGGATGTTACTGTATGGTGCTTAAGGAGCTGTGGATGTTACTGTATGGTGCTTGAGGGACTAGTGATGGTTACTGTATGGTGCTTGAGGAGCTGTAGGATGGTATTGTATGGTGCTTTAGGAGCTTGATGGTACTGTATGGTGCTTAGGGCTGTGGATGGTATGTATGGTGCTTGAGGAGCTAGTAGATGGTACTGTATGGTGCTTGAGGGCTGTGGATGTACTGTATGGTGCTTTAGGAGCTGTGGATGGTATGTATGGTGCTTTAGGAGCTGTGGATGGTATTGTATGGTGCTTGAGGAGCTGTGGATGTACTGTATGGTGCTTTAGGAGCTGTGGATGGTACTGTATGGTGCTTAAGGAGCTGTGGATGTTACTGTATGGTGCTTGAGGAGCTGTGGATGTTATGTATGGTGCTTTAGGAGCTGTGGATGGTATTGTATGGTGCTTTAGGAGCTGTGGATGGTTACTGTATGGTGCTTTAGGAGCTGTGGATGTTATGTATGGTGCTTTAGGAGCTGTGGATGTTACTGTATGGTGCTTGAGGGACTATAGATGGTACTGTATGGTGCTTGAGGAGCTATAGATGGTACTGTATGGTGCTTGAGGGACTATAGATGGTACTGTATGGTGCTTGAGGGCTTAGATGTACTGTATGGTGCTTGAGGAGCTATAGATGGTACTGTATGGTGCTTGAGGAGCTGTGGATGGTACTGTATGGTGCTTGAGGGACTATAGATGGTACTGTATGGTGCTTGAGGGACTGTGGATGTTACTGTATGGTGCTTAGGAGCTGTGGATGTTACTGTATGGTGCTTTAGGAGCTGTGGATGTTACTGTATGGTGCTTGAGGGACTATAGATGGTACTGTATGGTGCTTGAGGGACTATAGATGGTACTGTATGGTGCTTGAGGGACTATAGATGGTACTGTATGGTGCTTGAGGGGCTATAGATGGTACTGTATGGTGCTTGAGGGACTGTGGATGGTACTGTATGGTGCTTGAGGGACTATAGATGGTACTGTATGGTGCTTGAGGGACTGTGGATGTCACTGTATGGTGCTTTAGGAGCTGTGGATGGTATTGTATGGTGCTTTAGGAGCTGTGGATGGTATTGTATGGTGCTTGAGGAGCTGTGGATGTTACTGTATGGTGCTTTAGGAGCTGTGGATGTTACTGTATGGTGCTTTAGGAGCTGTGGATGTTACTGTATGGTGCTTTAGGAGCTGTGGATGGTATTGTATGGTGCTTTAGGAGCTGTGGATGGTATTGTATGGTGCTTGAGGAGCTGTGGATGTTACTGTATGGTGCTTTAGGAGCTGTGGATGTTACTGTATGGTGCTTTAGGAGCTGTGGATGTTACTGTATGGTGCTTGAGGGACTATAGATGGTACTGTATGGTGCTTGAGGGACTATAGATGGTACTGTATGGTGCTTGAGGGACTATAGATGGTACTGTATGGTGCTTGAGGGACTATAGATGGTACTGTATGGTGCTTGAGGAGCTGTGGATGTTACTGTATGGTGCTTTAGGAGCTGTGGATGTTACTGTATGGTGCTTTAGGAGCTGTGGATGTTACTGTATGGTGCTTTAGGAGCTGTGGATGGTATTGTATGGTGCTTTAGGAGCTGTGGATGGTATTGTATGGTGCTTGAGGAGCTGTGGATGTTACTGTATGGTGCTTTAGGAGCTGTGGATGTTACTGTATGGTGCTTTAGGAGCTGTGGATGTTACTGTATGGTGCTTGAGGGACTATAGATGGTACTGTATGGTGCTTGAGGGACTATAGATGGTACTGTATGGTGCTTGAGGGACTATAGATGGTACTGTATGGTGCTTGAGGGGCTATAGATGGTACTGTATGGTGCTTGAGGGACTGTGGATGTCACTGTATGGTGCTTGAGGGACTATGAATGTTACTGTATATTACTTCATGTAACACACAGTCTTACTACCCAATCTGTCAACATATTTACACTAGTAAAGTAGGGAAGGTGGAGGTAGAATCTACAAGGAGTGTACCCGAATTAGCGGGAAAGAAGAGTAGAAAACTATTTAGATAAATAACCACAGAATACCCGACAAGATTAGATCCCCGATCCACCCATTACCTGCGTACCAGACAAGTCGAGACTTACGCCTCGATACACGTGCATACCTGTGTAGGTTTGCAAGATATTCTGACCTGGTGGGTTACACCCTCGAAAAACTAGATCATATAAAGTTTACTGAGCAGTGGTTTCTCAGGTATTGAACCCCGACCCTAGCGATCCACGAACAGACACAAGCAAGTCAGGGCGGAATATATGTTTGCTCATTACCATACAGTTAATAGTTAAGAGCCAATAAGGAATTATTATTGATATTAATGTTTGAATGTTGGATGTTTCCTCCGACGAGTCGGTCTAATCTAATTCTCGAAAGAGGCTTCCTCGAGAATTACAAAGAAACAGCTCTAGTTTTTAAAACATATTGCTTCTGAGAATGTAACATCCCGGAGCCTCGCGGTGTAAGGCTGGAATCTCTCTCTCTCTCTCTCTCTCATGTTGACGCTAAGTAGGGAATTGGTTCCGGCGACGGCTTTGTGGAATTTTAATGAACGCTCTCGTGAAAATAAGACTTGTGGCGTTCCGTGCTCGAGAGCTCGGGTCTGAGAGAGCGGAGATACACCGGTGTTTGAAACACCTTTACTCCGGGTATAACCGGCAGGGTTGGTCGTGTGGCTGGTAAATATACACCGGTGTTTGAAACACCTTTACTCCGGGTATAACCGGCGGGGTTGGTCGTGTGGCTGGTAAATATACACCGGTGTTTGAAACACCTTTACTCCGGGTATAACCGGTGGGGTTGATTGTGGTGGGCTGGTAAAGATTACACCGGGTGTTTTGAAACACCTTTTAACTCCGGGTATAACCGGCGGGGTTGGTCGTGTGGCTGGTAAAGATACACCGGTGTTTGAAACACCTTTACTCCGGGTATAACCGGCGGGGTTGGTCGTGTGGCTGGTAAAGATACACCGGTGTTTGAAACACCTTTACTCCGGGTATAACCGGCGGGGTTGGTCTGTGTGGCTGGTAAAGATACACCGGTGTTTGAAACACCTTTACTCCGGGTATAACCGGTGGGGTTGATTGTGTGGCTGGTAAAGATACACCGGTGTTTGAAACACCTTTACTCCGGGTATAACCGGCGGGGTTGGTCGTGTGGCTGGTAAAGATACACCGGTGTTTGAAACACCTTTACTCCGGGTATAACCGGCGGGGTGTTGGTACGTGTGTGGCTGGTAAAGATACCACGGGTTGTTTGAAAACACCTTTACTCCGGGTATAACCGGTCGGGGTTGGTCGTGTGGCTGGTAAAGATACACCGGTGTTTGAAACACCTTTACTCCGGGTATAACCGGCGGGGTTGGTCGTGTGGCTGGTAAAGATACACCGGTGTTTGAAACACCTTTACTCCGGGTATAACCGGTGGGGTTGATTGTGTGGCTGGTAAAGATACACCGGTGTTTGAAACACCTTTACTCCGGGTATAACCGGGGGGTTGGTTCGTGTGGCTGGTAAAGATACACCGGTGTTTGAAAACACCTTACTCCGGGTATAACCGGCGGGGTTGGTTCGTGTGGCTGGTAAAGATACACCGGTGTTTGAAACACCTTTACTCCGGGTATAACCGGTGGGGTTGATTGTGTGGCTGGTAAAGATACACCGGTGTTTGAAACACCTTTACTCCGGGTATAACCGGCGGGGTTGGTCGTGTGGCTGGTAAAGATACACCGGTGTTTGAAACACCTTTACTCCGGGTATAACCGGCGGGGTTGGTCGTGTGGCTGGTAAAGATACACCGGTGTTTGAAACACCTTTACTCCGGGTATAACCGGTGGGGTTGATCGTGTGGCTGGTAAAGATACACCGGTGTTTGAAACACCTTTACTCCGGGTATAACCGGCGGGGTTGGTCGTGTGGCTGGTAAAGATACACCGGTGTTTGAAACACCTTTACTCCGTGTATAACCGGCAGGGTTGGTCGGTGTGGCTGGTAAAGATACACCGGTGTTTGAAACACCTTTACTCCGTGTATAACCGGCAGGGTTGGTCGTGTGGCTGGTAAAGATACACCGGTGTTTGAAACACCTTTACTCCGGGTATAACCGGTGGGGTTGATCGTGTGGCTGGTAAAGATACACCGGTGTTTGAAACACCTTTACTCCGGGTATAACCGGCGGGGTTTGGTCGTGTGGCTGGTAAATATACACCGGTGTTTGAAACACCTTTACTCCGGGTATAACCGGTGGGGTTGGTCGTGTGGCTGGTAAAGATACACCGGTGTTTGAAACACCTTTACTCCGGGTATAACCGGCGGGGTTGGTCGTGTGGCTGGTAAAGATACACCGGTGTTTGAAACACCTTTACTCCGGGTATAACCGGCGGGGTTGATTGTGTGGCTGGTAAAGATACACCGGTGTTTGAAACACCTTTACTCCGGGTATAACCGGCGGGGTTGGTCGTGTGGCTGGTAAAGATACACCGGTGTTTGAAACACCCTTTACTCCGGGTATAACCGGCGGGGTTGGTCGTGTGGCTGGTAAAGATACACCGGTGTTTGAAACACCTTTACTCCGGGTATAACCGGTGGGTTGATTGTGTGGCTGGTAAAGATACACCGGTGTTTGAAACACCTTTACTCCGGGTATAACCGGCGGGGTTGATTGTGTGGCTGGTAAAGATACACCGGTGTTTGAAACACCTTTACTCCGGGTATAACCGGCGGGTTGGTCGTGTGGCTGGTAAAATATACACCGGTGTTTGAAACACCTTTACTCCGTGTATAACCGGCAGGGTTGGTCGTGTGGCTGGTAAAGATACACCGGTGTTTGAAACACCTTTACTCCGTGTATAACCGGCAGGGTTGGTCGTGTGGCTGGTAAAGATACACCGGTGTTTTGAAACACCTTTACTCCGGGTATAACCGGTGGGGTTGATTGTGTGGCTGGTAAAGATACACCGGTGTTTGAAACACCTTTACTCCGGGTATAACCGGCGGGGTTGGTCGTGTGGCTGGTAAAATATACACCGGTGTTTGAAACACCTTTACTCCGGGTATAACCGGTGGGGTTGGTCGTGTGGCTGGTAAAGATACACCGGTGTTTGAAACACCTTTACTCCGGGTATAACCGGCGGGGTTGGTCGTGTGGCTGGTAAAGATACACCGGTGTTTGAAACACCTTTACTCCGGGTATAACCGGCGGGGTTGGTCGTGTGGCTGGTAAAGATACACCGGTGTTTGAAACACCTTTACTCCGGGTATAACCGGGGGGTTGGTCGTGTGGCTGGTAAAGATACACCGGTGTGTTGAAACACCTTTACTCCGGTATAACCGGCGGGTTGGTCGTGTGGCTGGTAAAGATACACCGGTGTTTGAAACACCTTTACTCCGGGTATAACCGGCGGGGGTTGGTCGTGTGGCTGGTAAAGATACACCGGTGTTTGAAACACCTTTACTCCGGGTATAACCGGCGGGGTTGGTCGTGTGGCTGGTAAAGATACACCGGTGTTTGAAACACCTTTACTCCGGGTATAACCGGCGGGGTTGTGTGTGTGGCTGGTAAAGATACACCGGTGTTTGAAACAACCTTTACTCCGGGTATAACCGGCGGGGTTGGTCGTGTGGCTGGTAAAGATACACCGGTGTTTGAAACACCTTTACTCCGGGTATAACCGGCGGGGTTGGTCGTGTGGCTGGTAAAGATACACCGGTGTTTGAAACACCTTTACTCCGGGTATAACCGGCGGGGTTGGTCGTGTGGCTGGTAAAGATACACCGGTGTTTGAAACACCTTTACTCCGGGTATAACCGGTGGGGTTGATTGTGTGGCTGGTAAAGATACACCGGTGTTTGAAACACCTTTACTCCGGGTATAACCGGTGGGGTTGATTGTGTGGCTGGTAAAGATACACCGGTGTTTGAAACACCTTTACTCCGGGTATAACCGGCGGGGTTGGTCGTGTGGCTGGTAAAGATACACCGGTGTTTGAAACACCTTTACTCCGAGTATAACCGTCGGGGTTGGTTGGTATGCACAAATGCCACAGTAGTACAGGCCCGAGCACACTACTGTGACACTATTAGTCCCTTCACATTACTGTGACACTATTAGTCTCTTCACATTACTGTGACACTATTAGTCTCTTCACATTACTGTGACACTATTAGTCCCTTCACATTACTGTGACACTATTAGTCCCTTCACATTACTGTGACACTATTAGTCTCTTCACATTACTGTGACACTATTAGTCTCTTCACATTACTGTGACACTATTAGTTCTTTCACATTACTGTGACACTATTAGTCCCTTCACATTACTGTGACACTATTAGTCTCTTCACATTACTGTGACACTATTAGTCTCTTCACATTACTGTGACACTATTAGACTCACCCTAGCCGACAATCCATTCTATTTAAAGTCTGAAGGCCGTTACCACTTGACCACCATTACAACCATCAAACATTCTATGAACAAAACAGGACTTGAGGTTTTTCTGATGAAACGACAATGACAGCGAAAAACAGTCTTAACTCTCACTATCGATGCTTGGTATACTCACGCATGCGCAGTCTGACTGCGAGAATGAATGCTGATCATCGACTATAACTTAGCGGCGGGGATGTGGGTTCGATCCTCTCATGATGCGCGTGTGGTTAGCGTGACTATTGGATCAGTGGCTCGGGGACGGCCCGATGTTTCACCGTGTTGTGATAAGTTCCCGCACCGCACGAGTGTGTGTGTGTGTGAGAGGGTCGGAGTAGTTGGCTCAGTGTTATAATCTTTTAGAACACACTGTTGGTAAAGCTACACGAAATGGAATGTATAATTCCTGTCCCCCCCCCCCCCCCACCTCCTCTCAATAATCGGATGATTTCATTTTGTTTGTGTGGTGTGGTGCAATAACACCCTAACACACATAATTAGAAATCATATCCATTCAAACTACAGTTTTATAACGTACCCATTACCCTGACAGGTTCCGCTATGGTGTGGCTTATAAGATAGGACCATAGTGTAATCAGTCAAGGTAAGACTGCTACCTTGCTTGGTTCCACTATGGTGTAGCTTATAAGATAGGACCATAGTGTAATCAGTCATGGTAAGATTGCTAACTTCCAGGCAAATGTAGTGGTTCAAAGTTTGGAAGTCCTTTATTCTCCCCTGTCTTAGAGCTTGTGAGACAACCTGTACTTGTCTAACGTTCGTTGTCTCGTGCTAATATTACATGTGATGACTGACTACGATGTTGCTCTAAGTATCGGCTCTCGGTCGCCTGCGAGACTTGCGTGTAGAGCACCCGCGCAACAGATATGTAGGAGAGGTTGCGTTTGAATCTATCTCACGGCGTCAACGGACCGGGACTCATACGTCTGGGTTTCACATTTCAATCAACTACGAGAGTATTTCTACTTTCAAAATATGGTAAAATACCACCAGCTGACAGAATATCACGAATTACAGACTAGCGCTAATTACCAGGACAAAACTTGCAGTTATATTGTACGACAGCCTCTGGATATCACGGTTCGAATACAACCGGGTCCATTATATTGTTTATACAGGCTAACGCTGGTGCAGTTACTTGAAATTTCCCATCTTTTATGTCCTACAAGGTCAATGATAGGCAGTACTATCAATATTCACTCTTCTCTCCCTGTTCCTTAGATTATTTTATTTGTAGGCCTGTTCGGACTATTAGCCTATGCATACAAATGTGTTAGGAACGAGTAGAGTATAATTTATAAGTAATGTGCCAGCATCTACGTGAAGCGTGTGTGTGGTAAACCATTTAAGGAAAATCACCCCCAGTAAACTTACCTGTGATTCGAACCGTGACCTCCGTGGCACCTGCAGTCCAGGTAAATCGCGAGATACACAGGTTAATTCACCTGAAGGTAGATATGATCCTTCATACGTGACGTCACAACAAATATCCCTCGTGTTCGAGACTAGCGGAGAGTGGAGGAACTAGGTTGGTGCTCTCCTGTGTTAGTCTTCACTTATCCCGACACCTACTGTGTACAGTCCGATCTTTATATGAAGGGCCTTCCTTATTTGACAGATAGAGAAGTACTAGATATACTTTCACGTGTTTATACGTCAAGTCATGTCACTGTTGATAGATATTATCAGAACATATAAATATAATACTATAGTAAAATGTGAGGACGGGGAGATCGAGGTTCGAATCTCGGTCGGGTGAACTGGGGATGGTTTTTCCTGAATGGTTTTCCACTTTCCCTCCACGAAAATGCAGGTTCACTTCCTCTAATTCAACCTTCCCAATTCCTAATCCATTAGCGTAATTAGTACTTAAAGCGTATAACCCGAACGGGTAGTAAGACGCGGTGCTAATATTATTATTATTATAGTAAAATGTGATCAATGTTGACAGCAAATCAAGTGTTTGTATCTTATAAATATTTATTCCTATCAAAATCCTATTATCTGTACTAAGTCTCCGAACATTTCTTCTGTTTAGAGGGTTGAAGGAAAAAGATGTTGAACAACAACAATAATAAATCTCTTGATGTGCGCCATATTTTGTTCTAGTACGAAAGCCAATTACTGGCGAGCAGATAACTACCGGGACCTGGTAGTTCAGATTATCTGTGGCCGAGCTCTGGAAGTGACCGGGGAGGGGGAGGGGTTTTACGAGCAAGTAAACCACCTCTTACTCCCGAGTCTAACAACCCCATTAATCACCGGGTTTAACAGTACGATAGACCAAAACACGAGTAACAAAAAAAAAAAGTAAAGCTAGTCGCAAAAAGCAAATTACCGAAACAATGTTTAAAAAACATTCGTCAATCTACCTCAACACTCGAGGGAGGGGGAGGGGGGAGTTTGTAGTGATACCACGCTATAAACGTTAATTAACTCTACATTGTATGCTTAGCGAGTATGCTTATGAAAGCACCATTTTTTTTTCACGTAGAGACTGAGAAAGGATTTTTAATTTGTTTGATTTTATATTTTTTGAGTGTGTCTTTGACAAAATTTTGAATATTCCCCTTTCAAAAGTATTGAAGCAGGTATACACGAAATTGATACCAAATGCAAGAATATTTTTCAACTTAAACTGGTAAAATGAAAATTTACCTGTAGTGATCATCTTTATTAGAATTATTGTCACAAATAAATAATTTATGATTTGGCTATCGCGAATGTTGTATATATATTTTATTGATTAATATTTAACACTCACATCGGGGTGGGGGGCTTGCAGACTAAGACGCCAGTCTCATATGGTTTGGTTTACCGGTGACGAGAAGGCCGCGTTTCGAATCCAGGTAGAATTTAACGATGGAACTTTATCTTCACGGTTTTACACGCTCCCTCACCACGAAAAATGTGAGTGCACTTCTTCCAAATCCCCCTATCTTTTCCCTACCCCATATATGTGGACATGCGGATATAACAAACGGGTGGTAGGACAAGAAGCTATGATGTAGTGGTGATGAAAACTCACACTCGGTACATCGGACCCGACCACATGAGCCTGACATACTGCCCCCGTGTCCACAGATACTGGTCTGTGACGCAACCAGAGGCCGGGAGGTTCCCACCAGTCATCTTGTGGAGGGTGAAATGCTTCGTATCGACAGATCCCATCAGGACTACTCTGTCTGTCCGTCTGTCTGCTGCGGGCGGACAGCTCTTTCCGACATGTGAGGAGAGTAATCCTCAGCAGCGTGTATGTGTGAGAGAGAGAGAGAGAGCTGTAAGACGCCAAGCCCCGACCACTCGCATCAGTTTGAAGGTGGTGTGACGGGAGCCTTAAAGTCTTGTACTGTATCTATCTGTCTCTCTCACGCGCAGGGTCTGACGTAAGCAGCTGTGAGAGGTTTTGAATACGGTTTGAATTTCAATAGAAATATTCACAACAGGAAAATAATAATACATCTTGTTATTCAGGACATCTAGGAGATGGGTTTAGTTCCGTTAATATTTCACTTGACCTAAAAGCATCACCTAAGAGGTATTGGGTAAGACATTCAGTCAATACCATTTATAACCTAATACCTAGAAGGTATTGATTATGGTATTCGGCTTCATACCATTTACAACCTGATACCTACAAGGTATTGATTACGGTATTCGGCTTCATACCATTTACAACCTGATACCTACAAGGTATTGATTATGGTATTCGGCTCCATACCACATAATACCTGATACCTACAAGGTATTGAGTAAGACATTGGGCCCATACCTGTGAATACCTGAAGTTACGCATGGAGCACACATTCTCAGCAACAACTGAAGTTTTACTACTCGAGGTTCTGGGTGATTTCTCCTGAAAGAGATACAGAGGGAAGCCATTTGCTGCGTTCACTGTTCAAACAGTGAAATATGAACGGAACTAACCCATCTCCTAGATGTCCTGAGAAACAGGAATTGTTGTGAGTCTTTCTCTCGAAATTCAAAACCTCCCACAGGTTAGTACATTTGAAAACACCGGAGCACTTGAACACCTGAAGGTCGTCACTAAACGACAAGAAAGACATGTTCTAGAACGGTAAGGCGTTAACTATATTCTAGATTAGTTTGTATCAAAGATACGTATCTTATTTTATAATCAAAAATAAACAATTCAGCGTTTTGTACACTTGAATTCCTTCGTTTCAGCTCAGCAGCTGATGCGTTAAGCTCTATAAATATTAACACACTCAAGGAAATGTTGAACTATTTAAATAAACTACTCTTAAGGTGTGGATGTAGGAGACGCGTGTTAAGGATAGTATTTTTTGTAGTTTTTATAGCTAACAACTTTTTTTTGTTGAAATAAATCAATTATTTCTCCAGTAGAAACACACAGTTTAATTTCCTACACTTTGTAATCAACAGTTGTTGAATATCTTTCATCAGAATATTGGACTTTACCCGCTTCGGTGACCGCGTGGTCTAAGCCGCTAGTCTCGTAGTCCTGCTGATGACGGGGAGATCGAGGTTCTAATCTCAGTCAGGTGTACTGAGTGTGGGTTTCAAAAAATATTGTTTTACACACTCTCTCCAGGCAAGTATGGGTATACTTACTAATCCTGTAATCATTATAGTAATTAATACATAAACGTATAACCCCAACGGTAGTAAAATGAGAACTAAAAAAATAGTGAGAAACTTTTATACGAGAGAACTTTTTAAATGAAGATAAAAAGTTGTCATTTAATTCCAGGACACCCTCAACAGAGATTCAACAAGTGTTGATATCACCGGGTGAAGAAAATTAAACTCTAGATTTCTACTGAAGCAGAAGTTTATTTTATTTTTCTAAGAATTTTGTTTTTTATAAAAATGTGCGAGAATACTGCCCTTAACTTGCCATTGCTACCATCCCAGCTCAAGGTCACACCTATCGCTCTTGGTTTAACTTTAAGGTTACCGTTTTACTCTATGCTTTGTTCTTTCTGAGGTTTACGACTCATAATTCTAGAACAAATATCGTCAGACAACGGACCACGATCTTTTTTTATTGAAGTCTTAAAACTTCATCTAACAACACAAATACCGCGGAGGTTTTTCCAGATGACGGGAAGAATAGTAGGGCAAATTTAGAGGAAATTAACCCACAACTGCGAGGAAGAAAAAAGGGAGGGGACATAATACCACTCTTGAGTAGACCCGACCTAGATTCGAACCCCGGTCACTCTATTGCGAGAGTGACGCCTTGGAGCATGCGACCACCGGAGGGGATCTGAGAGCTTTCTTTGCTAGATAACGTAACACAACACACAGCCCCCAGACCGCTAATTATATCAGCACATGTCTTATAAGGTAGTTGCTCGCCATTACAAACTCAATACAGAAGTTGTGTTTACATTCGAGGGAATGGATTGGATCTATTTTTTTTTTTTCCAAATTGGTATCTTATGTTTATGACTCAATAATTTAAAATATAGTTATATATTTGGATATGAAAGCCGATCATCAGATCCGACGATTGTGCCATGATCGGCTGATGATCGATATCGGCCCAACTCTAATTTGAAAACGTTAGAGACCCCTTTCTGTAACGCACGAGGTTTAATAGGGATAAGAGGGTTGACGTTTTGCCCCATTAGATAAATCTGGGTTTGAAAACAGGGTAGCTAAAATAATTTCTAAGGTTTTACCTGAAGTTCTTACCGCCCTTAATGAAATACCTGTTTAATGTGTATTTAGTATCGCTTGGAATGTTTAGTTCAATATCTACCACACGCCGGCAAGAGGGGGCCAAGTACAACTTTCTGACGATCATTGAGGGAATGTTTAGTTCAATATCTACCACACGCCGGCAAGAAGTACATCTTTCTGACGATCATTGAGGGAATGTTTAGTTCAATATCTACCACACGCCGGCAGAAGTACATCTTTCTGACGATCATTGAGGGAATGTATAGATTATTTGGAAAACTTGGGAGGCTAGACAGAAATATCGCCTCTCCCCAACTCCTTTCCGCTCATGCTGGGTAGTTCTGTAAAATAGTGATCGTTTAGTTTGCCGTCACTCGGGACCTACTGATGGACTCCAAACACCAGACAAGCCTGCAGCTCGGAGCTCAAACGTGGACTTCTAGGAGAGAAACGTCAACTGTCAGAATCTTCTCATCTTCGTCATCTCCAGACATATATCGTCCACATCAGTGACCACGCGGACCGTACGTCAGGCTCACATAGTCTGGTTTACACATGAAAAGAAGGGGTGGTAATTTCCTAAAAGGTTTCCCACCATACATACAAGCAAATTTGGGCACACTTCCTTTAAATTATATTTTCTCGTCCCTAACACATCAGTTGAGGATAACCCAGAGGGGTATTAAGGCGAGAGGGATGAAATAAAAATGGTACGTAATATTTTATCTGAGCAGTTTAGTGATTTCTCGACTTAATTTGAACACAAACACAACAACCAGACACTAGGGCATTAATTTAACACTTAACAGAAGGGAACCAAATTGTTATTGTTGATACAATTGTTTGACAGTAGCCGGGATTATGACCCGAGCCTCTCAGAACAGGAGACTTGCCAATAAAGTGGACATGAGCCCTTGTTGTATAGACAGACAAGTGTGACATGAGCCCTTGTTGTATAGACAGACAAGTGTGACATGAGCCCTTGTTGTATAGACAGACAAGTGCATACATACCTTGCCTGCTAGACGTGCGATGCTCTTAGAACCAGAATTAATTAAGGGTCGTAAGTTGGACGCACTCCGTCTTCCCCTCTCTCTCCCCCAACCCCTGTGCGGTGCGTAACAACGACACGTTGTACGGAGCAGTAATACGGTCTCGGGTGTACAGAACCTCTACTACTGACAGTTTGATATAGGAGTATTTCCGTTATAGAGAGAAACCAAGGAGCTAGTCTGGAGCACTGAGGGTCTCCAGGGGATTACTGTTGTAATACTGGCTGACTGAGGGTCTCCAGGTGGTTACTGTTGTAATACGGCTGACTGAGGGTCTCCAGGGGATTACTGTTGTAATACTGGCTGACTGAGGGTCTCCAGGTGGTTATTGTTGTAATACTGGCTGACTGAGGGTCTCCAGGGGATTACTGTTGTAATACTTACTACTGTACGTTGAATACGCTGATGGGGGTCTCCAGGGGTTATTGTTGTAATACTGGCTGACTGAGGGTCTCCAGGTGGTTATGTTGTAATACTGGCTGATGAGGGTCTCCAGGTGGTTACTGTTGTAATACTGGCTGACTGAGGGTCTCCAGGGGTTACTGTTGTAATACTGGCTGACTGAGGGTCTCCAGGTGGTTACTGTTGTAATACTGGCTGACTTGAGGGTCTCCAGGTGGTTACTGTTGTAATACTGGCTGACTGAGGGTCTCCAGGTGGTTACTGTTGTAATACTGGCTGACTGAGGGTCTCCAGGTGGTTATGTTGTAATACTGGCTGACTGAGGGTCTCCAGGGGATTACTGTTGTAATACTGTACTGACTGAGGGTCTCCAGGTGGTTATTGTTGTAATACTGGCTGATGTGGGTCTCCAGGGGATTAGTGTTGTAATACTGACTGACTGAGGGTCTTCAGGGGTTATGTTGTAATACTGACTGTAGGGTCTCCAGGGGATTTGTTGTAATACTGGCTGACTGAGGGTCTTCCAGGTGGTTATGTTGTAATACTGGCTGACTGAGGGTCTCCAGGTGGTTTTGT
This sequence comes from Timema cristinae, assembly GCA_039000515.1. Lineage (NCBI taxonomy): Eukaryota > Metazoa > Arthropoda > Insecta > Phasmatodea > Timematidae > Timema > Timema cristinae. Next base: position 60,447,933 of record JBCFYV010000100.1, read on the forward strand.
TGTAATACTGGCTGACTGAGGGTCTCCAGGGATGTATGTTGTAATACTGGATGACTGAGGGTCTCCAGGGGTTACTGTTGTAATACTGGCTGACTGAGGGTCTCCAGGTGAATTATGTTGTAATACTGGATGACTGAGGGTCTCCAGGGGGTTACTGTTGTAATACTGGCTGACTGAGGGTCTCCAGGGGTTATTGTTGTAATACTGGCTGACTGAGGGTCTCCAGGGGGTTACTGTTGTAATACTGGCTGACTGAGGGTCTCCAGGGGGTTACTGTTGTAATACTGCTGACTGAGGGTCTCCAGGGGATTACTGTTGTAATACTGGCTGACTGAGGGTCTCCAGGGGTTACTGTTGTAATACTGCTGACTGAGGGTCTCCAGGGGTTATGTTGTAATACTGGCTGACTGAGGGGTCTCCAGGGGGTTACTGTTGTAATACTGGCTGACTGAGGGTCTCCAGGTGGTTATTGTTGTAATACTGGCTGACTGAGGGGTCTCCAGGGGGTTACTGTTGTAATACTGGCTGACTGAGGGTCTCCAGGTGGTTATTGTTGTAATACTGGCTGACTGAGGGTCTCCAGGGGTTACTGTTGTAATACTGCTGACTGAGGGTCTCCAGGTGGTTATTGTTGTAATACTGGCTGACTGAGGGTCTCCAGGTGGTTACTGTTGTAATACGGTCTGACTGAGGGTCTCCAGGGGTTACTGTTGTAATACTGGCTGACTGAGGGTCTCCAGGGGATTATGTTGTAATACCTGGCTGACTGAGGGTCTCCAGGGGATTACTGTTGTAATACTGGACTGACTGAGGGTCTCCAGGTGGTTATTGTTGTAATACTGCTGAGGGTCTCCAGGGGATTAGTGTTGTAATACTGACTGACTCAGGGTCTCCAGGGGATTACTGTTGTAATACTGTCTGACTGAGGGTCTCCAGGTGGTTACTGTTGTAATACTGTCTGACTGAGGGTCTCCAGGTGGTTACTGTTGTATTACTGCTGACTGAGGGTCTCCAGGTGGTTACTGTTGTAATACTGGCTTACTGAGGGTCTCCAGGTGGTTACTGTTGTAATACTGGTCTACTGAGGGTCTCCAGGTGGTTACTGTTGTAATACTGGCTGACTGAGGGTCTCCAGGTGGTTACTGTTGTAATACTGTCTGACTGAGGGTCTCCAGGTGGTTACTGTTGTAATACTGGCTGACTGAGGGTCTCCAGGTGGTTTTTGTTGTAATACTGTCTGACTGAGGGTCTCCAGGTGGTTACTGTTGTATTACTGTCTTACTGAGGGTCTCCAGGTGGTTACTGTTGTAATACTGTCTGACTGAGGGTCTCCAGGTGGTTACTGTTGTAATACTGGCTGACTGAGGGTCTCCAGGTGGTTTTTGTTGTAATACTGTCTGACTGAGGGTCTCCAGGTGGTTACTGTTGTAATACTGTCTGACTGAGGGTCTCCAGGTGGTTACTGTTGTATTACTGTCTGACTGAGGGTCTCCAGGTGGTTACTGTTGTAATACTGGCTGACTGAGGGTCTCCAGGTGGTTACTGTTGTAATACTGGCTGACTGAGGGTCTCCAGGTGGTTACTGTTGTAATACTGTCTTACTGAGGGTCTCCAGGTGGTTACTGTTGTAATACTGTCTGACTGAGGGTCTCCAGGTGGTTACTGTTGTAATACTGGCTGACTGAGGGTCTCCAGGGGACTAATTTTGTAGGTAATTGTTTCAGGCCTCTATAAATCTGAATGTTGGAGTGACTACTACATGTGTCATCTGATATCCTCTGTCAGCTGTTATACCTCGCATCTGATATCCTCTGTCAGCTGTTATACCTCGCATCTGTATCCCACATACACCAGGGAGACACTAAGCCAGCATATTCAAGTGGATGTAAATGGTCTCATGAATAAAATACACCAGACGGGCAAATATTATAATGGAGATAGCTCTAGTCTACTTCATCAAAACGTCAAAGTTCAAAAATATTATTTCCAGAAGCTCAAGTTTAAATGTCAACCGTTCGTGGAAAAGAGAGTTTAATTTAAAGCTGCCTTAAGGTTTTGTTGCTTTTTCAAATAGATAAAGTATTGTTATTCGCCTCTAATACAGAAATGTGTATGTCCCTGTCTGTCCCTGTATGTCCCTGGCCCTGCGGCCGAGATTGTTTGGTGGATCTCGTTCAAATCTGATAGTTAGTTGTTAAATGGTCACACGTCATCTTTAGTCTAGCTTTCAAATTAATATTAACATAGCGATGACAGGTTTTTGAAATTTTTTGATACAAACCTATAACAGACTATTATATCGTTCAGAGTAATAATCCGAGGTCCGCGTTTCGATGGTCGCGTGGTCTCAGGCGTCACTCTCGCAATACAGGGTGTTTATAAACTCTCTGGCCCAAAATTTAAGCCATTGCATCTGTGGTCCGAAAAAAAAACGGAAAATCATAGAAAGAAAATTTCCGGAAGTCACGTGATGTTAAGTTAGACGTGACAACGCCCCGAAGTACGCAACCGGGAGTACGTAAGTGCACAGCAAGTTGCCTATCCTCGCATCAATGCAGGCGTTCCCAGACTTGGTCACAGCGGAATCCCTCGGTTGCATTTGACGCGGGCAACTTCAGCAACGTTGCTTGTGGCGGAACATTTCCCCCCTGATGATAGGCAACTTGTTGCACACGGACGTACTCACAGCGTCCTACTACCCGTCCTAATTACGCTAATGGGTTTAGGGATCAGGAAGGCTATATTTGGAGAAAGTGTATCCGCATCTGCGTGAAAGGAGGGTGGGAAACAAGTTTGGGAAAACCTCCCTAAGTACCCCCAACCGAGATTCGAACCTCGATTTCCCCGTCATCATGATTGTAGTCTACTGCGAGAGTAGCGCGTTAGACCTTGCATCGACCAAAGTGTATCTAGAAACGTTACTGGGTCTTCTTTCACGTATTCATACGTCAAGCCATGTGATCTGCAGCTGTCACTTTTGAAAGTGATTAGCAATTAATGTAAAATAATAATAATAATAATAATAAAGTTGCTAAAAGGCTCTTCATATGAAAATTGGTCTGTATATAGGACAGTAACAGCAACAGCCCGCGTGGATAGCGCGCCTGTCCCCCACAACGTCCTCAAAAAGACCAAGATATTCTCAGGAGCTGTCGCTAGCGATCCATCAGGTGATATTTTATCACTGCCAGAGCAGTGATCTCATCCATCACCAGCCGTGAATGTTAAGTTACTACCCCCTGCTATCCGTACACACAAATACTGCGCGGCCAAGATAAGGTAAGAAAACACTCCCCCCCCCCCCCCCGTCTACATCCACACGCTGTACCAAACCATAAGATCTTACGGTGTGGCTGTAGGGGCGCGAGATAAGGGCAATGTCTTATAGCGAAACATTTTGTTGGCCAAAATAAATAACATATTTCTCCAGTACAAACCTAAGAGTTTTTAATTTCCTTCACACGGTGATATCAACAGTTGTTGAATATCTGTTGAGCGTGGCGGCATTAGAAGACAGAGGTGACCTGGTGGTCTAGAGGTAAGGTATCAGACTACTGTGCTGGGGGTCCGGGGTTCAATCCTCGGTAACCTCTGACAAGACGTGTATTAATTACAACTTGTGAATGTGTGGAATGCCAGGCCTCTACCGTGGTTCGGATCCCACGTTAAACTGCGTATAACCCGAACGGGTAGTAAGACGCGGGGCTAATAATAATAATAATAATTTAGTTGACAAACGCTGTAAGAGCGGCTGAAGATGGCCGACAACTGTTTTAGGTTTACTTCATTTAGAATAAACAAAAACCAGCCCCCTTTGGTGGCTACATGGTTTGAGGCATCACTCTAGTGTTAAACTAGACTTCCAATGATAGGGAGTTCGAGGTTCGAATCCCAATCGGTTGTACTGAGGGTAGTACTTACCAAAATTGTTTTCCACTCTCTTTCTCCACGCAAATGCTTGAACACTTCCTCTGAACTCAACCTTCCCCATCCCTAATTCGTTAGTGTAACACATTATAGTAACCAGTAACCAGCCGTTAAACCTGAACAGGTATTAAGACGCGGTGCTACAAACCAGATCACGAGACTGGGGGATGGTTTGTAAGACACGGGCCTCGTTGGTCGGGGCAGGGGGAGGGGGCACCCCCCTCAAAATATTATGGTCTAAATCCCGTAAAAGAAACAAAGATTATTGTTTTACTCAGAAAATTAAAAATCGACGTTTGAAGCAACTCGCGAATAACTATAAGATAAGTTTTAATGAGATTTGTAGAGTTAATAACATTATTATTATATTTGTGTTGTTCATTTGAAAATAACTATTTTTAAAATTTGGTGATTTAAAGTGAAAATAGGTTTCTCCATTAATTAAGAGTCAGCGACGCCTGCGTTAGTCCGTAATGTGATCTTCCACCCTCCCTCGTGGCGAATACTGGCCTCCTAGTCTCGTTTACTCATGATGATGATGATGATCAGACAGTAACGGTGCTAGAGAGGGAAACACAAAACGTGTGACGTCACTTCCGAACAACTTTGATCCACCAATACATAACCGCTAATAGAGGGGAGCTAATCCAGTTATCTTGCTGTTGGTAACACTGGTTTACCAGGGGAGGGGGTGGTCCGAACAATAGCAGACATTAGGGGGTGTCCAAGGTGGAGGGACCATTTTAAGCGCTCTGATGCAGGTCCGTATCTAGGGGTAACATCCCCCCAAGATTGAAATAATTTTGTTATAATTTAATCTTCCTTGAAGAAAGTTAAAGAGTGTTTTAAAAACATAATGGCAGTGTTGTAAAAGTCCCAGCTAGGAGACCCCAGAGTCCCAGCTAGGAGACCCCAGGAGTCCCAGCTTGGAGACCCCAGAAGTCCCAGCTAGGAGACCCTAGCAGTCCCAGCTAGGAGACCCCGGGACTACTGTATTCAGGAAGTCACTATCGGGGGAAATGGCTGGTGATAACGGTTCGTTACCAGGAAGTTATAATTGCCGGCCTTTATCATCCCACTCTATTGCACTGTTATAACAGCTCTGTTATCACTACGGTTGCGGACACCGGCTACATACCAGCTGTTGTACTGTTATACAATTATAACCAACTATCAGGCGTAGTTATATCTGTGCTCTGTCGTAAACAGTCGCAACAAATAGAGCCAAATAGCACCGGCTCAACAGAGAACACCCGGTCTTGGTAAATACTGACGTTCAAATTTAGATCAATAGCGGGGTTCTCATAGGAAGGATCTATTGGATGCTCTAGCCATCAGATAAGGCCATTCCTACGAAGATCGGACTGTAGTTCCTGCTATCTGGATATTCAAAGCTATGTCCGTTCTCACTCGTGAATCATATAATAGAAGTGTGTTAGGAGTGTTGTTCACTGCAGCTGTGAGACACAAACATCTCACGTGAGTGTTCTTATCTGCAGCTGTGTAGCCACTTTTGTAAAAACATTAAATTTTCTAAAATATTCATTAGTAGGGCCCGGACTTTTATGACAATTTTTTTATATACCTGAAAGTATGAACAAAAACTGGTAATAACTGAACATGACTAAATCGAACTCGCAATTTACGAATGTAAAATGAAATTGAAAGGTTTTATCAACCAAACACTTCCATTCTGCTGGATATAATATATATTTACAAACATGTGTTTGAGAATTAATAGCTACCCCCTCCCAACACAACCCTCTCCAGTCTAGTTACAGTCTCACTAGGAATGTGTAATACCTCCTTAGGAAGTAATAGTTACCCCCTCCCAACAAAACCCTCTCCAGTCTAGTTACAGTCCCACCAGGAATGTGTAATACCTCCTTCAGAAGTAATAGCTACCCCCTCCCAACATAACCCTCTCCAGTCTAGTTACAGTCTCACCAGGAATGTGTAATACCTCCTTCAGAAGTAATAGCTACCCCCTCCCAACATAACCCTCTCCAGTCTAGTTACAGTCTCACCAGGAATGTGTAATACCTCCTTCAGAAGTAATAGCTACCCTCTCCCAACACAACCCTCTCCAGTCTAGTTACAGTCTCACCAGTAATGTGTAATATCTCCTTCAGAAGTAATAGCTACCCTCTCCCAACACAACCCTCTCCAGTCTAGTTACAGTCTCACCAGGAATGTGTAATACCTCCTTCAGAAGTAATAGTTACCCTCTCCCAACAAAACCTTCTCCAGTCTAGTTACAGTCCCACCAGGAATGTGTAATACCTCCTTCAGAAGTAATAGCTACCCCCTCCCAGCACAACCCTCTCCAGTCTAGTTACAGTCTCACCAGGAATGTGTAATACCTCCTTCAGAAGTAATAGCTACCCTCTCCCAACATAACCCTCTCCAGTCTAGTTACAGTCTCACCAGGAATGTGTAATACCTCCTTCAGAAGTAATAGTTACCCTCTCCCAACAAAACCTTCTCCAGTCTAGTTACAGTCTCACCAGGAATGTGTAATACCTCCTTCAGAAGTAATAGCTACCCCCTCCCAACATAACCCTCTCCAGTCTAGTTACAGTCTCACCAGTAATGTGTAATACCTCCTTCAGAAGTAATAGCTACCCCCTCCCAGCACAACCCTCTCCAGTCTAGTTACAGTCCCACCAGGAATGTGTAATACCTCCTTCAGAAGTAATAGCTACCCTCTCCCAACACAACCCTCTCCAGTCTAGTTACAGTCCCACCAGGAATGTGTAATACCTCCTTCAGAAGTAATAGCTACCCTCTCCCAACACAACCCTCTCCAGTCTAGTTACAGTCTCACCAGGAATGTGTAATACCTCCTTCAGAAGTAATAGCTACCCTCTCCCAACACAACCTTCTCCAGTCTAGTTACAGTCCCACCAGGAATGTGTAATACCTCCTTCAGAAGTAATAGCTACCCTCTCCCAACACAACCCTCTCCAGTCTAGTTACAGTCTCACCAGGAATATGTAATACCTCCTTCAGAAGTAATAGCTACCCCCTCCCAACACAACCCTCTCCAGTCTAGTTACAGTCTCACCAGGAATATGTAATACCTCCTTCAGAAGTAATAGCTACCCCCTCCCAACACAACCCTCTCCAGTCTAGTTACAGTCTCACCAGGAATGTGTAATACCTCCTTCAGAAGTAATAGCTACCCCCTCCCAACATAACCCTCTCCAGTCTAGTTACAGTCTCACCAGGAATGTGTAATACCTCCTTCAGAAGTAATAGCTACCCTCTCCCAACACAACCCTCTCCAGTCTAGTTACAGTCTCACCAGGAATGTGTAATACCTCCTTCAGAAGTAATAGTTACTACCCCCTCCCAACACAACCCTCTCCAGTCTAGGCGCAATCTCACCAGGAATGTGTATTTTACAACCAAAGAAGATACAAAGTTAATTGTCTGCATTATCTTCTCAATCAGACAACCGTGAGATTAAAAAATGTTTAAGTATTTATAAAGATATAAAACAGCAATAGTGTTTGAAAACATACTAATTCAAAACGAATGCTTAAGACTTATTCAAAAATTCCCTAAGATGACCCAATCAGGATGCAAACAAAATAAATATTACATAATAGCGAATTTATGAACACATGAACATTGTCTGTGATGAACTAAAAAAGATGACGTCATAAAAATCCGAGTCCCGTTCGTCAATAAACTAACATAATAATCATGATTACAATATTGTATCTATATGAGAGCAACAAGTCAGAGTCAGGAGTCCTAGCCGCTCTGATAATCTTGTCTTCCTCATGTTAATCGGGAGGTGATATTTCCCTCTCAGTTAACGGTTGTCGCTAGCGCCTCCAGCGGAGAAGATAACCGACAAAGTTCACCCAAGGCACACGTCACCCCAAATTAACTCTACCGTGAGTTGGGGGGAGGGTAAACCTATTTAAGATGAGGGGGAGGGGGAGGGTAAACCTATTTAAGATGAGGGGGAAAGGGGGTTCCTTTGTCAACAACTCGACTAAACCTGTGTGTTGCGTTTTACACCTTAGTTCTGTAATAAGAGGATGAGGAGGCTGATTTAGAGGAAGTGCACCCGCATCAAGGGGACAGGAGATGTAAAAACCACACAAAGAGCCACATCGCCGGTCGTCACTCTCATTTTAAACTTGACTGTCAGTGATGTATTTATGATGTGTTTTTTTCCCTAAATTTTCTCTCCCTCTCCGCAAACGCGGATACATTTCCTCTAACAATTTAACCTAAATCATCCCTATCCCAGAAAATAACTTAAGACGTAGTAACTCAAGGGTGCCGCCTCGGTAAACTAAAAATGGCCGCTAGCTAGACGTTCAGCTCTGACGCAATATTTAGTTCTACTGTAAGTTATTTCAAAACAGGGCTTTTATTTCCCTCAACAACCCTATAGTTGAGTTTTATTTCCCCCAACAACTCTATAGTTGAGTTTTATTTCCCCCAAAAACCCTATAGTTGAGTTTTATTTCCCCCAACAACCCTATAGTTAGAGTTTTGTTTCCCTCAACAACCCGATAGTTAGAGTTTTGTTACTATAAACAAATGTGTGAGAATGTGACATTAGCTCATTTACAACGAGCCTTCTAATCTTATCAGCGGAGCTACGAGACCAGACTGGATGGAAAGAGCTCTAGGTTTACCAGAGAGCTTTCCTCTCCACCTTCTAATCTTATCAGCGGAGCTACGAGACCAGGCTGGATGGAAAGAGCTCTAGGTTTACCAGAGAGCTTTCCTCTCTTCCTTCTAATCTTATCAGCGGAGCTACGAGACCAGGCTGGATGGAAAGAGCTCTAGGTTTACCAGAGAGCTTTCCTCTCCACCTTCTAATCTTATCAGCGGAGATACGAGACCAGGCTGGATGGAAAGAGCTCTAGGTTTACCAGAGAGCTTTCCTCTCTTCCTTCTAATCTTATCAGCGGAGCTACGAGACTAGGCTGGATGGAAAGAGCTCTAGGTTTACCAGAGAGCTTTCCTCTCTTCCTTCTAATCTTATCAGCGGAGCTACGAGACCAGGCTGGATAGAAAGAGCTCTAGGTTTACCAGAGAGCTTTCCTCTCTCCCTTCTAATCTTATCAGCGGAGCTACGAGACCAGGCTGGATGGAAAGAGCTCTAGGTTTACCAGAGAGCTTTCCTCTCTCCCTTCTAATCTTATCAGCGGAGCTACGAGACCAGGCTGGATGGAAAGATCTCTAGGTTTACCAGAGAGCTTTCCTCTCTCCCTTCTAATCTTATCAGCGGAGCTACGAGACCAGGCTGGATAGAAAGAGCTCTAGGTTTACCAGAGAGCTTTCCTCTCTCCCTTCTAATCTTATCAGCGGAGCTACGAGACCAGGCTGGATGGAAAGAGCTCTAGGTTTACCAGAGAGCTTTCCTCTCTTCCTTCTAATCTTATCAGCGGAGCTACGAGACTAGGCTGGATGGAAAGAGCTCTAGGTTTACCAGAGAGCTTTCCTCTCCTCCTTCTAATCTTATCAGCGGAGCTACGAGACCAGGCTGGATGGAAAGAGCTCTAGGTTTACCAGAGAGCTTTCCTCTCCTCCTTCTAATCTTATCAGCGGAGCTACGAGACCAGGCTGGATGGAAAGAGCTCTAGGTTTACCAGAGAGCTTTCCTCTCTTCCTTCTAATCTTATCAGCGGAGCTACGAGACCAGGCTGGATGGAAAGAGCTCTAGGTTTACCAGAGAGCTTTCCTCTCTTCCTTCTAATCTTATCAGCGGAGCTACGAGACCAGGCTGGATGGAAAGAGCTCTAGGTTTACCAGAGAGCTTTCCTCTCTTCCTTCTAATCTTATCAGCGGAGCTACGAGACCAGGCTGGATGAAAAGAGCTCTAGGTTTACCAGAGAGCTTTCCTCTCTTCCTTCTAATCTTATCAGCGGAGCTACGAGACCAGGCTGGATAGAAAGAGCTCTAGGTTTACCAGAGAGCTTTCCTCTCTTTCTTCTAATCTTATCAGCGGAGCTACGAGACCAGGCTGGATGGAAAGAGCTCTAGGTTTACCAGAGAGCTTTCCTTTCTTCCTTCTAATCTTATCAGCGGAGATACGAGACCAGGCTGGATGGAAAGAGCTCTAGGTTTACCAGAGAGCTTTCCTCTCTTCCTTCTAATCTTATCAGCGGAGATACGAGACCAGGCTGGATGGAAAGAGCTCTAGGTTTACCAGAGAGCTTTCCTCTCTTCCTTCTAATCTTATCAGCGGAGCTACGAGACCAGGCTGGATGGAAAGAGCTCTAGGTTTACCAGAGAGCTTTCCTCTCTTCCTTGAGATAACAAGCTTAGTAGCTTTCTTCACCCTCTATCTTATTGACATGACAAAGGGTGGTTGTGGGCGAAGGGGAATATAAGCCTATAAATGATAGAGTAGTAGTTCCATTGTATTTTAAGCCATGTGGTCTGTCAGCGATTGATAATATCACTACACCTAGCAAAACATCGGACAATGTGCCTGGTTCTAACCACGCGTACTTACCCTTGTGAAGCTTTCTGTTCCTTGCCTCTGCATTCAGCAACAGGATCAGCAAGACGCTCACCGCCGCGGCGCCCGTGAAGAGCAAGACTACAGAGCACGGGCTGTCGAAACGGCTCATGGTATCGGCTGCAACAATAGTCAGACGGGATCAGCAAGACGCGTAGCACCGCGACGCCTGTGAAGAGCAGGTTCAGCAAGACGCTTACCACCACGACACCTATGAAGAACAGTATCAAGACGCCTAGTGCCGCGACGCCTGTGAAGAACAGGATCATCAAGACGCTTAGTGCCGTGACATTTATAAATAACAGTATATTCAAGACGCCTAGCGCCGCGACGCCTATGAAGAGCAGGATCTTCAAGACGCCTAGCGCCGCCACGCCTATGAATAGCAGGATCTTCAAGACGCTTAGAGCAGTATGCATTAGCGAGTTAGTTTAGAGAATTCAAATTAACTAAGTTTTATTTCAACAAAATATTTAAAAAAATCTTACATCCTTTATATTTTAAAAATATATTTGAAAATTAAAAAAATAGTTGTTAATAACCAAATTGGTGACCTGGTGGTCTAGGGGTAAGGTGTCAGACTTCTGTGCTGGCGGCCGGGGTTCAATCCTCGGTCCCGGCACAGATTTATCTGATTACCAAACCCTTCCTTCACCTCTGACAAGACATCTTGTGAATGTGGGGAATGCCAGGCCTCCACCGTGGTTCGGATTCCACGTTAAACTGTAGGTCCTTCATTTCATCTCACAATCACCCTACTATTACACATTAGCGTAAGTGCGTAAACCCGAACGGGTAGTAAGACGCGGTGCTAATAATAATAATAATAATAATAACCAAATTTCTAATGTATACAGTTTATAATACCATCTCACGCAAAATAAAATAATCGCATTTTATGTACAAACCAATTAAATGTTAATTTAATCGCAACCAAACACTCACAAGGTTATGGGAGCGATGTAATTTGGTCGAGGTCTGCAGTTCCCTTTTATTTCGTATCGAAGCTGCCTGCCAAACAAAACCCCAGTATCACAACCCAAACCACAGACATGCAGTGTTTTCACGGGGTACGACGAAAACAGTCGATTGTCGTATCGAGTAGTGGCATCGTAGAGTTCTACGGTCTAGGGGTAAGGTGTTGAACTACTGTGCTCGGGGTCCGAGGTTCAATCCTCGGTCCCGGCAAACCCTTCTTTCGCCTCTGACAAGACGTGTATTAATCACAACTTGTGAATGTGGGAATGCCAGGCTCCACCGTGGTTCGGATCTCACGTTAAACTGTAGGTCCTCCATTTCATCTCACAATCACTCTACCATTACACATTAGCGTAAGTGCGTACGACCCGAACGGGTAGTATGACGAGGTGCTAGAAATAAACTGGCCTATATATTTGATTGTTTTCATGGAATACGTCGGATCAAATTAACAAACTTTTTAAAATAATTAAAAGTATTAGTCGCAAGTCGGTGAGTCCTTTGTGAGTAATAACAGCATACATGTAGTAATCCTCGTTTAATCCCGGCGTCTGCTATATCGACGCTTAACACCCGCGTCGCGATGCATCACTCAATAAATTCCATTCTCCCCCTACTTTTGTTTTTAATTTGTATAGAATCATTCCTTGTTATTTGAAAATTACTAATTGCTTTGTATTGTAACGTTAATTTGGTCAGAGGGCTGTAGAAAACGACCGATCTCACGATTAGCTGTCGCGTGTAATTGGAACACGGCATTCCTTTGTTTGACGAGTCCTTGAGGGGCAGAGTGGGACTATGTCCACGGCCTGGATTTACTAGGAGTTGTGGGCGTTATGCGAGACAGACACCCTACCCACAAGGCCACTTGAGTATATACTTCTAATAATATTACTGTTACAACTTCATCTTATTTACAGCCCAATTTTCATAGGAAGGGAAGTTGAGAAGATACAGACAGATTTTATTGTGTTAACATTAATAACATTTTACTATAGGCTTATATTTTAAGACGCATCTTTACTGCATTGTCTATATATTATTCGGTTAACGTCTTGTACATTCTGTCAGTTATATTTACAATATATCTGGTCAGGTTATACGTCTATGTACTAATTATATCTGGTCAGGTTATACGTCTATGTACTAATTATATTAATATGTCGGCGCATATGCAACTCATCCTGACAACCTTAGCTGCTTAAAGGAAGTTAAGGTGTGGCGACAAATGGCCGCATTTGCGTGGAGGGCGAATGGAAAACACACCCGTCTAACCCAGTCTCTTTCAATCCAGTCCAGTTTCCCCCCGCATCTGTCCTGAGACATGAACACACCCTGTTTACAATGATATCACACCACATGCCGGGTCTGGTAGGTAATTCAAGTCTCGTATTAGTGGCATACGGGCGGGTGGTCCTCGTTGTTTTCAAGATGGCGTGGCCCGCAGTATTGACGTCATCCAACCCAACAGGTGGTGGCGGGCAGATAAGCCCTTGCGTCTGATAAGGGAAGAGTCATTATCAATCTCGTCTTATTGATCCTTTACCTGCAGCCAGAGACGGGACAGGCTAGAAGATCAAGATGTGATAGTGAGACGGGGCTCACTGACTCTTGTCATCCCTAGACTGACTCACTGACTCTTATTATTACCAAACTACACCTATTTACCTAGAATGTCGGGTTCGATTCTCGGACCGGACATGAAGACCTACCCCTGTGAATTATGATTTGTGCTTTATTGATTGTTTGGTAACTGCAAGGAATGGAGTCTTAAAGTTGTATTAGGTAGAGTTAGGTCAACAAGAGACAACTACCCATGTATACTTGGAGCAGGGAGGTTTAGTGACAAGGTGGGAGATGCTTTAACCAGTTGTGTCACCAAATGTACCCTCGATCTAAACGACCTTCGGAGTAAAGTAATACTCTCTATTCTAAATAACAGTAGTAGAGCTGTGCTCCAGATAAGAGCGGCACAAGTGACAGCAAACATTATAATATTTCTCTTAAAAGTACGAAAAATGTTTATATATAATAATAATAATAATAATAATAATAATAAATTATTATATTTTTATAGTTGACATTGACAACATTATAAATATATAATTTTTATATGTATTTATAAGTATAATTATATAAAAATTAACAACCACAGATCACATGACTTCATGAGTGAACATGTTAAAATTGTCTTAGTTCATTTTGTAATTTCAAAAAATAGTTTCTTCTTCTTCTTATTATTATTAGTAGTAGTAGTAGTAGTTATTTTAACAAACAAGTACAGTCAGATTAAAAGCAGAAGGAACTATTTTATGAAATTACAAAATAAACTAAGACAATTTTAGCATGTTCACCCATGAAGTCATTGATTCGTGTTTGTTAATTTTGATATAATTATATTATCATTACATATACAAATAACAATACTATATTTTTAATGCTGTCTATGTTAACTATAAAAAATATGTTTGTATTTTATAAAATAACCTTTTGATAATTTACCAAAAAAGTTTGTACATTCACTTGCCTCGGTGGTCGAGTGGTCTAAGGCGTCACCCTCGCAATAAACTAAACTACCGGTAAAAGGTAGTTAAGGTAGTTAAGGTAGATAAGGTTCGAATCCCATTTTGGTGTATATATTATGGTGTTTTCCTGAATGGTTTATCACTTTTCCCCCAAGCAAAATGCGGGAACACTTCCTCTAAATTTAACCTTTCTAATCACTAACACATTAGCAAAATATTCGTATAGCCTGGACGGGTAGTAAGACGTGGGATAAAATAAAATATACTCGGCATTCCCTGGCAATACATTTCGACACGCCACTGATCTCTCCTATTATATGAATAATGCTTGGTAGTCACCTCTGGATCACCCTGTATACAATATGTTTCAAGGTGATACAAATAAACACGGAACTGACAAATGAAGGAGAGGGTGCTGGGGGCGTCGTCACGATCCAATTACACTGTGGGTCATTACAAGCGTCGCGGTGCTCCATCCAGACCAAGAGCGCTCTAGTGTCTCGGGGAAAAAATACTACCCGTCAGGGTTGTACGCAAATCTACTAATAATAATATTTAGCACAGCGTCTTACTACCGTTTGGGTTATACGCTTTAAGTACTAATTACGCTAATGGATTAGGAATTGGAAGGTTGAATTAGAGGAAGTGAACCCGCATTTGCGTGGAGGGAGAGTGGAAAACTATTTAGGAATACACCCGACCTGTATTCGAACCCCGATCTCCCCCGTCATCGGCAACTCTGTCTATTGCGAGAGTGACACCTTAAACCACGTGGCCACCGAGGTGAGTTCATTTAAAACATAAACGTGACGTCTGTTATGAAATATAAAACCTGTTATCACTAAACAAGCTTAGTAATTGTTTTACTCAGAAAACGGACATAATTTTGATTATTATTATAATATTTAACAAACAATCTTCAGATAATTTTGAACAAATTGGTAGAGTTATTTAAAAAAAAATTCAAATTTTACAAACATCATTTACCAGTAAACTATACTTTATTTTATGAGTAGAATCAAAATCCTGACTGAAGTCTCAAACCGGTGTATTTCAAATGTAACTCTCGCAGTATTATTATTATTTTTGAAATGTTAGGTTGAGTGGGAAGGGGAGGGGTGTTTGTACCCCGGTAGCCCCCCTCCCCCCCGTACCCAACTGACTGAATACCATTTTATTCTTTCACAGTATAGCTAAGTCAGGTAAATGTTAACTCCTGTTGGGATCGAACTAATAACTTCTACCTTCGCACACACCATGCTGTAGTTAATTTAATGCCCCTCTCACGAGCCCCCCCCCCCCCCCCCGCAGTAATAATGCCACTATGTAAATAAAAATAAAATAGTACCCGATATTAATGTTTCCATACGGCAGGTTCAAAAACCTACCCAACACTTGAGTATTTATTTGTAAAATAACACAGCGTATCTAGCGACAGTTCACTTTTCATAGGACGAGAATTTTACAACTTACAAATATGTTTTGTTGCGGTCAACATTGTTGTAGATCACATGGCACGTGATAGTAGCGTTGTCAGATAAGGCCGTTAATATGAAAACTGGACTATAACCAATCCATACCACCAGAAAAGAAAGTGGTTGTACCATTCATGTAGACATTATCTCGTGTCGGCTGAAGCCGGCAATTTTCCTGCCCTGTGATACCACGAACCATACTGAAACACAGTGTTTAGCTGTGTGAGTGAATAATCTGGTCCTCGCTCGTGTTCGAGTCCGGGGTAGGGTCAAATATGACATGGTGAGGACTTCACTTTGATTGTATGATGAGGTTCCCAGTTCAAACCCGGTCTGAAGTCAATAATAGTATTCTAATTAACTCTGTTAATCCATATTTATAGACAGGAGAAAATACCATAGATTGACGGACACTTAGGACCGAACATGAGAATCCCCAGATACGGACTTAAATATAATAATTATATTTATAATTATGTAAATTAACTTTAGAAACAAACTGTGGAAGAAAACAAAAATGGTATATTTTCGAAACTGGCAGTACATAAATAAATATAACATTTTGCCACCGAATTTAAGCTCTGGACATAAAGAAACCTACACATATTGTTGATACTTTTGATTCGTGTTTATGTTGATACTACTCTTGGTTTGATCCCGATGATGATCAACACGTTATCCTATATATTATTTCTGTTGTCAACATCTCTTTTTCTCGACCAATACAAAGCCTACAGCGATGAATGAGGTATCAGTGGATAGGATTTCTTACCGACTTATGACGTAGCATACTCAGTTTACGTTAAAACACATTGTTTGTTTAAAATTCAAGTTAAAAGAAAACTCTAACAATATTTTGTAATCAATTACCGAAAATAACCTCTTTGCTATTTTGTGTATACACTTCTCTGAGTATTTAATTTCAACAACCCAAGACAGGACTATATCATTATTTGGAGCAGGGTTGGGGGAGGGGGGGAGGAAAGGTTGAATTTGAGAAAGTTTCGCAAGGGTTTACTGGTTTTACTTTATAATTACTATAATTTAGCGTTTAAGATTATTCACCTTTGAATGAAAAAATAAAATAAATAAAAGGAAGCACCAAATAGTGATATCTATTTGTAACAAGTGTTATGTATGTTACGCAGATACTCGATCACGAGTCTTAGAACATTCTAGATCGAGACATGAAGGTATTGTTGTTCAAAGCTGCGATCCTACTGAGCTTTTTTCTAGGATGATACAATTTGAAATGTTGTGGGAGAAAACAATAGTTATTACAAAGCAATTTATATATTTACAAATTTGACATTCACCATAAATCAACCAAATAACATCTTTAAACACATACGCTTATATTTAATAGATTTCATCATAGACGTGGGGAAAAATTAATTTTGGGGGAAGGGTGGTTTCAAAATCGTAAGTTTATGACATTATTAAACCCTAAGAAATAAGACCAAATTTTTATTTGATACAGTAGGTGTGAAACTTTACTTATGTTGGAGGGAGGAGGGGGGTTAAAGTAACAAAAAAGTTTTTGTAGACTTTCTGCCATCCTGAACCAAATAATATTAGAAAATTGAATGCTCCTAAAAGCTATTTATGGGTCCTCGAGAGACTGTTTTGAGTAGCCTTAGTCCTGTTTAGGCAATTTTTTTTTAAAGTTGGTGTGTTTAAGAAATATCTTAGAAGTGCTCGCCAGAATTTTTGTTTTAAATTGGATTCCCTTGAATCTAAAGTGTTCCTCAATCAGATTTTTTTTGTTGAAATTTGAAGTTCCTTAGAAGATAATCACTTAGTGTTCTTAGTTTGATTCCCGCCCCCCCCCCCCTTTCACCCGAAATTAGATGCCTCTAAAAGATATTTGAAGTGGTCTTCTACCAGAAAATTTTAAAATGGGATGTCCTTAGATGATATTGAAAGTGGTCTTCCCCCAACACATTTTTTAAAATTGAATGCTTTTTGAAGTTAATTGGACGGGTCCTCGCTTGCATTAAACAAAATGCATATACAAGTTATTTGGAGTTGTCCTTACCTGGCAAATTTTAGAAAATTTAATGCCTCTATAAAATATTTGAAGTTTAATACAAGGCAATCTCTAAGCTTCAATTTAAAAACTTCATAAAATTTCGGGATGTTGAACCCCCCCCCCCCCCCCCCCTCTTTGCCCTTGCTGTGGATTTCATATCAAAACTACTGAAATAGTTAAATTTATTCTCACCTTCACAAATAGTTGAAAGTAAGTACTTTCTTCACTTGGTCCTACATTGTGATAGCTGAATATTGTTTAAAGTTTAATCAATTACTTCGACTTTTATTCATTACGTTATCGTAAATTATAAATTAAAGTAAATAATCACCCGCCGCGAGTTACAGGGCAACTGTTGACATTTTAGCAAGATAACCTCGTTTTGTTCCCGCTTTGAGATATGAAAATGTGCGCATGCTCGACTCATTGCAGTTGTGATAAGCGCCGCAAGTCTCAATTCCTTCACCCGTGACATCTATCGTGAGTTTATGTAAGCTATAAATACATCTTGCCTCGGTGACTCGGTGATTATAATAGAATAAAAAAAACAAGTATAATATATTCATTTAATTATTGCGTTGAATAGTTATATACTTTATACCTGTAAATTAAAATACAAAAGTGTTTGATAATATATTATAAATGCATACATTACAATTTTTGTAATAATAATGACGTATATTAGATATAATATTTACAGGAAATGCTCAAGTAGGCAGTGACAATATTCTCAACGTGCTGCCATCTGAGGACGACCAAAGCCACGTCACATTGAAGAATATTTGCCAAATTTGCAAATTCTTTCTAAAATGAATATATTTCGACTTCTTGGGGATTTATCTCATCTTCTTGCTATCATAGTTTTACTCCTGAAAATATGGAAAACTCGTTCATGTGCAGGTATGTACTGAATTTAAATGTATAATGTTATCTTTCGGAGCTTTTACTTCTGACCGGCGGTTGTTGTTTGAAGCCAAAATTGTATACGTTCCCCCTCCTTATTGGACGTAGGCCTACGTATCCTCAGATATTATTCACATTAAACGATTACTTTCATTAAATACAAAAGAATTAGAACATGCATTCAAAGATTGACTGATTAAAAACCTAAATGTTTTGAGGGTTTGAAATTGAGTCATGTTAATAGATGTAACTAAAACACAAATTGTGGAATGTGACAGATCATAGTTCACTTTTCGTTTAGTGTTTTTTTTTTCTCCCCTCACCATTCTGTTCTTTCCTTCAGATATGATTATTAAAACGTGGCACTATATAAACTGCGTCTTGTAGCCTTTTTATTGTTTAATATTGTAAACAACTTGTGTAATTGAGAATCCCAGGACCCTTTAAGAAATGTATTATAGGCAGGTCTCTCACTTCATATCATACTCGTAATAAATGGGCCTATGATAGCTTTGCGTTTTAATTGTAGGTTGGAATGTCAGAGGGGCGGGGAGGGTAAAACCCAAGAACTCTTGTCTTTTAGGCAGATTCCATTTTTTTAAGCCCTAAACCACAAAATGTATACTAATACAATACTAACAGTATTTAATCATAGTACCATATTATAAGGCAGAGTCTGTGATGGACATGTGAAAATTGTCAGCTACATATGAATGAGTTATCAGATAACGCAGTTATCTTTTACTCAGGAAGGCTTTATACTGCCTTTAGTTTAATGACAACTGTACGAATTTGCGTATCGTGATGTAATTAAATAGCCAAACTATTATATTTATTAGCTACGTTATAGCCACATCTTTAAATTAAACAATGACATCTGACCTAATTCCTGGATAGCTCAGTGGTTAGAGCATCATTGCCATATCAAGACAAAGGTCTTGGGTTAGATTCCTGTGGCCAGATGTGTGCAGCTATAATTATAATTAACAAATGTAATTGAATAACTTGGTCAAAAACTCCATATAATGATAGTGTTACATTTCTAATCACGATACGCTGTAATATATGAGAAGACGCTCAAGCGACTCTCCCGATGCCAGAGACTCTTGCAGATAAACGTGTCTCGATCCTGGAAATTTCTCGCACAATTTTACTGTGACTCCTAATTTATCTTGATTAAATTGGTAGTTTTTGCAACCTTTAAAGTTTGGTGATAGCCATCGTTAATAATGTTGTTCCTCTGTCAGGTATCTCCGGGAAGTCGCAGATTCTGTTTGCGATAGTTTACACGACAAGATACCTGGATCTTCTCACGACCTATGTCTCGGCTTACAACACGTTCATGAAGGTGGTGTTCATCGGGGCTTCGTACGCGACCATTTACCTGATGTACCTAAAGTTCAAAGCTACTTACGATCATAACCATGACACCTTCAGGTGAGTACCCACGCTCG
This sequence comes from Timema cristinae, assembly GCA_039000515.1. Lineage (NCBI taxonomy): Eukaryota > Metazoa > Arthropoda > Insecta > Phasmatodea > Timematidae > Timema > Timema cristinae. The sequence continues at coordinate 60,467,726 of JBCFYV010000100.1, forward strand.
TTAGGGTCCTCCTCCGTTTGTCACATCTTACTACCCAACCATGTCTTACTATCTATTGGGGCTATACGCTAATAGTTCTAGGAATTGGGAAGGTTTTTATTTAGAGGAAGTGTACTCTCATTTGTGTGTAGGGCGAGTGGGGAAAACCCCTCAGTACAGTACACCCGATCAGAATTCGAACCTCGCTCTCCTTTCTCCTTGACTGCAAGAGTAGCGCCTTAGACCATGCAGCCACTGAAGCAGGTATTATTGTAATCAACGGGTGACCTGGTGGTCTAGGTGTAAGGTGTCAGACTTCTGTGCTGGCGGCTGGGGTTCAATCCTCGGTCCCGGCACAGATTTACCTGATTACCAAACCCTTCCTTCACCTCTGACAAGACATCTTGTGAACGTGGGGAATGCCAGGCCTCCACCGTGGTTCGGATTCCACGTTAAACTGTAGGTCCTTCATTTCATCTCACAATCACCCTACCATTACACATTAGCGTAGGTGCGTATAACCCGAACGGGTAGTAAGACGCGGTAATAATAATAATAATAATAATATTGTAATCAATGTATGTTTGCAACCCAAACAGGTATTAGGACACGATGAGAAAGTACCTGCATGTGGGGGGGTCAAAGGTTGGATTCTTTGACCTCGGTGTTATCTTTTTGGCATGACATTTATCATGTGCTAAATAATGTTCCGATATTACGTGTTCCAGAATTGAGTTTTTGATCATTCCGGCTGTTGCGCTGTCTCTTCTCATCAACCACGACTTCTCCGTGCTCGAGGTGAGTTGTCAACAACCCGGTCACATCCGTGTCCTTCTCGACTCTGGACTATATTCTCGTGCAGGGGTTTCCAACTGGCGGCCCATGAAGTTGCTTGTAAAAATAATCTAGACCCCATTGAAGTACCAAGTGATATTTTTAGTTGAGAAAAGGAAAATTTTGAATTGCAGGGAAAAACCCATGAGAGCTCCAAAGGATGTTCATTCAGTGATGAACGTAACTGTGCTCTATCTTTATAATAACTTGTGTATCCATGTGAGTCGTATTTCCTCCCATGCTTTAGCCGATTATGATGCGGCCCGCCACTAGACTTGTGGACAGCCCTGGGCACTCTTAAGTTGGAAATCCTTGTTCTAGAATGTTTTGAAGCGTGGTCTTACTACTTCGTTCCACGCAAGTTTTGTGCCGATAGCGTCGGTTTTGTTGTTTAAATGTGAGTGCTCAGATTAATGTAAAAAGTTGATATTCTTGCCTAAGTTACGGGGAAGTGTGATTTATTATTTGGTTTTTAAAACTAGGGGTGTTAGAGTAGGTATGTGAACATTCGAGTTGCATTTGTGTTTTAGTAGCTGCTCAAACTCGACTTGGGAGATTTTTCATAACTCAAAAAAATTAAGAGTACTCTGAATCTTTTTTTTTTTTTCTAGAAATTTCAGAGTTTAATTTAATTTTACTCAATTTTCAGATATACTTTCATCGAAATTAGAATCCCTCAATATTTCCTTTTATCTAATTAAATAAAGATACAATTATGTTAAATATATATAAAATTTTGAATTTGTGTCAACTTACTTTAACTTTTTTTATATAAAAAAAGTTTGTACTTATTTATTGATCTAATACAGAAATTCAACTCAAAATATTTATTGTATAAATATTTCTCCTTATTACTTAATCTAAGGAAAAACTTGATGTTTTCATTCAAACTCAACTCAAAATGAATAATGCCTACTCGAGCACCCTCATTTTGAATGAAAAAAAAAATGTCCAATCTAAAGACATTCATCTTCTAATTACACACACACAAAACTGCATGGGGATGTAGCGACATTCTTGGAACGTGACAAATTACTTGACCACATTGTCACAGAGGATGAAACTTCGGTTTCCCGTTTCTCTCTCTCCCCCCCCCTCCCCCCTCCGGGAGCAAACGCCAATCAATTAAATGGCACCATTCTTGATCGTTGATAAAACCGAGAAAATTAACAGACACCGAATAAGAATCACTGTGCTGTGGATGCCTATTGTTCAACACTAAAGAGGGACATTCAAAACCGGCGGAGAAGCCTATTTTCTGGTGGTGTGGCACTCCTGCACGACAATTCACTCCTGCATACCGCTACTAAGGCGTAAACACTGCTTCAAGATTTTGGATCATCCAGACTTAGTGTCAAGTGATTCATGCTTATTCACTCAGCTGGACACATGGGATGAATACGTGAAGGATGCAGTCGAAGAATGGTTAAATGATCTGGCGGCAGATATGTCCACAGCTTTGCCATAAAAAAAACTTGTCTCACAATAATGACAAGTGTCTAAATCTTGGTGGGGATTAAGTAGAAAAGTAGCTTAAGGTATGTCATGAGAAAAAATAACATTTAAAAAGGGATGGTTTAGTTTAAAAAACCCTCAAAAAATGGGTATTACTTTCCGGATGACCCTCGTAACAGCTCTTAAATTGAGTATTTTAGCTGTCAATATTTATTTTAGCGAAGCTTCATTGTTGTTGAATTTGGATTTTTTTTTCTTTGATGCAGAGTTGAAGCTAATAGTTTCTCAAAGCTTTGTACACCCCTAGTATATACAGTATACTCTCTTTAAATGTCACTAAAATTAGTCTCGGCTTTAGTTAATCTTGTTCTGTACCAGATCCTGTGGACCTTCAGCATCTACCTGGAATCGGTGGCCATATTGCCGCAGCTGTTCCTTGTGTCGAAGACGGGCGAGGCTGAGAGCATCACGTCTCACTACTTGTTCGCCCTGGGCTCATACCGAGCCCTCTATTTGCTCAACTGGATCTACCGCTACTATGTTGAGGTGCACTACGACCTGATAGCCATCGTCGCTGGTGTGGTTCAGACTGTACTTTACTGCGACTTCTTCTACCTTTACATCACGAAAGGTGAGTCCTTTACTGTGACTTCTTCTACCTTTACATCACGAAAGGTGAGTCCTTTACTGTGACTTCTTCTACCTTTACATCACGAAAGGTGAGTCCTTTACTGTGACTTCTTCTACCTTTACATCACGAAAGGTGAGTCTTTACTGTGACTTCTTCTACCTTTACATCACGAAAGGTGAGTCTTACTGTGACTTCTTCTATCTCTACATCACGAAAGGTGAGTCCTTACTGTGACTTCTTCTATCTCTACATCACGAAAGGTGAGTCCTTACTGTGACTTCTTCTATCTCTACATCACGATAGTGAATCCGACACTCCTCTTATCCTCATACATTCTTTTCACCCTCATTACAACTCCTCTTTCCACTTCAGCCACCTCCATTGCTTTCCAGACTTTATCCGCGCTATCATATGCCTTCTCCACATCAGTAAATACCATCAAGTATTTCCCATATTCAAACCCTCTCTCCAACTCTCTTTCCCAGTATCTTCTCCTCCTCCTGTTTCCAAATCACCCTCAGCACCCTGTCTGTGTATTTCCTAGCTTCATCTTCTTTAATGCGTCCTCCACCTCTTTACAAATATGTCTCACTCCCTCCCTCCTCTTAGGGTTAAATATCCCTTTTCATTCTCGCTCTTCTCTTCTACTTCACCGAACCTTGATCTCGATCTGTCATGTATTCATATGTCAAGTCATTTGATCTTCAGCTGTCACGTTTGATAGATATTATCAATGTATATAAAATAACAATGATATAGTAAAATGTTGACCATAAACAAATGTATTTGTATTTTCTAAAAAGCCCTTTCTATAAGAATTGTACTGTTGGGGGTAAGTGAAATGTTGCACCCCTGACACGAAACTACCCCATCTCGTATTGTTTGGGGTAAGTGAAATGTTGCACCCTGACACGAAACTACCCCATCTCGTATTGTTTGGTAAGTGAAATGTTGCACCCCTGACACGAAACTACCCCATCTTGTATTGTTTGGGTGTAATAAATGTTGCACCCCTGACACGAAATACCCCATCTCGTATTGTTTGGGGTAAGTGAAATGTTGCACCCCTGACACGAAATACCCATCTCGTATTGTTTGGGGTAAGTGAAATGTTGCACCCTGACACGAAACTACCCCATCTCGTATTGTTTGGGGTAAGTGAAATGTTGCACCCCTGACACGAAACTACCCATCTCGTATTGTTTGTTTCAGTGCTGAAAGGGAAGAAATTGCAACTTCCGGCTTAAGTACATTTATTATCTCCTCAACTTGATGGAAGAAGAGTTTTAAAAAACACAAGCAAGAGTCAATGATTGCGCGCATTTACAAGTGCAATATAGAGAGAAACATTTGCGGGGATGATCCGGTTGTAAGTTTTGGGGGGAATATAGTTGCATTTATAGATGCTGAATGATTTCAATAAATATGAGAGACTTTATTAGTTTATTTTTTATGTTTAGAGAAGAAAAAGTCCTCAACAATTATTTATATTTAATCATTTATCTTGTTTTCATTGACAAAAAACAATGTTTTTTTTCCTTGCAGTGATGAGTCAGATTGCTGTGTGTTCATTTTGTAATTATTAAAAAAAAGGTGAAGATAAAAAACAGTAATTGTGGCAGGAGTTAAATCTGTGTTAAATTTATCTCAATTTATTTTTCTGCCCCAAACCTGACTTTTGAAACTTCATTTTTAGAACAAATATATTTAAAAAAAAGAAGTATGTTACCCTATTGGAAATTAGATACTAAATGTTAACAAAAATGAGATAATTACTACATTTATTTATTTTTTCCGATTTCAAGAAATCATTTTAAGGCATTTTAGTTTAAATAATCAAATTTTACGCACATTTTTTGTTTTTGTTTTATTTTTGAATGCACATGCAAGTAATTTAAAAAGTGGTTGTTAGTACAAAATGGGGCGCATGGTTCATTAAGGTATGTCAACTAAGACATAATGGTGTTTTGTTTTGACACCGCTCATTGCGGGCTATTTTCCAAATAATTCTGACGTTTCACTATGGCTTCCATACCTTCTACTTTTACTTTTTATTAACTGACTTTTATTAATATAATAATAATTTGATTGCTAGGTTTGTAATATTTTAGTTTAAATGCATCTAATGGAGAAAAATTTGCCTGCACGACAAAAATAGGATTTTAAAATCACTTTCCACGATCAAGTTGCTATTTATATTTTTGTATTAAACATTTTCACATCTCTTTTATTAATAAAGTCGCAGCATCACTAATCGTATTAAAACACTCGTCATTAAGAAATCAAAACAAGTGTTCGACGTGAGATCATACCAAAACCAATAGTTCTAATCTAACACTGTAACTAATTATTCAGATGTCAGTCATATTAATGCTGAATACATTATATGAATTTCATATTAGTGTAAACTGTAAAGTTAAATTAGTTTATTGTAAAAATATTATACATGAAAGAATGTACGGTAACTAATAAAAGGAACAAAATTGTGAAAAAGATAATTATTGTCGGTCAAGTGTGAGTGATTGTGTGTTAATGTGTACTATCACAGCTAATTGTTTTAAGAGGGTCATTAGTTAAAATTACTTATATTTCTAGTATTTTACTTAGATGAATCTAATAAAATAAGATATGAAGTGTCTTGGTTGCTTTAACCCTTTCACTGCTATAACCGTTCGGGGTATTGTGCATTGCCCATGCTATAAGTCATTCCCGAGCTAAGTTTACCTGGATGACAGCTCAAAATGTTACTAGAAGTAATCCCTAATATATCCTACGCCAACATCTGACATCTATCACTTTGGATCACTGTAATGAAAACAGATGGTAATATATTAATGTGATAGTTAACCACAGTAATTTAGGCCAATATTATTTATATATTTATTTGAGGTCGGACACAAAGTTTATTTATAGTTTTATTCCCCTTAAAAAAAATTCACACCACTTTAACAAAAACTTTTAACGAACATAACTTTAAAATGGTGACTGACGAATTTAAACCACATACCAGTAGTTGAATATGACTGTAAATAAGTTTTTTACAATGATGCAGACACGCAGTTGATGAAAATATTTTATTCAGTTAAATATTTCAAAATAAGATAAAATAATTATAAAATCATTTATTGTATGTAAAAAAAAAATGACAATTTTCTCTTTTCCAAGTAAATACGATGCTTGTATTAGATTACTATATTACACAAAATCAATAACGTTCCAAAATGAAGAATAAGTATGTTTAATTATGTTTAAAATAGTTTCAAGTTGGATAAAAAGAAATTATTAAAAAAATTAAATAGTATGAGAAAACTTAAGTTTTCGTTATTTTAAATGTAATATTTAACAGATAATTAAAGATCTTTACATTTATAACAAAACTGTGATCTTTTATAAGTGTTGGCAACCCAAAACCTAAACATATGATTCTCGAACTGTCATCCAGGTAAAAACCTATCTTGAACAGTCTGTATTAACGTTTTTTGAATTTCACTCACCATTGCTAAATACATTTATAAACATACATCTTTCTAACTTTCTGTACTGACAACATCATCTTTTGGATTTACTTTGGAACTATTACGAAGTATGTTCTTTTTTACATTTCTCTTCTAACTGATTGTTTACTATGTAATGCATTTTCGGGTGTTTTCTTTGTGGTGTTTTGTTCAAATTGGTAGTTTAGGAGTTATTTATTAATTATTTCAGTTATTTTTATAAATATATTTCCAATAGTTACATAGTTTATGCTTGGGGAAACTTTTATAATCATAAAAATAGGCGACAAGCAAAAAACGACTGCAGTTCAAAGAATGTTCCTAATCCAGCACAATTATGTTTACAGATATTTGACTTATTTAGCAGTGAAAGGGTTCAAACTAGGGACAATTTGGTTTCACTAGTCATTCTTTAAGTCCGTGTTTATATAAATTCATAACTAATAGAGAATAGTGCTTAGCGTATGCTGCACAATTCATAATAAAATGCAACCGTTCTCAAATAAATTGTTTTTTTAAACATTAAAGTAATAAAATTACCTAATTTAACTGGTGCCTATGCTAATAAATCAAATTTGAATGTTTTTGATTCTGAATTTGTTATTGACTTCCCCTTTATTTTCAGTCATATATACAATTGTGATAATTGACGCTAAAACAATAAAAATCTGTTAATAACAAATAGGTATGGCTACCACAAGATATTTTCCATCTGTTTGTATATACTGGTCTGCTTTTTATTGGCTGATACTTCATCACATCATAGAAAGTTAGATCAATTTTATGTGTATTATTTGCTATGCTTTAATATGAAGGCAGTCTTAGAACCAGGTTCGGTTGCTATAAATTCTGTTTTTTATTTTATAGTACACCTTTAAAACAAATCCTTAATAAATACATACAGGGAAATAAATAAAGCTTTATTCACACATTGTGTGTTAACCCATGATGCATTGCGATGCAAACTTTAAATATGATTATCTAGTGGATAAACACATGTTTTATATCATTCTCTGGATGGATGTTTTCAAATTATAAAGCTGTGTCATGGCACAATCCAATACATCGATACACAGGCTTTCCATTAACAAGTTATTTCAAATCTCCTCACAACGGCCATTGAAGCTTCTAGTCAACAGCGCATGTGCACTGATTTGAGATTTGATTTGTTCTCACCCGCCTCGGTGGCTTAGTTGACTAAAGCGCTTGTCGTGTTTAGCTCGACTGCTGAGGACAGGGAGATGAGGTTCGAATCTCTGTCGGGTGAACTGGGGGTGGTTTTTCACTGTCCCTCCACGCAAAGGCAGGTTCACTTCCTCTAATTAAACCTTCCAAATTCCTAATCCATTAGCGTAATTAGTACTTAAAGCGTACAACCCGAACGGGTAGTAAGACCCGCTGCTAAATATTATTATTATTGATTTGTTCTCCCCGCTGAAGATCCCGGGGCAGAGCGGACAAAGTAGAAATGAGTTGAACTTGAGCAGAAGAGCTCATGCCGATGAAGTGGAAATCTTGTGATTGGTTTATAGCTTATCACGTGACCACAGTTTTGTTCTGCACTTGTTCTTCAGTGAATGTATGAATCCACAGTAACACTGTCATAATTAATCATTTCCAAAACACAAATTCTTTGTGCTTACTGTCTACTGGTTAATGCACTTCATGGTGGTGTGTCAATACGATGGTTTTCAATTATATATATGTTCACTATGTGTTTTTGCTTTTCTCGTTCTTAAGGCATTTTTCAGCCACTGTTTTATGTCGATAATTCAATGTTCACATTAATGGACACTATCAAATGATTATTCAATAGTTTTTATTTGCTTGTTTTCTTTTGTAGCTGCTGTGTGCATGTATTGTTACTCCATAACAAAGCTGACCCCTCAAAATCATTATTAGCATTTTATATGAATTTGAAAGTTAAAAAAGGCTATATTCTTTTTACATCGAGGCTGTGGAACCTAACTCATCGAATGTTCTCCACCCGAGCGGCATCAGGGGAATACTTAGCAATATTTGATTACGGGTGGCGCGCCCTTTTTTGAAGGCTCCGAGAAGAACAGAATTGATATGTATTTTTTTAGGTCTATAAAGATTTTTAAGGGTTCTAAATTTTAATAAACTTTTTATAGTGGGTTTTTTCACTTATTTCAAAACTCTTGATTTTTTTTGTCAAGTTAAGATGTATTTAAAAGAACCGAAAAGAACATGAACTTTTCTGTAACGACCCAGTAGTGGAACCTTAAATGTTGTATTTGAAAATAAGAATCATATCGGATAGATATTTGGTTTCGACTCCCGGGGGAGAACACTGCTAAATGATTTTATAATAACAGAAATTGATAAAAAAATAAAGATAACAAAAAATAAACTATAAAGTGTAAATTTGATGAAGAAAGCCCACCTAGGGAAAGAAATCCAATACACAAAGGTGACATCTTTCCTTTCTGCCGACTTCTACTAGTCACACACACAATCAAACACAAATAGAGTAATGTTTCATTATTGTTGCCTTTATCAAACAAAAATAGAACAGGGAATACACTTTACATAAACACTAAATTTGCACTTATTAGTTTATTTAGGTTTGTTATATTGGTAAAAAGGTGGACAGAAACACAATTGAAAGAACAAGACACTATACACTGCTGCCACTGGATGTAGAGGTAATGGCTGTCTCTTGAAGAAACAATATTGATTGTTACGGCGCCCAATCCCCCGACCTAGGTTTCATTCTATCACAACTTTAAATAAGTTTCAACGTGATCTATTTATGTGAACGAATATAAGATATCCAAATAAGAATTTGTTTTACCGTGCTACGTAAAGGAAGAAAAGACCATTGTTTAGCTTTAGCATTGTAGATATAACTAATTACCGTACTTGCCAAACTTAGTTGTGTAATTTAATAAAAATAACACATTTTATGGTCATTTTATTTTGTTTAGAACAAAAAAAAAAGTAGCACAATACATTTTTTTTATGAATCTTCACCATTGTCATTAAAAGGTGTGTAAATGTTCTCCTTTATAAAATAGGTGAGGCTTCTGTGAAAGTTTATAAATAAAATCATGTAATTAAAATTTACCTACAAATCATAAATTTTTGTAAAAGAAATATATACATTAACACAAAAGAAATAGCAACTGGATGTTACCCACTTCGGTGGCCGCATGGTCTAAGGCATCATTCTTGCAAAAGACTAAATTGTTAATGATGAAATAGGGGTTCAAATCCCAGTTGGGTGGTTTTCCACACACTACACCGACCCAAACGGGTAGTAAGATGCGGTGATAACAAAACATACACGTGTGAGAAAATTAACCTCCAACACTCGTCGTGTTTTTCCTTGACTCTGATTCGACCCAGCTCTAAATAATATTCGACCATAACTAGATTCAGAAATAGTATCGTGCGGCCATCAAACAACATTTTTAAAATCAGTAGTTCCTTAGAAGTAGTCCGACGTGGCTCTCCAGTTCGGAAACATGCACTTGCTCCTGTGGGCAAGAGAACACTCATTGGAACAAGACTTTGGGGGTACATTTTAATAAAGATGAGCGCACGTTTAACAGAACAAGTGTGATCATTAGATAGCACTTAACACAAAGACCTGTTATAACAGATACGTTGTCCTCATCACAACCTATAGATAGTGACGGACGCAAGACTGAGATGGTATGAGGATGTTGGAGTACATGAGATGAAAGCAGTGGAAGGATCAGATAACAGAAAGTGTGCAAGTGAGAGGAGAGGAAGGATGGAGGCGACTGACCGGGCCACAGGCTGATAATACGTTGTTTATTTAGTTTCCCTGCTATCGCACCTGCACAGGAACTTTATTACCACACCTTGAGCGTGGTCTCGCGGCTCCTCAGCCCCAGGATACCCGTCTTGAGGGTGTTGTCGTTGAGCACCGCTGTGTAAGGGACCCCCATCTCGTCATTGCGGAGGAACTGGGACTCTTGAGATCTCTTGGCCATGTCTGGTAGCAACAAGGTGGAGACACCGGCCTTCCTGAGCTGTCTCGTCAGATACGTGGCGAGCTGGCTCAACTCCTCGCTCGTCGCTGACGCTAGAGAGAAATTCACCCTAATCACTGCACTAAGACTGCTACCTTGCTTGGTTCCACTATGGTGTAGCTATAAGATATGGTCATAGTGTAATCAGTCAAGGTAAGACTGCTACCTTGCAAAGTAATCAGAGGGTACACAACTTGAACTCACAGGAAGAAGACGCAGAGAAGGCGAGTTTGTAAGGGGCCAACTTCCTGTGGAATCTCATGACCTCCTTGGGGACATCCGACAGTTGCACCTCGTCGTGAGAGTCGCACAAAAACGTGAACATGGCACACTCCAGGGTGGTCCAGCTCTCGATGACATGCGGGGTGACCTTCTTTCGACCGTCTCTGGCCTGGAACGTGAACAAGGACAGAGCATCAACAAGATCCACTTCGCACGAGGGGAGGGCACTGAAGAATGACCTTGAGCATGGGACAGACATGGATAGCTCAGTGGTACAGGGTCCTGTGCTCGATTCCCATGTCTGTCAGTTTTCAAATTAACAAATATAATAGGTCTGGTAAATTGGTGGCGATCTTGAGATGACATCAATTTGTATAATAGTTTCTTTCTTTCTTTGTGTCATGGCTTTTATTATTTACCACCAGAGATTTATTACAATTTGAAACAACCGATTATTACTGTGTGTTTATTATAATTCATATAACTGATAAATTAATGATCTGGAGTATGGTTGTTAAGTGTCTTCAATAAATATGTAAGACTAAACCACCGACAAGTAAAATAATGTGTCTAAAACAAATTCTGATCCAAATTTGGTGAATATTATAATTCTTTTGGATTTTTTATTTTTGTTTTATCCAGGATATCTTTCAGGATCTCTCGGCTATCCCAGCAGGATTGAAAACCCTTTTTTCCGTGTTTAAACGGGCGTAGTATTTACAACAAACAAACAAACAAGGACATCGAATAAATGTTACATAAGAGTTCCTGTGATTCACCTCAAAGATCTGCCTGCACGCGTTGTCCAACTTGTCGAACGGTGCAGATCCCCTCAGAGTGACGCACTCGACATTTTGGGAGCCCCAGGGGAACTCTGCGCATATCTCCGCCCTTTGCCCCTCCTCCACGCTCTGGACGTCAGTCACCGAGAACCGGCCTGGGGACGCTGAGAACTTTACAAATAAATACAAATTTGTACATTTTAATGTCGAGTTTCATTGTGCACCAGAAGTTAATCAAGTATGATTTTGTTTTGTCAATGTGTCTTACTACCCATTTGGGTATAGGTTTATGTGCTAATCATGCTAATGCGTTTGAGATGAGTGAGGTTGAATTTAGAAGAAGTGTATCTAAATTGCATGGGAAACCATTTAGAAAGAAACCACTCTCAATACACCTGATCAGGATTCAAACCCCGCCCTCCCCGTTACGCAAGTCCAGTCTATTGCGAGAGAGACTCGACTACATCCAAGCTTACCTTTCTCCACCACATTTTGCGACGTTTTTGCCACTGATAGAACGCCTGACTGGAATCGATCGGCCGCACAAAAGCACACGACCTCAGGATTGTGTGATGACTGGGTGTAAAGTATCTGCCGTCCCCTGTATCCTCCGCGACACCGCAGCGATCAACCTTGGCTCTCATCTCCGCGAGTCCGAACGGAAGCTGACCGCTGCTCATGTCCTTCATGTATCGATAGTGCTCACTGAAATCTTCATACACCTTTGTTACAACAGAATAACACTTTGACGCAGTCCCTAGGAGCGCTATGTTTCTCTAAGATCCCCCTCATGGGTGAATGACCAGGATGTTAGGTTCAAGATGACGCTCAAACCAGAAAATGGATCTGAATCCTTCACTTGACCAGTGGGATCGGTGAAATAGTTATTTACATTTTAAAATATGGTAAAATGGTTCTAATTGTCTCTATTTCCAGTGTATTTTAATGGATACTCGAGAAAACTTCCCTGCGCCTAGTTTGAGATGTATAGTGACACAAGTTACGCGTTATTCGTGGGGTGAGACGTGCTCTTAAGGGGGGTTTTTAATAGCTTAATTATTAGTTAAAATGCAACTTGTTGAATATATTACGTTTTTTAGCACAATGGCTTACTACCCATCCGGGTTAAATGTTGAAGGAGTACGGTTTGAAAGGAAATCCATTAGGGCAGTGTTATAGAGTCATCTTACATTGGGTTGGGCTTGTTGAGAGGATGAGTAACGAAGCAAATATATGAAGGTAGAGTGTGTGGATCTAAAGGAAGGGGTAGGCCATGTAAGACGTGGCTAAATGTTGTAGAGGAATGTGAAAGAGAGAAACATTAATAGTTTTAATAATAAAAGAGCTTGTATTACTCAGTGTAAGGATGTTGTTGAAGAGAAGGAAGTATGCAAGGATAGGGAGTGTGGAGAAAGTTAGTGAGGATGGATTAAGTACGGAGTGGTTGTTTTTGGAACTTTATGTACAGTGAGGGAACGGCGTGATTAGCTATGTATGTGTGTTACAGTATGGGAAGGTGGAATTTAGAGGAGGTATGCCCACATTTGCATGGAGGGAGAGTGGAAAACCATTTAAGGAAAAAAACACTCAGTACACCCGACCGAGATTATAATCCGATATCCCCGTTATCGGCAATCAACTCTATTGCAAGAGTGATGCCTTAGACCATGTGTCCACGGAAGTGGATGTTGAATATGTTCACATTGTACAGTGCAAAGTTGAATCTTATGTTTTATTAATCTCGTGTCTGAATAGTTTGACCGACGAGATGAGTCAAAGATAATACAAATATAGAATGAGATGGACGACGATATAACAAGAGGATCATGAGAAGGATGAGTGCCTGCTCTCAAAGTCAAGGTCAACCAGGATACTCACAAATAATTATTAATTTAATGAATAGTAATACAGGTATTTATTTAAAACATTACATTCATTAATAAACGATAATGATAAGTTCTAAAGCAGGGGGGTCAACCCTCAGGCCGCTTATGTCCCATGCTGACATTTAGCTCATGAAAATATAAAATTATTTCAAGAGAAAAAAAAAATGATAAATACAGATATATATTTTACATAATCATCTTATAAAATAAATCAAATGACGCTATCTTGTGCTATGAAAAATCTTAAACTAGGAAAATAAAAACAGATAACATACTTGACAAGAAATCCTAGTCCCTAGAGTGAGTGTAAAAGAGTTAAAGACCTCTAGTCTAGAACCTGTTTATTGATAAATTGTGCAGATAAAAACGGTACACTTTTAAAACTCTTTGAGTGGGTTTATTTAGAAATTGATATTTTTAATATCAGTAATTTATTAATTTTAAATAACTTAAAGTAGCAATATCTATGTAAAATTTTCAGAATTATATTTATCAATAATTTGAAGAATATAGCAAAGAGCTAATAATTACCATAAAAAAAACAGCATTCTTAAGTTGTTATAACTGGAATCAAAACCATTAAAATGTTGGTTTAAAGAAATGGATCAGAAATTATAAATATTTCAATCCCTGAGTCCTTCCTCAACAAATATCAATCTTATGTTTTTTTTAAAAAGGCCTATAATTAACTTAACAAAGTGTTATTACCTTCAGTGATATTCCCGGTGCTCTGCCCCCCGCCCCAATAGGGGAACACGCTATGATCAGTGTTTACAACATTGCTTAGAAACCACTCATGTCTGACATTATGTTTCAGTAACTCGCCGCTCGGACCGAACTTGAAGAAGTCCAAAACGGCTCCAGAACCTTCAGACTTGAAAACCGGCATCACGAATGCGTGTCTTTTGCACAGCTGCAAGATTCTGTGTACCCCTCCAGACATTCCGGCGGTACTAGAAACTATAATAACTATTCCATCACTAGGTCACTGTCCTGGTAGCGAAATATCGTACTACAATTGCTCAGCCAGTTCCTCCTCTTCACGTAACTTCTCCCTGGGAGTCAACGGGATGTTCCCTGGAGGGGCCACGAAGTATTCCTCCTCGGTGACAGCAGCGTTCGCCAGGACTTCCTTTCGACAGTTGCCATCAGTTACCGAGTCATCTCGTAAGCGCAGTGAGCTGCAGTGGGTGGACAGACATTAAACTAGAGCTTAATAACTACATGAATTATTAGGGCCGAACCATAAACAATTAAACAAAAACTAATCTAAGGAATTAAGATGGCGCGGAAAGGCCGCAAGTTAAGTTCGTAAGGCCTGTGTTTGTAGTTTTTATAACAACGTATATTAACAGCGCTTCAGTAAATACTGTTAGTTAAATTTCCTAAATATGGTAGTAATATCTTTTTAATTAAAAAATAATAATTTAGGTATTTAATATGCACAACATTTCTAAGCCGAGTGATTAAATCAGCACACGAGAACTTCTATGAGTGAGAGCGAAAGAGCCAACCAATTTTGCCGGGAGAGGTATTTCCACAGGACTTACAAGGTTATTTTACAAGCCACAATCAACACGGTACCGACGGCTTAACTTCTCCCCCCCTCCCCCCTAAGGAAGTTGTGCAACAGATTTTCATCACTCAAGAAAATATGTCGATCCCGACTGGGTTTGAACCCACGAACATCGGGTCCTGAGGCGAACTCTTTACACCAAGATCATCCAGGTCGACCGTTGTTGAATATCTCTTGTCAACACGGTGGACTTTGGACAGGAACTGTTGATACCAGGTGTAGGAAATTAAAAAGGACACATCTACTGGAGCAATATTTTACCTATGTGGTTAAAAAACGTTTTATTAAAAAAGATATAAAAAAACAAGGACCCTAACAAGTGTTATCTTTATTCTTCACCCTAATTATAGATTAGTATTAATAATAATAATAACTGCATAAATGGAGGCTTTCTTTTACCCTTCTCCACTTTGGTCCTCAAAACTATAAAGTCAAAAAGCACTTTCGTTCTGCCCTTATTCTAATTAGTAAAATTATAGAAAGGAGTTTCAAACTAAGGAATTTGTAACTGTTGAAAATATTTCTCTAACAATAATACAGTAGTGAATTGGATTTTTAATTTATTGTAGCTATATTTCATGTTAAGTTAGTGTGTAAGTCATGTGTCGATACAGCTTTGTGTACATACAAGGTTTGTATCAAATAGCCAAAAGAACATTTTATTTTCTCTTTTAGCACCGCGTCTTATTACCTGTTGGATGCCTATGTACTGATTACACTAATGTGTTGGGGATTAAGAAGGTTGAGTTTTTTTAAAGGAAGTGCACTTGTATTTGCATGGAAGGAGAGTGGAAAACCACCCTGAGTACACCCGACCAAGATCAAACCCCGATCTCCCCGTCTTTGCCAATCTAGTCTAATTGCGAGAGTAGCACCTTAGACCATGTGGCCACCAAAGTGGGTCGGTGTATGTACCTGTCTTGTAGGACTGAGAACATCGGTTCAACTCCGGTCGTATCCACCAAGTGAATCTGGTCCGCGAACCTGATTGCGTCCTCCAATGCTTCGATACCTTTCTCGTTGCCAAAGTCAACCAGGGACAACCGCTCGAGCGTCTCCACAGTCTTCTGGTCTATCCTCGTGCGGGAAGGCAGTTTACTCTCGTCCACCGGCGTCGTGACAGGATACCGAGGAATCTTCCCGTTCAAGCACCGAATGATTACAGGCCGACCAACTCGCAAGTGTCTTAGTAGCAGTCGAGAGAGTTCCGATAGAACTTTCATGTCAAGTCTGTTTCACTGGAATTAAGACAATCACAAGGTTTTCAAATTTAAACTATCAGGGCAAGAATTTGAGTTTGTGATTACCGAACTTGCCGGCGCATTTTTCAACTGTTTTACTTGATTTTTGTCGGCCCTGGTGTACCGGTAGTGTAGTCAGGAGTGAACTAAGGGAGGAGCCATTCTGTTTCTTTTTCCATAAGGTTTGTTTCGGCCCCAAAAAATTCCTATTTAACAGGCAAGTAAACCAGCTTCAATGGTCGAATGCATATCTCTCGCGATAGACTTAACTGTCAGTGGGTAGACTAGGGCTCGAATCCCGGCCGGAGGTGCCTTTTCCTGGTTTTCCATCATACCAACATGCGAATGCGAGTACACTTACTTTAAAGTCGACCTTGTGTACCGCTAGTTTGTTAGGGTGATTAGTACTCGAGGTGTAAAACCAGAAAGGCGGTTCTCGAGGGACAGCCTCATTCCCACCTTCTAACAATCGATTGTGCTTCTAAATTGTTAATGAAGAGGCTGGAGGTTGTAAACAAGGGGCAGGTGATGTAAAATAGAGCAGTTACTTTACCTTTATTTAGCATCTAGACTATATTACTTAAGTCTACCTTTTATACATATTTATAAATTACTGCACTATCGCGACTATTCGCTTTGTTACCATTTCCTGAGCGTTAAAACTAACTTTTAAAATGGCCGAGTCATCTCTTATTTGGTTTACTTTGCCCCGTGGATCAAATCACGAGAAGCCCAGACACCAAGCCGGTAAATTGTAAACTTGCGCGATACACGGAGGCTTGAAATAATTCTAAAATAACTCTATTGATTTAAAAATAACTAAACTTATCCTATTTTCAAAACCGAGCTACAATAAAAAATAATAAAAAAGAAAATAATGGAAAATGAGATGCTGGAATATGTATACTCTATTACATATCCGGGACTAACTGTTGACGAGCATCTCTTATGGGACAGTCACATAAATAATATAACAAAAAAACTAATTCCTACTTCAAGAGCTAAGCTGATGTGCATATGCATTAACTAATCCAGTAAAAATAACTCTTTATTTCTCTTTGGTACACTCATATCTTAAATATATATATATTAGATCACTATATCAATTACCTGTCAGAGAATAAACAACTACTGAAATTTATAAATATCTGGATTTAATGCCTCTCGATGAACTGATTATCTACCAAACAGGCATTCTTGCTTACAAAATAAATAAAAATGAACTTAAACCCACCCACAAACTAGAATTCCGTTAGTCAAGTCATCAAACTAGAGGCTCACTTAAAATATATCATGAATCTTTTAACAGTGTAAACTAAGGGACAAATTCAACTTTAAATAAAATGACTATAATATATGAAGCAGTTCCAACAGATATCACTGGCTTACTTGAACTGACAAATTTAAAAAAAAACATTATAAACTTTTTATTTCCCAATGAACAACTTTAAACCAAACATACAAAAATTATGTAAAGTTTATTTACCACCTATCATGCTTTCAATCACAATTATTCTAATACATCTATTCCCAGTAAACAATTTAGAATAAATTATTATTTCCTCGTATATACCTACATGATATATTGTTTATTATTGTTATAGTGTTTAACTTTCTGCAACTTTTATTTTTATCCCAAATTATTAATTGCTGTTATTTTTTATATACACATTTCTATTTTTAATATTTATCTCACATTTATGTATAAAATCTACTTATCTATATTATCATACTTTTTTCAAAATTATTTTAACTGTAAAATTGTAATGATAGTGCTGTCTTTTATATTTTGTGTTTGTTTTGATTGTTTAATTTTATTTCATGATAAAATATTCATAATGTCTTCTTAATTTTATAAAAATTTCAATTTCTGTGGACCCATAATCCTATAAGTGAACTCTAGCTCTTTGGATATGTAATTAATTATCAAATTAAAAAACAACAACATTTCGACGGTGTTACTAACGTTCAGCGGTCTGCCCAGTTATTACCGAAACAAACACGGGGCATGGACAATAATAACTAAAGCTCTGGGCGTGGTTTAAAGGTTAAAGATAGCAACTGCTTCAGATTTAGCAAATGTAGTATTATGTGGGAAAGGGGATATCGTGACTACACATATTTAGATAGACGCCGACTGAATAGAACAATGAAATGGTTTGATTAATCATAAATAATAGAAATGAATGGGAGAATTCAATTATTTATGTAATTATTTTAAAAAAGAAGATAATGAAAATTTGTCGATTACTATCGAATGAATCACGCGACTTAAGAATATATATTTTAAATGTCTCAATTTCCGTTAAATCATTCTAACAGTTTTCTTCACTCGAGAACCACTTTAGTGGCTGAACTGTCTAGGGCATCACTAGCGTGTTAGACTGCCCTACTGACGACGAGGAGATAGGAATACGAATCCCGGTCAGGTCTACTAAGGGTGGTTTTTCATAAATAGTTTCCCGGTCTCCTTCCAGGAAAATAAGGGCAGATTATCTCTAAAATGTTTCCTTCCTCGAACCTACCCCATTAGAGTAATAAATTATAATATATTATGCGTACACATGGTGATAAAAAGAAAAGTACCAGTATCGGATAAAAACAGAAGAAATGTATAATATGGTGCTATATGCAGTGGGTTACAAAATTTTGATCCCCCTCCAGATTTGTGTTGTCTTGATTTCTGAAATTACTTTTGAAAAGTGTCTCTAAGTCCTCTTCATTTCTTGTTTAGGTACGTTGTCCACTGAAAGTAGAAACAAAGTACATCTTTTACAGAGCAAATTTTATTTGTTAAAGATAATTTCCCATTATTTTTAATATGTATAGGTATACATTTGGAATAATACTAAGTATGTAGCAGCGAAATCTTATATGATTGATTTTTCAGGTATCTACTTGGCAAGTGGCTCCTCGTGCAAGGCATTAGGACATTCGAATTTAGTCATTAAAATTGGAAGAATTATTCTTGAGACATGTGAGGCTATTAATTGGGATACATTTCAAGCTGTACACATCCCTTTCCACGAAACGATGACATTGTTTCTATAGCTGAAATATTTTTGAATAAGTGTAAATCCCAAATTATGTTGGATGTACGGGCGGGAAACCCATACCGATACGCATAAAAATATATCCGACGCGTTCAGGCAAAATGTGTCGTAATTATAAACGGTATTTTTCAATCGTTTTACAAGCTTCCCAGGGCCAAATTACAACTTTATTGCATTTGCAAATGGCAAAGAAAATGATTTTTTTTTTAACATTCCAATGTTTCCAAAAAACTTGAAAAAGGAGCATAACATGTTAGACGATAAAGCTCACTTCCAAGGACAAATATAACACGCAGTACCTCATGTTATTTTGATTGATAATGCATATACACTGATAACAATAGGAGATATTTCAACTTTAAATCCAAAGATAAATCTTAAAACTGTATTAAAGATAAGAATATGGCATACCTTGTAATTATTAATTATTAATGGAGGGAATGAGGTCTACTATTCATGGAGTGATTCCGCTTCTTTTTCGAGAATGTCCTTAGACAGGTATCAACTGGGTGTCTTCCATTTTCCTCGCTCCTTAGAATCTTCTTTCGTCTTTCTGTAACTTGTTCCTTACTTGATATCTGTTAGCAATCCAAACCTTCCTTGTCTTCTTTATCCCTTTGTCCATGATTCTTTTGATTAGACAATCCCTACGAAGTGTGTGCCTCAAAAGAGACGTTTTTAACTTCTTTACCTTTCCTGTCAAGCACATTTATATTCCTCTCCTACTCGCCCTCCTCAACTACCTCATCGATCTCCATCTTGTCCATTAATTATGCAGAGCCCGGGATATGGTGTGATATCCCAATGTTAGGTCGTGCGAATGTACCATTGACGAGATTATGGTACGAGTAGAATCCAAGCCGCTTCGATGGTCGCGTGGTCTAAAGCTTGATTCACAAGTTCGACGAAAATAGAAAGCAGAATCTTACACTACCACAACACAAAAATTCAAATCTTATATAATTTAAAAACATAAAGTCTGCATTAGTTGACTGTATAACATGTTAGTACGGATAAAACATTAGTATTTACAAATAATAAAATAGTCTATAATATATTTCGCCTTGACTTCTGCTGAGCGAACTGGTTGATGATGTCAGACAAACATTTTATCCAATAAGTGACCTTCAAATAAGACGATTGTCAGTGAATTAAGGCGATCCTCTGTCATGTTTGTACCCAGGTAGAACAAACCACAGCGATCGCACACACGATGAAGCCATCAAATTATTTTAACTGACAGAAAATGGTATGTGTTTTCCTTGGTCATTAAAAAATTGTCGCCCCTAAAATCTGTCGCCGCAGGCAAGTGCCTACTTGGCCAATGCGCAAATCTGTCTCTGGGTACACTTCCTCTAAACATAACCTTCTTAATCCATAAAATCATTAGCTTAGTTTATTATTGAGACGTGTAACCCAAACTGCCGTAACTACACATTAGGACGCGAGAGAAGGCCATAGACGATACGAAGACCAATGGGAATGCCTACATCACGTCAGCACTACTTTCTGGATACTGAAACAACCATTTCATGTTTCTGTCGTCACAGTTAATTTTTAAAACCCTCCTTAGATGTAGGGCCGGATCCGGTCCGCGGGCGGTAGTTTGCCGGCCACTCTACTCTATATGAAATAATGTTTTTCTTGATAAGAAAATCGTCTAGAAATTCAAATCATTATCCTTGAAGTTTGTTTATGAGATGAGCTCTTGTTATCTTTCAAGTTTTTCTCTCTGTTTCACGGTGACTGTCAAATAAGCGATGTGTACTTTACTCTGTATGTCATGAGAGATGATTACGATATGTGATAACTTGCGGTGTCAGAGTGAGTTCACAAAGTCCACAATATATATGTGAGCGCGACACAGCGGTGTCCTAGAGCACAGTGGATATCTCACACCTACTGGGAAGGTACGTTACTATTCTCTAGTACTATGATTGGACCGGGGATTGGATTTAATCAAATTATTATAACTTTATTTTTTTGTCACCCGTCTGGGTTGTATGAGTACCAACTAATTACGTCAATGTGTTAGGGATGAGGAAGGTTGATTTAAGAAGAAATGTACCTTGAGTTGCGTGGAGAGAAAGCGAGAGTCGGGGAACCAGTTAAGAAAACTATCTCACCCCACCACCCCCTCCCAACATCGACAGTCCAGTGTATTGCTACCCGCTCCGGTGTCCGCATGGTCTAAGGTGTCACTCTCGCAGTAGACTAGACTGCTGTTAGTGGGGCGATCGAGGTTCGAATCTCGGTCGGGTGTACTGAGGGTGGTTTTCCCCTCCTCCACACAAATTCGGGTTCACTTCCTCAAAATATAACCTTCCTAATTCCTAAAACCACTGGCGTAATTACTACATAAGCGTATAACCCGAATGGGTAAGGATCTATTTTACTAATAAAATGAATAAATTCGCGCAAGTAATGAATGCCACACAATATTGGTGGACTATTTTCAACAACAATAATTACTTTGGGAAAGAGCATTTGCCATTCAATATTAATTGGGCAAGAGGGGCCATTTATCAATAAAATATTGGAATTTAGCGTTGTTTTTTAAACATTAATTGTTTCATTAAAATATTTTGATGTATTTAGAATATTTACATTTTTTGGGGGGAAATTTATTTGTCTATGTTACATATTTTACAATTCTAGGTTTTAAAATAAGGTTGGTTGGACTATTTTTAAAACAACGTTAACACGTGTCCACACGTGGGGCCTATGTGACGTTTTTTAAGGATTGGTTGGTCAAACGACAACATAATGCTCAGATTACTTTCGAGTGGATTGTGCAAGTTCACTTTTTCAAATAGAAGCGAGCTCGAATCGAATATTATGAAATATTCTCGAGAACGAATCGAGGTCCGAATATTTGTTGTTAGTTGTTTTACGCTCAAAAAAATATTATATTGTTGTTATTTATATAATTCTTTGCACACAAATTACTTGGAGAATTTCTTATCTCACAGTTATTGTTTATAATATTTTGTTTGGTTCTGATAAATCAAGCTCTTATCACAACATACAATTTATTAACTCATCATTTTCTTCATATGAATATCAATTTGAATGTATAAAACAAAAATTGAGTATTTTAGCTGTCAATATTTTTTATTATCGAAGCAGGAGTTATTTTTCCAAAGTGAAGTCGAAGTTTATGTTTGTTTCGAAATTTTACACGCTCCTACTTTCTGACATGTAAATATTATAAAAGGTTTAAAATCACGTTTTTTTAAATAAATATTATATGACACGTAATTTTCGTAAATTATTTGATGGTTTCCTAACAAATCGAGGACTTTAAAAAGGTTAAATATACCAAATTATCAGGAAATGAATTAAAATCATTTACCCGTTTCGGTAATCGAACGGTTTAAGACGTCAATCTCGCAAGATACTTTTTTTATCACCATATATTACTACCCATTCCGGTTATACACTCATGTACTAATAACGCTAATGGGCTAAGGATGAGAAAGGTTGAAGCTTGATAAAGTGTACCCGCATTTGGGTGGAGAGAGAGAAAGAGTGGGAACGCATTTAAGGGAATAAAACCCGGCATCGATGCACACAACCGGGATCGAACCTCGATATCCCCGGCAACGGCAATCTAGTCTATAACAGGATTAGCGCCTTAGACCATTCGACCACTGGTGATTTCCCAAAGTAACTAGGTGCACTCCAGGGTTGTAATGAGTAACTAGGTGCACTCCAGGGTTGTAATGGAGCGGGAACGCCGTTCCGTCACTACTTTTTGTGCAAAAATATTAAATGCCAACATCAATATTATGTTAATTTTTTTAAATACTATAAATCAATAAATTCTGATGAAATTTACTGTACTCTATGAAAATTCTTGCAATTTGAGGGGAAGTGCGCTAAGTAAGTTTCCGCCTTGGTAAATATTACTCGTAAGAAATGCTCCAAATATCTTCTATAGAGACATTTATGTCTGTGATTTTTTTTCACCTCCAGAGGTTGCCCCCCCCCCCTCCTCCCCAAACGATTCAACTTTGGCGACTATGGCCTTGCGTTCCGGTAATGCTAAATTTACGACTACACCACTGGGGCATTATGATAGTTTTTATATGTGGCTTTACCAGGGGATTCCCCTTTCTTTTTAATAATAATCAGAGATTATTTCATATGAACTAAATATTCTACATATAACCCGTAGATTATTTATTATTATCACTAACCCTTGTATTAAAGTTAATATTAAAATTTTAGTCCCAAATTCAATTAAAGCTTATTAATTTATTTATTGAATATAGTGATTAAAAAAAAGGGCTAAAATTATATATTCTTATCGCTCCACGATAGATTAGAACCTACAACGAATCCTATGGTTTGGTAAACAATTTGACACCCAGAATGAACAGATTTAAAATTGGTAATAAAGGTCTCATTGATAAAACTGTCAACATCTTGTTGTTTTAGGTTCAGACAGAACCAGCCATCATGAGTCTCCTGGAGGTTGTGTGGTCGTACTCCGACTGGATCCTAGTAGCGGTTCTCTTGATGAGCGCTATATACACCCTGGGAACCTGGAACTACAACTACTTCTCCAAACAAAACATACCGTACGTTAAACCCATCCCCTTCTTGGGCAACATGGCACCCGTATTCTTCGGGAAGATGTCCAACACAGAAAACGTCAACCGGTTGTACCGGACACACCGAGGTCAACGAGTTACCGGGACATTCCAATACGGTAAACCGAGCGCTTACATCAATGATCCTGAACTGATTAAGACGATCATGATCAAGGACTTCGATCACTTCACTGATCATCACTTCGGCGTCTCGCCCGATCGTGACGAACTTTTCACCGAGACTTTAATTTTTCTCAGAGGTTGGTACAGTCTACATAATCCCCTATCATTTAACTGTATGGTTGAATATGTGTGATATAATATGTTAGATTATCAGAACAGTATGCAGCGTGACAGATCCTTCACTCGGGTTCACTAGAATCAAAGTAGAATAGGGTTCTTCCATTACTGACAGAGAAGGCCTTTGTTCAACAATCTACTCACATTACTGCTCATCCAAGATGCCTGTCTAGACTTACATTCTTATACAAGTCAGAGACTTCTCAAGAAGAAAGCCACACAGTGCAGTAATCGACGAAACATCCGGCCCTCAGTGGTGAGGAACACTCCCAGGACTCCTTAGTCGACCGTGGCCTTATCCTCAGGTATATCCGACATAGAACAGCCCATATTACCTCTCATACTTCCGGCCCAGTCCGGGCTAAAGGAACCTGAGTAGTTTGCCCCTCCATGTTTACTGCCCAGCTGTACAGAGTAAGTCCTGGGCTCTGACGTAAGGATCTTCCAAGCGTAAACCTGTTTACTGATGTAGACCTAGATCAGGTGATTCAGTATCCTGCTTGATTTACCATCTCAAGGAGAACGCCCTCCTGGGTCCAGTAACGTTTGTAGGTGACCTGTACGGCTTTTATTGAAGCAAATCGTTCGAGATTAGTTCGTACGTCCGTGCCAACATGAACATATTGGGTTGGCTTCGATCCCGGAAAAGATATACGTCAGACCTACAGCCTCCAGTTTAAAATGTCTGTGCTCCGTAGGAGAGCTTGAGTCCTTCGACACGGGTATCGCTAGGTGTAATTAAAAGGGCATTGAAAACTCATTTTAAACATGGTTTCACGAGATAAAGAACATAAATGTCCATCTCGAGTCAGTGGGCCGGCTTCCACAAAGCTAGGTTCATGTGGTGACCCGGCCCACTTTTCACATAATCCTAGCTCACAAAGAGCTTACTCAGGCTGAACATTACGATTGCAATGGTCTATTTATGATGGACATGTTAAAGGTGCGTCAACTGCACATTTGGAATGGCTTTTATCACCGAGCATTGGAACTAGCAACCCCAGTGTTGATGGACTCGATCTGGCTCAAGAAGTGCAGCCAAACATCCATAAGGCTGAGGGTCTCGTATATCCTTGTCTGTGTCCTTGGCGTAAAGTCTACTGTCACTGGGCAGGTCACATCCAGATACTAAGAGCGGTCCAACACCCATCCCACGAGAAGGCCAACCAAAGTATTTATAGAAAATTCTGTCAGGAGAATGGTAAAAGAAAGCGTCGATTCTGACGGATGAATAAAACGCAAGATTTAAGAGTGAGGCTAAAGACAAAGAGGTAACTTCTTTGTCTTTAGCCTCACTCTTAAATCTTGCGTTTTATTAAAAATTTAAAAAAAAACTACCGACGGAGTTCCAGTTGTTGAAATGTCCAAGTGAATCTCAGAGATTACGGAGTTGGTCCCGAGTTCTTGAGCGGATCAATTTTAAACTGGCGGAAGATACCTTCTACTACCAATGTGTTCAACTATGAAAGGGATATCAATTGTTTGTGCTGTCGATTGTAGCAGGGTCCCACTATATTTAAAATATTAACTTGTGTCTCACACACTATTTTATAATTAGTGATGTGTAATTTCCAACTGCATAAGTATAATCTACCAAAGCAGATGGGCTGTGATCATGACGACAATTTGTTTGAGAGTATGATCTGGTGGACATTTTTGTTGTTCCTGTTTAAATTTTTATGAATATTGTTCAGGACAACGCTGGAGGGAGATGAGAACTCTACTAACACAAACCTTCACCTCAAGCAAGATGAAGAACATGTTTGGCCTGGTCCTGCATTGCGGGCAACAAATGTCTGAATTTTTGGAAGGAAAACTTAGTAAACATGGTAAATAAATAATACTTGATAATCAATTATTTTATATTTAATATATATATATATATATATATATATATATATATATATATATATATATATATATATATATATATATATATATACAGTGCTTAACTTCTGATGGAACGTGTGGGAACGGCGTCCCATGACCTCTATTAAGGCAAACACAAAATTCAGAAAAAAATCTCTTAAGAAAGACGTGAATAGCAAATTAATTACATACATAAGCGCGGTGTTTTATTTAAAAATTATCTGCTTAGGTGAACGATAGTTTATGTGCCCAACAATGACAGGTACGTTCCTCAACACACCGTCTTGTTTTCTTTCACCACTAGATGTATCAGTGGCAGAGATGTGACCTTGAGATAGAAACATTCAAACACGATCAAATTATGATAAATTTAAAACATTCTCTTTGATTTTGGAAGAAAATAATGGCTTTAAAACACGGATTTTGAAGCTTAAATTTAAAAGAAAATCTGGCAGGTGGCCAGACCCCCTGGTAGTGAGTTCCAGTACCTAAAATTTTAGAAATCAGCCTCTGTATGTATCTGTATCTCTAGTTTACGTTCCCATTGTATATCCCACTGTGATACCGTGGATAAATAATCAAGTAGGACTTGTATATATTAATTATATTATTACATAATATATGTAACTGTTATAAAAATAGCAAGAGAAGTTGAAACAACTCTGTAATTATTGGTTTGCTTGATGCTTCTGTTACTGATATCTGAAATTGTTACTAGGCTCTAAAGAGAAAAACAAATCTAATTTACCGCTTATGTGTAAGCACTTAGAATCTGGTGAATTTAGACGTTTAGAATGATTAGGCCAAGGCCATATGGAATTACATTGATAATATTTAGTTTCTGGGTGAGTACTAAGTAACAAGTAGTACAATAATCAGCTGTGTATTAAAGTATATAGACCTAGGAAGAATATTAAATGTATTTTTAAAACGATGTTTTTGTCCTATTTATGTTCTCATAATCTTACAGACAATAATGTATACACTCTGGAAATGAAGGACTTCTTCTCAAGATACGCCAACGACATCATAGCCACGTCGGCATTCGGAGTCAGCGTCGATTCTTTCAACAACCCGAAAAACGAGTTCTACCTGGTCGGCAAGCAACTCACCAATTTTAAGAGCTGGCGACTTTTGGTGAATGTGATGTTCTCTAGTCTTTCACAGGCAAGTTTTCTTTAATATTGTCAGCAACTCTGATTTGGGAAACATTGCTACTTCAAACCTCCCAACATATATTCAGTCTACGGGGTTTCAATTAGTGTCTTAAGGCAAATTCTAATTTGTTCCATAAAATTCATCCTTCAATTCATAATTAAAAACTTTAAATTAACTAGGCTTGTTCTTAATATTTTCTCAAAGCGTGTAACAGGCTTTATCATAAAGCATATCACTACACCTGGAGAGCTGAAATTTGACAAACTTTCAAAAATGTATGATGTGAGATTTAAACCAGGCCACACGTTTAAACTACTGTGGGGTGCGCATATTAAATGTAATGTTTATTTTATGTATCTAAATAATACTATATATTATCAGTGGCTGAACATATCGTTCCTCGCACCATCCATCAGCAAGTTCATCTATGAGTTAGTGGACGACACCCTCCGGACGAGAGAACGGAAAGGGATCATTCGTCCAGATATGATACATCTGCTGATGCAAGCCAGAAAGGGGGAACTTGAAGAGGCGACAAAGGATGGCGTCGACACCTCCAAAAATGATAGCACTCTTGGCAGAAGCAGTAAACTTGGTTCGTATACTCAGTCAAATACAAATGTTACCGCCCACACTACTACCTCTTCTCTACGACCATGGATAGACTAAAAGGTGGTGGTGGGTGGAAACAATGGACATGTTAAAAGGCAAATGATTGTAAAGATTTAAATAACAATATGAATGGTTTATTCAAAGGCAATAACAATAATTTACATGGCCTCAAAAGTCAAACGGAGGTATGTTGGAAATCAATTAAATCATAACTTATTCATTATTTGCGCAATAAATTTACGAGTATGTTACTAAACAAGTAACATAGTTTACAGTTAACCGGGGCAGCCTTGAAGAGACAGAACATCTCCTAATGTTGAATTCAGTACAAATTATTAATTATTATCTATCGAATCAGATACTTATGTGATGACTAAAGTAAGAGCCTCATGGGCAGCTTTAGATTGTTACTAAATATGTCTGATTCACTCCAGTGAATCCAGACTTTAAAAGGTTAAATTTTAATATCACTCGGATATTTCAAACAATACGAGAGTTTGTCTTACAGACTTTACGTCAAACTATTGTGGGACTATTAGACGTCGACACAAAAAATAGACGTAAACAAGAACTGTACTTGTTAATAATTAATCGTATAATACTCGAAGCATTACATAGTTATGAAACCAGTCATTTCTAACAAAAGATTTGGAAAAAATATAAAAATCTAGTAAATTAAATTATATTTAATTTATCAACTAGCAAAAGTTACGTTACTTTAATTTTATATATATATATATAACATCATGTTCAACAAAAGAAACAATGCTAAAAAAGGTGAAATTACTATAGTTGTAAATCACAATTTTAAGACAATTTATATTCAATACGCCAGACATCAAATTAATTACTAATTGTGGCCATCTAAAATTTTAAGATACATGACAGGCGGTAGCGCCCAAGTAACGACAGCAAATAATGAATGTTTCATATCAAAATTAACTTCAAATCAATTATCTTTTAGGTTATAAAAATTATGAAGCCTATCATGGCTAATACAAAATATTACGTTAATTTAGAATTCAAATATAAACACGTCATTGTATATTTTCGTAGAATATTACGTAGAAAAGTTTATTATAATTTTGTCCTGGTGCAGGTCAGCACTTCTCCTGAAGCGTCGAAATCAAATAGTTGATTTTGTATATTGACACGTTGATATATATATGTATATATACAGAGAGAGAGGGAGGGAGACTTGTTGCTAGGGAAGGATGGTGGGGAATTTGAATACTTGGTCGTAGACCATCGACCAGCTCGTGGAATTGGGTTACGCAGGGATGATCATGTACGCCCGTTGTTTATATCGACCCTTTAGACCTCTTCAATCAAAACGACTTCAGTCACACAATGTTTCGGCGGTAGAGGGCGTTTTGTCCACCAGAAGGTAGGATAGTCACCGTCCACTGCTTGAGGGAAATCTTGGCTGGCCCATTTTTGTTTAAGTTCTACCAGGACAGTCAGAACATCAGCTGTGGGCTCACCATAGCTCACTCGGTCCACTCGTCAAACTAGGACGCGACGTGTGTAGGCCCGACTTGGAGGTCGTTCTAGCCAGAAGATACTTATGAAAAGTACATAAACAGATTTATATTGCAAGGAGTTTATTCTTGTTTTATATGGTTTAATATTATTCTTGATTTAGATCGAAACTACCGTGAACTACAATAGAGAAGAGTACCATTGCAGAAAGATTATTAGTTTAGGAGTGGTTAGTATGAAACCAGTAGAGAGTTTATGGGTGAATGTTAACATGGGGGTGGGTAGAATATTGTGACCCAATGTTACACGATAATGGTACTTCACTCAATCCAACAACTTTGATGAATTAGATTTGCCTTCAAGCCAAGATGTTCTATCTATATTTATTGACTCTATAGTCCAGTTGGCTTCCCTTCAAATAATATTTTATCCTCTGAATATCGTATTCGCATAGATCCAACAACATATGTTTTACACAGATCTGACGGATAAAGACATCGCAGCGCAAGTGACGCAGTTCTTCTTTGCCGGATTTGACACGTCTTCCAACTTGCTTAGTTTCTCGTCATACCTTCTGGCCGTTCATCAGGAAGTCCAGTGTCGACTCAGAAAGAGATAGATACTATGCTGATAAAATCTGGAGGGAAGATTCTCTACGAAGAGCTGCAAGCCCAGAAGTACCTTGATATGGTCGTCTCAGGTGAGAGGACCGCGATAAGATACAAGTACCAGATCTTGTTGATATTTATTACCAATTTAAATATTACTTTTGACCAAGAGAAAAAAAACTAAAATGGTGTAGAGAATGAGTATTAATAATTTTGAGCCGTTGTTAATTTTACAAACTTTGCCCATTTTTTTTTTTTTCAGAGGTTCTTCGAATATATCCTCCTTTCGATTCTATTGACCGCATGTGCACGAAACCGTATACAATCCCCGCCTCTGGGGACCAGCCCACTGTGACATTCAGGAAAGGTGACATGTTGGAATTCCCCTTTTACGGCATTCAAAGGGACGAGAGGTTCTTCCCTGACCCGGACAGATTCGACCCTGAAAGGTTCAGCGACGAGAACAAGCACAAGATAAAGCCTTTCACGTTTCTAGCGTTCGGGGCTGGACCAAGAAATTGCATCGGTAAGTCGGGGTTGAGTCTAAGATGGAGCCATTTGACAATCTACCTTTGGAAGAAGTCCTCTAACGTTGGAGCTACCATTGCTATAAATATTGTCCCTTGACAACTGTGATGCAAATATTCTGTAACTTCATGACGTGGATTGTTTTCAGGAAACCGTTTCGCTCTGATGAGTGCCAAGATCGCCCTGGCAGTCCTCCTTTCCAAGTTTAATTTCAAGGTCGTAGAAAAGACGTCGATACCTCTCCGCCTGAGTAACAAACTAGGTTCTTTGGACCCCAAGGGAGGCATTTGGTTAGGTCTCGAGCTGAGGAACAAGTGAGGAGTACGTACAATCTTCAAGATTTAACAATACGCAATTTTAAAATGGTTTTATCTGTATTAATAGAATTAAGAGTTTGTTTTTCTGTCTGTCTTTTTGTCATGAGCGTTGTGCGATATCTATCCACGCAAAGGTCTTAAACTTTAAAATTAGTAGCACCGTGCACTAAAATGTACACTTCAAATCCGAAACTAAACCATTTGATTATTTTTAAATTAATTAAAAACCGGTTCTGAATAAATACAAGAAGAGATATTTTTTTCTGTTTGCTTGAAGAAAAGTAAAGCGTTTCTCAGCGTAACCACGCAATACATTTAACAGTTACCCTGTGAAATACCGGGCACTTCTGCTAGTTTTAAATAGATACTACCAGGATTTATAAAAAAAACACAAATAACTAAATAATTATAAAGCCGTTCGAAATATACAAAGAAATTTAAGTTAGATCTACAATATTAAATAAAAAAATACATTAATTTATTGCAACATTTGCATTACATTTGATGTTTAGGTTGTTGAAAAACACATCTTGGTTACACTCTTTATATCACCATTATACCCAAATAAATTAATTACTTTTTTGTCACTTTATTTTTTTGTGATGGTTTACTCATTTAAAAGTGAACCATGCATAGGTAATTACAATAATTATAAATAAGGGTTTGACGTTATTTTCACAAATTTAAGCATTTTAATAAAACTATCTATTAACTTATCTGATAAACCAAAGTTGGATGACTTCAAGATAATTCGAACACACTGATAATTATATAACTTCAAATTAAGGTTTCTGTGAACATATAATTCATAAGTTGACAAATTAGATAATAACATTTGATTAACTAAAACAATTAATATATATAAAATATATTCTTTACTAATTATATAGTTAGTAAACTTGAATAACGTTTTCATCTTTGTTTGATCCTAACCTTACCTTTCGTTTCACCCTGAAAGGTATCCAACTTACAATGTCGTAATACGGTGAAGCCTACATAATAATGCCTTGGTTTAATCTGTCAAGGAAGGATTGATACCTCTTCAAGGTAAACGGAGGTGTATACAAAACACCACATATGGACCTAATAAAGTGAACATAAATACATTTTCAGGCGCGTTCTAGAGATGTATTGTCATTCCATAACATTGCACTGTCGACCTTTTAGGAACAGGTCTCGTTACAGCGGGGAAAGCTACTAAAATATTATGTTCTTTTTCTCTCTTTTAGATAAATTTCGTTCAGGCCAATTGCTGAACATATCACATACATATAAATAATCATACATTTTTAAAACGGTACACAGATAACAATCATAAATAGTTGTCTACGACTATTACGCCAAAGTGAGAGCGGTTATTAATTTGATTTGGCAGTGAACTGCTGTATTTGTTAGAAAAGAAAGGGGGGTTGGGGCAGGAGGTTGAGGGGAGACTTGACAAGCAAGACTGACCTAAGTACGAGAGGGTCTAGAATTTGTCTTTCTCCTCTACTCGTACAAGTTCTATCAGTAGGCTGGATATTTATTGGTGAATTAGGCAACGGGATTTATTTTTCCGAAGCAGAGACTCACCTGAGTTTTGAGGTGGATTAATGTCATCACAAAGTTCTTATAAAAAAACAATAAATATTAGTCTGAAATCGGAAGTTCCATAAAAGTTTATAAACCAGGTTTTTTTTTTTGAACGAAGCCCATATTAATAATATATATATATATATATAAATTTGTTTGATATCCTCAAAAATAACTTAACCTAAACTTATTTTAAAATCCTATTGAATAAGATGCGTTGAAAACATTTATCTCCCTGCGCAACTAAATATACCACTTTCCATGAAAATTAGGACATTTCCTGATCATTTATTTCCTTGATTTTTCCGACAGTTTTTTTAATCACCGTGTCTTACTACCCGTTCGTGTTGTACGCTTATATACTCATTACTTTGATATAATTATGCTAGGGTGAGTACGATTGAATTAGGAGGAAGTATACCCACATTTGCGTGGAAGGAGAGTGGAAAATCATTGAGGAAAAACCACACGCGACCGTATTTGAACCCCGATTAGCAGTCGAGTCTATTGCGAGAGTGACTCCTTTGACCATGTGGCCACCGTATTGGTTCGACAGTTATTACTTTTCTGTCAGGTAACTTGGGCAAGCCCGGATTGCGCCTCTGTTTCAAGAAAATATTTTAATTCACAATATAAAATGGAGACTCTTTTAGGTTAATAAACAGGTAATTTATTATTCTGTAGAGAACGATGATGATTCAAGTATTTTAATTTGTTGTAATGGATCTTTAATATGAAACAGTTTGTTGGTAAAATATAGTTTCGGAACAAATATTATAGGCCTGTGTCATAATCTAATGTTTAATTTTAATAAAATGAATTTAATATAATATTTACATGGAAGACATGTTGGCCTTGACAATGTTGTTAAGATACCTCAATGGTTCGATTGGTTGGGGGAATTTCAATCTTCTACACTAATAATAATAATAATAATAATAATAATAATATAAAAAATAGTAATTATTATTATTTATTACACCGCGTCTTACTACCCGTTCGGGTTATACGCACTTACGCTAATGTGTATGGTAGGGTGATTGTGAGATGAAATGGATGACCTACAGTTTAACGTGGATCCGAACCACGGTGGGGCCTGGCATTCCACACATTCACAAAATGTCTTATCAGAGGTGAAGGAAGGGTTTGGTAATCAGATAAATCTGTGTCGGGACCGAGGATTGAACCCGGACCCCAGCACAGAAGTTTCTACACTTGATTACGGTTTATTCTTCAGGTGAATTCCTATATTAGGTTGTTACTTTTTATACTGGAAACTATTCTTCACTATGTTGCTTGAACACATGGAACTATATCACCAGTGGCGGCTCGGAGCTAAAATTAGTGGGGGGTGCTTTTCCAATTTTTTTTAGCCTTTTTTTTTTAATTGTGTAAAAGGAAAAAAACATGTGTAGAAAGAAAATTTAATCAGGAACTTGATAAAATCTTAACAAAACAAAACCAAACTTTTTTATTTACTTTAACTTAAATTGTTACAGTTCGAAACTTGATCTATTCATTTAAAAATTAAATCCATTCTTCTTGTTTTAATTTGCGCAAAAAGTTCAATAATTTTCTCCTTGATCTCTGGATGACAATTGAGGAAATTTTTTTCCATTGAAACTACTTCAAGCGCATTTAGTCTTTCTGTTGAATAAAAGAACCGAAAAAAAAATTAATCAAATAGAATAGCTGGAAGCAGAATGATAATCTAATTCTACACTCTTCTACACTTTATCACATTCAAGAATATGGTACATGGTTTTTAAGCACAACACACGCTGAGTAAAAAAACACTTCCTTCCACCATCACGCCAGAGCCGGCACTGCGAGAGCAACAGTGCTCTCTACCTGGCAGTCCCTGCCTTCCTCCCCACCCCATTCCTATGTGCGCATGCGCAGAACAGTCAAACACCACGTCGCTGGCACTGTGAAGCGCACAGTTCCATACAAATATTTTTGTATGTTTTTCATAAACTGGGGAATGGCTACTGAAGTACTGACATTAAGCTTAAGGAATATATATTGTACTACAAAAATGAATAAACAAGTAAAGAAAAAAGGACTCATTATATTAAATGTTATCGATAATATCAAGTGGAAATAGGGGGTGCTGCAGTTCCGCAGTACCTATACTCGAGCCGCCACTGTATATTACACTATGGTGCTTGTCTTGTGGGAATGCTATAGTGTCCACATGGAAGATGGAGCTATTGACATGTTTATGAGTACTACGCTGTCCTGTATACTTGGGAAGAATGTGGTTGGAATCCATCATGAAGAGGCAGCTGATCTACACAGAGGCTCTCTTGACCTTGACGACAGTCCTGGCAGGTGGTAGCCAGGCTCCAGCGACAGCAGGTGGTTGTGGTATTTGCAGGTCTACACAGAGGCTCTCTTGACCTTGACGACAGTCCTGGTCGGGTGGTAGCCAGGCTCCAGCGACAGCAGGTGGTTGTGGTATTTGCAGGTCTACACAGAGGCTCTCTTGACCTTGACGACAGTCCTGGTCGGGTGGTAGCCAGGCTCCAGGACAGCAGGTGGTTGTGGCAGCTGGCAGGACCAAGACACGTACACGAACACACAGACACCTGGTCCTCCTGGTCGTTACAGCCGATAAGGACGTGTCCAGCCAGCAGCTTGCCGTTCAGCGTCAGCACCTCCCCATCCAGGGTGAGCACGTGATGGGACGCTGACTGAAGCTCATTGTCTTCGCGGCGGACGTCTTCAGCGTTCCTGAAACACCCGGGTCAGGGGTGGTGGTGAGACAATCCAATATCTGCTAACGCAAGAGACTTCCTGATCACATGAGACTTGAGCTAATTAAAATAAGCTTAATTAAATCTTAGACTTGAATATGGACATTTTGTAGACCCGCAGGATACTGAGAGCATGACGCTCTCTTCCCCGTCAGGGTCTTTGGAAATGTTTGTGCACCCTCTGAACCTTTAGTTGCATCGAGATTTGGAGATGCCTACGATCAAGGACCACTCTCTGAGCTGGCGCAGCCCTTCTACGACAAGCTTCCCGGTGCCACCAATCCTCTTAGCCAGGAGCTTGGGAACTACGTCATCAACCCCTAGGGGTGTCACCGACGTCCCAAAGCGCTGCTTGGATGAATGCGACGTGTACACCAGTGGTCAGCCGGAGGTTCTCACCCAGTCCCCAATAGAGTAGTGTCTCCACACGCTCTAAAAACCATTATTCGGCTTACCTCTTTATTTTTTCCCCCTACTAATATTAATCTCTCTTTTATATCTTATCTAAATGCGACATCTCGTTATTAATTCAGTCACTATCACGGTGTGATCAATTGGTCGGTACGTGTTATAATTTGTTCTGGGGCTCCCATTCAGGGAGCATTAGAGCATGCCAACACGCGCCTTTGGTTGATTGTAGCTTTAGTGGCTCGATAAAAAGAGATCCAGCCCAAGGATTTAACGGAACAAGAGGCCGCTAACACACCTGCCACGACTTGGTCTACATTCGTCTACGGATAAAGTGACTAAAGCTACCTTGAATCCGGTGTATGTATCTCCATTCTCCATCAACGTGACGTTCATACTCACATTGTCATGAAGCGTAGCACCAGGAGGTTGATGCTGGCTGCCACCACTGCCAGACCGAACAGAATGAACACCAGACTCAGGGCGACGTACCCCGGCTTGTTTATCAGCGCCTGGTCGTTCTGGAACAACGCGTTCATTACTGAGAGAGCCTTGGTAATATTCCTTTTACCCTGGAAGGTAGCAAGATTACCTTGCTTGGTTCCACTATGGTATATCTGATAAAACAGGGCCGTGGTGTAAACAGTCAAGGTAAGACTGACACTGTTCAGCGTGAGTGAAGTGTACGTTGGGA
The DNA here is from genome assembly GCA_039000515.1 of Timema cristinae. Classification (NCBI taxonomy): domain Eukaryota; kingdom Metazoa; phylum Arthropoda; class Insecta; order Phasmatodea; family Timematidae; genus Timema; species Timema cristinae. Next base: position 60,503,809 of record JBCFYV010000100.1, read on the forward strand.
TCGTTAGTACGAAAGTTTCAATAAATTATAGTGATGAATCAACACACAGGCTGCTGCAAATAATTGTAAATACAGCACTGACCGTATGGAGGGGATAACAATTCAATAATTAATCTTTCAACTAATTTAAATTGATCAAATAAGATTAAGATATCTTACAGTTAGGTTAGTAGTTTTCTCCCAAACTTTTGAAAAAACACATTTCAACGCCTTGGCTGGGAAATCTATAAATGCTATATCTTTTAGATTTAATATCGTAAATCACCTGTGTTCTTCAGTGTTCATGTGTACCACCAAAGAGCAGAGGCAACTTTGTTATTCAAGGTCTTCCGGTTGCTGATGTAAATATAGGAATATAAAATGACCATAAAGTCGATCAAAGACCCTGTGTTTCGACCTTATTTGGGTGGTTCTGAAATTTAGACTGAGGAGACCTTCCTTCCGTATCCCTAAAAACGTTTATCAACACCCGTTCCTTGGTACGAACTGCCTCAAGTGTGTCCTGACAAGTCCCTTGGTTCAGATGAGTTTGGGGATGTATGAGGGGCGACTACCTGTAGAGCGACGTAGTCCCCAAACCCGATGGTGGTGAGGGTGACGAAGCAGTAGTAGAAGCTGTCGAAGTAGCTCCAGCCCTCGTACTTGGAGAAGACAGCGGCGCCTGTCGTGATGATTATGGACGACAGCATCCCCGTGGCGAGCATCAGGTTGATCTCCGTGGCCTCTGTCCTTTGACACCTCAGATACCTCTTGGCGCGACGGATAACCACTGACGCGAACTTGTTGAGACGCTCCCCGATGCTCTGGAACATTACCAGACCGAGGGGGATCCCCACCATTGCGTACGCCATGCAGAACGCCTTCCCCCCTATCGTCACCGGGGTCGAGTGGCCGTAACCTGTGTGAAGGCGGTAGAGTGAGGTTAGTGTGGCAAACATGCTGTATGATAAGAACCTGTCTAGCCTTTCTATGGAACCAAGGATCTGTTTATAATTCCAAACATGCTGTGTAATAGGAACTTGTCCAGCCTTTCTATGGAACCAAGGATCTGTTTATAATTCCAAACATGCTCTGTGATAGGAAACTGTCTAGCCTTTCTATGCAACCAAGGAGATGTTTATAATTCCAAACATGCTCTGTAATAGTAACCTGTCCAGCCTTTCAGGGGACCAAGGGGCTGTTTATAATTCCAAATATGCTGTGTGATAGGAACCTGTCCAGCCTTTCAGGGGACCAAGGGGCTGTGTCTATCATCATCGCGACGGAGCCTACCTATCATGGCCAGCACGACGGTGGCAAAGTAGAAGGCGCCCGCGAACTTCCACTGAGGTCCTGCCTTGTGCGGTTTGTTCTCGATGATGACAATCTCAATCATGTGGTAGTCTTCATGGGAGATGTTGTACTTCCTTAGAAGGTTGTCCCGGACGTCTGCAAAGGTCGCAGAGAAAAGTTACTCATGACACGATATTTACACGAGGATTCATTTAACTGTGACGGTTGACGTATAAGAAGTTTGAGCCTCACTTGCACAATCCGGTAATATTCTTCACTATGAAGGTCTTTCTCTCTGGTAAGGTCCTTATCCCGAGTTACTAGTCTGTTAGATATGTATAACACAGTAAAATATAGTTTTGTACACGGTTTCCCTATCCATAAGTCTCCGCGTGGTTTGGATCAACTTTGACTTTAATAAAATCATTGATACGGAACGTACGGACTACCCAATCATAGGTATACAAATAAATGAACAAATAGAAACTAAAGCAACAATAACAGGAAAGAAAACCGTCACCAATTTAATTTTATTACACCTACCATTTATATAAATTTCTAGATGACTTGACTAAATAAAGGCTATCATTATTTTAACTAAATACCAAAATCAGAAAAATGTTAATTGTGATTACCGAACATTTTATAAAATGTTTTTCTTTCAATGAGTTTGATTGGACAATTTTTAATACCACTCCGTTAGTTGACACAATACCACGTGATTATGGACTCTAAAAGTGTACAGGGTTTAAATATCATAAGGACTATAACACCGTAAAGAGAAGGAGCTATAGATTTTGTTGACCACGATTTAATTATTGAAAAGAATGGTCTTTGTTTCTAACACAATGGCGTCAAACAATGTTGCTTTTATCAACAGTTCTAATTTAAGACAATAGCGATAGAGTACACTTCGTTTCCCATGAAAAGTAGCAGTCTTTTTTTACTAACTATACTATGGCTCTATCTTATAAACTATCCCATAGTGGAAACGTGCAATGCTACTTTTCAGGGTTAGCTAAGGACCCATAGTGGGAAATGACAACTTACTGGATAGGAACTCCCATCGCTTTCTTTCAGTTTCCGACTCAAGGGCGTCAAAGACAGCTGCTCCTATGAGCAGGTAGGTGAAGGTGCATACTACCAAGGACAGTGTCCTAACGTTCTGTCGTTTCATCGCAATGATTGCTGATTAATAGTCAACATGATCACAACTTTGGCTGTAAACAAGAGTTTCATCGCAATTATTGCTGTGAACAATAGTTTCCTTCAGCAGCCATAATTAAAGGATCAAAAACTAGACTCACAAACAATGAGTTAACTTTTTATGCCAAAGAAGAAAACATTTATTTGTTATTATTATTTTATTGAAGATGTTTTGGGGTCACACGAACATGTGTTCGGACTCTCTCCTCCTTCATATTGACCAACTGCATTGTAATTCTATTTTTAGCTACACGTGTCCTACTGCCGTAAATTCAAGTTTATTTTAGCCCTGTTTTATGATTTTATAATCATGGTACTTATTTTAATATTTAGTAGGAGTAGTTAAATAAGAAGCCAGGCTGATATGGTACGAGAATGTAATGAGGATGTTGAGTACATGAGATAGTAGAGGAAGCAAGACTGAGATGGTATGAGCGTGTAATGAGGATGTTGGAGTACATGAGATAGTAGAGGAAGCAAGACTGAGATGGTATGAGCTGTAATGAGGATGTTGGAGTACATGAGATAGTAGAGGAAGCAAGACTGAGATGGTATGAGCGTGTAATGAGGATGTTGGAGTACATGAGATAGTAGAGGAAGCAAGACTGAGATGGTATGAGCGTGTAATGAGGATGTTGGAGTACATGAGATAGTAGAGGAAGCAAGACTGAGATGGTATGAGCGTGTAATGAGGATGTTGGAGTACATGAGACAGTAGAGGAAGCAAGACTGAGATGGTATGGACATGTAATGAGGATGTTGGAGTACATGAGATAGTAGAGGAAGCAAGACTGAGATGGTATGGACATGTAATGAGGATGTTGGAGTACATGAGATAGTAGAGGAAGCAAGACTGAGATGGTATGAGCATGTAATGAGGATGTTGGAGTACATGAGATAGTAGAGGAAGCAAGACTGAGATGGTATGAGCGTGTAATGAGGATGTTGAAGTACATGAGATAGTAGAGGAAGCAAGACTGAGATGGTATGAGCGTGTAATGAGGATTGCGAAGTAGAGGATGCCAAATAAAATTATGGAAATAAAGTATGTAGGGAAAATGCAGCAATGTAGGCGAAGAACAGATAACAGAAAATGTGCACGTGAGAGAAAAAAAGAATGGAAGCAATTAAAGGAGGAAGAATGGTGGAAGGATGGAGGAAGATGGAGGTATTTTACTAAACTGACCCGGCCACACACATTATACTACTTTAAAATATATTCATATAGCTTCTGCAAAATAATAAATAACCAACTTAATCTGTAATAAAAATTTTAGATTCAAAATGTATCAAGTAGAGCATAATATCCGAGTAGTTGATATATTTTTGTTCGGACTGTACACAAAACTGAGTTTAGCACTAGTAAACAAATGATTGTTAATTTTCTTTTCACCGCGTCTTACTAAATGTTCAGATTATAGGCCTACGCACAACGTTAATTAATTATTCTTATTCTAATTTGACAAAACATGAATATATCAGGTATTTTTTTTTAGAGATAGCATGCTGTTCATTATTGGTGAAAAATAACATTATCAAATTACTGTAATGTTTAAAATCCCTTCAGTGAACAGGAGTAATTGTATTTAAATATCCTACAATTGGTCACTTATTACCCCCTCCACCATCAATATTAAGATATTTAGTCCAAATAAAAATTTCAACTCAGGTAATATCAATAATGTATAACACAACACATACCTTTAAAACTGGTTCTCTACACAGACACATTGTAGGATATATTTAAGAAACTATTTCACATTGTACCTCCCATTCCGACAGATAAATAGTCGACTAAACCACTAATTCAAACGGTTCTCAATAAACCTGAATAATCTACCATATGCCACGTCAGCATTGATCGGATAATGTGATGTTTTTACGTGAGAATACAATTGTGTTTTGAAATGAAACCACTCTCATTTATTGATCTCAACGCTCGGACTGAAAGGCGTGTCGCTAGCGACAGCTTCTGCTCATGCGCATTGACAACAACTATTTTGTTTAGTTTAAATTACCGTTAATTTACCTTATAGACTGATTCGTTTTAATGTAACCTGCATCGATGGGAACGTGGATTAATAATTGAAAAGATCATTAAGTTCGGCTAGTGGAAAGGTGTTGGTTTAAATCCCAGTTGCTGTATATAATAGTTTTAAAACAATAATGTTTTCCAACTCCTCCTCCACGCAGATGCGAGTACATTTACTCTAACTTCATCATATTAAAATTAGCATTATATATAAATTTTAAAGGTTCCCAACTGCAATGAACTGCCTGTGGTATAGGCAACCCCTCTAAAAACATGACAATAAAAGCGCTTGTCGGAACGGCAAAGATTTGTGCGAGTGTAATTTGAAACTGTTTAAGGCCAGTCTACAACCAACATACCCGCTTGTCGGACTCGCAACTACGCAATCGCAAATCCACTCGTAATTACGCTTTTATTAAATACAAAATAGACTGTCCACAATGAAAAGTCGTAAAACGTAATTCCAACCAATAGGAACACACATCAATGGTGACTATGAGAGTCAAATTCATATTAATGTTTTCAAATAAGAAATAAATATTTAAAAAATATTTAAATGGATAATTACACATGATTTTAATTGGAAATCCTGTATTCAATACTATACATTTCCAAGCTTTTTTGTCATAGACCAAATAACTTCAAATTATTTGATTTTAGTAGTCCATACATATGTTTTTTGATTGGCTGAACGCAAGCCAACGCAACTACATAAACGAATGAGATGGACAATATTCATCTCCTCCCGACAAGCTGGTCCAACAGTTCCGACATACGATTGTGTTTGCGTAAGCTATTGTAGACAGACAAAATTACGTTATTGCGTAGTTGCGAGTCCGACAAGCGGATGCGTTTGGTTGTAGACGGGCCATTAGAGCGCCACCTTTACTGTTGTATTATTATATATTATATATTTTAAATTATTACCGCCCTCTCAGGATTTAAAACAAGATCAATAAAGAAATAAGAAATACTTAGCATTTCTCTGAATAGAGGAACTCCACAAACAGAGCCTTTTAAAGATATCAGTTCAATAAACTTGAAATGATATGTTGAGAATGTTATTTAAATGTTAATTAAATTTCACAAACTTTCCAATAGCATGAATTAAAAATCAATAATCTTTAATACAAATAAGACTTGATGATGGTGAAAAATCACTGAAACATCATGACATCTTATAAAAGAAAAACTAAACCATATATAAAATAAGAAGGGAATAAAAATAATAAACAAGAAAATATAACTTTACTATTAATTTTTAATAAGATATTATGGTTATTTTTATTGTTTGACCTAAAATAGGTTTGTAAATTATTGGTCAAACACAGATCCAGCGGGGAAAAAAAAAAATCTAGCTAGAATTATACAAGATTTGTCTTAACATTGTTTGATTATTATATTATTATGAAATAAAATTAAGAATCACTAAAGCATGTAGACTAATGATTAAAATTAAAAATATATATTTATTAATTTAACAACATGTTATATATCTATCTCTTTATACGTAACCTTTTGGTAATTTAGTGTTATCACATAGTTCGATTTCACTGCTCGAGAGAAGATAAAGTAAACAAGAGCATGACTTTATAATGTAAAAGATGGCTGCTATCAATATTTTTGTGGTGGTTTCAGGGACAATATTTGTTTTATTTTTAATAGGTCTTCATAATTTTTTAACACAGCACGAAGAAAATAAATGCCAAATGACATACATGTTCGAGTATCCTCAGTTCGTTGTAAGTTTAGTCATTCAATAATAATTAATGCAATTTTATTTTCAAGTGTCTCAGAATACACTCAGAAGTGCCCGGTTTTTTCAAACAACTCTAGTTTTAAGGATACGGCCTAGACTGAGTTTAGGACTATTAGATCGATATTTTGAGGGCAATCTGCAAGTTTCAATGTCTCATATCCACGCTATGGACAATTGAGGGCAAGACACTAATACCAATAAATTATGTATTGTGGCCAAGAACAAATTTTATAAGCGCTTAAAAAAAACAGTGGACTCTGATATTTGCAAGTTCTTATTAAAAATGTTCTAACATTTATTTGGCTATCAAAAGCTTGTCACTTGATAGGTTTAATGAAAAGGGACCTAAAACTTTTTCTCTTAGAATCTAGCTATAGGCTATTCATAAAATTGACAAATTACACTTGGTAGTGCTAATTCTCTACCACTGAGCTATCCAGGATTCGACTCGTGCTCGAGGCGATTCTTCATTCCTATTTTAAAATATTCTCTGATAGATGTGTAGATATAATTGGTTATTATGAGTGATCCTAATTGACAATGGCTGTGTTCGAATAGTCAAGTGTACTTGACTTGATGACCTTACACTTGAGATCGAAGACTGCAACAGAATATTTGGACAGCAAAATGTCCTTTTCACACACATGAGTCCACAGTGCTGCTTCCTACCAATGATCTTAGAAACTACTTTATACACCATCTATGAGCCCGTGTTAGTGTAGGCCTCTTGCAGATTTGTGGTGACTTATTTTCACTGCACACGACAAATTATCCCAACTATCCAACACAACACAACACTACAAAACAACCGACATATTTAACGTACATTATAAAAGATCACATTACTCTACGAGCTATATCTCTAGCAGACGAAAAATTAAAGTTGATCAAACACCGCATTTACAGCATGTCAAGGGTAGCTTGCTGGACTGAAGGGCATGCGAGGGGCGCATTACCACACTTCGTGACTATTCGGACGGATCTGCGCTTGATCACTTGATTGCTAATGCGACTGTCAAGTGAACGTCAAAAGTCGACGGCGCGGGAAGTAGACTATTCGGATACAGCCAATATTTTACATGAAAATAATACACTTTAATGTACAATAAATGTGATTGTAGTAACGGTGACATAAGCCACCCCCGGATCACCGGAGGCTGTGAGATCAACGATAACTCAGAGCAGCCGATGATTTCCACACGTCCCTCACAGACTATGCCTTAAAATATGAGTGAAGAATGACTCTGGGCACAGGGCGATTCCTGGATAGCTCAGTGGTTAGAGCATTGGAGTTCTGAGCCAAATGTCCTGAGTTTGATTCCTGTGTCATTCTTTTTTTTTTTTTTTTCAAATTTACTAATTTTATACTGGATGTGGCTATTTCTTTGTAACCTTAAGATCATTTTGAATTTACAAGATTCACTATTCATGTAGCCTACAGTTAACTGTTACCTGCTTCGGTGGCCACATGGTCTAAGTTGTTACTCTCTTGTTAGATTAGACTGTCAATTACAGGGTGATTGCGGTTCGAATCCTGGTTGGGTGGTACCGAGGGTGGGTTTTTCCAAAATGGTTTTCCACTCTTTTCTTCACGCAAATGCAGGTACACTATAAATTCATCCTTCCTCATCCCTAACTCACTGGTGTAATTAGTAAGAATAAAGACTCGTTTCGGTGACCGCATGCTCTTAACGCGCTACTCTTGCAGTTGGCTAGACTGCCGATGACGAAGAGATTGAGGTTCGAATCCTGGTCAGGTGTACTGAGGTTTTTTTTTTCTTCCCAAAGTGTTTTTCACTCTCCCTCCACGCAAATACAGGTATGATTCCTATTAATATAACCTTCCTAATCCCTAAAACCATGATCATAATTAGTACATTTAAGCGTAGAACCTGAATGGGTAGTAAGACGTGGTACTAAAAGAACATACGCAAGAGTTACCTATCTCCGTATTAGAAAGGAGTTGAGGAATTGATCCAGTTTAAAAAAAACTAGAATTATCTGAAATCCCGAAGCAATTACATCCACCTAACACCCAAAATATTTTTGTTTTGTTTTTTTTCAGAAAATCTCGCTCCCTCCGGATGTTTTGGACGACTATCCGCGGTACGGTTTGTACGCATACGGCGAGGGACAACACACCGATAAGTTGAGGAAGATGAGTTTCAGTGGTATACCTGTCCTGTTCATACCTGGCAACAGTGGCTCGTATAAACAGGGTAGGTAGGACCTAGGAGCGTCGTTATACCGAACTATTATAACTGGGAATATGTCAACACCTCCTCTTTCATTGCTCCACCAGCCTATCAGCGTATTTACACTAATGGAATAGGTTTTAGGAAGGTCAAATTTATATAAAATGTACCCACATTGACGGAAGAGAGATAAACTATTTCGAGGTTGGAAAAAAAAGACACTCTCGTTATACCTGGATGGGATTCCGACCACTCCCAACAAGTAATCAGCAAACCTGACTAGGTGGGCCTGACGTATAGTCCTCGTGCCCACCTATGTGAGTCTTTGACTTTGATGGTCTGGGCTTGGGTGGTTGTGTTTGGCCTATATATCATTTTATTAGCACCGCGTCCTACTACCCGTTTGGGTTATACGTCTTTGTACTAATTATTCTAATGTGTTAGGGATGAGAAAGGTTTAATTTAGAGGAAGTGTACTCACATTTGTGTGTAGGGAGATTGGAGAACCATTTAGTAAAAACCAGCCTGAGTACATCCAACCGGGATTGACCCACAAGTCCCTGTCATCAGTAGCGCCTTAGATCATGCAGTCATCGAAGCAGGTTTGGCCTATAAGTCACTAATAACCTTTGCAGGCATAAATTGTTATTTTTTAAAATACTTCTTAATGAGGGGATTGGGCCAACCATATATTTAAAATTTGGAGCGATTCCTTTTGACGGTGATTCTTGAAGTCGGATTAAACCAATCTTTCACCATTTAAGTTTTTAATGAAAACTTATAAGCCAAGGATGTGCCAAAAAATTTTCATTGTGGGGAGTTTTTAATATGGGTTTGAAATTAGAACATAGAAATATGTATTCTTTTTGGATTGATTGATTTTACAGTTTGCATTTCTAAAATCCTCTTGTGTTGCCGCATAGAGTCTAAAGCGCTACTCTTGCGATAGACGGGGAGATTAATGTTCTAATATCAGTCGGGTGTAGTGACAGTGGTTTTTACTAAATGGTTACTCTTCATACAAATGTAGGTACATTTCCTCTATAATAAACCTTCCTTATTCTTAACCCATTAGAGTAATTATTACATAAACATATAATTATAACTCGAATGGGTAGTAAGACATGATGCTAAAAACATTTTAAGTCTACAATTGTGAGTTGTCATTGCATAGTTGACATACATCGCGTCAACGGGCTGTAAATGTAAAAAACCTCATCAAACCCAACAATAACAAGTCATAAATAACTATGTATAAGATAGGACCATAATGTAATCAGTCAAGGTAAGAGCGCTCCATTTCAGGGTGAACGCGGCGTACAAAGTAAATGTAGGCCCGCCCACACACATGAGTTTTCTTGACTCCCGCGCTTATACAGAAGTGTTGTGTGCCCCTTGTGTCCAGTTCGCTCTCTGGCGTCGGTGAGCCTCCGTAAAGCTATCAGCGCTCACACTCCTTACCACTTCGACTACTTCTCTGTGGACCTGAACGACGAATACTCGGCCCTGTTTGGAGGAGTGCTCAAGGAGCAGACGGAGTTTGTCCACCTCGGCATCAAGAGGATCCAGGAGCTTTACAATAATGGCTCCGTCCCGCGCTCGGTAGTACTCGTTGGACATTCTATGGTGAGTAACGATGGGGCCTAGCTATTTTTTAAGATACATACCTAATAACGCCATTTCCTTACGGTTCAAAACACAACTTGGTACTTAATCCATCCTCACTAACTTTCTCCACACTCCCTATCCTTGCATACTCCCTTCTCTTCAACAACATCCATACACCCAGTCATACATGCTCTTTTATTATTAAAACTCTCAATGTTTCTCTTTTCCACACATTCCTCTACAACATTTAGCCACACCTTACATCGCTTACCCCTTCCTTTTGATCCACACACTCTACCTTCATATATTGGCTTCATCACTCATCCTCTCAACAAGCCCAACCCAAAGTAAGATGACTCTATAACACTGCCCTAATGGATTCCCTTTCAAACCGTACTCCTTCAGCATTTAACCCGGATGGGTAGTAAGATGTTGGAAATTTGACCCAAAATTAAAATTGCTCAAAACATGCACTTATATATGCAAAAAAATGTATATAATATATATATATAATATATAGAGAGTCAGACTAGCATAAAAAAAAATGTTAATAATCTACCAAGCATTAAATATGAGCTGAAACTAAAAATATGAACTGTCATAAATATCTGGGCCCTGGCACTAAATATCCAATTGACTGCCTTAAAATGCTCCGATACAGAATACTTCGTAGGGAGCTCCTTTGACATTGATATTTGAATACATTTGTCAACCAAAACAACCAATATTGGTTGTGAATAATAGAAAAGTGTATAGTTAAAATGATTATATAGTAACCATATATTTTTATAATATTGTAGTTGTCTTTTTTATTTGTAGTCGGAGTTGGTGCATTTTAACGACTTCACCTCCACAGCCTCGATTGAACCATCTCCTTTTTTTGCATGGTGTTGGGTGTATCGTTTTAAATAAGACTAGAAATTGATGTGCATGCAAGATAGACACACCGATCTTTTGACTTGACTTGGCCATGTTGTGTCGCCAGGGCGGGATGGTAGCCAAAGGCCTGTTCCTACAACCCGCGTTCAATAGCCGTCTGGTGAACGTGATTATCACGCTTGCTACGCCGCACAAACAGCCCGTGCTGGCCTTGGATCCTCATATTGTGGCGTACTACCGCCGAGTAAACGCCTTCTGGGAGGCGGAGCGATCATCGCCGGGTGGCGCGGTGAGGCACGTCACCTTCGTTTCCATTGGTGGAGGCCACAGGGACCTCCTGGTGCGCTCGGCACTGACCTACGCCAAGGAGGCGGACGTCAATGTATTGGTCAGTAGTTCACACACTTTATTGATAAGGATCCTAGCAAGTAAAAATATTCCCATGTAACCCATTTCGAAGTAGGCATGGTCCAGGCGCTACTATCGCAGTAGACTAGACTGTCGAAGACGAGGAGATCATGGTTCGATCCCAGTCAGGTGTATTGGGGGTGCTTTTTCCTCTCTCTCCACTCTCCACTCTCTCCACACAAGTGTGGAGTCAAACAGTAAAAAAGTGTCGGAGTTGAAGGCTTGGCTTATCAACTCCACAGACCTGGTTTATACTTCCCAAGATAGCAGGTTCAAGGCCTCGATTGGGGTATGTGACTGGAGAGAGCTTAGGAAACACTACCCTTATGGCTCCAAGCAAAGTCTTCCTTGGGTGATGTTGCAGAGCACTGCCGTACCGGCGGTATGGCTCTCCACCGACCACTTATGCGCCGTGTGGTGCAAGGAGCTGGTGATGGTCCTCGCCAGTGGCCTGTTTGACATTGTCGACGTCACCACCAAGCAGATCTCTGCGAACGCCACGCTCAGGAGGGAAGTGTTTCATTACCACCTGATGCACGTGAGTTGTGAATATTGTCATCCTCCTTCCTGGTTCAGAGACTTGGTCGCAGTGTCTCAGAGTAGAATACAGTCTGCGCTTTGACATGCTTGGTCGCAGTGTCTCAGAGTAGACTACAATCTGCACCTTGACATTCTCAGGAGCTCCATGGTGCTGTTTACCCACCTCACTGATCCTCTTGTTGGAATCCTGGCTAGATGAGTTAAGATCAAGGGTTCAGTGGCTTACACTCAACCACAATCGGAACATTGGAAGATATGTATAAAAAGATTACGTCTAAATTTTTCATTTATAAATTTGAGTTATTGCCTAATGGCTTGTAAATGTTTGACAAGACAGTGTAGAAACACTGTCTTACTGTACGTCATTCATACATTTATAATATTTGACTATAATCACAATAAGACTGTCATAATAGCCGGATAATAAACATTTCTACTTCTTATCCAATGTTCTTTGGTGCAGGGAAATATCTTTTTATAATGGGAACTTTGATTGGTTATAAGAATATTAAGTAAATAACTGGTAATAGTGCAGTTGATACTATTTTTTTTCTAGCAATTTCAGGCAAAAAATGAAGTCTCCTATTTAATAAAAACTTGTATAAGCTCTATATTTTTAATGCTCGTTAAAACCAACCTAATTGACAATTATTCGCATATAAAATACCAAATACTCAACTTTGCAAAAAATACCAAGTTTAGTTTCATTCCCTGTGTTTAAAATATTTTAAAAAATGTTACAATTATCTTTAAAAAATCTTTGATATTCATTTTAATGCACTAGTATCTAACACCTTAGTTCAGCCGGTAACGTGTCTACCTACTGAGATAAGGGTCCCGAGTTCGATTCCAGACATGGCAGAAACATGTATTATTGGGGAAATGTGGGTTCACCCCTTCACGGTGATGAATTAATGGCCGGGGACTGGATGTTGTGCCTGTCCTAGACTTGTTATATTATAAGGCATATGAAGCTAGGACAGGCCTAGCAAGCCGGTAGTGGAAAATATACAAGAGCTTGAATAAAAAACTGACCACAGGCTGGAAACAGTGATGGATGTAAAAATAAAGTAAGGTTTTAATGTGTTAGTAAAACACGTCTCACGATATTTCAATGGCTCTAATACTCAACTACCCTTGGACTATTCATCGTGGATTCCTCCATCGCTGGAGCCAATGATTGGTGTGTTTCTGATTGTAATCTGTTCTACGCCAGCGGACTGCGAGCAAGCGTTTGACAGCCTCGTTCCATCCACCTGTGATCCCTGTGAACCCCCGGGGCGACTGGCGAGAAAACCTGGACCGTCAGTTGACCGTCAAGGAGTCACACGGAGTCAAGTCTCCCCTCTACCAGATGATACGACTGTTGGATGACCCCAAACATGCCCGGCTCGTGGTCGAAGCTATCAACGTAGAGAACAAGGACTGGGTGTTCGCCTGCACGGCCAGCTTGGTGTACGGCAATGTTCGGATGTGGTGCGTTAGACATTTGTTGGGATTATTTCTCCAGCGTACGTATAATTTTCTAGCCGTTTGGACAAACCTTCAGAAACATTATAGGTCAATTATTTAAATTAGATAAAGTTGTTTAAGTACTTGAAAATTTGAAGGAATTTTGGGTTTTGTGCGGAAAATTCTGAGTTTAATTAACTCTGGTGGGTAGAAATAGTCTCTCAATATTGCAAAAAAATGTTGGTCTTAAAAATGTATCTTTGTATTTATAGTATATGCATGGATATATTACAAAAGTTCAACTTGAAATATTTATAGTGTAATTAATATATTTCTCTATTACTCAAACTAGAAAAAAAAAGCTATGTTTTAATTCAAACCCGATCCGAAGTTTAAAATGACTTCTCCCACAGCCCTAAAATAAAGGGGTGAGGCGGGGGGGGGGGTTCAAATTAAGGAGTTATCCATAAACCACCTTGTTTGCCCTCCCTTTACTGCCCTCATGTAACACCAGCCTGGACCTTCCTCACCTGTGTTACTGTGTTACATACCTTTTCACATTAGGAATGAACGTCATTATTTCATAGGGAAGCTCTTGCGGCTGTAATACAACCCAGACTCGAATGTTATTTATAAGAATGTTTACTAATGGTGAAGACATAAACACTAAGACTAGTGTTTCAATATTACAATTTAAGTATAAATTCTGTGTGATGTACCACCCTTCCCTCCCCTCCCCCCTTCTCAACTGTGTTTTGTGGTTTATGGATGACCCCTAGGATTTAAAATAATCCCTGAAGCGACAGTACCCTCAGAGCTACAGTATCCTCAGAGTGACAGTACCCTCAGAGTGACAGTACCCTCAGAGCGACAGTACCCTCAGAGCGACAGTACCCTCAGAGCGACAGTACCCTCAGAGCGACAGTACCCTCAGAGCGACAGTACCCTCAGAGCGACAGTACCCTCAGAGCGACAGTACCCTCAGAGCGACAGTATCCTCAGAGTGACAGTACCCTCAGAGTGACAGTATCCTCAGAGTGACAGTACCCTCAGAGTGACAGTACCCTCAGAGCGACAGTATCTTCAGAGCGACAGTATCCTCAGAGCGACAGTACCCTCAGAGTGACAGTACCCTCAGAGCGACAGTACCCTCAGAGCTACAGTATCCTCAGAGTGACAGTACCCTCAGAGTGACAGTACCCTCAGAGTGACAGTACCCTCAGAGCGACAGTACCCTCAGAGCTACAGTATCCTCAGAGTGACAGTACCCTCAGAGTGACAGTACCCTCAGAGTGACAGTACCCTCAGAGCGACAGTACCCTCAGAGCTACAGTATCCTCAGAGTGACAGTACCCTCAGAGCGACAGTACCCTCAGAGCGACAGTACCCTCAGAGCGACAGTACCCTCAGAGCGACAGTACCCTCAGAGCTACAGTATCCTCAGAGTGACAGTACCCTCAGAGTGACAGTATCCTCAGAGTGACAGTACCCTCAGAGTGACAGTACCCTCAGAGCGACAGTACCCTCAGAGCGACAGTACCCTCAGAGCGACAGTACCCTCAGAGCGACAGTACCCTCAGAGCGACAGTACCCTCAGAGCGACAGTACCCTCAGAGCGACAGTATCTTCAGAGCGACAGTATCCTCAGAGCGACAGTACCCTCAGAGTGACAGTACCCTCAGAGCTACAGTACCCTCAGAGCTACAGTATCCAAGTGTAGAATGTTGGTTCCCCTGTGACAATGTCGTTCTGTTTCCAGCGAGTCTGGGGTGAATCTCTCCAATCAGAGCACCATCTCTCCCTCCAGGAGATACCGCAGGAAGATGATTGGCCTTGACCTTGAGGTCCTCAGACTGCAGACATTCACGCACGTCGTGCTACAGGTCCTTCCCACCAGCGAGCCGGTACGCAACACTCTCAACGTGTGATTATTTTATCTGATGTTTAATGTTGAAACAAACAACAGACAGGTTGAACCCATTATTTTACAAATTCAAACCTTAGAAATATTTCGTTAATCATACCTGCTTTGGTGCCCGCATTGTCCAAGGTGTCACTCTCGCGATAGACTGGACTGCCATTGGCACGGAGATCAGGGTTCGGATCCTGGTTTGGTGTACTGAGGGTGGTCTTCCACTCTTGCTGCACACAATTGCTGGTGCACTTACTCTAAATTTAATCTTCTTCATACTTAACAAATTAGTGTAATTAATTCATAAGTGTATATCAGGTAGTAAGATGCGACACAAAAAAAACCCCAACCAAATATTATTTACAAGAGGTTAACTTTACATTAATAACTCCTGAAAATAGAAATAGCAACTAAATGTTATTTTTAAAGTTGTGCGATTGGTCATTGGTCTCATTTTTCACTTCAGGTTGAGTTCAAATCGAGTTTGAATGAATTAATCGAGTCTTGTTTGAGTTTTAGTAAAATATATCAATATTTTATATTAGAGATATTTCAAATTAAGTTGCCCATGTTTTTTTCTTTTGATCAAACAAAAGGAAATATTGAGGGACCTTTTAGTTATGAAATAGTATCTTAAAATGTAATCAAATAAATCAAACTAAAAATTTCCAATATAAAATTGTTATATTTGTAAGAAGGTCCAGACAATGTGACTGTTACAAGACAAACACAGTTCACACTTTACACTGCTGCCACTGGACAGAGAGGTAATGGCTCGTCACCGCCCAATCCTCCGACATAGGATTTATTCTATCAGAACTCATCAGGACCAATACAACTTGATAAAAGAAGGGGGGAAAAAATCACAAAAATAGATAAAAGAAATTGGTCTCTTCTTCCAAATCTAACAAACCTTACCTCAAAAAGAGAAAATAGGTTCTCCTTAAAGAGGTATATTATATATTCACAACCAATATACAATTTAAAACTCAAAGAATACTCGAATATTTTGAGTTGGGGGGACGAAATGTCAATTTGGACCTGAGCCAATAACGAGAGCTTGCACACCATTAATTTTGCTAAAATTTGACTTCAAACTTTAGTTTTCGTTTCATAGTTAATCTGTCTTGTACTCAAGATCGCTTAAGTCCTCTTTACAATATCATTATTTCTAGTTTAATTATTTTGAAGCTAAAAAATACATATTTTATTCAGTTCCAGCTGAACGTAGACGTTCATTCCGTGGCCCGCCAGCTCACGTTCCCAGCCCCTCGTTGGCTTCTGTTTCCCTCACGGCACGTCATCCTACCATCGACGGACGAGGGGGCCGTCCACTACAAAATCACTCTAACCGGCTTCGAACACTCTTGGCAAGCGTTCAGATTGTACGTGGAACCTCTGGCGTGCAAAAGGGCACTCCACCATGCTGTTGCGCTCTTCAAAGTGCCGTGGAGGCGTGAGGACATGCTCGCTTACATCACGTAAGTCAGTGTGAGATTGCTTGCGATGACCTCCTCATCTTATTCTCTTTGGATTCTGCTCCGTATGGGATTATATGTCTGGGGGCAGTGGGCACACACACCAACATTTCGTGGGGTAGGTGAGTTTTTATGAACTTTTGCAAGCACATTTAAACGGCTTTGATATCGGGTTTAAAATTTAAAGGATCAGAATCAAGAAATTAAGGTCAATATTTAATGCTTGTAGTTTAATATCGGTAAAATCTCGAATCCAAATCTTTAATTTTGTGTGAAATCCAAATTTGAATTCTCAAGTCATTAAATACGTACACTTTATAGTTAAAAAATGAAAAATACTTCAGAACCAAACTGAACCAAAGTTTTGTTTAGGCTTCTTGTCACTGATAAATTATGTTTTGTTTATCATATTTATTAAGTTATAAAAATCAAAGTGAACACTTTTTAGTAAATTTGCTTTATCAATTCAATTCTGTCCTATTTTAGTCATTTTGCTACGCTCCTAACTAAACAACTCTATATAATTACTTTTACCAATTGCTTAAAATTATTATATCAAGTCAAGGTCTTGATGTTGTGTTTGATATGTTTTTTTGAGATTTTTACGGATCTCGAATACTGTAGGATTGGAGGATTCCAGCGTACCCTTAAAGTGTAAGGAAGTGCTGTGTAGATCACACTTCACACCCATAGTAACGTGTGCAGCGGAGACCTGGACTTTGGATAAAAGAAAACAAGGAAAGTGGAGTTTTGAGGAGCATGCTAGCTGTCACCAGAAGAGATGGGAGGAATAGATAGAAAGTGTGAAAGTGAGAGGAGAGGGGAAGAGAGTGTAAGGACAGAGGAAGACGGAGGCATTTTACTGAACAGACCCGGCCACAGGTTGGAAACTGTTGTTGATGATGATGATGATGATGATGATGATGAGTGTATCACCTCTACTTGTAATCTGCGAGAGCGGAAATGTTGATAGCTCTAGTTGTGTATTGTGTCCCCAGGGAGAATGCGACGGAGACGCTCCACCTGCGACTGCAGACTCTGAAAATACACCACAGCCAAGCTCCCATCAGCCCCTTTGTGGAACTGACGCTGGACCCTGCATGCCGCTATTCCGTCAGGTGAGATGGAGCTCGTTGCGGGAACTTTAAAAAGGATGGACATTAAGGAAGCCTTATGGTCAATATGATGCTCACCAATGTAACCCCCTTTTAATTGTACACCCCCCCCCTCCCTTTTGCTAATTCTGCAGCTGTTTTGGTCACTACAAATAGCTAAAATATTCAATTTATTTTTAATGATTACCATTCTGAGCTGCTACATCTTAATATTAATATTAAAATATCTTAAGTAATTGAATTGCGTGTTGTGATGGTGGCTGAATTTATCGAATCGGAATGAAATTTTACATAAAGATTGTACAGTTAAATGTTCTTTGAATGATTTTAATATATAAAATTACATAAATATCCACAATGTAATATTTTTCAAGCATGAAACAACTAACAAAAAAAATTAAAACTTATATTTGGCTTCTCTTTGTATTGTGAATGTGTACTCCCCCCCCCCCCCCACACTAATATTTGTTGTTAGGAGGGTGGCAAGTCCACGTTTTCATTTCGAAGCAAAGTCAAATTGAATATTATGAGATACTTCTGAATATTTCAAAAAAATTTATGTTGGATAAAAAATATTATTGTTTGCAAAGTCTGTAAATTTAGTTATTAAATATAATTTAAAAAATGCTATATTTCAAACACAATTATTATAGTGCACATTAAAATGATAACTTAAGTTATTATCACAAAATGTAATTTAATTATTTCAAGGTTGTTTTTTTTTACTCTAACACTACTTTGGGATGGACATAAAAATAAACATAATTGTGTGTTTTAACTTTATTTTTATTTTTTTGACAAAGCATCATAGTTGTCGAATCTAAAATTTTACTCTCAAATTGAAGTGGAAGTGAACAAATATTTGAAGGGAAGTAGAAAGTTTTGCTCACCCCTAATTGTTGTTAACCCTGCCGATGTTGCTGGTGTGTCGCAGTCTCGAGTTCTCCGTGGTGGACAGCCTGGGACAGCTGGTCCGGTTCTATTGCCCCATGTTGTGGAGCTATGTCGTGGTCATCCTCATCCTCACCGTGAGGAGACAGCTGAGGAGTGCCGAGGACACGGGGGTCTGCGTCATGTTCCACTCTGCCTTGGCCACCGGAGCTAGGCCCTACTATGTTCTGCCGGCGGTCAAGATATTGGCTCACCTCGTGGGGTGAGTCTGGACCGATTAGATAGAGTATTGGAGAGCAAAGACTCCAACAGACTAGGTACTTTGTTAACGAGACTAATTTTGGCTGATCTTTATTAATGTTTTAAAGTTATTCTAATATATCTTTATAAGGAAAACCTCTTTTTGCTTTTTATATTTGTCAGAAGGTACAAGAAAGGTGGATAGAAACAAATAAAAGAAAGGGAACAAAATATGGCTTTTACAATGAAAAGAACACAATTCACACTTTACACTGCTGGCACTGGACAAAAGAGTGATGGCTGCCTCTTATAAAATTGATCGTTACCGCTCAATCCCCCGACCTAAGTTTCATTCTATCGGAACTCATCAGAGAGGAGTATGAAACTCACAACACAACTTCCTAAACGAGGAAACCAAAAGGGAGATAAAGGAAATTGGTAAAGAATAGTAAGGACCCTTAGAGGAACATGTAAAGTGTGAACCAAGTTCTTCTTTTGATTGTAACAGCCATATTGGGTTTGTCCCCTTTATATGTTTCTGTCCACCTTTCTGGACCTTCATTCAAATATATACGACTTTTTACACTGGAATTTAACCTTTGATTCAAATGAATCCAATAAATCTATTTACCACAAATCAAAGGTTTTGAGCTAAATCTCCTCTTGAGATAATGAAATGCGTTCGGACCGACAGGAGCGTGGCAGGGTCGGAGCTTGTCGGCAGGAAGGGACAATTCCTGATTCCGGACGCTATACTCCTGAGGGAAGACGGTCAGGACTTCTTGCTGCTCCCGGTGATACTGTACTGTGTTGCGTTCTTCATGGTTTACCTCCTGGGTCTCGGATGCTGGGCTTCTGTCATCTTCAGCGGTCACGCCACACACAAGATGGCTATCAGGTTAGATCCCTTCACTCAGGACTTGCGTTCGAGCGCATATTGAGAAGCTAGAGGAGAAAACTCCATTCTCTCCTTTTTCTTCCAAGCAGACCTAGTGACCCTAGTCAGTCATGTCTATGTAAACAATAATTGAATGTAATATTAGTAGCACGTTGTCCAGTCTTACGGAGAGTGTGTACAACTTGCCCTTCTATCCTCTTTCAAGGTTTCATTTAAAATAACCGTTGGTGCCAGTTTTTACTTGTATGTTATATCTGAACAAGTTTCTACTCCAGTATCACCAAGGTAAGTGTGCTGGCTATCCCTCCTAATTTTAACTGTAAACTTAATGGCCTGGTGGTCTAGGGGTAAGGTGTCAGACTCTTGTATTGGGGGTCCGGGGTTCTTTCCTAGGTCCCGCACAGATTTATCTGATTGCCAAACCCTTCCTTCACCTCTGACAAGACATCTTGTGAATGTGGGGAATGCCAGGCCTCCACCGTGGTTCGGATTCCACGTTAAACTGTAGGTCCTCCATTTCATCTCACAACCACCCTACCATTATACATTAGCATAAGTGCGTATAACCCGAACGGGTAGTAAGATGCGGGGCTAATAATAACTTTAAACTTAATTATTAAATTCAATAATGTAACTTTAAAATAATACGGTGTACTTTATTTTTATCTAAACTTTTCTGTTTACCTTAATGCACTTAATGGATCGTTTTTAAACTAGAAATAGCGTTATTTGACAACAACAATAACTTAGACTTTGCTTTGAATGTTTCAAGTTTTACTTCCCATTTAAAATTTACCGAGTTGCATTCGCCTACTATCCATAAAGATTTGAAGATATGAAGGCCCCATCCTTACCAACACATTCCTACTCAATCCTAGATACATCCTAAGCTGGAAAACGTTTCTTGTCCGCTACAAACAAAGGATCGTTGTTTGTAGGTTCTTGGCCAAGACGGTCACAGGTACGGTGACCGTCTCCGAGTGGTTCCTCTCCGGTCTGGGGAAGCTGCCGTCGGCAGTGGCTGCCTTCCTTGTCGCCCTGTGCTACAGCACCTGTGGGGCCCTTAGCCTGGGAGTCGGCACCACCTTCTTCTTTCTCAAGGTCACAGGGGAAATGTTTTAAAATAAGTGAACGGATGGGTTGAGTTGTACCACATCCGTTTTCATGAATGTGGATCTTCGTTTCACTCACAGATCTCGAATCCAAATCTTAAAAAAAAGTTATGAGCATATTTTAATAGTAACTTAGTTTATGAGTTAAAATGAAACATGTTATTACGTTTGCAATTGAATGATTTATAAATTTTACTTTCCATCCATCGCTGTTTCCAGCCTGTGGTCAGTTTCTTATTCAAGCTCTTGTATATTCTCCACTACCGGCCTGATAGGTCTCTCATAGCTTCATATACCTTATAATATAACTTAACACTAGGACAGACACAACATCCAGCCCCCAGCCGTTAATTCATCATTGTGAAAGGGTAAACCCACTTTTAACCAATGATACATTTTTAAACCATGCCGTGAATCGAACCCGCGACCTTTAGCTCAGTATAAAGACACTCTATCAACTGAGTTTAAGGTGTCGGGTAGTAATTTAACATTTAAATATATATAATGACAATTAAATTAATACTCGTTTTATGTTCCATTCTGAGCTGTTTTAATAATCAATATTTATATGAAAGAACTACATGTTGTGATAATCTTGATGTATCAATTTAGAACAAAGGGCAAAAAAGGGATGTGTCATGACCCGATATTACAGGGTGCATCACCTGGGGGATGCAGGAAAGATGGACGGGGACAGAGAGAGATAGAGAGGAGTAACCACTGCAGGATAGGATAGAAGTGGTATGGACGTGTGAAGAGGACAGAAGTAGATGGAGAAGCTTATGTTCGAGACAGACCCTGCCAGTGGTGGGAAACTGTTCATGTTGGTTACAAACAATTACTGTGCAGTGAAAAAAAAAATTATAAACACAATATATTTTTTCAAAGCATAAAACAACTAACCAAAAATATCCAAACTTTGATTCGGCTCTGGGAATACTCCGTATTCTGCTTCGACTTCGTTTCAACTTGAAAGATAGTACTTTGCACAACCCAACGATTTGCATGCGGTATACCAAGTCTCTGAATCTAGGTGTCGGACTAGAGACATGGCGGTGCTCTTTGTACTGACTTATATAACGTGTCGGACTAGAGACATGGCGGTGCTCTTTGTACTGACTTATATAACGTGTCGGACTAGAGACATGGCGGTGCTCTTTGTACTGACTTATATAACATGTCGGACTAGAGACATGGCGGTGCTCTTTGTACTGACTTATATAACGTGTCGGACTAGAGACATGGCGGTTCTCTTTGTACTGACTTATATAACGTGTCGGACTAGAGACATGGCGGTTCTCTTTGTACTGACTTATATAACATGTCGGACTAGAGACATGGCGGTGCTCTTTGTACTGACTTATATAACGTGTCGGACTAGAGACATGGCGGTGCTCTTTGTACTGACTTATATAACATGTCGGACTAGAGACATGGCGGTGCTCTTTGTACTGACTTATATAACGTGTCGGACTAGAGACATGGCGGTGCTCTTTGTACTGACTTATATAACGTGTCGGACTAGAGACATGGCGGTGCTCTTTGTACTGACTTATATAACATGTCGGACTAGAGACATGGCGGTGCTCTTTGTACTGACTTATATAACGTGTCGGACTAGAGACATGGCGGTGCTCTTTGTACTGACTTATATAACATGTCGGACTAGAGACATGGCGGTGCTCTTTGTACTGACTTATATAACGTGTCGGACTAGAGACATGGCGGTGCTCTTTGTACTGACTTATATAACGTGTCGGACTAGAGACATGGCGGTGCTCTTTGTACTGACTTATATAACGTGTCGGACTAGAGACATGGCGGTGCTCTTTGTACTGACTTATATAACGTGTCGGACTAGAGACATGGCGGTGCTCTTTGTACTGACTTATATAACGTGTCGGACTAGAGACATGGCGGTGCTCTTTGTACTGACTTATATAACGTGTCGGACTAGAGACATGGCGGTGCTCTTTGTACTGACTTATATAACATGTCGGACTAGAGACATGGCGGTGCTCTTTGTACTGACTTATATAACGTGTCGGACTAGAGACATGGCGGTGCTCTTTGTACTGACTTATATAACGTGTCGGACTAGAGACATGGCGGTTCTCTTTGTACTGACTTATATAACGTGTCGGACTAGAGACATGGCGGTGCTCTTTGTACTGACTTATATAACATGTCGGACTAGAGACATGGCGGTGCTCTTTGTACTGACTTATATAACGTGTCGGACTAGAGACATGGCGGTTCTCTTTGTACTGACTTATATAACATGTCGGACTAGAGACATGGCGGTGCTCTTTGTACTGACTTATATAACATGTCGGACTAGAGACATGGCGGTGCTCTTTGTACTGACTTATATAACGTGTCGGACTAGAGACATGGCGGTGCTCTTTGTACTGACTTATATAACATGTCGGACTAGAGACATGGCGGTGCTCTTTGTACTGACTTATATAACATGTCGGACTAGAGACATGGCGGTGCTCTTTGTACTGACTTATATAACATGTCGGACTAGAGACATGGCGGTGCTCTTTGTACTGACTTATATAACGTGTCGGACTAGAGACATGGCGGTTCTCTTTGTACTGACTTATATAACATGTCGGACTAGAGACATGGCGGTGCTCTTTGTACTGACTTATATAACGTGTCGGACTAGAGACATGGCGGTGCTCTTTGTACTGACTTATATAACGTGTCGGACTAGAGACATGGCGGTTCTCTTTGTACTGACTTATATAACGTGTCGGACTAGAGACATGGCGGTGCTCTTTGTACTGACTTATATAACGTGTCGGACTAGAGACATGGCGGTGCTCTTTGTACTGACTTATATAACGTGTCGGACTAGAGACATGGCGGTGCTCTTTGTACTGACTTATATAACGTGTCGGACTAGAGACATGGCGGTGCTCTTTGTACTGACTTATATAACGTGTCGGACTAGAGACATGGCGGTGCTCTTTGTACTGACTTATATAACATGTCGGACTAGAGACATGGCGGTGCTCTTTGTACTGACTTATATAACGTGTCGGACTAGAGACATGGCGGTGCTCTTTGTACTGACTTATATAACGTGTCGGACTAGAGACATGGCGGTGCTCTTTGTACTGACTTATATAACGTGTCGGACTAGAGACATGGCGGTGCTCCTTGTACTGACTTATATAACGTGTCGGACTAGAGACATGGCGGTGCTCTTTGTACTGACTTATATAACGTGTCGGACTAGAGACATGGCGGTGCTCTTTGTACTGACTTATATAACGTGTCGGACTAGAGACATGGCGGTGCTCTTTGTACTGACTTATATAACGTGTCGGACTAGAGACATGGCGGTGACCTTGATGTACCATCACAGAGCCATAAATAGACTCTCTTGTTGCAGCTGTGTAAAATGTACGACGATTACTTGGAGGAACTCTTCAAGATCTCGATACAATTCCTCTTGAAGAAGAAGCGAGGTAGGAACGAGAGTAAGAAGGAGACGGACCAAGACAACGGTGATAAAGAGGGAGCAAAACAGACCGAACCTGAAGAGGACAGAGAGAAAGACGAGACTGAAGTGGGTTCCTCGGAGTCGTGTCCAGCTCCTAGCAGTACAACTGACAAACCAGGTGAGAGTAGTCACACGTAGTCGGGCAGAATTAAGCACACTCCATTGACAGCGCCCTCCTCGGGTCTTCCGTTGCGTAGCTGGCAAGACAGGGGGCGCACAAAGCCTCGAATCCTACAGTATTACAGAGATTATAGATTCTTAAAATTATCAAAAAAGTATCTCGAATACAATTATAAAGATCTTGACCTTGATATTCATTCATGTAGAGGGAGGGTGAAAAACCATTTAGGATAAACCACCCGGCCAGGATTCAAACCCCAATGTCCTCGTCTTTGGCAGTCCAGTCTACTGTGAGAGTGACTCCTTAGACAATGTGGCCACTTGCTTAAGTGTTAATTCATAAATGAGCGTAGTTATATAAATACGCGCAGATCTTTTACAAGACTTTATCCCACTCAAAGTAGCTGCCATGTGCATGACCTTATAAGTAGAAACATCAGTTTTTATCAATGTGTGAAATATTTACAATTTTATATATTACAAAATTAAATTAAATTTTAATGAAATTGAGAAACTATCCTCGAGATTTTACAAACATAATAATGATTTATGGTAGCCCGCAGTAAACTCTTTTCAAATCGATAGTGCCATATTCTTTCATTTGTGTTCAGTTCTGTTTTGTTTGGAACACAAGTTTTCATGCCATTTTGTTGACTTTTACTAGCACACAACATGGTTTGTACTTGTGTTTCAAGTTGTGTAGGAAAGGATATGACAGTTACATTGACACAAGAAATAAAATTTTATCAATAGCTGCCTGCATCTGTAAATTGACGAAATTATGTAAAATAAAAATATACTGAAATTACCATTTAAAAACTTATAAAATCTAGGAAAAAAATTTCACTGAAAACAGGTGTGCCAACTTATAAGAAATGGTCATAGTGTAATCAGTCAAGGTAAGACTGCTACCTTGCAGAATAAATGGAGTGTACTTGTATGTTCCAGAAGATGGCCCCGCGTCACGTACAGATCTGGGGTCTGCCGTTGTGTCTGCACCCCCCCCTTCTAGAACGAGAAGCGGAGAAGACACTTCTAAAACTGTGATGAGCCGTCATGAAGGGTACGAGGATTCCACTCTTTCACAACTTCACTTTAACTTCACACTCCTCCTCCTGTGGCTTGCTGGGACAGTGGTTCATATCCCTTGTGTGCTGGTGTGGGCGCATAATTTCAGGTAATTCTAGTAGCAAAGCCGAGGAGAATAATATTCCTAAAGCCAAATCAAATTTTGAATGTTAAAATAAAAAGTTTAATGTTTCATGGTAGCTATAAAATTTAAGGTATTAAATATAATTTTCAAAATGTTATATTATATGTGTACAAAGCTTCAAAACTTTGACTTTGCTTAAAAATAAATATCAGCTTCGACCTCCCTTCAAAAAAATTCTGGCTTAGACAATTATGAAGCTTTGCCAATAAAAATATTGGCAGCTAAAATATCCAATTTATGTTCAATTAATGCCGTCCTGTGCCGCTATTTACATCACAAGTTAATATTCATATTAAAAAACCTCAAGTTATAGAATTGCCAGTTGTGATAGTAACTTGATTCATCAGATTACAATGGAATATAACTTAACAAACAATTGTGCAACAACACATTTTCTAATTTATTTTAGTGTTTGGAAGTTAAATAAATAAGTATGGTTAATTATTTTCTCAAGCATAAAAAAATAATTTAAAAAAATTTGAACTTCGGATCAGCTTGCAAGAATATTCTAAATATGTGATTTGGGCTTATTTTGAATTGGAAAAGTGGATTTTGGGGCACCCCTAATTGCAAATATGTTTAACATAATTTGTATTAAGTTGATAAATCAAGTTATCATCACATGTTATTTAATTATTTTAGAATATTTGGCAAATGAACGTTAATTTGTGATGTAATGTTTGTCTATGCTCTAAGTTTCCCTATTTGTTGCACTTTGGCACGGCTTGTAAAATAGGTCCGCGGTGAAATCACTCAAGGCAAGACTGCCAACTTTCAGGATAAACAAGGGGTACATCACAACTCAAAATGACTTTTTCTTTTCCTGATTTTGTCCTTTATATAATACTACCCTTTACTTGTTCCTCTAAATGTCTTATCATTCTTTACAATTTTACCTTTTCTCCCTTTTTTTGTTTCGACTTTTAGTAAGTTGTGTTGCGCGTTTCACACTCCCTCTTGATGAGTTCCGATAGAATGAAACCTAGGTCAGGGGATTGGGTGGTAACGATTGTCTTCAAGAGGCAACCATTACCCCTTTGTCCCGTGGCAGCAGTGTAAAGTGTGAACTGTGTTCTTTTTTTCATTGTAAAAGACACACCTCGGTGGCGTAGTTGGCTAACGCACTTGTCGTGTTGAGCTCGACTGCTGAGGACGAGGAGATCGAGGTTCGAATCTCGTTAGGTGAACTGGGGGTGGTTTTTTCCTAAATGGTTTTCTACTCTCCCTCCACGCAAATGCGGGTTCACTTCCTCTCATTCGACCTTCCCAATTCTTAATCCATTAGCGTAATTAGTACTTAAAGCGTATAACCCGAATGGGTAGTAAGACGCGGTGCTAATATTAATTAAATTAATTATTGTAAAAGCCATTTTGTGTTGTCTCTTTTATATGTCTCCTGTACCTTCTTTCAAATATAACTCAAAATGACTGAAATCGAACATAAATGTGTCTTTTAGCTTTAAATATATTTATTGTCAAACCTTGGTAGATTGTTGAATATGAAATGGAAGTGGAAGCTGACAAGTATCCAGAGTGAAGTCGAAGTTTTGCACAGCCCTGATGCTCGGGTGATTGTAGTCCTTGTCTCTGGAATGCAGGTACAACACGAAGCTGACCCCTGACCCGTCGTTCCTGTCCGGGGTGGTGATGTGCTCGTGTGCGGGTATTATATGGCAGGGCAACTTCCCCAGAACCAACCTGTGAGTCGACGGCAACATTCACGCCAAACTGGAGAAATAATCACCATCTTGGATCTGTTTTATTATCACATACAAATTAACTTTCAGACATAATTAGCAATCTCAAGACGTCTCATTTACATAAAGTACAAGCTATTAATGAATAACACGTTAAGGTTATAAATAAATCCATGTTAGGACAAACACTAAAAGTATTGTTCACAGTGAGGCCAACTGACCAACAAAATCAACACTCAGCTGAGTTAGGCGCTACTACACAACTTATTAAACACTATCTATCTATTGGGAAGTTGTAAAGTCCACTTTTTCATTTCGAAGCAATCAAATGTATGAAATGTTCTTGAATTCAACCCAAAGTTTGAATATTTGTTGTTGTTTTAAGCCTTAAAAAAATATCATATTGTGGTTATTTGTATAACTTATGAACTGAAATTTATTTGAAAAATGTTTTATTGTACAAATATTTGTAATATTTTGTTTTATTTTTATAAATCCAGTTTTTATTCAAAACTTAGAATTATTCAAATACTCTGGATTATTTTCATATCAATATTGTTTTGTAATGCAAATAACAGTTCAGAATGTCAGTAATTGAACAGAGAATTTTATTTGGCAACATTTCTATTGGTGAAATGTGGGAGCTGATTTTTTTATATATTTTTTAAAGAAGTCGAAGCTTATACTTTGTTATGGAGTCAAGTTCAAGTTTTTAAACTTTTCACAGCTCTCCTATCTACACTATTTTTTTTTACAACCACATAATAGTTTGGGATATAAATAAATGACATACTTTTAATGTGAGATAGAAAATCGAGATTAATACTACTATAGAATCGGAATTATAAAATTTCTAATAATCAATATTAATATTTAATATTTAGCACCGCGTCTTACTACCCGTTTCGGGTTATACGCTTTAAGTACTAATTATGTTAATGAAGTTAGGAATTGGGAAGGTTGAATTAGAGGAAGGGAACCCGCATTTGCGTGGAGGAAGAGTCGAAAACCATTTAGGAAAAAATCACCCCCAGTTCACCCGACCGAGATTCGAACCTCGATCTCCCGTCCTCAGCAGTCAAGCTCAACACGACTAGCGCATTAGCCGACTACGCCACGAGGCGGGTTCTAATAATCAAACCATTACCCTGGTGTTTCAGGAAGAACCATGGTTTGTGGACGGCTTGCTGTACTCGCTCTCTGTTTTAATCCTGGTGTACACCCCTGTGTCCCTCTACCGTGTGGGCCCCGCTGTCGCTGTGGCCTTCTTCATAGTCACCATCCACCAGGTGTTCAGTCCCAAAGCAGCGCCACGCCAAGAGAGACAAGACTAGCTGACCAATTGGCGCCAGACACAAACAGCGCCAGCTTATTTATTGTGATAACAGGGTGTCCAACCATCTGGAAAACAGGGAAAGGTAATTGAATTTGATTGGTCAGGGGACATAATCTGATCAAATTTCTGGAATTTTCACTTAAAATAATAAACTTTTATTTAATAATGTCAAAGTAACACTTTTCTCCAGTTAATTATACTCGCCGCTAATCCCTTTTTAACACTGTTGCCCCTGTTGAGTATACTAATCTCATTTCTCAAGGTCAACATGAAAGTCTCTTAGTCATCTCTCCACCCCTCTACAGAGTGTCTTTTTCTGGTCTTATAGTTAAGTCGATTCATGCTCATGTTAATGCGTGAGAATTGATTACATTGTAGGAAGAAGAAACTGAGAAATAATGTTTCTCACAATAATTTTAAACTGTACTGGCATAAGACAATCTTTTAATGTCTCGATAAGATCTCACCGGAATATAATTTAGATAGAGGTGACCTGGGACCTGGTGGTCCAGGGGTAAGGTGTCAGACTTCTGTGCTGGCGGCCGGGGTTCAATCCTCGGTCCCGGCACAGATTTATCTGATTACCAAACCCTTCCTTCACCTCTGACAAGACATCTTGTGAATGTGTGGAATGCCAGGTCTCCACCGTGGTTCGGATTCCACGTTAAACTGTAGGTCCTTCATTTCATCTCACAATCACCCTACCATTACACATTAGCGTAAGTGCGTATAACCCGAACGGGTAGTAAGACGCGGGTGATAATAATAATAATAATAATGATAATGATAATGATAATATAATAATAATAATAATAATAATAATAATAATAATAATAATAATAATAATAATGATGATGATAAACGATAAACAATAATAACAATAATAATAATAATTTAGATAGATCTTACAACGCAATAGACCTTCACTTTAGACTGATATCCTCTAACCCCTTCATAGGGTGTCACAATTTCAGGATGTTTATGTGTCTATGGTTACATTAGTTGCGATATTAATAAAACAACACTTGTAATTGTAATATATAGTGAATGGGAAATTTGGAAATAGGCTCTGGAAAGGTAGGGAATTTATAAATATAGTTTTGCTGGACACCCTGTAGTTAATTACTTTGATTGTTTCTGTCACTAACTGCACCATCAGTCATGACATTTTCGACCATCTCAACATTGAAGCATATTGTTGCTATTTTAAATTCATAACACTTGTGTGAAATTAAAGGAGAACTATATATGTTGATGAAATAGATTATTTGGGCCTTTGAACAATTATTATGGACAGTTTTGTTGGTTTAAATACGAATTATTTACCCGCATCATTGGTCGGATGTTCTAACACAGAGATGGCGAAACTTTTCCATCCTGTGTTCCACCTCTTATTCACCGCACGTTTTTTAATGAGAATTTAAAAATCAAAACTTGTCAAATATTATGAAACGTAATGAATAACTCAAATCAAATTGTGGAATCTTTAATAACACTTAAGTCTACATTTTAAAAGATTTTCAAAATTAGCGCCTTAGACAATATTAATTTCAATAACATGAAGTAAAAATATTGAAAGTAACACCTTCAATTTTAAAAAACAACAATAAATTGATATGTATATAATTAAAATGAGAAACTTACATAATCTTTTCCATATTAGTTTGAAACAGTTTGTAATTTGTTAGCCAAGATATTGTTGTTAGCTCGAGAACTTTTCTTGAACAGCACTCAAGTTGACATGTTGGTGACTGGCTGTCAAAATAATATTATTATTCTGTTAGTATCGCGTCTCACTACCTGTTTGGGTTATCCGCTTATGTTCTAATTATGCTGATGGTTTTAGGGACCTAGAAAGGTTATATTAATAGGAAGTGTGCCCGCATTTGCGTGGAAAGAGGGTGAAAAAAAAAGATCTCAGTACACCCGGCCAAGATTCGAACCTCGATCTCCCAATCATCAGCAGTCTAGTCTACTGCGAGAGTAGCGCGTTAGACCGAGCGGCCACTGGAGCGAGTGGAATATTATTTATTTCAAAAAATTATAACATTTCTGGAAAAGTTTTATTTAATGTTTAATTTTTTTCATTTCATCGTGTCACCCAAATGGTTTTTTTTCCCAAACTGTTACAATTAAGTTTTTTTTTATTTGGATTTTAGCCTTAAAATGAGGCTTAATTTACTGATGATTGGTTTTTTATATTTTTGTCACAAAATATAATAAGACTCTATGAGAAAGTATGGACAACTGTGCTGTACCATTTATTCATATAAATTATTTTAATTTTGTTCAAGCCTGTTATCCCAGGGGCCTGCATACCCCTTGAGGCTGCACTGATAGTAACTCACCAGTTAATAAACGTCCCCAAACCCCCAGTTAAACAGTATAATAATACGTGAGCCATTAGTAATCTGTCAGTTTTGACTGCTGTGGTTGCAATCAAGTCGAGATTGACCCTGGGGAGGTTTCATGACTGGTAATCTAATAGTATTACACATATGATCATTGAAACTATGTAAGATATGTGTTTAAAAAGTGTGTTTCTTATTATTTATTTTTGCTTGGTTAATACATTTTGTGTAGCTTACTGTGGGCTTATTTCTGTTCGTTAAATGTCAAGTGTAGTTTACCTAAGAGTAAGTTTGGTAATTATTAATATGGTGGAGATGCACGAAAAGGGAAAAAACATATTGTTCCAGTATAAACCCAGAGTTTAATTTTCTTATCATGTTGATATCAGCAGTTGTGAATATCTGTTGAGGGTGTCCTGGAATTAAATGACAACGTTTTCTCTTTGTTTAAAAAGTTTCTCATCTAATGCCGCCATGCTCATGACAAGATATTCAACAACTGTTAATATCACCGGGTGGAGAAAATTAAATTCTAGGTTTCTACTGAAGAAATATTTGATTTCTTTTGATCAAGAGATGTTTTGCTATTATAAAGTGCAAAAATGCTGACCTTTTGTTGTGTTCCATACATCTCCACCTTAAGAGCGAACTTTACAATCGAAAGACAATACAAATATTGCCACACCTTGGAAGGGGCTTCCAAATATACATAGACTTTCTTTTCATAGAGTTGGAACTATTTCTATAATTATAGTGAAATAACAACAATATATAACTATTATATAAACTGTAGATGAGTGATATTGGTTTGTATTGAGTTAGGTAGTATTTTGTAAATAAATATAACAAATTAACAATGAAGGAAGATTATATCGTAAACATATTTGCTATAACTGAATTTTATATTTATTAGAATGAATATAGAATAATATAGGACATCTCTGGATGCTGGTCGAGAAATGTTCAGTTGGAATAATGTTCTTTTCGTTATCAATATGTTAATGCTTTAGCAATTTCAAACATCTTAATTTTCACTGCACGACCTTGATACATCTGTGAAACAAATATTTTGAGTTTTAATCTAAGCAATTAACATCATATGTGAATTTAGAATAGTTATTTGTTGAATCAAATAATATCCTATTTAAATATGCTAAAATTATGATGTTAAATAAATAGTTTCACTATAAAAACTCATTAGACTAGTTTTGGACCTTAGTCCTATAAGTTTCCATGTTTATTCTTCCACATATTCACGGAACAACAGCTCACCTTGTCAACAGTGACGGTAAAGAACACCATCTTTTATGGTAATTATTAGTGTGTGTGAAGTCCACTTTATCAATTTGAAGCAAACTCAAATCAAATAAAATATTCTTAAAGCTGAATCAAAGTTCTAATATTTTATTTTAGTTGTTTTATGCTTGAAAAATTGTTATATTGAGGTTATTTATATTACTTTCTGAACTAGAATTACTTCAAAAATGTTTTATTACACAATTGTTTGTAATATTTCATGTTATTCTGACAAATCAAGTTATTATCACAATTTACAATTCAATTTCTTGAGATTTGTTTATATAAATATTAATTTGTAATGTACATAACGGCTCAGAATAAATAATTGAACCAAAATGGAGTATTTTAGTTGTTTTCATTTTTATTGGTGAAGCTTCGAAGCAAAGTCGAAGCTGATGTTTGTTCAAAGCCAAGTCGAAGTTTCAAATCTTTGCAAACCTGTAGATCTTTATGTAAATAGCTAAATTTTAAAAGTTTATATCTCTTAAAATTAGGGTTGTACGTAGCTTCGAAACTTCGACTTCACTTCAAAACAAATTTCGGCTTTGAAGCTTTGTCAGTAAAAATATTGACAGTGAAAATACCCCATTTATATTCACATTTAGCCATACTGAGCGGTTTTGTACATTACAAATTAATATTTATATGGAAACAAATTTAATTGAATTTTATGATCCCAATAACTTAATTTGTTAGATTAACACGAAATATTTCAAACAATTGAACAAAAAACCTGTTCCAATTAATTTTAGTGCATGAAGTAATATACATAACCACAATATAATATTTTTTCAAGCATAAAACAACTAAAAGAAAATATTCAAACTTCGATTCGGCTTTGAGAATATTTCTTATATTTGATTCAAGTTCGCTTCGAATTTAAAAAGTAGACTTCGCATACGCCTAATTAAAATCAAGTTTGGTTCAGCTCAGAATGAAAAAACTTGTGCTTGTGAATTCCTAATAATCGCAAAACCATTTTTATTGTAAAAAATCTGTAGATGTGTTTGAAAATTTGTCTATTAATTTCACATTACATTTTTTTGTATTGTGGTTTATTTGTCAAGAAAAAAATGCATCAAATTACCTAATTGACAGAATTATGATTTATTTAATTATTGCTATTCATTTAATATATTTAATTTTATAATTATGGTTTAGTTGTCATAAGACATCTACTGTATATACTTTCATATATTCATACGTCAAGTCATGTCATCTGCAGCTGTCACTTTTGATCAATATTGCCAATACATATAAAATAACAATAACAAT
Organism: Timema cristinae; assembly: GCA_039000515.1. Taxonomy (NCBI): domain Eukaryota; kingdom Metazoa; phylum Arthropoda; class Insecta; order Phasmatodea; family Timematidae; genus Timema; species Timema cristinae. Next base: position 60,537,617 of record JBCFYV010000100.1, read on the forward strand.
AAGTAAAATGTTATCAATGTTGATTGTAAATAAATGTGTCCGGTTTTTTTAAAAAAAAAGCTCTTCATGTGAAAATAGCCCCACTGTGTATGAATATGTGTGTGACAAACTCAAACCCACTTAAATGGGGAAAATGTTGGCAACTTCTGGACATAATCTAGTCTTAACTCTGAGTACAATAATTTTATAGTTTTATAGAACAGTATTGAAAGTACTTTAATATTTGAAATAAGAGACATTATAATTTGTTTGTTTGTATAATGTAGTTTTAATTTCAAATGAAATGATGTTTTGAATTAAGAACGTCTTTAAGATGTAGTTAATAAATAATTTTAAAACTGTTTATACCTACTCAATATAATGATATAAATATAAACAATGTCATTGCAAAAGGATTTGGAATAATCACAAATAAATTATAATTTGATTAATTAAATTGCATTTTTTATTATGATTAAATTGGAGATGGGTTAAGACGGACAGGTTCCAAATAAAAGTGAGTAAAGTAAGGGACATGCCCTCTCACCAAGTTACTATTTGTGATGGTAGTGACAAGGAAGAAGAGGGTGAGGTCTTGTAAAGAGGACAGCAGGGAGAGTTGTTCTAGAGGTGTGTGAGAGAGACAAAGTGGAGGCCATGAGATAGAGAGATGGGAGGAGCAGATAACAGAAAGTGAGCAAGTGAGAGGAGAAGAATGGTGTAAGGATAGAGGAGGATGGAGGTATCTTACTACGGAACTGACTCGGCTGCAAGTTGAAACAGTCGGTGATGACGAAGATGAGTTGCAGATGACTAGTTAGAAGACTGGTACATTTACTGGGGAGGGGGAGTTTAGTAATTGGGATTATGTGAGATTCAATCTGAAATAATAGAACCAGATAATCCCTAATCTCACCCATTCACAGGGCATTGCAATTAATCATGTATATTTTTGTGTAATTATTATTGTTTGGAGCGATCTGAACCGTACGATCTTAACTGAAGCCGACAGGTTGGCAATTCGTGCGGGATGGTGGAGGTCCTTAACGTTTCCACCGGATCTACCCCCAAGGGGGGACCAGTAAACTTGGCGGGAGGGTTTTGGCCCTTGCTTGCGAGTCTTCTCAATTTTGTTTTCAGATCCCCTGGAGACCCTCAGTCGGCCAGTATTACAACAGTAATCCCCTGGAGACCCTCAGTCAGCCAGTGTTACAACAGTAATCCCCTGGAGACCCTCAGTCGGCCAGTATTACAACAGTAATCCCCTGGAGAACCTCAGTCGGCCAGTATTACAACAGTAATCCCCTGGAGACCCTCAGTCAGCCAGTATTACAACAGTAATCCCCTGGAGACCCTCAGTCAGCCAGTATTACAACAGTAATCCCCTGGAGACCCTCAGTCGGCCAGTATTACAACAGTAATCCCCTGGAGACCCTCAGTCGGCCAGTATTACAACAGTAATCCCCTGGAGACCCTCAGTCGGCCAGTATTACAACAGTAATCCCCTGGAGACCCTCAGTCGGCCAGTATTACAACAGTAATCCCCTGGAGACCCTCAGTCGGCCAGTATTACAACAGTAATCCCCTGGAGACCCTCAGTCAGCCAGTATTACAACAGTAATCCCCTGGAGATCCTCAGTCAGCCAGTGTTACAACAGTAATCCCCTGGAGACCCTCAGTCAGCCAGTGTTACAACAGTAATCCCCTGGAGACCCTCAGTCGGCCAGTATTACAACAGTAATCCCCTGGAGAACCTCAGTCGGCCAGTATTACAACAGTAATCCCCTGGAGACCCTCAGTCAGCCAGTATTACAACAGTAACCACCTGGAGACCCTCAGTCAGCCAGTATTACAACAGTAATCCCCTGGAGAACCTCAGTCGGCCAGTATTACAACAGTAATCCCCTGGAGACCCTCAGTCAGCCAGTATTACAACAGTAATCCCCTGGAGACCCTCAGTCAGCCAGTGTTACAACAGTAATCCCCTGGAGACCCTCAGTCGGCCAGTATTACAACAGTAATCCCCTGGAGACCCTCAGTCAGCCAGTGTTACAACAGTAATCCCCTGGAGACCCTCAGTCGGCCAGTATTACAACAGTAATCCCCTGGAGACCCTCAGTCAGCCAGTATTACAACAGTAATCCCCTGGAGACCCTCAGTCGGCCAGTATTACAACAGTAATCCCCTGGAGACCCTCAGTCAGCCAGTATTACAACAGTAATCCCCTGGAGACCCTCAGTCAGCCAGTATTACAACAGTAATCCCCTGGAGACCCTCAGTCAGCCAGTATTACAACAGTAATCCCCTGGAGACCCTCAGTCGGCCAGTATTACAACAGTAATCCCCTGGAGACCCTCAGTCAGCCAGTATTACAACAGTAATCCCCTGGAGACCCTCAGTCGGCCAGTATTACAACAGTAATCCCCTGGAGACCCTCAGTCGGCCAGTATTACAACAGTAATCCCCTGGAGACCCTCAGTCAGCCAGTATTACAACAGTAACACCCCCATTTGCCCACACTCTCATCAAACCTACTGATCCTGGTGACATGTATTTTAACTATTTTTTTTATTCTTGGAAATTTATATTATTTATAGATTTAATCAACGCTATTAAAATTGATTTTTGAATTAAAATATGTCAAGAATAAATTAGGTTAGTTTCACTTCATTACATGAATCATTACAGCGTTTTAACATTAGTGAAATATTTATTTTTCCATTTAACCTAAAGTTATCCTACGAGCCATAGTAGCTTAAATGTCGTAGTTCTTAATATAGCCACAAGAATGGACACTTAGTTCACTGAAAATACTTCTAGAGAACTCTTTTCCATATAGTACTTAAGCAAAACGATAGGTAGAGCTGTATATCGTAATCATGGCAATTGGCTATCTACCCGTCTCTGGGTCTGCCGACTTGCAGAAGGTTGTTTGATCACATCTGCTATCTAGGGAGCAATATTTAAATTAATTATGTTTGTAGTTTGTTATACCAACAATAGATATCGCGATCACTGGGTGCGTAGAACAAAAAGCAATATGGCACTCGTGATATGTCTGTACATTAATTCCTCTCGAAGATTTACGTAATTACGCCCGCAATTAATTGGAATTAGCGAAGGAATCAAGTAATTAATGCATGTTTTAACTTTAATAGAGTTTTTTTTAAATTTTAAACACCACCAGTTGTAGTCAGATCGTATTTCTTATATATAAATGTGTTATCTAGTTAATTTTGTTCTTTGCAATGTCGGTTATAAGATCGGTTGTTTAAGTGAATGTCGTGTTTTCACTAGTTTTTAATAGCAGAGATTAGTGTGATGGTGTCACGATAAATGTGAAAATCAGGAAACATCAGGATTATGGAAAACATATTATGGCCCTGCTTTGGATTTTACACGGGATTGACAATTCATCTATGCAGTGGACATCCCATAGATTCGCATTCCATTGGTGAGTCACGAAATTTCAATCAACTTGTAACGTAATGTCTAGTCTGTTGATACATAGATTAGAGAGTCATATCCTTTTATCAGATCACTGTTGCGTTTATGCTCTATTCAATGTCATCAACAAATTACCTTACGGTCCCCCAACGAACCTTCCACTTTACTCATTTAAAAAAATGTAACAGGGGAAATGGGTTTAAATGGGGCCTTTTTTAATGAGAGACAGTGTTCCTTATTAGAAATTAGTATTTGACTTCAAAAGGGTATTTTAAGATTGTTTTAATTCTATGCTACTCTATAATAGAATGAACATTTTACAACTGTTTTAAAGGTGTGTGCTTTTTAAACAGTTGGTTATAGGCCTAATATATTAGTGACCTTGTACAATTCCCAACCCTAGAATTTGTTGATTACAGATGTCCTTGGTTCACAAAGTCTGGCGCAAATATCTCCGCACAAATTTTTACCTTAAATCTCTTACATTCACATTTCAACTACTTAATTGAAAATATACATTACACACTATTTATTAGGTTTTTACAATATGAGAAATGTTTTTTTAGTTGCGGGCTTTCTTATGTCGTAAATTTTGTAAGGGCATTAACATTGCAATTAATATATCAACTTTTATACCCAAACGAAGATAAACATTAATGTTGACATGTAAAAAACTGTTGTGTTAAAAACTGATGTTAAAAAAAATTTAAATGGAAAATGGGGATTACATATTTTATTGAACAACTTGTCTTTAAAGGGAACCAGTCAGTAAAATGTATGTTTATGGTATCATTTTTTAGTGTGTGTATCATAAACGTGTATTGTTTATTCAGTTTTCTCGTTATTTCAATAACTAGAGTAATTTTTGGTAAACTAGCACACCCGCCCAAACTTTATTTATTGCGGACGTACAAGGAAAGGAAATTACTCTGTAGACAATATTTTCGTCTGCTGAAGCTTCAGTGTGACATTGCCAAGTCTCCGATTCAACCTTAGGGCAGTCCTAGAAGTTGTAGACGTCGGGGCCACAGCTCCCAGTTAGTCATGTTCTCTGTATTATCTCACAATGCTAGTCGTGAGATGGTACAGCCATGGGCAAAGTTCTGTTCGCTGATGACTTCCCTTGGACAAATCTACCCTAGGACTTGCTTTGACAACTATAAACGCTATTAGATCTATTTTAATATATCCATACGTCATATCACAGTGTCTGTAGTTGTCACTGTTGATAGATATTATCATTACATAATATACAATCATAATAATATAGTAAAATGTTATTAATGCTGACAGCACGTATGTTATAACAGGTTCTTTCAGTGTCCATTCGTAAGAAAATAAAGTGCTATAGTGGGATTGCCCTAAGAACAATTAGATGTTTATCCTAAAAGGTAGCGGTGACTGGTTTCACTATGACCTTGTAAGGTGTGTGATAGTGGACAGGGGAACCAAGTACATATCCGCCCTGGCAGTCATTTGGGGATTAAAAAGGTTTCATTTAGAATAAATGTACTCGTATCTGCGTGGAAGGAGAGTGTAAAAACACCACTTAGACAACCTTAACAACATATTGACTATTTGATAGCACCCATGAATACCCTTTTAGAAAGTACACACTATTTTTTATGATCAACATTGATATTCATCATCATCATCTTCCACTGTTCTTCGTTTAATCACATTCTTCTGCTCTCACTTGCTCACTTTCTGTTCTTCCCATCATTCCCTTGTTTTCCGGTCTTTCTAAAGGCGCAGACAGACTGGCAAGTTATCTCGCGCGAGATGGACTGCTCTGCGAGTGTTTGTGATGACTCGCGCGACCCACGCTGGTCTGTACCCCCCCCCCCCCCTGAATTGTCCGAGCTCTCTCGGAATACCCAAACCATGTCCGCCTTCACAAAGGGGAGTGATGGTGAAATAAAATTGCTAATTGCTCATGATGAGGAATATGAAGTCTACAATTCAGAGACAGGTTTAAAAACTAACAAAACAAGATGTCTTACGACTTACAAGCCAGTGGAAATATCTAGAAAGCTGCTCATTACACGCATTCAATCTAAACAAGAATTGGATCTTATCCCGACATTGCCTTTCCAGACATTTTGTTTTCTACTAATAGAATAGATTTGGTTTAGTATTATTAATGCATCATCAAGGCCGTAGTCAGAGTGAGGTTTTGGGGGTTCAAACCACGCCTGAAATCTTATGAACAAAATATATATGGCTTTATTATAGTTAAAACAATATCAAAATTAAGATACAAGTACAAATTAGGGTGCTGTGTTACCATAAAAACACTTCAGAGAGTCTTCTAGAGGTGTTTATCATTTATAATCTTTCTTAGCCTCCGACAATTAGGGGTTTATGTTGCCATAAAAAAATTAGGTAGCCTCTAGAACTATTTATCATTTAGAATTTGTTTTATACCCTTCTGGCAATTGGGGGATGGGCCCACCAACCCCCCCCCCCCCCCCCCCCCGAAATTATTGTCTAGCTACGGCCTTGATTGGCATATTATCTTGAGACGGGGAGTATTTCACGAGCACTTGATATTGATTTGCGCGTTTAGTAATTTTGTTTGCGCTCTAACGGGCTGGGTTAGAGGTAATATACCCGCATTTGCGTGGAAGGAGAGTGGGGAAACATCAACCCTCTTTCGACCCTACCGGGTTTAGAACACCGCTCTCACCCCGTCTCCATTCTAATTGTGAGAATGGCGCCTTGGACAGCCTAACCACCGATGCGAGGGTATCTGAATATAAAGACATTTTGAAAGCAGCATCCCCCCCCACACTTTCTTTCCGTTACCCCAGATACTTCGACGGACAGGTTGTAGCGGGTGTCTCTTTCGTTTTCCATCCGTCTCTCGCAGCCATGCCATGGCTTCCCTGTTCGAACATTGAGAGTGTATAACAGTGGTTTGGGGGCGGTTACAGATTCTCCCAGATGTAGGTCGTGGCCGAGTGAGCAGGGAGGATGCTGTCCCAGGTTAAGATGTGTGTGTTTAGAAAGTGCGCGCCTCTCTGTCGTAATGAGCCCGTCTACTACGAGGGTATGAGTCACTGGGCGCGCGGCCTTGCCTGTCCCCGTGACGTCACGAGGCTTGGCAACACCGCCCCGTCATATGGTCGGTCGCTTATCAATGACTCGGGTGGGGCCCCTCTCTAATCAGCCCGGGACTCTCCGAGGGTCTCCGCCAGACCCTGCGTAAGACCACAATTAGGGAGCGTTAACAGTTGCCGGGACAGAGAAATCAGTATACCTTAAGGTAGGAGACTGTGTCAGGTATGACTACAGGAGCGATCAGGAAGGAGACTATCAGTGACAGGTATGACTATCTATAGGAGCAATCAGGTAGGAGACTGTGTCAGGTATGACAATCTACAAGAGAGATCAGGTAGGAGACTCTCAGGTATGACTATCTACAGGGGTAATCAGGTAGGAGACTGTCAGGTATCATTATCTACAGGAGCAATCAGGTAGGAGACTGTCAGTGCCAGGTATGACTATCTACAGTAGCAATCAGGTAAGAGACTGTCAGGTATGACTACAGGAGTGATCAGGTAGGAGACTGTCAGGTATGACTATCCACAAGAACAATAAGGTAGGAGACTGTGTCAGGTATGACTAGCTACACGAGCAAATTCGAAAATAATTATGTTTAGCACTTTCCATCAATATCATGTTAAATATTATATTTCTTGGTGAATTGAAAGCCACTCCCCTGGCAATTGCCTGGAGGGAGGATGGTAAACTACTTTGTATTACCCGCCTTACTGCTCGAGGGGTCAAAGGCGTCATTCTAGCCAAATACTGGATTATGGGTGGGTGTGGTTGGAATCCCGGTTGTGTATGCTGAAGGTGGTTTGTCCTTAATGGTTTCCCACTCTCCACGCAAATGCGGGTACATTCCCCCAATTTGACCTTCCTCATTCTTAGCCCATCAATGTAGATATGCATTAAACCCTGGTCTGATCCATATTTGTGTCTGTAGACTAGAAGGTCCAATGTCTCCATATTAGTGTCTGTAGGCTAGAAGGTCCAATGTCTCCATATTTGTGTCTGTAGGCTAGAAGGTCCAATGTCTCCATATTAGTGTCTGCAGACTAGAAGGTCCAAGGTCTCCATGTTTGTGTCTGCAGACTAGAATGTCCAATGTCTCCATATTAGTGTCTGTAGACTAGAAGGTCCAATGTCTCCATATTTGTGTCTGTAGGCTAGAAGGTCCAATGTCTCCATATTAGTGTCTGCAGACTAGAAGGTCCAAGGTCTCCATGTTTGTGTCTGCAGACTAGAAGGTCCAATGTCTCCATATTTGTGTCTGCAGACTAGAAGGTCCAATGTCTCCATATTTGTGTCTGTAGGCTAGAAGGTCCAATGTCTCCATGTTTGTGTCTGCAGACTAGAAGGTCCAATGTCTCCATATTTGTGTCTGTAGGCTTGAAGGTCCAATGTCTCCATGTTTGTGTCTGCAGACTAGAAGGTACTGTTTTCCGTTTCATTTTGTATCGCGAGTGAAATAAGGTGTTTGGCGGAATCCCGCGGGGTCACAAGGTGTTTGTCACCACCATGTGTAATTCAGTAGGGAAACTGTCGTGTGGTAACCAGTGAGGCAGTTACCACGAAACATGCGACGCTTTTCCACGTGATCCCTGTTGTCATACTTGTATTTAGTTTCAAGAGAAAGATTCCTGGATATAGATACGTGTCATTATTATCTTGTTTATAATAAAACAAGAAATATCGAGTACCCCGGAGGGTTTGGAAGCACGTACAACACTATTATAAAAACAATCGGGGGGAGATTTAATTCAAAACACGTGTGGGCTACGTTTCATAGAAAATATTTAACAAAGATTATGATGATTACAACGTCCCTTCGTAACAATGTCCGGGGGGCAGTTTTTTGATGATTCGTCTCAAATTTGTGTCAAAACGAAGTTCATCACCTGCTTTTCTAATAAATTACATACAAGTTTTCACGATAGCTACTTGTTTGGCTAGTAGTCGTAGTAAGGGTTGGTCTTTCACGCGGTCATAGCTGACTTGTACTGAATTAAGTACGGAATCAATCGCCACTCTGTACGGCTAAGAAGGCTCGTAAGGCTGAGGTTCTCAATCAATCAATCGCGATCATTTTTTGAAACGTGAACATTTTAATTGAAAATGAAAATAAAATGTCCTTCATAAAAAAAATGAGAAATTGAAAACACGAAAAAAACTAAGCTTATAATCTACGAATAAATAAATAAATGATATACCCCTCCCTCGATCGGTGTTTGTGTACAGGCTGGGGTGTTCTGGTCTTGTTGGTGACTGTACTCGGCCTGTTCACCTTGCTCCTACCTCACACGGCCCGGGTTCGACTCCAGTGAGAGGGACAATGTGTTGCGATATCAGGGATATAGCACACAGGTTACATCACCGCAACATTGACAACATAGTTGACTTAACCTAGAACAGCCACACACACTCGTTCCATAAGAACATACTGATCCAAGGGAATAGGATGAGGAACTAGATTATCCACCCGTACCGCTGGACGTGCGGACATAGGTGTCAGTCTCGATTTACCACTTACCTTCACGCGGATGCTGGTACATTTGATCCAAATGTTACCTTACTCGTCCCTAATCTCATCATTGTAAGTATGCGGATTGTCCCGAATGAGAAGTAAATCATCGGAAAAATGTACCAGCAGTCGTATGAAGAGCCGACATTGGTTCCACTATCTTTGCTTCACCTGTGTCTGTAACGGTAACTTACCGTGTCGATCTATTGTTCTTGGTGCCCACGTGTCTTCCTCGACCTAGTTCTGCTTACACGTGTTCATACGTCAAGCCATATGATCTGCAGTAATAATATAGTAAAATGTTTGACTTCATCCATGAGTTTTTAAATATCAGTATCGTTACAATTTGTTGGTTGCTGACCCGCCAAACCATCCAATATAACTCTGACCACGTGCTCGCCTCAGGGACCCGATGTCCGGGGGTTCAAACCCACCTGAGGTTGATGGTGGAAGGTTTGGGAAAATACCTTTCCTTGCAAAATTGGTAGACCCTTTCATTCTCGCTCATAGAAATTCTCGTGTGGTGATTAAAGTCGGTTCAGAAAGTGCACGTTGTTGTAACTACTTGTAGCCTTATCGACTCTAAATGTTTCGGTTCCAATTTGTTTCAAACGGACCCGCCACATCCATTGTCTGTGTTTTGCTCTAGTTGTTACGTCACGTGCATCCAGAGCACTCTGTGTGTCTCTCTACGAACCAGCCAATGGTCACAGATAGAGAGGTGTGAAGGAGGAACGACCTAGGTTGCTTAAATTAACCACTTTTTAACCTGTCGAGCCAAGTAACCGGCGGTCCATGGTGCCAAGAATGGCGAACATCCTGTCTCTCCTAGCTGAGTGGTCAGGGAGACTGTCTCTCCTAGCTGAGTGGTCAGGGAGACTGTCTCTCCTAGCTGAGTGGTCAGGGAGACTCTCTCTCCTAGCTGAGTGGTCAGGGAGACTGTCTCTCCTAGCTGAGTGGTCAGGGAGACTGTCTCTCCTAGCTGAGTGGTCAGGGAGACTGTCTCTCCTAGCTGAGTGGTCAGGGAGACTGTCCTATTGATATTGTAATGATACTCTTTTGGACCCCTCTCATATATTTACAAAGTCATGGATGAAGGTATTTATCTTCAATAAACTGTATGTAAAATATACTTTTAAGACTTCATCCATGGAGAATCACGCGCTTTTCAGAATTAATGTCAATAGATTACACCATAAAGCTTATTTTTTCTTTCAAAGATCAACTCCGTGGTGTTTACCAAAAAAGCAAGTGGCGCTAGCTCCCTCTACCCAATAGGAAGCCAGCCTTCACAACATCTGTCGCCAGGACTCTTTCTATTAGTTAGTTTTTACACTGGTGACAAGGGGTCCAAGAGGCAAGGGGTGGGTCATACATAAGCCTCTTGTGCGTATGAATACACACAGTGGACAGCAATAGACAAGAACTTTGTAATAAAACAGAACTCGGTAATATATCAAAGACAGTACTTATCAGTGCCGTCAAATTTTCAGCACCAAGCGTGCAATAGTCTGAATAAACCTTGTGCCAATTTCAAGGTCTTAATTATTTCATAAGTGTAAGAAATAGCACTATAATTGGTGCTCGATCACGGGGCTATAATTACCAATTATCTCATCAAATAACAAATGCATCTGAATAGGCGCCCATCGCATATTTCAAAACATTCTCTAGCATCATAATATTTAAAAGAAATTGGTAATATTAATTGCAATTTATAATACTTTATAGTTATGAATGTCTTGAAATTATAACAAACCTCTAAAAATCCAGTACATATTAAAATTGTAGACATTTGAGTCAAAGTTATACTTAGGACTATGTTTTTAAAAACAAAGGATGATGTGATATTGCATATTTCGTATTTTTGTATTATTTTGAGAATTGACAGAACAAGTTATTAAATTTGGAAGAATATAAAAATTGAATTTCTTTCTTATCTGTATTTCCCTGTTCCTTGGATACTGCTGCAACGTTAGGTCTGATATTAAAACTATGTAACTGAGTATTCCCCGTTGTGTGATGTTATGAGGATGATGCCGTACTTTACTTTAATGTATTCATGCGTCAAGTCATGGTATAAATACTAATATAGTTGCATGTTAACAAAATGTTTTTATATTTTCTATAAGGCTCTTTCTACCAAAGTCCCGCTATATTCTGTGAGATGCGTGGAGTTAGTTCGTTGTTGCCGGGAGGTTTGATGTGTGTGACCGGAACGGCTCGCGGAGAAAGTTTGTGTTGTCAGGGTGTTGAACCTGTAGTAACACTCCCGTATTACAAACCAACTATCAGCTTACCGCTATTTATTTATTGATTGTTTTACTCTAGTAATGCAGAGCTACAGGCCAATTTATATAGGAAGAACCATTTTGAAAATACAAGTAATGTTTTGTTGCTGTAAACATTGGTAACATCTTACAATACAAGTATTTCTACAGTAGCCCCGTGGCTTCTTTGTTGCTGACTGACAGTCACAGCTCACAGCTGACAGTCAACATTTAGGTATATACCTAAATATTGACTGTCAGAAGTGACCGCTGCTAAGCACATGTTTTTGGAGGTCATATGGTTTGGCGTAGGGATACATAATTTGGTCTAGTAACTTTTCAGAGCTGTCAGTCAGCACCAAAGATGTCATGGGGCTACTGTAGTTTATATTTATTGATATATGTATAAAAAGTGCCAGCCTCGGATCACATGACTGGGCCTATGAACACATTGAAATCCTTGTTGCAGCGGAGAACACACCATGGATGTCTGTGACGGGCCTGGTGTCTGCCAGCCTTCTGCTCACCTCTGTGCTCCTGGTAGCTGTCTGTGTCTGCTGCAGACGCACCAAGGGATTCCAGGTGGTCTGTCTGTCTGCTGGGTCCTAACTTTGGCCAAATTGTATTGTAATCGTAAACATTTTCGTCCCCGGACTACGACGGTCCTCTAAGTCTTATAGTTCTATCTTATCTTGTCCCCCAACCCATTTGGTTTTATTGGGTCTCTTGTGGTTAAATTAAAGATATCATGTAAGTTATCTGATCAAACCAATAATTCAAATTATTACTTATCCGGGATCCAGAAAGACATACGTTTATTTTAATATAGTTTGATAAGAGATACAATAAAGTAAAACCATCATAGAAAGAGGGTGAGGGGGGGGGGGGGGACCGTGCATCAAATTACTGGCGAGTCAGCTGCGTTAATGATTGGTTGCTTTCTTTATGTGATTATTTGACCCGGTATTATTTGAAGGGTCTAGCATTAATACACTGTAGGTACAGTAGCCCCGTGGCTTCTTTGGTGCTTACTGACAGCTCACAGCTCACTTCCCACAGTATATACTGTACCTTAAAATGATATTATTACAAGTGAGTTGCTAGTTGAACATATTATTTTGTTCAACCAATTAAAACATATTTTATAGATTAGGTTAGTGTATAAAATCTGTAATTTCAAAGGTTGTGTGTAACACCATAATACAAATTAATTTATTATTATTATTATACCAAAAGGTTTTCAACAGAATTACTATTATCAAAAATTAGAATATTGTATCCAAAATTTGTGTTTTTTAGTTGTTTTAAGTGTTTTCTAAATAAAACCCAGGTGTGTTTTCTTGTGCTGGGTAAAATTGTACATCCTGGTCGGTCCGTCTGTCCCTCTGTTTGTACCTTGGGCTACAGCCAAAACTATTGGACCGATTTTGTTCAAAACTGATATCTTCTAATGGTCAAATTTCAATGAGCCATGAGGATTTTAATTCTAGTTTTTAAATTAGGGGCAGTTTACTTATTACACATTTTTGAAAATGTTGTTTCAAACTGTAATCGAGAAATATTCGAGAAAGATTGGATCGTGGCGTTTATTTAATAGTTTTCTGGTTTCACTTTAGTTGAGTTGAACTGGATGATGATGATGATGATGATATAGTGAGAGGAAGGAAGTTTATATCCTCTTCCTCACTGACGTCATAAGTGTGATAATACACTACATGAGTTTCAAGGGCACTCAAGACCGTCTCACGGCCGATTGGTCGAGACCGGCTTCGATGGATGCGTGGTCTAAGGCCTCACTATCGCAATAGACTGGACTATCGTTGACAGGGAGATAAGGGCTCGAATCCCGGTTGGATGTACAGACGCTGGTTTTTACTAAATTAGTTTTCCGCTCGACTGCCACACAAGTGTGGGTACACTTCCTCCAAATTCAACCTTCCTCATCGTTGACCAATTGGAGTAGTTAGTACACATGTTTATAACCAGAACGGGTAGTAAGAGGGGGTGACAAGACAAAATTAGCTTTAATATACTTGTCCTATCACCCGTCCGGGATTCCCGCACCCCCTCAGAACATTTAGTGGAAGTGCTACCCGCATTTGCGTGAAAGGAAAGGGATCATTGATTCAAGCACACACAAAAAAATCCTTGAAACTACTATGCTGGTATCGAAGGCCGAGTAACCAGACACGATGAGACTGACGCCCTAATCCGCGTGCCCCTCGATGCGGGTGAACGTCAATATGAAACTAACTGGAGTGTGAATGCGGACTTTCGGCGGACGCGGTCGATGCTTGCACAACAGGCTGAGTTTGTTTGAAAGCAATTTCCGCTCCGTCGAGTTTCGGGCTAAACTCTCTAAATATCTTCCTCTAGGTATAGAGACCACTGGGGAGGTAGCTCCTTATCTTCTTCTAGGTATAAAGACCACTGGAGGTAGCTCCTTATCTTCCTCTAGGCATAGAGACCACCACTGGAGGTAGCTCCTTAACTTCCTCTAGGCATAGAGACCACTGGAGGTAGCTCCTTATCTTCATCTAGGCATAGAGACCACCACTGGAGGTAGCTCCTTAACTTCCTCTAGGCATAGAGACCACTGGAGGTAGCTCCTTATCTTCCTCTAGGCATAGAGACCACTGGAGGTAGCTCCTTATCTTCCTCTAGGCATAGAGACCACTGGAGGTAGCTCCATATCTTCCTCTAGGCATAGAGACCACTCGAGGTAACTCCTTATCTTCCTTTAGGCATAGAGACCACTGGAGGTAGCTCCTTATCTTCCTCTAGGCATAGAGACCACCACTGGAGGTAGCTCCTTATCTTCCTCTAGGCATAGAGACCACTGGAGGTAGCTTCTTGTTGTTTGCTGAGTTTAGTTGAAGTGCGAACACCCGTGGGCACCGTCTCTCTCACTCTAACACACACAAACTCTCACATGCTCACTCTCTCTTCACACAATTTGTAGAAAATTAAACTAAACCTATACTGAAGTGATATTTTATATATTTTGTTATAAAAACCGTGACTGACGTAATCTCCCGCCCCCCAGAGAGTGTAACTGTCCAGACGGGCTCCGCCCCTCCTCCAGGTTTCCCCTCGCACCCTCTTACACGTACTAATGGGCCCATCCATTATAGTTAATTGGTTTTCATGTCGCCGGGAATTGAAGCCGACACCTCTGGTGTTTCGTCGCTTGATCGCACCGAGTCCTGTTTGCGTGGAAATATAGGTCCTCGGTTCAGGTCTTGGTCAAGGAGGTGTTTTCAATGTAACACCCCACGCTCTGTTGTACACCTGGTGTTCTCAAGGCGGGGCTGTAGGGGACGTGAGCTAAGGGGGGTATTTAAACCACAACAATTTGTTGTCCAAGAGAAACAAGGTTTCATTTTCTCCGCCTGGTGATAGATATCAACAGTTGTTGACTATCTGTCATGAGCATAGCGGTATTAGGGCTGGATGAAATAAATGAATGGGGTCTGGTTGTTGGGTTTCTCTTGTAGTCTAACCTCCAGGCGGATCGCTATGGACCGCTTAGTATTATTAATCATAAATTTTATATTTTGTTGATGATAGCAAGTGATAGTAAACAAATTAACTCGCATGTAACCCGCTCCAGTGCCCGCGCGGTCTAGCGCTACTCTCGCAGTAGAATAGACTGCCGAAGACTGGTAGGTCGAGCTTTGAATATCGGTCGGGTGTACTGAGGGTTTGTTCCAGAATGGTTCTCCACTCTCCCTCCACGCAAATGCGGGCAAACTTCCTCTAAATATAACCTTCCTAATCCCTAAAACCATTAGTGTGATTGGGTAGTAAAGGACCGGCTCCGTGCAGCCATAGCTAAAAACAACTCATTTGGATGTTGGTTCTGGGTCGACCTCAGGGGTGTACAGACGAGGGCCCCGCGCATGATCAGCTGACTAGGTGCACCCTGTATAGGCAGCGGTGCTCGCGGTTTGTTGGTTAGGTTCACCACATGAACTGTGTGTGCATGTGTGGCTTATTGTTCTAGACATGGCCGCCAAAACCCTTGTTCGTTGTTTAGATAAAGTGAAAATGTTTCTGCTAAACACCGAGTTTTCCAAAGTATTCCGTCTATGTTATTATTATATTATTATTATTATTATTATTATTATTATGGTATAGGTGCTGTATTTTCAACAATCCGGATTGGGTCGATCCCCAATTAGTCCGAATTATCGACGCTCTACTGTTGGTGCAAACTACTGTAATAACATTAAACATTTTTGAACGGGTGGGGGCCCAGGGCTCCCCGGCTGCTAAGGGTGGCTGGTCCTGTGTTAACGTGACGTCACGGCGTGTTTTAGAATCAATCCTTTCTTTTCCTTTCGTCACGGGTTTGTTACTTGGAGGGGTTCACGACTGGAGGGAGTTTGGAAATCACTCTATTATATATATATATATATATATATTGTGTATGTTACATAGCCTGTAGAGTATCTGGTCCTAGGGTTGTATGTCAAGTCAGTTTGTAAGTCGAGTGCTCACACGCTCTGGTAAATACAAGCTTTCGACAGTAGACGCAGTGTCTGCTTGTATCGCGTTCTGCAGGTGCATGCGCGCTGATTGAGTCGCCCAGTGATTAGTTGTCGCGCAGAGTAAAGAAAGCTGAAGCTATTTCAAGTCGCACCGAATGGACAACGCCGTGAAGTGTTGTGATTGGCTCGGAGCGCGTCACGTGATCCTCCAGTGAGCGTCATGGTGGCACTTATTCCGGGAGACCGGTCAACAAGGCGACACTCGCGGGGAGATCCTTCTCAATTCAGTACATAAACTTGTACTGAAATAACTAAATACACAGTACGAGCCCAGCGGGGCCCGAGGACAGCAGTTGAGCTACGAGCCAGTGGCCGAGGCAGCAGTCGAGCCTACGAGCCAGCGGGGCCCGAGGACAGCAGTTGAGCCTACGAGCCCAGCGGGGCCCGAGGACAGCAGTCGAGCCTACGAGCCCAGCGGGGCCCGAGGACAGCAGTCGAGCCTACGAGCCCAGCGGGGCCCGAGGACAGCAGTCGAGCTTACGAGCCCAGCGGGGCCCGAGGACACAGTGGCTGAGCCCAGCGGGCCGAGGACAGCAGTCGAGCCTACGAGCCCAGCGGGGCCGAGGACAGCAGTCGAGCTCGAGCCCAGCGGGCCCGAGGGCAGCAGTCGAGCCTACGAGCCCAGCGGGGCCCGAGGACAGCAGTCGAGCCTACGAGCCCAGCGGGGCCCGAGGACAGCAGTCGAGCCTACGAGCCCAGCGGGGCCCGGGACAGCAGTCGAGCCTACGAGCCCAGGGGCCCGAGGACAGCGTCGAGCCTACGAGCCCAGCGGGGCCCGAGGACAGCAGTCGAGCCTACGAGCCCAGCGGGGCCCGAGGACAGCAGTCGAGCCTACGAGCCGGGCCGAGGACGCGTCGAGTTACGAGCCCAGCGGGGCCCGAGGACAGCAGTCGAGCCTACGAGCCCAGCGGGGCCCGAGGACAGCAGTCGAGCCTACGAGCCCAGCGGGGCCCGGGACAGCATCGAGCTACGACCAGCGGGCCAGGACACTCAGTTTGAGCACGGGCCGAGGACGAGTCAGCCTACAGCCGGGGCCGCATCATAATCAGATAATTGCTGTCGCGTTATGTAAAAACGAGAACAGAGTGATGAAATAATAAGTGTTAGTTGTCACTCGAGTCTTACTACTGGAACATACAGCAGATAAACACAGACCTCGCTCGGTTGGAGCTTACCTGGATTAAACAAACAATAGGTAACTTTTACAATCAAGTTGGCCAGTTGGAAACCCCTGGGAAGATCGGGGTGCACTTCCTTAAATTCACCCCTACTCATCTTTAGCACATCATCGTTTACTTTACTAATTGATGTAAAACAACTTTTATCTGTTTTTTTCGAATGCGTGTGTACTAAATCCAGACTGGAAGATATGATCGGCTCAAACTACGCGCGTCGCCATGACAGCTGTGAAACTACAAGTCGACATGTTACATGTTACAAGTTACAAACTGAACACTTGAAAGAAAATAGTTAGATTTGTAAATGTTAGTGCAGCTGTTTTATTTACAAGTGAAATATTAACGCACACAATTTTAAAATGAGCCTGTTACAGTTTTAGTTAAATATTAAACTATCAGTTATTATAAAAAAAACGGGTGTCTACCATCCGGGTAAACAACGGCAGTTGGGAATTTTGTAAATTAAAAAAAAACCGTGAGAATGTTGTTTTACTCAAAATAATAAATATAATATAATAATCATTAAATTACAATGAGTCAAACTTTGCTTTTGTTCGTAGCTGTGTAATATATTTTATAATTATTCCTAGTAGAATGTGTTAACACAAATTAATGTTTATTTAAATTTTAAAACTTATTATTACTCATAGAAAAGGTTAGTAAACAAACGCTGGGGGAGTAGAAGAAGGGTGGGACATATTCTAGAGTGAGGAATTTGGGGAAAATATCGTGAATTTCATTGGTCAAGTTGAGTAGACACCACGAACTAAGGAACAAAAATACGTGCAATCTAATTTTTCTCGAACCAAGGACTTGCCGATTTATTTTGTACAACAATAACGACCTATGCATTGTAATAGTTGGCCAATGAACTAATTCTAGTAGGTGACCTGGTGGTCTAGGAGTAAGGTGTCAGACTTCTGTGCTGGCGGCCGGGGTTCAATCCTCGGTCCTGGCACAGATTTATCTGATTACCAAACCCTTCCTTCACCTCTGACAAGACATCTTGTGAATGTGGGGAATGCCAGGCCTCCACCGTGGTTCGGATTCCACGTTAAACTGTAGGTCCTTCACTTCATCTCACATTCACCCTACCATTACACATTAGCGTAAGTGCGTATAACCCGAACGGGTAGTAAGACGTGGTGCTAATAATAATAATAATGATACTAATAACTAATTCCAGACGGGACTAGTAGCTTTATAGCCATGCTACAAATTGCTATTTAGTCGCCTGCTTCAAGTTGCGAGTTCTCTGGCCTGCTTCAAGTCATGCGAAAGCTCTGTCCTGCTTCAAGTTGTACGAAAGCTCTGGACAGTGCATCCGGTCGACCTTCCTAACGGTACACTCCGTCCCAGGCTAGCCTGGTCACAGTGACAAAGTCTGAATATGGTTTTGTCGGTGAGCGTACATTATGTAACCATGTTACCATTCTCCTCCTGGCGGAGAGTGTAACATATTACCGTGGTGGGTCGAACCGGGGCCCCCGAGAAGCTGGCAGGGAGCCAAACAATCCTGGGGCAAGGTCGACCGGGAGAATTCTCCGAGGTGTAGAGATATTGCAGGTTGGCTCAAGTTAACATCAAGGTCATATAGTTTGTCCAAAGTGTAGAGATATTGCAGGTTGGCTCAAGTAAACATCAAGGTCTTATAACTTGTCCAAAGTGTAGAGATATTGCAGGTTGGCTCAAGTAAACATCAAGGTCTTATAGCTTGTCCAAAGTGTAGAGATATTGCAGGTTGGCTCAAGTAAACATCAAGGTCATATAGCTTGTCCAAGGTGTAGAGATATTGCAGGTTTGTCTCAAGGACACACAAAGGTTATATAGCTTGTCCAAGGTGTAGAGATATTGCAGGTTTGCTCAAGGACACACAAAGGCTATATAACTTGTCCAAGGTGTAGAGAATGTGCAGGTTGTCTCAAGGACACACAAAGACTATATAGCTGGTCCGTGGTGTAGAGAATGTGCAGGTTGGCTCAAGGACACAAAGGTTATACAGCTTGTCCAAGGTGTAGAGAATGTGCAGGTTGTCTTAAGGACACACAAAGACTATATAGCTGGTCCGTGCTGTAGAGCCAGGGGGGCAGTATGATGCCAGGTAGAAAGGTACTTACTCCACCACCGGACCACTCCCCTGCCTGCTTTTCACATCTCAGTAAGTCCCGAGTTTATATCACCCATAGCGTGTGTTCTTAGAGAGAGTCTGGCACCGGGCGGTACCTCCCGACACAGACACGCACCTGCCCCCCTCCCTCCCTCTCTCATCTTGCTCGAACACGACCTGAAGCTGGTGTTGGTGTTTCGACTCCAAACTTCCGGACATTCGCACAGATGGTGTTCCTTGGTTGTCTTACGAACGGACACTCGGAACATGACGTTCCTCACCGCGTCTTACTACCCGCTCCACACACTAACGTGTAATGGTAGGGTGATTGTGAGGCCCGCATTCCCCCCATTCACAAGATGTATTCCTGAGTACACTCCAACTCCGGGTCACGGTCGTGGTTGTGTTTATGTAACGTCTGTTGGCGCTGAGAGAGTTTCCTCCGCAGCGCGCCGCGGCAGTGCGGTGTACTAAGACTGGCGCAGTGTCGCGTGTTGGTACAGGGTTGTGGTGTCCAGGATTCGAATTCATTTTTTACCCTTTTATTTTATTGTTAACTCGCAAAGGAGGGTACGCGGGCTAAGTTGCGGGCTCGTTTGGTCTGGTTTGAAACCCGCGCTGTTGTATTGATGGTTATGTTTTTACCGAAATGGTTTCTCACTCTTACTCCGACGCCAATGCGGGTGCACTTCTTCTATTCTCCCTACTCCATTTAGTCTAGTTACATTGCGGATAGCTTGGACGTGTTGTAAGACGAGGAAACAATAAACCTAAACTAATATCACACCTCGACACGGACACTTTTAAACCTGGCTATTCCACGTACCACCTCTCGTCACTGGATCCACTGTCTGCACCTCACTGCGGGGCTATTCCACGTCACCTGACACGGCTCACTGTCTGACCTTGGGGGCTATTCCACGTCACCTGACGGCTACGGCTTCACTCTCCTGACCTTGGCTCCTCGGGCTATTCCCGTTCCCACCTGACACGGCTCACTGTCAGACCATCTGTTTATAGAAACTATCTGACATATTATTTGCTAATCCTGTTTCTGGTAGTTGAAATCACGAGTAAATGGCTGAACAAATTTTGACAAACGACCTCTCATGTAAAAGGTTAAGATTCCAAGAGGTCGGCAAAAATATTAGCCTAAAGCTAAAACCCATTTTCCATGTTTTCCTTGTGTGGCGCAGTGACTCATGGGAACAATCATTCCTTGTTTACATCTCCATGGAAACACTGATTAGTGTATCATTGTGTATCGGCGAATAAAATATTCCCCTTTGGTTAAACACAATTAGTGGTTCGGGGCAACAGAAAGCTGAGAGAGGGGTTGTTTTATCCTGGCATAAGGGGGAGGGGGATTTACGTTTTTATTAAAATTAAACGCCGAAAACTAAAGACTATGACTTTGACGAGTAAACTTTTACCTAGAAACTTGAGTGAGATCTTATTCTATGGAATAATAACAAGTTCGAATATATTTTAATGCAATAATGTGCATCCATAGCGGCAATGACCCAGCAGGGAGCGTCTCCAGCGGTCACAACATGGGAAGGTCAGACATTTGGTCCGTTCATTGTCAGAATCGAGTGCGTCTCAAACATATGGAAGGGTGACCTGACCTGGTGGTCCAGGGGTAAGGTGTCGGTCCGGGGTTCAATCCTCGGTCCCGGCAAACCCTTCCTTCCTTCATCTCTGACAAGACGTGTATTAATCACAACTTGTGAATGTGTGGAATGCCAGGCCTCCACCGTGGTTCGGATCCCACGTTAAACTGTAGGTCCTCCATTTCATCTCCAATCAACAGACTGTACCTCCTTGTAATAGGGTGCGTGATAGTACTTTGTTTAGGAAAGGCCTACTACCTCCGTCGGTCTGTCAAGTGGAATCCTCGGGTCTCCCGGTGGAACTTCCGGAGCGGTACTGCGCAGGCGCGTCCATCCCACCTGCCGTATCGTCACGGGCACAACTATATTACCCGCAACTCAACACTTTTAGAAAAAATATTGACATTCTATTTAGATTCATTTCCCGTCTTACTACCCGTCCTGGATATCCGCACATTTACACTCTGGGGTTAAGGATGAGGAAGTAAAATAAAGAGGAAATGTATACACATTTGCGTTGAGTGAGGTGGGGAAAAATCATATCTGTGAACCTGGTCGAGATCAGATTATCAGCACAGACGAAACTAGTCTGGCGCCTTGGTCTGTGTGTGCACCGATGTGGGTTCCCGTACCTAATGTATCAATGTTCCACCTTTGTGTGGATGTAGGTTGGCCAACATTGCCGTCTGTCGTGGAAATACCTCTTGGCGTATGGCCACATGAAAGTTGATAGTAACCGTCTTGACGCGTGTCAACGATCACAGATATGCGCCCGACCATACGGCTCTAAGAGCCAGGGGCGCGGGAGGTCACAGGAACAGGCCATCACTTCCTGTGACGTGATTAGAGAGGTGTGTCCCCCTTGACCCTTAACCCCTGACCACGTGGTGACCCAGATACCTCACTCTCTGTGGCTGAGTAGTTATCTTGTTCTAAGGAAGAACGAGATACTTTAGTCTGTCCGGATAGAACCGTGTGCTCTCGTCTTGTGACGCCAGGGTGTAGAGACTTGGGAGAGGTGGCCTCTCTTGTGTTGAATATAGCAAGTGTAGAGACTTGGGAGGTGGCTTCCGTGTGTTAATATAGCAAGGTGTAGAGACTTGGGAGAGGTGGCTTCTCTGTGTTGAATATAGCAAGGTGTAGAGACTTGGGAGAGGTGGCTTCCGTGTGTTGATATAGCAAGGTGTAGAGACTTGGGAGAGGTGGCTTCTCGTGTGTTGAATATAGCAAGGTGTAGAGACTTGGGAGAGGTGGCTTCTCGTGTGTTGAATATAGCAAGGTGTAGAGACTTGGGAGAGGTGGCTCTCTGTGTTGAATATAGCAAGGTGTAGAGACTTGGGAGAGGTGGCTTCTCGTGTGTTGAATATAGCAAGGTGTAGAGACTTGGGAGAGGTGGCTTCCGTGTGTTGAATATAGCAAGGTGTAGAGACTTGGGAGAGGTGGCTTCCTGTGTTGAATATAGCAAGGTGTAGAGACTTGGGAGAGGTGGCTTCTCGTGTGTTGAATATAGCAAGGTGTAGAGACTTTGGAGAGGTGGCTTCTCGTGTGTTGAATATAGCAAGGTGTAGAGACTTGGGGGAGGTGGCTTCTCGTGTGTTGTATATAGCAAGGTGTAGAGACTTGGGAGAGGTGGCTTCTCGTGTGTTGAATATAGCAAGGTGTAGAGACTTGGGAGAGGTGGCTTCTCGTGTGTTGAATATAGCAAGGTGAAGAGATTTTGGAGAGGTAGCTTCTCGTGTGTTGAATATAGCAAGGTGTAGAGATTTTGGAGAGGTGGCTTCTCGTGTGTTGAATATAGCAAGGTGTAGAGACTTTGGAGAGGTGGCTTCTCGTGTGTTGAATATAGCAAGGTGTAGAGACTTGGGAGAGGTGGCTTCTCGTGTGTTGAATATAGCAAGGTGTAGAGACTTGGGAGAGGTGGCTTCTCGTGTGTTGAATATAGCAAGGTGTAGAGACTTTGGAGAGGTGGCTTCTCGTGTGTTGAATATAGCAAGGTGTAGAGACTTTGGAGAGGTGGCTTCTCGTGTGTTGAATATAGCAAGGTGTAGAGACTTTGGAGAGGTGGCTTCCGTGTGTTGAATATAGCAAGGTGTAGAGACTTGGGAGAGGTGGCTTCTCGTGTGTTGAATATAGCAAGGTGTAGAGACTTTGGAGAGGTAGCACTCTGTCTCCGCGAGCTCTTGATATTCCAGCACACCAGAATAGTCTTGAGCAGAAACATCACTTCATCATTAGGCAAGAGAACAAATTATTCAGTTATAGACCTCGGCCGTGATTTGGGGAGTCCCGCCTCGGTGGTCACATGGTCCAAGGCGCACTCTTGCAATAGACTGGACTCCGATGACGGGGAGATCGGGGTTCCGGCAAATACGGGTACATTTCCTTCAAGTTAAACCTATCTAACACAGTGTAATTAGTCCATAGGCGTATAACTTGGACGGGTAGTAAGATGCGGTGATAACAAAATCGGGAAGACACAGGCAAGATGGTCCTTAGTTTGATCCCTGGTGCTAATAACCCCGCGGGTGGGTTAAGCAATCAGAGGTGGCGTTACCAGCGTTATTGTCCGAGTGTCGCCGTCAAACCACGGAGAGCCCAGGTTCGACGCCCGGTGCGGCCAGGATATGTGCTCTGTCGGCCACGACGCCGGAACTGTACCGCGGGAAGTGACGTCACAGGCCACTGATTCTGTTGCCGCGCTTAGGTTAAGTGCACAAGGCTCTATAAGAAGAGGAGATAGATAGTAAGCTAAGTAGGATAGGAGCAATATGTCCTCAGTTCTTCTCTTACTGATCGTTATAAATACTCTGGTCATCCTACTCTCTCTCTCTCTCTGTTACAATAAGAAGAGGAGATAGATAGTAAGCTAAGTAGGATAGGAGCAATATGTCCTCAGTTCTTCTCTTACTGATCGTTATAAATACTCTGGTCACCCTACTCTCTCTCTCTCTCTGTTACAATAAGAAGAGGAGATAGATAGTAAGCTAAGTAGGATAGGAGCAATATGTCCTCAGTTCTTCTCTTACTGATCGTTATAAATACTCTGGTCACCTACTCTCTCTCTCTCTCTGTTACAATAAGAAGAGGAGATAGATAGTAAGCTAAGTAGGATAGGAGCAATATGTCCTCAGTTCTTCTCTTACTGATCGTTATAAATACTCTGGTCATCCTACTCTCTCTCTCTCTCTGTTACAATAAGAAGAGGAGATAGATAGTAAGCTAAGTAGGATAGGAGCAATATGTCCTCAGTTCTTCTCTTACTGATCGTTATAAATACTCTGGTCACCCTACTCTCTCTCTCTCTCTGTTACAATAAGAAGAGGAGATAGATAGTAAGCTAAGTAGGATAGGAGCAATATGTCCTCAGTTCTTCTCTTACTGATCGTTATAAATACTCTGGTCACCCTACTCTCTCTCTCTCTCTCTGTTACAATAAGAAGAGGAGATAGATAGTAAGCTAAGTAGGATAGGAGCAATATGTCCTCAGTTCTTCTCTTACTGATCGTTATAAATACTCTGGTCATCCTACTCTCTCTCTCTCTCTGTTACAATAAGAAGAGGAGATAGATAGTAAGCTAAGTAGGATAGGAGCAATATGTCCTCAGTTCTTCTCTTACTGATCGTTATAAATACTCTGGTCACCCTACTCTCTCTCTCTCTCTCTGTTACAATAAGAAGAGGAGATAGATAGTAAGCTAAGTAGGATAGGAGCAATATGTCCTCAGTTCTTCTCTTACTGATCGTTATAAATACTCTGGTCATCCTACTCTCTCTCTCTCTCTGTTACAATAAGAAGAGGAGATAGATAGTAAGCTAAGTAGGATAGGAGCAATATGTCCTCAGTTCTTCTCTTACTGATCGTTATAAATACTCTGGTCACCCTACTCTCTCTCTCTCTGTTACAATAAGAAGAGGAGATAGATAGTAAGCTAAGTAGGATAGGAGCAATATGTCCTCAGTTCTTCTCTTACTGATCGTTATAAATACTCTGGTCACCCTACTATCTCTCTCTCTCTCTGTTACAATAAGAAGAGGAGATAGATAGTAAGCTAAGTAGGATAGGAGCAATATGTCCTCAGTTCTTCTCTTACTGATCGTTATAAATACTCTGGTCACCTACTCTCTCTCTCTCTCTGTTACAATAAGAAGAGGAGATAGATAGTAAGCTAAGTAGGATAGGAGCAATATGTCCTCAGTTCTTCTCTTACTGATCGTTATAAATACTCTGGTCATCCTACTCTCTCTCTCTCTCTGTTACAATAAGAAGAGGAGATAGATAGTAAGCTAAGTAGGATAGGAGCAATATGTCCTCAGTTCTTCTCTTACTGATCGTTATAAATACTCTGGTCATCCTACTCTCTCTCTCTCTCTGTTACAATAAGAAGAGGAGATAGATAGTAAGCTAAGTAGGATAGGAGCAATATGTCCTCAGTTCTTCTCTTACTGATCGTTATAAATACTCTGGTCACCCTACTCTCTCTCTCTCTGTTACAATAAGAAGAGGAGATAGATAGTAAGCTAAGTAGGATAGGAGCAATATGTCCTCAGTTCTTCTCTTACTGATCGTTATAAATACTCTGGTCATCCTACTCTCTCTCTCTCTCCTGTTACAATAAGAAGAGGAGATAGATAGTAAGCTAAGTAGGATAGGAGCAATATGTCCTCAGTTCTTCTCTTACTGATCGTTATAAATACTCTGGTCATCCTACTCTCTCTCTCTCTCTCTGTTACAATAAGAAGAGGAGATAGATAGTAAGCTAAGTAGGATAGGAGCAATATGTCCTCAGTTCTTCTCTTACTGATCGTTATAAATACTCTAAATACTCTGGTCACCCTACTCTCTCTCCTCTCTCTGTTACAATAAGAAGAGGAGATAGATAGTAAGCTAAGTAGGATTAGGAGCAATATGTCTCAGTTCTTCTCTTACTGATCGTTTAAAATACTCTGGTCACCTAATCTTCTCTCTTCTCTCTTGTTACAAATAAAGAGGAGATAATAGTAAGCTAAGTAGGATAGGAGCAATATGTCCTCAGTTTTCTCTTATGATCGTTATAAATACTCTGGTACCCTACCTTCTCTTCCTCTCTCTCTGTTACAATAAGAAGAGAGATAGATATAAGTAAGTAGGATAGAGCAATATGTCCTCAGTTCTCTCTTACTGATCGTTATAATACTCTGGTCACCTCTCTCTTCTCCTCTCTTGTTAAATAAAAGAGGAGAATAGTAGTAGCTAAGTAGGATAAGCATATGTCCTCAGTTCTTCTCTTACTGATCTTATAAATACTCTGGTCACCCTAACTTCTCTCTCTCTCTGTTACAATAAGAAAGGAATAGTATAGCTAAGTAGGACCCTACTCTCTCTCTCTCTCTCTCTGTTACAATAAGAAGAGGAGATAGATAGTAAGCTAAGTAGGATAGGAGCAATATGTCCTCAGTTCTTCTCTTACTGATCGTTATAAATATCTGGTCACCTACTACTCTCTCTCTCTCTCTGTTACAATAAGAAGAGGAGATAGATAGTAAGCTAAGTAGGATAGGAGCAATATGTCCTCAGTTCTTCTCTTACTGATCGTTATAAATACTCTGGTCACCCTACTCTCTCTCTCTCTCTCTGTTACAATAAGAGAGGAGATAGATAGTAAGCTAAGTAGGATAGGAGCAATATGTCCTCAGTTCTTCTCTTACTGATCGTTATAAATACTCTGGTCACCCTATCTCTCTCTCTCTCTCTCTGTTACAATAAGAAGAGGAGATAGATAGTAAGCTAAGTAGGATAGGAGCAATATGTCCTCAGTTCTTCTCTTACTGATCGTTATAAATACTCTGGTCACCTACTCTCTCTCTCTCTCTCTGTTACAATAAGAAGAGGAGATAGATAGTAAGCTAAGTAGGATAGGAGCAATATGTCCTCAGTTCTTCTCTTACTGATCGTTATAAATACTCTGGTCACCTACTCTCTCTCTCTCTCTGTTACAATAAGAAGAGGAGATAGATAGTAAGCTAAGTAGGATAGGAGCAATATGTCCTCAGTTCTTCTCTTACTGATCGTTATAAATACTCTGGTCACCTACTCTCTCTCTCTCTCTGTTACAATAAGAAGAGGAGATAGATAGTAAGCTAAGTAGGATAGGAGCAATATGTCCTCAGTTCTTCTCTTACTGATCGTTATAAATACTCTGGTCACCTACTCTCTCTCTCTCTCTGTTACAATAAGAAGAGGAGATAGATAGTAAGCTAAGTAGGATAGGAGCAATATGTCCTCAGTTCTTCTCTTACTGATCGTTATAAATACTCTGGTCACCTACTCTCTCTCTCTCTCTCTGTTACAATAAGAAGAGGAGATAGATAGTAAGCTAAGTAGATAGGAGCAATATGTCCTCAGTTCTTCTCTTACTGATCGTTATAAATACTTGGTCACCCTACTCTCTCTCTCCTCTCTGTTACAATAAGAAGAGGAGATAGATAGTAAGCTAAGTAGGATAGGAGCAATATGTCCTCAGTTCTTCTCTTACTGATCGTTATAAATACTCTGGTCACCCTACTCTCTCTCTCTCTCTCTGTTACAATAAGAAGAGGAGATAGATAGTAAGCTAAGTAGGATAGGAGCAATATGTCCTCAGTTCTTCTCTTACTGATCGTTATAAATACTCTGGTCACCCTACTCTCTCTCTTTCTCTCTGTTACAATAAGAAGAGGAGATAGATAGTAAGCTAAGTAGGATAGGAGCAATATGTCCTCAGTTCTTCTCTTACTGATCGTTATAAATACTCTGGTCACCCTACTTCTCTCCTCTCTTCTGTTACAATAAGAAGAGGAGATAGATAGTAAGCTAAGTAGGATAGGAGCAATATGTCCTCAGTTCTTCTCTTACTGATCGTTATAAATACTCTGGTCACCCTACCTCTCTCTCTCTCTCTCTGTTACAATAAGAAGAGGAGATAGATAGTAAGCTAAGTAGGATAGGAGCAATATGTCCTCAGTTCTTCTCTTACTGATCGTTATAAATACTCTGGTCATCCTACTCTCTCTCTTCTCTCTCTGTTACAATAAAGAGGAGATAGATAGTAAGCTAAGTAGGATAGGAGCAATATGTCCTCAGTTCTTCTCTTACTGATCGTTATAAATACTCTGGTCACCTACTCTCTCTCTCTCTCTGTTACAATAAGAAGAGGAGATAGATAGTAAGCTAAGTAGGATAGGAGCAATATGTCCTCAGTTCTTCTCTTACTGATCGTTATAAATACTCTGGTCACCCTACTCTCTCTCTCTCTCTCTCTGTTACAATAAGAAGAGGAGATAGATAGTAAGCTAAGTAGGATAGGAGCAATATGTCCTCAGTTCTTCTCTTACTGATCGTTATAAATACTCGGTCACCCTACTCTCTCTCTCTCTCTCTGTTACAATAAGAAGAGGAGATAGATAGTAAGCTAAGTAGATAGGAGCAATATGTCCTCAGTTCTTCTCTTACTGATCGTATAATACTCTGGCACCCTACTCTCTTCTCTTCTCTCTGTTACAATAAGAAGAGAGATAGATAGTAAGCTAAGTAGGATAGGAGCAATATGTCCTCAGTTCTTCTCTTACTGATCGTTATAAATACTCTGGTCACCCTACTCTCTCTCTCTCTCTCTCTGTTACAATAAGAAGAGGAGATAGATAGTAAGCTAAGTAGGATAGGAGCAATATGTCCTCAGTTCTTCTCTTACTGATCGTTATAAATACTCTGGTCACCCTACTCTCTCTCTCTCTCTGTTACAATAAGAAGAGGAGATAGATAGTAAGCTAAGTAGGATAGGAGCAATATGTCCTCAGTTCTTCTCTTACTGATCGTTATAAATACTCTGGTCACCCTACTCTCTCTCTCTCTCTCTCTGTTACAATAAGAGAGGAGATAGATATAAGCTAAGTAGGATAGGAGCATATGTCCTCAGTTCTTCTCTTACTGATCGTTATAAATACTCTGGTCACCCTACTCTCTCTCTCTCTCTCTGTTACAATAAGAAGAGGAGATAGATAGTAAGCTAAGTGGATAGGAGCAATATGTCCTCAGTTCTTCTCTTACTGATCGTTATAAATACTCTGGTCACCCTCTCTCTCTCTTCTTTCTGTTACAATAAAAGAGAGATAGATAGTAAGCTAAGTAGATAGGAGCAATATGTCTCATTCTTCTCTTACTGATCGTTATAAATACTTGTCACCTACTATCTCTGCAATTTCCTGTTACATAAGAAGAGAATAGATAGTAACTAAGTGGATAGGACAATATTCCTCAGTTCTCTCTTACTGACGTTATAAATACTCTGGTCACCTACTCTCTTCTCTCTCTTACAATAAAAGGGATAGATTTAAGCTAAGTAGATAGGAGCAATATGTCCTCAGTTCTTCTTATGTCGTTATAATACTCTGGTCTCCTACTCCTCTCTCTCTCTCTTTTACAATAAGAAGAGAATAGATAGTAAGCTAAGTAGGATAGGAGCAATATGTCCTCTTCTTCTTTACTGATCGTTAAATACTCTGGTCACCCTACTCCTCTCTCTCTCTCTGTTACAATAAGAAGAGATAGATAGTAAGCTAAGTAGGATAGGCAATATGTCCTCAGTTCTTCTCTTACTACTCGTTATAAATACTTGGTCCATCCTACTTCTCTCTTCTCTTACATAAGAGGATAGATATAACTAGTAGGAAGAGCAATATGTCTCATTCTTCTCTATGATTTATAAATACTTGGTCACCCTCCTCTCTCTCTCTCTCTCTGTTACAATAAGAAGAGATATTAGTAAGCTAAGTAGGATAGGAGCAATATGTCCTCAGTTCTCCTTACTATCGTTATATTACTCTGTCACCTACTCTCTCTCTCTCTCTCTGTTACAATAAGAGAGGAATAGATAGTAACTAAGTGTAGAAATATGTCCTCAGTTCTTCTCTTACTGATCGTTATAAAAACTCTGTCACCCACTCTCTCTCTCTCTCTGTTAAATAAAAGAGGATAGATATAAGCTAAGTAGATAGGAGCAATATGTCCTATTCTCTCTTACTGATCGTTATAATACTCTGTCACTACTATCTCTCTCTCTCTGTTACATAAAAGGAGATAGATAGTAAGCTAAGTAGATAGAGCAATAGTCCTCATTTCTCTACTGTCGTTATAAATATTGGTCACCTACTTCTCTCTTCTCTCTCTGTTACAATAAGAAAGAATAGATAGTAAGCTAGTGGATAGGCATATGTCCTCATTCTTTCTTACTGATCGTTATAATACTCTGGTCACCTACTCTCTCTCTCTCTCTCTGTTACAATAAGAAGAGAGATAGATAGTAAGCTAAGTAGGATAGGAGCAATATGTCCTCAGTTCTTCTCTTACTGATCGTTATAAATACTCTGGTCACCTACTCTCTCTCTCTCTCTGTTACAATAAGAAGAGAGATAGATAGTAAGCTAAGTAGGATAGGAGCAATATGTCCTCAGTTCTTCTCTTACTGATCGTTATAAATACTCTGGTCACCCTACTCTCTCTCTCTCTCTCTGTTACAATAAGAAGAGGAGATAATAGTAAGCTAAGTAGGATAGGAGCAATATGTCCTCAGTTCTTCTCTTACTGATCGTTATAAATACTCTGGTCACCCTACTCTCTCTCTCTCTCTGTTACAATAAGAAGAGGAGATAGATAGTAAGCTAAGTAGGATAGGAGCAATATGTCCTCAGTTCTTTCTCTTACTGATCGTTATAAATACTCTGGTCACCCTACTCTCTCTCTCTCTCTCTGTTACAATAAGAAGAGAGATAGATAGTAAGCTAAGTAGGATAGGAGCAATATGTCCTCAGTTCTTCTCTACTGATCGTTATAATACTCTGGTCACCTACTCTCTCTCTCTCTCCTCTGTTACAATAAGAAGAGGAGATAGATAGTAAGCTAAGTAGGATAGGAGCAATATGTCCTCAGTTCTTCTCTACTGATCGTATAAATACTCTGGTCACCTACTCTCTCTCTCTCTCTCTCTGTTACAATAAGAAGAGGAGATAGATAGTAAGCTAAGTAGGATAGGAGCAATATGTCTCAGTTCTTCTCTTACTGATCGTTATAAATACTCTGGTCACCCTACTCTCTCTCTCTCTCTCTCTGTTACAATAAGAAGAGGAGATAGATAGTAAGCTAAGTAGGATAGGAGCAATATGTCCTCAGTTCTTCTCTTACTGATCGTTATAAATACTCTGGTCACCTACTCTCTCTCTCCTCTCTCTGTTACAATAAGAAGAGAGATAGATAGTAAGCTAAGTAGGATAGAGCAATATGTCCTCAGTTCTTCTCTTACTGATCGTTATAAATACTCTGGTCACCTACTCTCTCTCTCTTCTCTCTGTTACAATAAGAAGAGAGATAGATAGTAAGCTAAGTAGGATAGGAGCAATATGTCCTCAGTTCTTCTCTTACTGATCGTTATAAATACTCTGGTCACCTACTCTCTCTCTCCTCTCTGTTACAATAAGAAGAGGAGATAGATAGTAAGCTAAGTAGGATAGGAGCAATATGTCCTCAGTTCTTCTCTTACTGATCGTTATAAATACTCTGGTCACCTACTCTCTCTCTCTCTCTTCACTAGTACATAAAAGAGAGATAAGATAGTAACTATAGATGAGCAATATGTCCTCATTCTTCTCTTACTGATCGTATAATACTCTGTACCTAACTCTCTACTCTCTTCTCTGTTACAAAGAAGATAGATATAAGCTATGGTTGACAATAATCCTAGTACTCTCTACGTCGTTATAATCTCGTCATCCTCTCTCATCTCTAATCTCTGTTACATAAAGGATGATAGTATAGATGGATAGAATACCTCATTCTCTCTACTTTTATCTATCCTGGTCACTACTTATCATCTCTCTCGTTACAATAAAGAGAGATAGACTAGTAACTAATAGGATAGGAGAATAGTCAGTCTTTTAGGTATAAATATTGTCCCACTCTCTCTTCTCTTCGTTAATACTCTGGTCACCTCTTCTCTCTCTCTCTCTGTTACAATAAGAAGAGGAGATAGATATAAGCTAAGTAGGATAGGAGCAATATGTCCTCAGTTCTTCTCTTACGATCGTTATAAATACTCTGGTCACCTACTCTCTCTCTCTCTCTGTTACAATAAGAAGAGGAGATAGATAGTAAGCTAAGTAGATAGGAGCAATATGTCCTCAGTTCTTCTCTTACGATCGTTATAAATACTCTGGTCACCTACTCTCTCTCTCTCTCTGTTACAATAAGAAGAGGAGATAGATAGTAAGCTAAGTAGGATAGGAGCAATATGTCCTCAGTTCTTCTCTTACTGATCGTTTAAATACTCTGGTCACCTATCTTCTTCTCTCTCTCTGTACAATAAGAAGAGGAGATAGATAGTAAGCTAAGTAGGATAGAGCAATATGTCCTCAGTTCTTCTCTTACTGATCGTTATAAATACTCTGGTCACCTACTCTCTCTCTCTCTCTGTTACAATAAAAGAGGAGATAGATAGTAAGCTAAGTAGGATGAGCAATATGTCCTCAGTTCTTCTCTACTGATCGTTATAAATACTCTGTCACCTACTCTCTCTCTCTCTCTGTACAATAAGAAGAGGGATAGATAGTAAGCTAAGTAGGATAGGAGCAATATGTCCTCATTCTTCTCTTACTGATCGTTATAAATACTTGGTCACCTACTCTCTCCTCTCTCTTGTTACAATAAAGGGAGATAGATATAAGTAAGTAGGATAGGACAATATGTCCTCAGTTCTTCTCTTACTGATCGTTTAAATACTTGTCACCTACTCTCTTCTCTCTCTGTTACAATAAAAGAGGAGATAGATAGAGCTAAGTAGATAGGGCAATATGTCCTCAGTTCTTCTCTTACTGATCGTTATAAATACTCTGGTCACCCTACTTCTCTCTCTCTGTTACAATAGAAGAGATAGATATAAGCTAAGTAGGATAGGAGCAATATGCTCAGTTCTTCTCTATGATCGTTAAATTCTGGTCCACTCTCTCTCTCTCTGTTACAATAAGAAAGATAGATAGTAAGTAAGTAGGATAGCAATATGTCTCATTCTTCTCTTATGATCGTATAAATATGGTCCCTACTTCCTCTCTCTCGTTACAATAAGAAAGAGATAGATATAAGCTAAGTAGGATAGGAGCAATATGTCTCAGTTCTTCTCTTACTGACGTTATAATACTCTGGTCCTACTCTCCTCTCTCTCTTGTTACAATAAGAAGAGGAGATAATAGTAAGCTAAGTAGGTGAGCAATATGTCCTCAGTTTTCTCTTACTGATCTTATAATACTTGGTCACTACTCTCTCTCCTCTCTGTACAAAAAAGGAATAATATAGTAGTAGGATAGACAATTGTCCTCATTCTTCTCTTATGATCGTTAAATACTCTGGTCACCTACTCTCTCTCTCTTCTTCTGTTACAATAAGAAGAGATAGATAGTAAGCTAAGTAGGATAGGAGCAATATGTCCTCATTCTTCCTTACTGATCGTTATAAATACCTGTCACCTACTCTCTCCTCTCTCTCTTGTTACAATAAGAAGGAATGTAGAATAGGATAGGAGCAATGTCTAGTTTCTACTGATCGTATAATACTCTGGCCTACTCCTCTCTCTCTTCTGTAAATAACGACGTTATAAATACTCTGGTCACCCTACTCTCTCTCTCTCTCTCTCTGTTACAATAAGAAGAGGAGATAGATAGTAAGCTAAGTAGGATAGGAGCAATATGTCCTCAGTTCTTCTCTTACTGATCGTTATAAATACTCTGGTCACCCTACTCTCTCTCTCTCTCTCTGTTACAATAAGAAGAGGAGATAGATAGTAAGCTAAGTAGGATAGGAGCAATATGTCCTCAGTTCTTCTCTTACTGATCGTTATAAATACTCTGGTCACCCTACTCTCTCTCTCTCTTCTTGTACAATAAGAAGAGGAGATAGATAGTAAGCTAAGTAGGATAGGAGCAATATGTCCTCAGTTCTTCTCTTACTGATCGTTATAAATACTCTGGTCACCTACTACTCTCTCTCTCTCTCTTCTCTGTTACAATAAGAAGAGGAGATAGATAGTAAGCTAAGTAGGATAGGAGCAATATGTCCTCAGTTCTTCTCTTACTGATCGTTATAAATACTCTGGTCACCCTACTCTCTCTCTCTCTCTCTCTGTTACAATAAGAAGAGGAGATAGATAGTAAGCTAAGTAGGATAGGAGCAATATGTCCTCAGTTCTTCTCTTACTGATCGTTATAAATACTCTGGTCATCCGGCTCATACTAAGGTTGTGTTCAGTTCTCTCTCCATATCTTTTGTAACACTACTCTCTCTCTGTTACAAGCCGCACGAGAAGAAGATCATCAAGGTAAGTTACCAGATTCGGTGGTCGCATGTTATAAGGCGTCACTCTCGCAATAAATTGGCCTCCGATGAGGCAGAGCATAGAGGTTCGATCCCTGTTGGGTGTACTGAAGGTGTTTTCCCACTCTCCCTCCACGAAAATGCCGGTACACTTCCTCTAAATTCCATATGATGTGCACATCCTGAACAGGTATCCCCAAGCGGAGGAAATCAAACTAAACCT
The DNA here is from genome assembly GCA_039000515.1 of Timema cristinae. Taxonomy (NCBI): domain Eukaryota; kingdom Metazoa; phylum Arthropoda; class Insecta; order Phasmatodea; family Timematidae; genus Timema; species Timema cristinae. The sequence continues at coordinate 60,571,925 of JBCFYV010000100.1, forward strand.
AAATTGATTTGTTTTGTCCAAAATGTTTCTCTGTTCAAACAGTGTTGCAGGTTTTAGTTTTGTCTCTACAGACCTGTATTATGATGTTGCAGGAGTTCTCGGACACCGCCTCCAGCCACAGCCTGTCCGCCGCCCCCGGCCCACCTCCCACCACCTCCTCAGAGTTTACCATCTTCCCGCCCCTGCCCCCGGGAGACCGCTCCTCCGTCGTCCGGTTCGAACCTCTGCCGGACCTCCGCCCCGCGCCGCCGCCTCCCACGCACTCCCGCCGCCCGGCCGCTTTCAGCGCCGCCCTCAGCCACGGTCTCTCCGCGCACGACTGGTTCCGTAAGTATTCATTCTGGGGGCTCTCTCTTCCTCTGACGAGTAGAAACACTCCTATTCCCTTGTTTTATATTCTAGATAGACATTTTTATCCGCGGATATCTTTGATCCACATCCCGTCAGGAATATTCCTACCGGCGATTTTCCTGAATTAACCAAATAGTTTGAGCTGTAGACGATCTAAAAAGAATGTTAAAAAAAAACTTCAAAATCAAAAAGAAAATGGTATGAATGCAGCTAGGTATTTTAAAAATAATTTAAGAAGTTGTGGTTTTTTGTTTTAATGTTTTAAAACTTTCCTGATAAAATGTAAATACTTGTAATAGTTTTTATAGAGGAAAACCCTTTTGTCAATTATTAATAAAATATTGTCACAGAAGATAAATTTAGTGTAATTCTCTCCAATTGATGATATCAACAGTTGATGAATATCTGTCAAGTACATGGCGGGATTTGAACAGGAACCGTTGATATCATGGAAAGTAGGAAATCCAACTCAATGTATCTGGAGAACTGAAGAAATGTGTGGGGAAAACATGTTTTTTTGTTTTATAAAATGTAAACATACGATTGTCCCTCAACTGGGTATGAAGGTGTATCTGTGATGACACGTGGTCCCTGTTGCAGATGACCCTCATGCCAACTTCCCTCGCCATCAGATGAAATACCTGCGTGAGTTGGGACGCGGCTGGTTCGGACGGGTTAGTTGAACTGTCTTGTTATAACAGAGACTAGTATCTAGTGTAACCTGGCCTCCTATCTTGAATGTAGGTAGAGAGGACGATTGTTGGAATATTCGCTGACTGACTGTGTGCAAGGAGAGATTGTTGTAATATTCACTGACTGACTGTGCGCAAGGAGAGATTGTTGGAATATTCACTGACTGACAGTGTACAAGGGGCGATTGTTGGAATATTCACTGACTGACTGTGTGCAAGGAGAGATTGTTGGAATATTCACTGACTGACTGTGTGCAAGGAGAGATTGTTGGAATATTCGCTGACTGACTGTGTGCAAGGAGAGATTGTTGTAATATTCACTGACTGACTGTGCGCAAGGAAGATTGTTGGAATATTCGCTGACTGACTGTGCGCAAGGAGAGATTGTTGTAATATTCACTGACTGACTGTGCGCAAGGAGAGATTGTTGGAATATTCACTGACTGACAGTGTACAAGGGGCGATTGTTGGAATATTCGCTGACTGACTGTGGCAAGGAGAGATTGTTGGAATATTCGCTGACTGACTGTGTGCAAGGAGAGATTGTTGAATATTCACTGACTGACTGTGCGCAAGGAGAGATTGTTGAATATTCACTGACTGACAGTGTACAAGGGGCGATTGTTGGAATATTCGCTGACTGACGTGTGCAAGGGAGATTGTTGTAATATTCACTGACTGACTGTGCGCAAGGAGAGATTGTTGGAATATTCACTGACTGACTGTGCGCAAGGGAGATTGTTGTAATATTCACTGACTGACTGTGCGCAAGGAGAGATTGTTGGAATATTCACTGACTGACAGTGTACAAGGGGCGATTGTTGGAATATTCGCTGACTGACTGTGTGCAAGGAGAGATTGTTGAATATTCGCTGACTGACTGTGCGCAAGGGAGATTGTTGTAATATTCACTGACTGACTGTGCGCAAGGAGAGATTGTTGGAATATTCACTGACTGACAGTGTCCAAGGGGATTGTTGGAATATTCGCTGACTGACAGTGGCAAGGAGAGATTGTTGTAATATTCACTGACTGACTGTGCGCAAGGAGAGATTGTTGAATATTCAGCTGACTGACTGTGCAAGGAGATTGTTCGAATATTCACTGACTGACAGTGTACAAGGGATTGTTGGAATATTCGCTGACTGACTGTGTGCAAGGAGGATTGTTGTAATATTCACTGACTGACTGTGCCAAGGGAGATTGTTGGAATATTCACTGACTGACAGTGTACAAGGGCGATTGTTGGAATATTCGCTGACTGACTGTGTGCAAGGAGAGATTGTTGTAATATTCACTGACTGACTGTGGCAAGGAGAGATTGTTGGAATATTCACTGACTGACTGTGCGCAAGGAGAGATTGTTGGAATATTCACTGACTGACTGTGCAAGGAGAGATTGTTGGAATATTCACTGACTGACTGTGTACAAGGGGCGATTGTTGGAATATTCGCTGACTGACTGGTGCAAGGGCGATTGTTGGAATATTCACTGACTGACTGTGTGCAAGGAGAGATTGTTGTAATATTCACTGACTGACTGTGCGCAAGGAGAGATTGTTGGAATATTCACTGACTGACTGTGCGCAAGGAGAGATTGTTGTAATTATTCACTGACTGACTGTGCGCAAGGAGAGATTGTTGGAATATTCACTGACTGACTGTGTACAAGGGGCGATTGTTGGAATATTCGCTGACTGAATGTGTGCAAGGGGATTGTTGGAATATTCACTGACTGACTGTGTGCAAGGAGAGATTGTTGTAATATTCACTGACTGACTGTGCCAAGGAGAGATTGTTGGAATAATTCACTGACTGACTGTGTACAAGGGGCGATTGTTGGAATATTCGCTGACTGACTGTGCGCAAGGAGAGATTGTTGTAATATTCACTGACTGACTGTGCGCAAGGAGAGATTGTTGGAATATTCACTGACTGACAGTGTACAAGGGGCGATTGTTGGAATATTCGCTGACTGACTGTGCTGCAAGGAGAGATTGTTGGAATATTCGCTGACTGACAGTGTACAAGGGGAGATTGTTGGAATATTCACTGACTGAACGTGTACAAGGGGAGATTGTTGGAATATTCACTGACTGACTGTGTACAAGGGGCGATTGTTGGAATATTCGCTGACTGACTGTGTGCAAGGGGCGATTGTTGGAATATTCACTGACTGACTGTGTGCAAGGAGAGATTGTTGTAATATTCACTGACTGACTGTGCGCAAGGAGAGATTGTTGTAATATTCACTGACTGACTGTGCGCAAGGAGAGATTGTTGGAATATTCACTGACTGACAGTGTACAAGGGGCGATTGTTGGAATATTCGCTGACTGACTGTGTGCAAGGAGAGATTGTTGTAATATTCACTGACTGACTGTGCGCAAGGAGATTGTTGGAATATTCACTGACTGACGTGTCAAGGGGCGATTGTTGAATATTCGCTGACTGACTGTGCGCAAGGAGAGATTGTTGTAATATTCACTGACTGACTGTGCGCAAGGAGAGATTGTTGGAATATTCACTGACTGACAGTGTACAAGGGGCGATTGTTGGAATATTCGCTGACTGACTGTGTGCAAGGAGAGATTGTTGTAATATTCACTGACTGACTGTGCGCAAGGAGAGATTGTTGTAATATTCACTGACTGACTGTGCGCAAGGGGCTATTGTTGGAATATTCGCTGACTGACAGTGTACAAGGGCGATTGTTGGAATATTCGCTGACTGACAGTGTACAAGGGGCTATTGTTGGAATATTCGCTGACTGACAGTGTACAAGGGGCTATTGTTGGAATATTCGCTGACTGACTGTGTACAAGGGGCTATTGTTGGAATATTCGCTGACTGACAGTGTACAAGGGGCTATTGTTGGAATATTTGCTGACTGACAGTGTACAAGGGGCTATTGTTGGAATATTCGCTGACTGACAGTGTACAAGGGGCTATTGTTGGAATATTCGCTGACTGACTGTGTACAAGGGGCTATTGTTGGAATATTCGCTGACTGACAGTGTACAAGGGGCTATTGTTGGAATATTCGCTGACTGACTGTGTACAAGGGGCGATTGTTGGAATATTCGCTGACTGACAGTGTACAAGGGGCTATTGTTGGAATATTCGCTGACTGACAGTGTACAAGGGGCTATTGTTGGAATATTCGCTGACTGACAGTGTACAAGGGGCTATTGTTGGAATATTCGCTGACTGACTGTGTACAAGGGGCTATTGTTGGAATATTCGCTGATTGACAGTGTACAAGGGGCTATTGTTGGAATATTCGCTGATTGACAGTGTACAAGGGGCTATTGTTGGAATATTCGCTGACTGACAGTGTACAAGGGGCTATTGTTGGAATATTCGCTGACTGACAGTGTACAAGGGGCTATTGTTGGAATATTCGCTGACTGACTGTGTACAAGGGGCTATTGTTGGAATATTCGCTGACTGACAGTGTACAAGGGGCTATTGTTGGAATATTCGCTGACTGACTGTGTACAAGGGGCGATTGTTGGAATATTCGCTGACTGACAGTGTACAAGGGGCTATTGTTGGAATATTCGCTGACTGACAGTGTACAAGGGGCTATTGTTGGAATATTCGCTGACTGACAGTGTACAAGGGGCTATTGTTGGAATATTCGCTGACTGACTGTGTACAAGGGGCGATTGTTGGAATAGCAAGGTGTGCCAACAACATAACATTGATCTCAGTGTAATGTTATCACTTTAGACTAAGATCAATATCCGAGATACTCGCTTAAGTGTTCAAATGATCTTAAGACGTCACTCTTGCCGATGATCGGGAGATCAGGGTTGGAATCTCGGTCAGGTGAACTGCTGGTGATCCCCCCCCCCCCGGAGGGTTTATTCACTCTCCACACAAGTAAATGTGGGCACACTTCCTATAAATTGAACCCAGTACTCCCTAACACTCAAACTGGATACGACATGTCTCACATATCTCGCATAAAACTATTTTCACATACCTACCAGGGTTCTTTTAAATGCCACAATCAACACGAGACCCAAGGAAGCTGTGCTCCAGATTTTATTGCTAAAATAAAACTATCGACCATGGCTGGGTTTGAACCCACTAACATCGGATCCTGAGGCCTGCATTTCACCTCAACAACACTAAGAGGGTGCTATGTTAGTAATAATTGTGCCCGGCTCCAAACCACTATCTCTACCCCCTCTCCCCCAGTCAGCCAGTAGCCCTCGTGGTGTCCCCAGAACTCTCACGTGTCTCTGTACCAGGTCGTGGAGGGCGAGGCTCAGGGCCTAGTCCCGGGAGAACAGACCAGCAAGGTGGTGGTGAAGATTCTTCACGAAGACGCCACGCCCACAGACCAGATGTACTTCCTGCACGAGATGAAACCCTACAGGGACCTGCAGCATCCTAACCTGCTGAGACTCCTGGGACATTGCCTGGAGACCGACCCCTTCCTGGTGCTCTTGGAGTCTTGTCCGGGGGTGAGTTTACACCATCTGTCGGGGATAAACTCACAGTCTAGCCAACCCTGGTATGTTTCCATGTGTCAAGGTAAGACTGATAACAGTGATGTACCCCCGGGTGAATGTGTTCAGAACCACAGTTCGATGTTGTCTACTCTATTCGACACAGCTAACAAGGGAGTCCTGTCGACCCGAGGTATTACCAAGCTGATGTTTCTGTCTCCTAGGGTGACTTGAAGAGTTTCTTGTCGACAAACGCCGCAACTTCGGACGCGTTGAACCAGCAATGTGTGACCCTACAGATGGCGTGCAACATATCGGCGGGGCTACAACACATGCTGGACGGGGGCTTTGTCCACACGTGAGTCGGTTGCTTGCGTCGAAAGGGGGGGGGGGGGACTGATGTGCTGTAGTCTATCTGACCCAGTGATCTAGTTTTGTTAATTTATTTATTTTAAGGAACCCACTTTGGTGGCCGCGGGGTCTAAGGCAATAGACTGGACTGCCAAAGGCGGGGTTTGAACCCTGGTCAGATGCACTGAGGGTTGTTTTCCCTAAATGGTTTTCAATTCTTCCTTCACACAAAATATGTTGGTACACTTAAAATTCAACCTTCTTCATTTTAATATTATATCGGTGTTAATTAGTACACACGCGTGTAACCCAAATAAGCACCATTTTGTTTGAGTGCTACTTTTTTAAGTTTGTTCAGCACACTATGTGAAAAGATTTTGAATTTATTTTAAAATATAGTATAATTTGTTTTAAATTTGATGAAGAAATAGGGAAAGGGAAAATGTGTCAAGAATCCAAGCACAAAGGTGACATCTTATTCCTTTCTTCTGTCTTCTATTGTGGAAGTAGTCTCACACACATTTTAAACACAAATAGAACATTATTTCGGTGCATTGGATTTTCCCACATTCCCTCTTTACCTAGGTGGGCTTTCTTCATCAAATTTACTCTTAGTAGTTTATTTTTCCTTTTTATTTAGTTTTGTCAATTTCCTTTATTATAAAATTACTTAGCCGTTGGGCCACTTCATTTTTAAATAAATCTTGGCTTTGTTGTTGAAATGAGTATTTCCTGATTTCAGTGACCTGGCGACACGGAACTGCATGGTGACCCCTGACCTTACGGTCAAGATCGGAGACTATGGCAACGGTATCGAAACCTACAAGGTGAGGCCGTACTCACGCAAGCTCTGCTTATTTTCTGACCTTATATAAGTTAACAGGTCTCAATCCACTCATCAACTTACCAGAGGTTCCCCAATCATCTCTTGTCCCTCTGGTTTTTTTTTATTTTCTCAATACATCTTATTTTTATTCCTTGAAATCAGCTTTCCTCAAATACTGTGTCATCACCGACCTAGACAAATATTAAATAATAAAATGTACATTTTCATATTCAGCTTGAACCCAAATACTTTGATGTGATCTATAGAATTAATTATGTAAACTTTAATATAAAATTGTGTCCAATACAAACTTCCTAATAGACTAAAGATGTCAAAGATGTAAGAGTAAGGTGATCTAAAACCAGTGTTTGTTGTCAGGACGAATACTACTGTGCCGGCGATGTAGCGCTCCCCATCCGGTGGTGTGCGCCAGAGACTTGCACTGTACCGACACCACCATCGAGACCAAGGAGGTGAGTGAGTAACATTCCCCCACCAAACAATATGGTCGCCAAGGGAGACGTAATACTCAATTAATATACTTGAGCATGGATTCACATAATTTACTATTATCTTTGTAAACTTTCGACATTGCTTCTAATACTCGGCAGTTTCGACTTTGATTTGAAATTAGGACAGTTGACAATCAAGAAACTACACCAGAAAAAACCAAGTTCAAAACAGATCAGCGAGTGGCTGAGAACTGATCATCATAATGATTAATACAAATAAGTTTGAGTTAGAATACACATTAATGTTCAAATGACCTAATTATAAAATGTTTGACTTGCATGGTGTGTCGGTGATGGTGCAAGAAGGCATTTTTCACTTTGGTTCGATTCGAGTTTGAAAACATCGAATCTTTTTTTGACTTCAGTAGTATAGAGCAATATTTGAACAAGAAATATTTCAAGTTGATTTCCTGTAATAGACTCACAAACAAACTGTAAATAAAATCAAACTTAATTTTTTTGGAATCAAATTATTTTTTAAAAACATTAATTTCATATTAATAACAACAAAAATTCCAAATTTTAGATAACTATAATCTAATTTTACAAGTTCTTTATTTAGACAAAATTAAATATTGAGGAACTTTATTTGCTATGAAATTATATCTTAACAATAAATCTTGCTAGGAATTTTCGAGAGAGAGATTGAATTTTTCGAGATTTGTAAAGAGCTTTATGAGTTGAATTTGAAAAGGTACAATACTAAACCTTGGGTCGAACTTGAATTTTTGAGTTTTTGCACTTCCTTGTGTTGGGAAAATACATTATTTTATCAGATGAAGAAAGAATATGTTAATCATGTTTGCAATATAACATTTTGTAAATTATATTTTGAATACCTAAAGTCATAAAATTATGCAACATATGATATATTTTTTTTCATCATTGAACTTTTTTATTTAAATATTCAGATTCAGTTCATCTTTATGAATATTTCATTTTGTTTCAAATTGAAAAGGTGCCTTTTGGACACCTCTTTAACAAATACTGTGCGGAATATTGTTACTTGTATTTGCGCTGCAGGTTACACCGTGCGCCAATGTTTGGACTCTCGGGGTGGTTCTCTGGGAGCTGTGTGAGTTCGGGAAGCTGCCTTACGCCGAACTGACAGACGACGAGGTGATTGTCCGGGTCCTAGGAAGTGGGACCTACAGACTGGGACTGCCCACTCTGCCCAGCCCGCACCGTCACAACTTGTGAGTATTACTTAGGTTATTTGGAATAGAGCACTAGGTTAAGTCGTGGCAGACCTACCTTAGTGATACCCAAAGATAACACCCAGACAAAGTTTTACTGTCACAGACAACTTCTTCAGGTCAAGAGAGTGAACTGTTGCTCTCGGTTAGACTGTCACAGACAACTTCTTCAGGTCAAGAGAGTGAACTGTTGCTCTCGGTTGGACTGTCACAGACAACTTCTTCAGGTCAAGAAGTGAACTATTGCTCTCGGTTGGACTGTCACAGACAACTTCTTCAGGTCAAGAAAGTGAACTATTGCTCTCGGTTGGACTGTCACAGACAACTTCTTCAGGTCAAGAGAGTGAACTTTGCTCTCGGTTGGACTGTCACAGACAACTTCTTCAGGTCAAGAAAGTGAACTATTGCTCTCGGTTGGACTGTCACAGACAACTTCTTCAGGTCAAGAGATGTGAACTGTTGCTCTCGGTTGGACTGTCACAGACAACTTCTTCAGGTCAAGAGAGTGAACTGTTGCTCTCGGTTGGACTGTCACAGACAACTTCTTCAGGTCAAGAGATTGAACTGTTTCTCTCGGTTGGAACTGTCAGATAGCTGAATGGTTATAATTTCTCTGTATAGGTGGCAGCACTTGAATTAAATAGATAAATAGAAAAACAGACTATAAGTTGTGTTATGTGATACTTTTCAATGAATATTATTATTATTAGGTTGTGACGTTGAAAAAAAAAGAATATTAGTAAGTGCGCTAGTAAGAAGGAGAGTAGTTTATCTGAGGTTGAAGTTGCGGCTCTGATAAATTGATGGGCCAGTTCCTGTGTCATTGTTTGTGAAGGGTTGCAGATATGTTTGTTGATTGATCATTGATTTGCACAGCCGTAAATCACTTTCCATTGGTATTTGTTGGAAGGTACAAAGTATACTTTTTAAATTCAAAGCGAACTGAAATCAAACATATGAAATATTCTCAAATTTAAATTTAATTATTTTTACTTTAAAAAATACTATTTAATGTCTATTTATTTAACTTTATTCATTATAATCAAATAGTTAACATGTTTTGTTGTACAATTGATGTAATATTTAATTGTAATATGAATCACAACTTACATTTCTATTAATTCAGATTATTTCACATGTAAACACCTAAAAATGGCAGTGATTGGAACAGAAGTTTGATATTTTAGCTGTCACTATTTTTACTGGCAATGTTTTGGAATTGTTGACATAGGAATTTTGTAAGTGAAATCAAAGCTAATAATTTTTTCGAAGCCAAGTTGAAGTTTCGAAGTGTTGTATACCTGTAATTAGCACAGGTAAATGTCATGTATTTCATTCTCTGTGCAGGTATCTAGTGATGAAGCAGTGCTGGAGTCCCAGCCCCCAACGACCCGCTCTGTCCCAAGTGCACCGCATGCTGCATCACATGTACTCCAGCAGGGAGAGGCACAAGAAGGAGGGGGACACCTGCAGCCTCAACTCCGACGAGGACTTTGAGAGGCGCTGGGAGGCGTTCAAACCCAACACCATCCCCAAGACTGACCACATGGTCGCGGTGGAGGAGATTCTCCTCCCACCTCCGAGACATGTCGAGGAACAGCAGCAGTCCGACCTCTTCTCGGACCGCACTTCTGTCGACAGCGGGATCCTGTCGCGGGAGAGGGGGAATGCTGATGCTTACAGCTCCACATCACCGCAACCCTCCCTCTCGAGTAGTACCGGGGGAGAGTTCTTCACTCCGACCATTCGACACCACCACAAATCCCCCAGTCTTCAGAACCTTCGGGGGTCGATCGACGACTTGAGCGAATCCACCACTGACAGCCGAACTCTTGTCAGCCATTACAGGACACCAGATGGAAGCTTGCGTGAAGAGGTTGCGGATATAAACCTCTTTAAAATGGACAACACAGACTTGAAGGAGGAAACAAAAGTGAATGAGACGCAAGAATTTGATTCCTGGCTCCAAGGGGTGGAAACTACAAACGATGAAGACGCAAAATTTGTCCAGAAGATATCCGAAGCCATCCGAGATCTGGATGATGCGCTTGCCTTAGAGAAAACCTCGTCTTCGTCCGAGTCTTCTAGCAACTCTGCCTCTCATCACGACAGCCCCGCCAAAGATGTGACCTCTGCGGACCAGAACGTGGTACTAGACTTCCGACTTGGCAGGCTGTACTCGGACGCAACCGAGAAGTTTATTGAGGAGACATTCCCCCCTGACAGTTACCAAGACGACAGCTTCTTGGAGTTGAATCGGCAGTCTGGCAAGGCACGGCGCGAGAACCGGGGGACTGACTCTGGTACGGACACAGAGGACGAGACTTGGCAGATAAGAATTGAGCAGGGAGAATTCACCGAGAAGGTGAAGCAGAAGTCCAAGAGTGTAGCTGATCTCATGATACTCACACACATCGACTCGAGTGAAGGCAGTGACTCGGACACTCCTTCTCTTACTTGGAGCTTCGAGAGGGGCTCCAATAACCAGAGTTCACTCACCAAACAGCGGGCGGTACTCTCTAATAAAGTCTCTCTGAATGTTGCTGCCGGCCTGTTGTTTGGTAGTGAGAGTAACATTCACGGCGCCGTGCTAGGGCAGGAGTTCAAGGACACGCTGGAGAAACTGCATGCGGCACAGAAAGACTCTGGCGGAATGAGAGGGCCCTTTCTCGACCAGAGGACCAGGCTCTCAGAAGAAGACACCTTGAGTTCCCCGATCGCATCTAGTGTAGTTCCCATAAGGGGCAACTCTCAAATAAACGGCAGTATTGTGTCATCAAATCATAACGGTAAGGAGAATTTTTTATCCAATGATGCCTCGGAAAAAGAACATAGGGAAGAGGAAGGGGAAGCTAGTGCGAGAATTCTGGCTAGTGGGTCACTCAAAGAAAGTGCTAGCGATAGTGCTTTATTTACTGAACCAGCTGCTAAACAAAGTGACAATCTAATATCTGTACAGAAATGTAGTGAAGTGCCTCACATTGGTGATTTGTCTAGTGATGTAAATATACCTAGTAATAATTTAGACAAATTCAGTTCTAGTGTAACACCTTTATCTAACAATATAAACTGTTGTCATTTGGACCTAAACAAGCTTTCTGTAAGTACGCCTACAAATTTATCTTCTGATGTTCAGAAAAAATTGGAAGAAAATGAAATAAAACTTATATTACCTGAAACTTCGCTCGAGCATATGATACCCAAGTCGGTAGCATCCACCATTGAAACAATTGAACATTTAAGGCAGGAAACTGTTGAACCTGAGGAAATATCCTTGACCAATGAGGAGCAACCGTGGGACAAAGAACCCGAAAACACCTTTCCTGTGGGCTACATCCTAGAAACCAAACCTTTGGTCGGATCAAGTGCTGATAAGTTTGATGCCAGCACACTTCACCCGAGCAGGACAAAACGTTGCGTTGAGAATGAGAGGTTGGAGGCGAGTTCAATCAGCGAACCGATGAGAGTCAGCTTGGAGGGCGACGTCAACAAAATCACCCTTTCATGTATGGAGTCATCACCGTCGGGTGCACTTTCCCAAGAACTACACTTGGATTCTCTTGAAACCGACAGTGTTAATAAACACGGATCAATCTCCAATGCGGATAAAACCAAACTCGACAAAAGTATTGTCCAAAGCAATGTGTTTGCTGTGTCTGATCTAATGAAAGCCGGAGTACAGGATGACAGCTCTGATGCTCAAACTGAAGAAAGAGCATCTGTTATTTTAGGTCCTTGTGAGGATTACACTCTTGATTATTTTAAAGGATTGAAAACAACATTCATTGAAGGAGAGAAAACAAGGGAACATTGTGAGGATAGCCACTCGGGTGAATACTTTGTTAGCGGTAATGCATCTGAAGATAAGGACAATTGTTTAGACACAAGGGACAAGTATTTGAGCGATGCTCGCCAAGATGTGAGTAGTGATACTAGCTTTAGCTTAGAGCAGGAGAATTCTACAACAAGCGATCACTTCAGTGAAAATAAATCACAAGGTTTACCCAACATTCTCAGAAGACGTATCAACACTGGTCCTACAGTTGCTAAGGGCAGAAATATTGATTGGGACGGAAGAATTGAAGATTTTATAAAAATTGTACCTGAATCAAATGTTCCTAAGAGTTTGCTTAATGAAGCAGATAACATAACTGTTGAGGATATCAATGAAGTAGAAGATTGTTGTGAACCCTCTTCTTCAAAAGACAGTGTTTGTTTTATCCATGAAGTTGAGAGTAATATGAAAGAATCACCATTGAAGGAAATACAATGTTTAGTTTATACCAAGGAATCTAAAACTTATTTGGAACAATCTCCTCTGAATGAAAACCGGTGTTCCATTTATTCCAAGGAATCTAAAACAGAATTGGAACAATCCCCTTTGAATGAAAATCTTTGTTCCATTGATACCAAGGAATCTAAAACTGATTTGGAACAATCCCCTTTGAATGAAAATCTTTGTTCCATTGATTTCAAGGAATCTAAAACTGATTTGGAACAATCCCCTTTAAATGAAAACCGGTGTTCCATTGATACCAAGGAATCTAAAACAGATTTGGAACAATCCCCTTTAAATGAAAATGTGTGTTCTGTTGATATTAAGGAATTTAAAAGTGAATTGGAACCATACCTTTTGAATGAAAACCTGTGTTCCATTGATATTAAGGAATCTAAAACCGATTTGGAACAATCCCCTTTAAATGAAAACTTGTGTTCTGTTGATTCCAAGGAATCTAAAGCTGAATTGAAAGAATCCCCTTTAAATGAAAACCTGTGTTTCATTGATTTTAAGGAATCTAAAACTGAATTGGAACAATCGCCTTTAAATGAAAACCGGTGTTGCGTTGATACCAAGGAATCTAAAACTTATTTGGAACAATCTCCTCTGAATGAAAACCTGTGTTGCGTTGATACCAAGGAATCTAAAACTGATTTGGAACAATCCCATTTAAATGAAAACCTGTGTTCCATTGATTTCAAGGAATCTAAAACTTATTTGGAACAATCTCCTCTGAATGAAAACCGGTGTTCCATTTATTCCAAGGAATCTAAAACTGAATTGGAACAATCGCCTTTAAATGAAAACCGGTGTTGCGTTGATACCAAGGAATCTAAAACTTATTTGGAACAATCTCCTCTGAATGAAAACCTGTGTTGTGTTGATACCAAGGAATCTAAAACTGATTTGGAACAATCCCATTTAAATGAAAACCTGTGTTCCATTGATTTCAAGGAATCTAAAACTTATTTGGAACAATCTCCTCTGAATGAAAACCGGTGTTCCATTTATTCCAAGGAATCTAAAACAGAATTGGAACAATCCCCTTTAAATGAAAACCTGTGTTCTGTTGATATTAAGAAATCTAAAACTGATTTGGAACAATCCCCTTTGAATGAAAACCTGTGTTGCGTTGATACCAAGGAATCTAAAACTGATTTGGAACAATCCTATTTAAATGAAAACCTGTGTTCTGTTGATTCCAAGGAATCTAAAACTGAATTGGAAGAATCATCTTTAAATAAAAAGCTGATTAAGGAATCTAAAAGTGAATTGGAACAATCCCTTTTGAATGAAAACCTGTGTTCCATTGATATTAAGGAATCTAAAACTGATTTGGAACAATCCCTTTTGAATGAAAATCTGTGTTGCGTTGATAACAAGGAATCTAACACTGAATTGGAAAAATCCCCTTTGAATGAAAACCTGTGTTCTGTTGATATTAATAAATCTAAAACTGATTTGGAACAATCCCTTTGAATGAAAACCTGTGTTGCGTTGATACCAAGGAATCTAAAACAGAATTGGAACAATCCCCTTTAAATGAAAACCTGTGTTCTGTTGATATTAAGAAATCTAAAACTGATTTGGAACAATCCCCTTTGAATGAAAACCTGTGTTGCGTTGATACCAAGGCATCTAAAACTGATTTGGAACAATCCCATTTAAATGAAAACCTGTGTTCTGTTGATTCCAAGGAATCTAAAACTGAACTGGAAGAATCATCTTTAAATAAAAAGCTGATTAAGGAATCTAAAAGTGAATTGGAACAATCCCTTTTGAATGAAAACCTGTGTTCCATTGATATTAAGGAATCTAAAACTGATTTGGAACAATCCCTTTTGAATGAAAATCTGTGTTCCATTGATAACAAGGAATCTATAAGTGAATTGAAACAATCCCTTTTGAATGAAAACCTGTGTTCCATTGATATTAAGGAATCTAAAACTGATTTGGAACAATCCCTTTTGAATGAAAATCTATGTTCCATTGATATTAAGGAATCTAAAACGGATTTGGAACAATCCCTTTTGAATGAAAACCTGTGTTCCATTGATATTAAGGAATCTAAAACTGATTTGGAACAATCCCCTTTGAACGAAAACTGGTGTTCCATTAATATCAAGGAATCAAAAGCCAATTTGGAACCAATTTCCTCTGATAAAACTATTCCCTCTGAAATCTCTGTTGAAAGATCTGATAATGTCCCACACAATTCACCAAACAAAGCTGATATTACTAGTATTATTGTTTGTTCTGCTCTCGACTCGGAGAGCGGGCAAAGTTTGACCAGGATGGACGACTCCACTGATAATTTACTGACGCCGGATAGCTTGCAAACCGTCCGATTCAAACTTGCCAACTTAAGTGGTAGTTTGGGTGTTCCTAGCTTGAATTTCATTGCCGCCACCCCGGTGCAGTCTGGAAGGAACAGTCCGGAGATCCTTGGTTCTCGACTAGAAAATAATAATAAAACTATAGTTAATATTAATGATGAACCAAATGAGGTATTAAATATCAATATCGATAATAAAAATTTAGAAGACACATCATATTACATATTAGAAGAGTTAGATAGCAATAATATGTCACTTGAATCCATAAAAAACTCAAACTCCAATAATCATTTCTCTCTATCTGACAACCCAGACACCCACAAGTTTCAGATGGGCAATGGTTCATTTATTTCACCATCAAACCTCTCCACCAAGGAAAATATTGATTTAGATCAAACATTAGACTCTCTGTTACCCAACATTCTTTCATCTTCTTTGATCAATGGGGATGAGTACGACAAAGATTCATCCGAGATTCATGACTTGAAGCCAACGTTCACCAATGAGCTCTCAGCGAATGTCTCCAGTGAAATGTACACAGGACTCAGTGAGTCGATCAAGAAGCCATTGGAGGTTGACACAAACGATACTCTAAAGGCAACCAATGGCGGCCTTTCTTTTTCAGAGAGTCAACTTTCTCCGCAGTTGAAAGAGTGTTCAAGTTCTTCTCCATCCCTGACAGCTTCAGAGAAGGGGAAACTCGAAACATGCGATAGTTCCGGCACCGAAGACTCCGCATTTGATTTCCCTCGGAGCGAAGAGATGAGCATCACATTGAGTCACTCCAAAGATGCTCCATCGAGAGAATCCCCTCATTTAAACCTCCTGGACGGGGTGGATGACAAGTCGGGAACTTGGCAAGGTGAGCCTATTCGCGGGGACCCTTCCTTCCCGATCAAGGACTTTGCGAGTGTCACGGACGCTGAGGAAGGAGTGATTGCCCCAGAGATGAAGATCAATGTTGTTGAAGACTTTGATATGGACCGCTCAGAGTTGGAGGTCGGCGAAGACTTCGGGCTGGACGTGGTGAAGCACTCGACCCCCGACGACGAGCGCAGCAGCGACTCGGGTTTCCGGGACAAGGGAAGTTTGAGCGAGAGCTGCGAAGATGCCTGCGACGAGAAATATCACCTGGAAGATATCGAGGCAGAGCTGGAGGAGACTTTCAACAGAGGAGGGTTTGCTTATGTCACCAAGGGCATCGAACCAGAAGACGAGGATGTAACAGAATCCGAACCTGGCGGCAAAGAGCCTACACCTTTACCTGTCGATGCCAACTGTTTACTCGGCATGACTGATCGTGTCCCCAATTTTGATGACACACTGAAATTACTACCGTCAAGTTCTAACGAGTTTCATATTGTTTCTTTGGAGATTGACAACGAACATCATGAGGTTTGCGAAAGTAATGAAGACAGTCTTGAAAACATGGCAGTTGTCCCACCCGAGGCAGCTTTCGTTGATACCGATCAAACATTTATGAAATCACCGTCAAAGCTTCAAGGTCACTCTGCTTCAGATCATTCCTCGTGGAAAGAAGAAAATCCTAATGAAAAATTGTTCCAAAATCATAATTCAGAATTTCTTAGGCCTGTATTGAGCCAGTACACTGAACCACTGGTGGATGACACCGTTATTCCAAGTGACGTTAACACCCATCTGCCATTGACAGGAAGTGGGTGGTTTCTACACCCCCCAATATTTCGCGAGGACACATCAGAAATAGAGATGTACCAGTGTCCCAAAGACGGCACCTCAAGCCCTTGTTCGACCTCTTCCAAAGACTCAAAGTGCGACGACAGTAACAACAGTGAAAACAGCTATGTTTCTTTCACTCTGGATGAGGAGTTTGTCACCGCCATTCGTAACGAGCTCCGTGAGAAACTACCTCTAGCACAGCAACACAGCGAAGATGAGGAGGATGACTCGTGCGATGAGTTGGCAACCGACACGGACGAAGACAGGGCTGATGTCACTATCCATTACAACGCGTACCCTCCGCCATTATCACCCATTCTGGAAGAAGGGGAAAGCTCCATCAACACAACTCTCAGCGATCAGTATTCACCGTTCTTAATCGCTAACTTTAAAGAATCAGACTCGAGGTCAGCAAGCCCCCTTTTCTCCCTGGACTTTAACGAGCAAGCTGAGAAAAATGTTGTTGCGATGAATACTAAGAAGTTTGAGGAGGAAATCAGAGAGGCGCTCGCCAACTGCAGTTTGAGTAGTGACGAGACAGAGTCCAGTGCCACTAAAGATGTGAAGAATGCCAGTGTCCTCGTGGAAGATCTCGACCCTCAATCCACCTGTGTCAACGTGAACGGTACAGCAATTGTAGTCGTGCAAGGGACCCCGAAACCCGTCGCGGAAGACGACGTCTTGATGGTTGACATGGAAACCAATGAGGCGACGCTTGTGGAAAGTCTCACGCCAAAGTCTCATTTGGCTTTTGTCCGAAATAAGAAATCTTCAGAAGACTGCAGGGATGTTTCCCCCAGCACAGAATCTTCGGATGACAGTGCTGGACTTTCTACATCGGGTGATTTCGATACATTTGTCATCAAAAAGGGTAGATTTGATGACTCTAATTTCATTTCATCGAAAAATATTAAAGACACCACTGAGATTGATGAAAATTTTACCCCTGACAGTATCTCTCCTGACTGGGGTAAGGAGACTTCAGTATCCGGGAACGTGTCCCCTGGGAGGGTCGACGCAACTCTGGAGCCAGAAGTTTCACCCCACAAACCACACGGAAATGGTGAGCGAGAGTTTGAATCTCCTAGAAGCTTGACTGAAACACCGGCTTCCAGGGCATCAGCTCGAACCTCTGATAGTGATACTATATCAGAGTTCTTCCTCACGCCATCCGAGAAATCGCCCGAGCTTAGCTCACATTTCAACACACCTTCATTATCAGACACAACTGACCCCAAGTTCCACCGTAGGATATATTCATCAAACAGACGCGTAACAACCAACCCAATGTTCGACGATGTGGAGGAGATAGCCTCGAGGCAACCCAACAATGAAGCAGCGGAAATAATGTCGGCGCTAGAAAATAGGGTCCTCGTTAACTACCAGGAAAAAACCTCCAAACAACTTCCAGAAAATATAAACATGTTCGCAAATGATTTATGTTCTTCGTCGGAGAGTGATCAGGCGGAGATGCTCTCGTTGGAAGGGAGCTCGGAGTCTTCTCCGGTAACTAAAAAGGCTGACATGCCCTCACCAGCGCTTGGCCCCTTGCTCAGTATGTGGCCAACCAACGAGGATTCATACACTGACTCGTCACAATACAGCGGTGAATCGTCCAATGAGGCCTCTCCACAGAACCACATGGGGTTTTTCCTTTCCGGGAAAAAACACGATCTCAAGAAGGGGATGAATATCGTGATAACAGGCTCAGAAGGGGAAGTTGAGAAGCTATCACCGAGCAGCGTCCGATCAGAGGAGCTCGACATTGCATCTTCTGGAAGATCAACAGAAGCGTCCCTTCGAGAGGAGAGGGACTGGAGTCTGTCGAACCAGGAAACCTCCACAAAGGCCCCGATGCCATCACCCGAGGAAGAATCCTGGAAGAAGATCCCGTCCATGCTGGCTTTCTCTGACATGAACGACATGATGGGGCGTTGCGAGAACGAAGAGGGACAGACCACGGGCAGGTTCGGCGAGATCTCGTTCATGGGCCCCAAGGACCGCCGGGAGGACAATGCTGATATGATGTCCACCTCGTTCAGTAACAAGGATGACGGAGGGGAGAGTTACACTCCAGACTGGGAGAGCGAGTCTGAGAGTACAAACGAGGAAGACAACTCCTCGTCAAGTGGGGAGTTTGTCTGGAAGGTGAGTGCGATGTACATTTATTGCTATTGTCTGTGTGAGTGAACATGATGTCTCTGTATTAGACTAACCACCCAGCAGGGGCATGCCAAGCTTAGTGGCGGCTACAAACGAAAAGAAGGAAAAGTTGGGGAATACTTGACCATCCTTTATCAGCCACCTGTCCTCTATCCTCCTGTCCTTTGGTTCTTCTCCTCGCATGACTGTACTATCTTAGTTGTACCTTTTCTCTTCTGTCCTGCTCTGTCTCCTCCTCAGCTATTCCTCTCATCCTCTAATCTCTCCTTTTTTCCAGTCTTGTCACTCTTATAGTTCTCACCGTCTTGACTTCTCATTCCGTCCTGCTCCTTGATTTGTATCTCAAGTTACACGGTTTATTAACACAAAACATTAAATACTGAGTAAACAACTTAGGAGGATGTTTATCTTTAATTGTCGTTGGATTATATGCAATAAAAGAAAGACAAAAAATTGCCCATCAGCAAGAAAAAACTGTAAAAGGGCTGACAGCTGGAATTTCTTAAATATCTAGGAACCCTGGAAAAGTCAGGGAATTCTTAAATAAAAAGTTGTATTGAGCTTCCAAAATGTTTGCTTTTATCCAAATAAAATCTCAGCTTTTCTAAAAGTGGGTCAGAAGAAATAAAATTAATAAAGAGATTTTTTTTTTTGTCTCTTTGAAGCAAAGAGTAATTTCCGGTACGACGACGGGTAGTTGTGCTGGTAACATATAATTAGGACAAGTCTGTTAAACATTATGTACATTATATTTTTGTTTAAAATGAAATTTAAATCAGTAAACTAAAACAATATATATTCCATCAAGAAACGATATTAAATCTACTTGAACTTGATTTGTCTTGAGGAATATTTCACACGTTCCAGTTCCATTCGGCTTTATTCCGGCTTTGCATACCCCTGCCTATAAATAACATATTATGTTGAACTAGAGACAAATATTTGAGTGTTTGACTGTGTCTTGGGTGTGACTGTATCAAAATAGAGCTACCCTTTATAAATACTAAGTGTTTTTATTTATATTAATATAACTTATAAAAGAGCTTGGATTCTGGAGCTAATTTTGTAAATAAAATTGTATCCAACTTATTGCTTTACTATCTAAGGTTGTGAAAATACTGTTAGTTTTTGCAATAAAAAGCTTCATCCAACTTTATTATATTATTTGATTATATTATAATAATAGGATGTTATATGCTATTATTTATAAAATATATTCTACACTGATTATTATTCTCTCTGCCATCATCTAACTGGTAAAATACTGAACTGTTGTCATATAAATTAAATTAATCAAAAACTTAACTACTTTTTCACAGCTCTGTGGATAACTTTTTTTAGCTATTTTAATTCTATTATTACACTTTTATATGCTTTGTATTTAGATTTATGTTTTGTAGTTGAATAAAATATTTGACACTTAACAGATAGGAACACAGTTCACACTTCACACTACTATCGCTGTACAAGTAGGAACACAGTTCACACTACTATCACTGTACAAGTAGGAACACAGTTCACACTACTATCGCTGTACAAGTAGGAACACAGTTCACACTACTATCGCTGTACAAGTAGGAACACAGTTCACACTACTATCACTGTACAAGTAGGAACACAGTTCACACTACTATCGCTGTACAAGTAGGAACACAGTTCACACTACTATCACTGTACAAGTAGGAACACAGTTCACACTAATATCACTGTACAAGTAGGAACACAGTTCACACTACTATCACTGTACAAGTAGGAACACAGTTCACACTACTATCGCTGTACAAGTAGGAACACAGTTCACACTACTATCACTGTACAAGTAGGAACACAGTTCACACTACTATCACTGTACAAGTAGGAACACAGTTCACACTACTATCGCTGTACAAAGAGTCACAAGTTCCCTCTCTCTCTCTGTCCTATCAACTGACTGTACATGCACATCTCTGCCTCGCTCACTCTTACTCTAATCTTTGTTTTGTTTGTTTCCACACTCCTTGTTTTTCTGTTTCTCTCCTTGTGTCTGTTGGGTGATGGTGTGTAGGAGGGGGAGAAGGAAGAGCAGCTCTCCGGTCCTAAAGTCTCCGGTTCGCCTCCTGCGACCAAGGTGAGCGTCTCTCTTTCTCCTGGCTTTGTGCTCTGCAGGGACATTCTGTTCTGGGGTTCGGTCACTTCTTACTACCTGTTCGGGTTATCTGCATATTCCACACTAACTAAGAAGGTAGAATTTCGAGGAAATAAACTTTGATTTGCATCGAGGAAGAGTTTAAAAACATTTATGAAAAAAACCTAAGCACACCGTACCGGGAATTGAACCCCACGCTCTTCATCACTGGCAGTCCAGTCATTCGGTAGAGTGACGCCTTAGACCAGGCCTACCAAACTCTCGGTCCTATACTTGTGTTTGTGCGGCCTGCGGATCTTAAGATGAACCATCATGCGATGCGACCCTTCTATTCTTATAATCAACGTTGAGAAAATACAAATTTGGAAATGTAATGTTTGGTAATTTGGTACAATTTGCAGAATCGGATACGTACGCTAACAGCTGTTTTCTCACATGAAACTAAGCCAAACGCTCAAGAGATAAAATATTAGAAGCCCGACATTAATACCATTGTGAGGGTTAGTCTTATTGTTTTAAATATGGAGCTCTTTTATTTTTGTAATTTGTAGTAATAAAACACTGAGTTGATTTTTCTTTTATTGCCAAGATGATAATACAGTAAAAATTTGAGCACTGATTATCTCAAAAGACGTGTGCAATAAACTTGTTTCTGTCTATCACACACACACATCATTGTAGTCACACAATCGTATGGGTCATTCTCGCGTTGGACTGGTTTTCCGATGACACGGAGAGTCAAGTACAAATCTCGGTCGAGGTACTCTGACCACTAATTGTTTCCCACACAAACAATGGTACATTTCGTCTAAATTCCACCTTTATCGCTCGTAACACATTATTGTAATTAATTTGTTTGCCCATAAGCCGAACAGGTAGTGAGCCTCTGAGGAAACCAACGTGAGATGTAGCACAGTGTGACAAACATCACATGGCTCAGTCTTCTCTTCCTGACCAGTAAATCTAGGGGAGGGGAGAAGACAACGTTCAGCCATCTTGTTGGTCGGTATCACATAACCTCAATCGGAATGTCCCTCGTCGTGTTGTGTTTGTTCCCAAGATTGTAGTGTTTTTATTAGCCATGACTGGTAACAACCACGGGCCAGTGCTTGTCTCTGATTGGAAGTGTTCACTGGGTGTGGGGAGTGGTGATACTTGAAGCCCCATTCTATGAGAGAATCGGCTCTCTTAGACGGACGACGGCACATCGAAATGGCGGCTTTGACGCGTAAAATAAGATGAAATAAACTATTTGCCTTGGTACCCGCCTCGGTGGCGTAGTTGGCTAAAGCGCTAGTTGTGTTGAGCTCGTCCGCCGAGGACGGGGAGATCAAGGTTCAAATCTCGGTCGGGTGAACTGGGGGTGGTTTTCCCTAAATGGTTTTCCACTCTTACTCCACGCAAATGCGGGTTCACTTCCTCTAATTCGACCTTCCCAATTCCTAATCCATTAGCGTAATTAGTACTTAAAGCGTATAACCCGAACGGGTAGTAAGACGCGGTGCTAATATTATTATTATATTATTATATTTGCCTTGGTCCTGAGCATCATTTGGTCTGCTTTGCATTTTAAAACAATATTTACAATTAAATGATTACAGTAATGTTTACCTTTTTTCCAAACAAGTTCCTTACCTCATTTGGGGCCATGCCGTAATGCCAGAATCAAAATTAACTTAACTTTCATATTAAACAACGTAATGTAAAGGTTAACCTCATGTTTTAAAAATGGAAGCCATCACGATGCAGTTAACTTAAGAACTGTCCATGGGAAAACTTTTGCTTTACGTAAAGTTAAGGGCCGGTACCACGTGTTTTAGCCAGCCAATCATGTTGGGAGCAACGCCCAGCCAATCATGTTGGGAGCAACGCCCACCCCCGGCTATTTAATACTTTGTTTGTTTGTTAACTGTGTGCAGATGACTCCCTCGGTACAGTTTGTTTGTCCTCGTCTCATGAACTGCAAAACATCGAGGCCTTTTGTCACTCTTTATTTTGTAGCTCCAGTAACTTGTGACCTAATCAGCCTTAACTGCTTGAGTTACATGTTAGTAAGCAATTGGTTTCTGTTACGGGATTATACAAGTTCATGTCATCTCGTCAATATCCGAGTTCATTTGTTTATCACACTTACTATTATCAAAACAAAACTTTGATGACTCTCGCACCTCGGGAAACACTTGTGTTACGATATCTGTTGCATGTATTGTGTTTTATTTGGCTTTTGTGCAGGTTAGCACACACTGTCCACAACTTTTATGTAAAATATACTTAACATATAATATAGACTTGTGATTACATTTTATATGTAACACACAATTTTTATCATCCATATAAAATGAATTTGTTCTGCAACATCCCTATTATATTGTTGCTTGGTGTAACAATGAAGTCTCTGGTCTGCATGTATCCCCACAGTATTCCCCTCAGACCCCGTACCCCCAACCAGACAGTATGTCCAGGTTAGCCCCCCAGTAACCCTCGCATATCCCCACAGTATTCCCTCAGACCCCGTACCCCCAACCAGACAGTATGTCCAGGTTAGCCCCCCAGTAACCCTCGCATATCCCACCAGTATTCCCCTCAGACCCCGTACCCCCAACCAGACAGTATGTCCAGGTTAGCCCCCCAGTAACCCTCGCATGTGCCCACAGTATTCCTCTCAGACCCCGTACCTCCAACCAGACAGTATGTCCAGGTTAGCCCCCCAGTAACCCTCGCATATCCCCACAGTATTCCCCTCAGACCCTGTACCCCCAACCAGACAGTATGTCCAGGTTAGCCCCCCAGTAACCCTCGCATGTCCCCATGGCCGAAACACTCACCGACCTGTCTGTGGTGCAGGCCTACGAAGGGTTGTCCGATTTCCCCATGGAAGTGATCGCAGAAGAGGATGAAGATGACGATGAAGAAGATGATGATGAAGATGATGATGGTAGCATCAGTTCAGGAAGTGGTGCTGAGTTTGTGCCGTCGGCGTGGAACAGCGCCGCCACCCCAAACCGTTCCTCTCTGCGCAGCCCCGACAAGAAGTCTGTGAGTAATACGCTTCATCTTTACACATACATACATACATACATACAGTAGCCCCATGGCTTCTTTGGTGCTGAATGACAGCTCACAGCTTACAGCTAACGACTTTGAAAAGTTACCAGACCAAATTATGTATCCCTACGCCGAACTATATGATCTGCAAAAACATGTGTTTAGCATCTGTCACTTCTGACGGTCAAAATTTAGGTATATACCTAAATGTTGACTGTCAGAGTAGTCAGCTGTGAGCTGTCAGTCAGCACCAAAGAAGCCATGAGGCTACTGTACATACATACATACATAGGTATTCTTCGTAGAAATGTAAAATATGTAATATTAACCAGCGCAAATAAAATGTACCCTGATAGTTGTCGAATATAACTATCGTCATTGTGGTTCACCGGTCTCCTGATCTAAAGGTGTTGGGTTCAATTACCGGAGGTACCACAGATATTTTTCCTGAAAGGGTAGCTTCCTACGGTCACCATGGTCTGCTTGAGTCCTCTGTCTCCCCGTCATCATCTCAATGTGGCCACAACCTAGGTCAAATAGGACATAACACACAAGTTGTATTGTCATTTGTATTTTTCTCCTCCCCTATTTGTTCTCTGACCAGAAAAAAGGGGGTTAATTACTAAGCGTTTATAAGATTTACTCATTAAATCTAACTTACCTTTGTTGTAACTCTTTGTTTGCACTAACCTCGACTGATAATGTACACCATAGTGAAACAAGCAAGGTAAGCTGGTCGACTTTGTTAGGAATGGCTGCTTTCAAAACAAAACTAATTAATGTATGTTTGTAATTCCCCACACGCTGCCATGCCAGGAGGACGACGACTCATATGTAAGTGAGATAACACCTTCCCATGTGGAGCATTTGGCTTATTTTACATATTTACAAAAGTATTTGTCGACCTCTGGGTAGTATTGGGTCTCAGGACCCGATGTCTGTTGGTTCATACCCGGCCGGGGTCAACAAATTTTTCTTGGTTGATAAAAAATGTGTAGCACAACTTCCTTCGGATGGGAAGTAAAGACGTTGGTCCCTTGTCGATTGTGGCTTGTAAAATAATCCTGGAAGGTATTTGGAAATACCTTTCACCGCAAAATTGGTAGGCTCTTTCCATCTCACTCATAGACATTTTCGTGCACTGTTATAATTAGTAGGTTTGGAAAGTGCACGTTAAATACCTCAGATAAATGAATACAATTTTAAATACTAGGGGTGATGTGATGTTGATGTTTTCACTTCCATCAAAAGAATGTTGACATTCTATACATTCCATTTTACTTCACTCGGCATTTACTGCGCACCTGAGGTTATAATAACACGAGAGAGGTTGTAAATATAGTATGTTGTGATGCGGACGTGTCAGGGTTGATACACACCCAGAAGATCGGGAAATCCTGAGAATTATATAAACTATAATATATTTTCAATGGGATAATTTAAAGTGCACTTCTGATAAACAACTTATAAACTAACTTAACTCTAGTGCAGACACACCAACCAGACCCCGGTCGTTAATTAAGCACTGTAAAAGGAGAGACCTACATTTCACCATTGTAAGGAATCGATCCTGGGGCCTTCATATCAGTACACAGACACACTACCCACTGAGCTGAGGTGTTGAACTCTAAGTAGTCTTGGAACATTTTAGTTATTTTTGAAATATAAGGTAGCGCAAACTGTTAGTTTCACCTCAAGTTTATGCGATTTCACAAAGCGCATTCCTGTAGTTGAATCTACACTTTTGTTGAGAATTGGATGAGGAAATACTATTAACATTAAAACTTTGTGTGATTTCAGGAGCAGAAGAAGAATGTGTCGTTCAAGAAACAGAAGTACCACTGCGTGTACGAGTACCCCCGCGAGGTGAGTGACTCTGAGGGCGAGAGTCAGCACGAGATTGTGAACAGACACCAGTGGGACTCGTACCAGCCTCCTCAGGTCGACTACGCCAGTTACGCGGGTAAATAAGGAGATAGATGGACCGGTTTCCATATCATTGGTTGGGAAGGAACAGTTCATAGGGTCATGGGCCCTTCGAATCCTCAAGGATATTTGGGATTTGAGACTCAAATCCTTAAAATAATATTTTTTAAATTTTTCAAGTGAAATTTGCTGTATTGCTCTTAATACTGGCTATTGATGGCTCAGAACAAATTATAATTATAGGATGAACTCAACAACCAGGCCCCAGGTCAGTAACTTTAAAACTTAACTGAATGTTATAGTGTACAGATTATAAGAAAGAATGTTAACATTTAGTTACTATTTGTATTTTCTATTATTATAGTTTAATTTATATTTTCCTCTTACGTTCATAATTTGTTTTCCAATATTCGAGATTGAGATTTGATAAATCCTACCAATGTTTTAAAGTTGAGATTGTACGTTTGTTGACATGCCCGGGTCCTTGTTCCAGACTGGGAGCTTCTGGACGAGCAGGTACCGGACCTTGTGTCCAGCCAAGACACGGATAACGACCAGGACCTGGCAGACACTCCCGCACCTCAACATTTTGATTTTTACAAGCTCAGTAACGTCGACTATGACTTCGGGGGAGAAGAAGGTGAGGTCGACTCATGCTCTTTTCTAGAACTATCTGGTTACGTACATTTAGACACCGACCTGGGATACAGATTCACAAGTTTACAAAAAATGTACAAGTTCAAAAAGATACCAAATAAAACATGTTTATTCATACTAAGGCACCAGCCCACTAGATGGGCTATCCTACTTGGTTAATCGGGCGTAATGTTGTATCTAGTTTTGGTCGATCATGTCTGATCTTGTGCACAGTTACCTGGTTGATTGGGCTTGAGATGAAGTCGATTAAAGAATATCTTAATGCGGTCCCTTTTCTTAATCTGCTTCTCACATTGTTTTCCTCTGTCAGGCCTGCTTTCAGACGACGGCGAGTTTTACATCAGCAGCTCTGCTAGACCTTTCAAATTCAGCAGTATGGGCGGTGACACGACGGGTACCGGAAACCAGTTCTACCCCGGTCAAGCCGACGTTGATGACGTCAAGCTAGACTTTGCCAAGGAAAGTCACCTGGCTTTGCTGGGAGTCAGCGTCGACTCTTGCGACGATGAGGTCAACACGAGTTTGCTCACATTCACTCCAGAGTCAGCCGATAGGCCCGCAGTCGTTTTGGGTCACGACAATCTGTTTTGTATTAAAGAGGCTCATTCTGATCACACAATCTGGTCACCTTCCGGTGAAAGTTTGCCTTCGTTGGACGGTAAGAGACCTGTGACTGAACTGTCACCGGCCGGTGTTTTGAAGAAATCTTTAATTACAGGTGGTCCACAGAATTCAATCGGTGACATCAGCAATGCGGGTGGTAATTTCAAAAACCCTGATAGTATTTGTAACTCGAAACCTCCGTCCCCATGTCCCCGACTGGCCTGGGCGAGTTGCGTCACACGCGAGATCGACTCAAGCTTGACCTGGTGGGATCAAATGGTGGTTTCCTCCTGGACCCCCCGGGGGGCAGCAAGCGCCGGGCGGGGGTTAGAGGGGAGGCGTCGTTGCTGGATAGTGGGGACGACACGGAGGACAGTGGGATAGAGTCCAGCAATGGCGCAATAAGCACCAGGACTCTTGTAATGGCTATTACCGGGGAGAAACATGTCACCAGCGCGACGTAGTGCATCAAAAGTCAAGTGACTCTTACAGTGTTGCCAAGCTAAGTACGTCGGTGAAGCCATTTCTATGACCACTGCTGTGTACTCTTGTGTCACATTATTTGGTCTGACTGTACATTACAAGGTTTTTAGTCTAGACTGTCCTTATTGAAATAGTGTTCAAATATAGTAGAATACTAAATGGAAATAATATAATTATAATATTTCTTAAGTCCAAACATAAATTTGTGTCAAAACTCGCCGAGGTTTTGTCTTTGGGCTCTTGGAACTGGATTATTATGTCTTATTATAATGTAAGAGTTTAAAAAACATAATGAACCAATACTACCCATGCGTGGGTGTGTAATCCACATATGTAAACATTGTATTATGGTAAAGTAGGACCAGTTTCTTTTTCTATAAGTGTTGAGTGATAGGATTTTCCCCTTAGTCAATCAGGTACTTTGAAACATTGTTGAGTGTGTGATTATATTGATTAAACAAATTGAGATGTATTTGTTCGTGATAGAGTTGACCTTTGGTAAGGAACGAAACGTCCAAGTATTGTTACAATTATTGATTTTGTACTCGTATTTATTTTATTTGTTTGTACAGTTGGTAGTATTGATTGTCTTGGGTATCAAGTTGTGTGGATGACGTTAGCGTCATGTGCATTGAATTAAACCCGATCTGGTGGTGAGGCCACGCACCACACTCTCACATAAACATTCACTTTGGCGGTAAAAATAGAGAATGAATTATACTATTTAATATACAAACTTTTACCTTTGTATAAATAAACAATTTAAATTTTAAACTAAACCTTAAATTCAATTGTGTACAGACTTCATAATGAAGGTGTTTGTGACAGCTTTGATAACACAAAACTGCTTGTGTGTAAACATCATGTATCAATATTGTAGCTTTACAAAGGAAGTAACCCTATCTAAGAAATGCCAGATTCGGATCCTTTTAATTCCAAACCAATTCAAATTATTCCGCCGAGGTCAATACTTTTATCCATTATCAGGGGCAGAATAAATATCATGATGCGTGTTTTTACAAACTTTTAGTTGGCACTTTAAAATAAATATCAAAATATTTTTAAGCATTTATGAATGTATTATACATATTGAGAAATGATACAAATTTGACAGTTTTATTAGGTTCTCCGAATGTATCTCTGGATGCACAGTCACTCCTAAATGTTTGTAATATCATTAACGCAGCAACCAACACTGACCTAGTGAATTACCACAGTTACAGTATGTCGCAAAATATACCTCTGTAAGAATCTTGTTCGTTGTTTCAGAGGAAATTATTAGGCTGTGTAAACAATATCAGTATATTTTTAGGATAAAAACATCGCATTATATTTGGGCCAATATGATAGTTATATTTTTTCTTATTAGTAGACATTGTTTCATCTGAAATTGTCGACAGAAAAATTGTAGCAACAACACTGTCACAATTTTCTTTTTAATATTCCAAAAACCAAACCAATACAAGTTCCGAATCTGTTAGTCAAAGAGCAGCGGGTAAAAAGAATTGATATAATGTGTGTCGGGCATGATCTTTCTCTTCATAGCACTTGATTTAATTAATTATCTTTTTTAGACAAAAGCATATTTTTGAGTTTTATGTAAAACATAAAAAAATACAATATGTTGTGTTTATGTTAAATCTTGGTAATATTTGACAAACAAATTAAATATAATAATATTGTCTAAACATAAATACCATTATATTTAGTTTTTTTGAACTATTTGTTTAAAAAAATTGCTCAGTATTATTCTCTGTTAAAGTTTAATGAATAATGGCTAAAATTAATCGTTTTGTTTTAATGTGGTAAACAGATACCAACTGGAGCTAGTTGACACAAATTGGTAAATATTTGTATATTAAATTAAGCCGAGGAGATGTTTCATAAACCATTTTTGTCTTACTCCGTAAAATGAAATAAAATTGTTATTTTTCAGACCAGAGAAGTACACACATAAGCAGACTGCTATTTCTTTGTTTTTATTTATTTTGTATTAGGTTGTTACACTTGCATGAAAATCAGTACAATCTCGTCCCTACTATTTGAAGGAATGTGTGGTCCATGAATGAAACTGCTTGATATATTTTTATTTTGGGGGGGGGGGGGGTGATATTATTGAGCTTGTTCCTGTTGTTTGTAAAGATAAACTGTTACTTGTATTTAAAAAATGTAAATCTGAACTCGATTGTTAGTACTAATGTTAGTAGTGATGTACCAAATTCTGTACAATTAATGCAATAATAATAACTATTTTTAACTATGGCATGGCCGCCAATAAATATATATATATATATCTATTTAATTTGTATCTGTAGATAACATGGTTTGAATATCATATCTCAACATTGATTGCAAGGATAGAAAAAATGCATTACCTCGGTTAATTCATCAGTCAATTTTACCAAATAAATAGAACTACATTTTTTCTATAATCCTATATTAATAAAGGATTGTATTAATGAGCTATCGATGATTGATTTATAATTTTAAAAAAATCATTGTTATATTATTTTTGTTTAATGTTGTAAGGTAGAGAATCTGTGTATGAGTTTCATAACACATTTAGAATTGTTTGTGTGGTTACACGGCTGTACCGAGGGCGTTGCCAATATTAATACCACCCACTAAAGTTTTATAATCGTCATGAACTGTTTTACCAGCCAGTCCTTCTGCCACTCTTCTCTTCTCACTCACACACTTGCTGTTATCCGACTCTCCCGTATTCATCCTAAACAGCAGTTGTGTTTCAAAATAAACTTTACGTTCCTTAAGAATTTAATGTTT
This sequence comes from Timema cristinae, assembly GCA_039000515.1. Lineage (NCBI taxonomy): Eukaryota > Metazoa > Arthropoda > Insecta > Phasmatodea > Timematidae > Timema > Timema cristinae. The sequence goes on from JBCFYV010000100.1 coordinate 60,602,415, forward strand.
AAAAACAATATTTTAAAATCTTTTTTGGGGAGGCTTCACCACAAATTATCGAGGGGAGGGTCCCCCTAACCTAAATAAAAAAAACCTTGATGTATGATCCTTATAAATAACATTAGCAGTGTTACCAACCATTGATATCTACAGACATGATTCATGGTTGAGATGGTTTGTGTTTCACGAGTATTACAAGTGGTTGACACGTCTAGCGACGCTTGGTCTCAGTAGCACGTGTGTGTGAGTGTTTTGTGAAATATTTAGAAATATTAGAAATTAATTGTTCTCACTTGTGACCTTCTATGTTTTGATTAGTTGAGTTTGCATTTGTAATTATTACTGTTATCAATATAATTAATGTTATAATATCATTATTTCTCATTTGATAGGTGCCCAACATGACATATTTTTGAAATCGAATTAAATGAGATTTTTGATAAAAGTATCATTAACATATTTTGTTTAAACACTAAGGGTGGCTTCGATAATAATATCAACTCCAACTTAGCTTTGAGAGAGAAAATCTGGCTTTGACAGCTTAAATATTAATTTTATGTAAATTACTTAGTTTACCCTGAAAGGTTACCTTAAGGTATTACACTATGGCCCTATGTCATAAGTTGCACCATAGTGGAACCAAGGAAGGTAAGCTGGCTGCCTTGCAGAGTATTGAATGTTGTGATAGTAACTGGATTTATCGTTTTAAAATTAAGGAAAACGGTACCAAACCGTTATTTTAGATTAAACATTGAAAAGAGGATAGAAGAAATGACCAACGGTGTAGGTAGGCCTGCTTGGGAGAAAAGGTTATCCAAGGTCAAGACCAGGGATTTGGTAATATATTGATGAGCAAGCTCACATCTACGAACCCTTGCGGGGAGGTCTCGTATGACTAGTATTATTAGCACCGCGTCTTACTACCCATTCAGGTTATATGCACTTACGCTAATGTGTAATGGTAGGGTGATTGTGAGATGAAATGAGGACCTACAGTTTAACGTGGAATCGAACCACGGTGAGGCCTGACATTCCCACATTCACAAGGATGTCTTGTCAGAGGTGAAGGAAGGGTTTGGTAATCAGATAAATCTGTGCCGGGACCAAGGATTAAACCCCGGACCCCTAGAACAGAAGTCTGACACCTTACCCCTAGACCACCAGGTCACCCAATTTTATAGAACTTAAGCATGAAGTGCTAATGGTTTGTCAGGTTGGTATCAAAAAGGTGACCATTGTTTGTTGTCCAAGTGTTCCTGTGGTGAGGCCAATGTTCTCGGTAACATTGTAGTGGGTACATAAGATATTCTGTGGAGCAGTCATAGTGGCCTCTCATGAGGTGTTCCATTTGTGCGAGTCCGGTTGAATGAGGTGTAGGGTTGGTGAATTTTCCAGGTACTGCATCTTGGCCTGATGATGTTTGTTCAGGGAATTTAGGGTGAACCAGAATGTTGTGGAGATTGGTTGAATGTGATTCTTGGAGAACTGTGAGGTGATGATTGACCCAGTCCTTCATAATACCAGGTGGTCATTGGAAGGTTGTTTTTAGTTCATTGTTGACTGTTTAGGGCTTCATCAGGCGGTGAATGCCTTGAGTACTGTTGTTGACATTATTTGTTAAGGTCTTCTTCCTCAGAACATATATATTTGCCTCTGGTAACTATACTATAGGGTAAAGGATGGTTGATTTGGAAATGGTGGTACTATTGATGGTCGGTGGCTTTGTTGTGGACTGTGGAGTTTATATTCCGCTCGTGAAAAGAGAGTTAGATAAATATTTGAGTCGTTAAATGCATGATAGAAGATGAAGGAACATTCACAGTACAACTTGTGAGTTGAAAATAAACTCTCTTTACACTGCTGTCACTGTACATAGAACAGTTATATCGTCTGGTAGTCAGCATGGTAAAGAGTGAAATGTATTATTTGATTTGTTGTGAAACCATCTTGTGTTTATGTTAAATCGTTGTTGGGAGGTTAAATGCTCAAGCTTATTAAAGATCAACTTTTTTCTTTTTGGTATCTTTTTTTTTAAATGTAATTTGTTTTAGAGGTCAAATACCGCGTATCGTTGTTTCAAAACCCATATAATTATGGGACAAATTTAACAACCAGACCCTAGTCCATTAATTGACCACTTAACTTAATGAATTAATAAATCTAAACACTTGGTTACTATTTAAATTCTTCTATTATATTTCCTATTATGTTATCATATTTTCCAAGACTCAGTCTATGTAGGTAAAATATAGATTCATATTCAAAGCAACTCTGATTTTAAGTCAATACTGCTTATTAATTAATAATTAGTAGCCGCCTGCTGAATCCAGTTTGATAAATCTTCAGTTCAAATTGTTTCACAGAGCAAGATAAAACCTTTTTGTTTCCCATCAGGTAAAGTATTTCTCTTGCGTAGTTTTTGTAAACATGTTCTTTGAGTCGGTGAGAATGTGACCAATCAAAACGATGAAGCGTCCATTGAAGGTGCTGGATAGTATAAGCGAGAGGGTCGGGTAGAACTTGTTTTTGGTGCAACACAACTAGGTGCTTCCTCTGCTCGACATCCAGAACTGGAAGTTCTAAAAGTAATATATATTTTAAGTCACGAGCTGATCGGCACGTTGTTTCGACTGTCTGACATCTGAAGCCATATAAAGGTCTTCTTTCTTACTCGAGCAAGTTTTTTCTTAAAACAAAATGAATCTGTTAGTAACTGTAGTAGGTGTAATGTGAGTTTAGAGATAGAGATATATTTTCAACATCCCAGTAACCATGTGGGTCCATTTTGATTTTCCCTTGTGTACGAAACTGTAACTACAGTTCAATTTTTATAGGAAGGGCTTTTTAGAAAATATATGTTTTGTTGCTGTTAACATTGATAACACTTTACTATTATTGTAATTATTTTATATAATTGCTGTCATAAAGACTCTTGCTATGAAAATTTGACCATTTTAGTGTTTGTATCGAGATGACATCCATTTAGGAGACGTAATTAATTGCCACAAATGTTGATTGACAGCAAACGCGAGTTTGGTTTCGTGTCATGACGGGTAAACTACACTTGAAAAATATATTGATGAGGTATTGATTTTAAAATAAAGTAAGAATGTGGGATAAGGAACGATTGAAACTACCAATAAAGTGAGTAAATATTGGGAAAAACTGTTGAATTTCAATATTAATTCCAAAATAATACAACAATAAGTAAAAATTAACGTTAAAAATGATTAAAAAAAAATTAAAATTATCTGTTATAGAGTAAAATATGTTAATATAGATTTAATAAAATTACATTGCAAGGTAAACAAATGACTACCTATCAGGTGAAGATAAATGACAGTGTAGCCAATGATTAAAAGGAACTCTGAATGAATTGCAAGTCTTTTTAATAACGTATGGATAGTAAAACTTCATTGGTCTGTGAAAGGTATAATTAAAAATACTGAAATGTTGGTTGAGTATTAAGTTAAAAAGCCCAGATATAATTGAAATGAGATTAAATTGCTTATAGTTTTGTTATCTTATGCCTGTTCAGGTTGTGTGCATGTATGATAATTACTCTAATAGGGTAGGGATGAGGAAGGAAGCATTTTAGAGGTAATATACCCGCATCTGCGTGGACCATTCCGAGAAAAACCATCCTCGGTATACCCAACTGGGATTGGAACCCTGAGCTCTCAGTCACCAGCAATAGACATATCTTGCACCATTCCACCACAAGCAGGTTCTTTATTGGTCCAATAAAAGAGATGGAGAAATAATAAAATATGTATTTTACTCTCTAAAAGAGTAAACATCTTTCTCTATTATTTTTTTAATATTCACTCAATTTACTTGTAAATTCAATTGTTTTAATCTCTATTCAATATTAAATTGCACCTCACTACTTGAATCTAAAATGTTTATGTAAATTCTACCACTGCAAGGCCTTTAGCCATGCCAGCAAGATGTTGACATCCATCCACTCTGCTACACCACGCCCACTGTGAGGTTACCTTGTTGCTACACCACGCCCACTGTGAGGTTACCTTGTTGCTACACCACGCCCACTGTGAGGTTACCTTGTTGCTACACCACGCCCACTGTGAGGTACCTTGTTGCTACACCACGCCCACTGTGAGGTTACCTTGTTGCTACACCACGCCCACTGTGAGGTACCTTGTTGCTACACCACGCCCACTGTGAGGTTACCTTGTTGCTACACCACGCCCACTGTGAGGTTACCTTGTTGCTACACCACGCCCACTGTAGTACTGTGTACCACCCACTGTGAGTCCTTGCTACACCACCCCACTGTGAGGTTACCTTGTTGCTACACCACGTCCACTGTGAGGTTACCTTGTTGCTACACCACGCCCACTGTGAGGTACCTTGTTGCTACACCACGCCCACTGTGAGGTTACCTTGTTGCTACACCACGCCACTGTGAGGTTACCTTGTTGCTACACCACGCCATGTGAGGTACCTTGTTGCTACACCACGCCCACTGTGAGGTTACCTTGTTGCTACACCACGCCCACTGTGAGGTTACCTTGTTGCTACACCACGCCCACTGTGAGGTTACCTTGTTGCTACACCACGTCCACTGTGAGGTTACCTTGTTGCTACACCACGCCCACTATGGGGTTACCTTGTGGTGTCCAAAAACTCGAGCCATCCATCTTTCAGGTAGAGAGTCATGAACCCAGGTCCTATTGATTGTTTGCAATATTCAAACGATGTTGCAAAAGAAGGAACTATAGTGCCTATTATAAGTTTTAGTTGTATTTTCTTGCCGATGTGTACTCGTATTTTACTTCAGAGTCCCCATCAAAAGTAACATTTATTATTCTAATTGATAGTTACAGAAATATGTTAACATTTACTTATTACAATGGACAATTATTCTATAAACACAATACTGGGTGGTTTTACAAATTCACAATGTGCGTAGAAATAAATAATATATTATCAACACTATTTTAAAGTTTGGTTATTTTAATAGCTGTACGGACTTTTCAGTCAATAGTAATGTAAATAAAATGTATAATTGTGTATATCACTTTGATGGACAAACAAAAACAAGTGTGGCAAATATAAAGAAACAAAATGAACTTTTTCAGAGGTTTTGTGATTAAACAAAAAGAACACGTGGATTGTCTTTATATGTACATAAGTAAACCTGTTTAATAACTGTGATTGTATATATATATATATTATAAATAACAATAAAATGATATTCACCTCCAAATGTATGAGTGGTTTTATAAACTCATGTCGCCTCTCGTATTTGTACGTTATGAAGGAAGCAGAGATAACGAAACTTGATAACCAGACTTGAAGTTTCTTTTAGATCTTTTACCATATATATGGAATCTTTTATTTGCGGTAATGGTACGGTTGTCGAACTTGAACTACTTCTGCCTAAGTTACTCTTGTCATGTTTGTTGACAAATGCCTTTCGTGCGCCAAAAACAAACGTTTTCATCCATGTATGTATGCACGCAAATTCAACCATTTTTTGGAATTTATCCCCATATAAGAAAAGAGTATAAATTTGGTAGAACAACCTCACACAAAGGTTTTATCAAAGTTATGCCAAATCCTCAAATATCACAGTCACAAATTTTCTATTTATACAATGTTTATCGATAAGGAAAATCTCTTTCCACTTTATGAGGTAATTGTATTATATTTGTAAGAAGATACAGGAAAGGTGGATATAAAATAGGAACGAAAACAATAACTCACTTCACAGTTTACACTGCTGCCACTGGACAATGAGGTAATGGCTGTCTCTTGAAGAAAATCTATTGCTACTGTCCAATCCCCGACCTAGGTTTCATTCTATCGGAACTTAACAAGGAGGTTATCGGCCTAATGTGGACTGAGATGGTGTCGAGTTCTACGAAATAACTGGCATGAGATGAATGTTTACCAAACAAGGATGAATCACAAGACATATATTATTGTATTGGTTAGAATAACATGTTACTGAATTGTAAAACTAACAAACACAGCACATGACTGTTCCACAAACAAACTGAGAGGTTGGAATGTGATGACTGACGAGTGCCAACAACTGTGTGCACATGCTCGTGTCGAGTTTCAGAGACTCTACGTACTTATCTTTTGTTTACAAGTGAGGAAGTTGTGATGTTATTTTTGCTTAAATATTTATTTAAAATATAAATTTAATAGTCAGTTGACTCAAACTTTCAACTATGTAATAACGTTGACAACCTATTACTATTTATTTGTTTGAAATTTAAATCACAACTCCTAAAGCTTCAAATACTAATTATATATTTGCTTACAACTGAAATATTAATTTATATATATAACCTACTTACCTTTATTTCATTGTAATAAACTTTCCTTCTTTATTTTAACTCGTGAAAGCCAACCCGCCGTGTTTATTACTATTTTGGTAGGTGATTTTAACGCTAGCTGTTTTAAAGAGTGGTGGATTTCGGAACTATTTCCATCTTGATTTATTTTGTTTCTGAAATTCTATGCGCGAAGAAAACCATTTCTTTCTCCAAGGCCAGAGACTATTTTCTTTAAATAAAAACAAAACAAAGATGTTTGGATTGTTAAAAAAAAAAAAAGTACTGAAAAAAAAATAATGAAGGACTCAATTTGTGTCAGTTTTAAAAAGTGAACATCATATAGTAAATCATCATTTTTTGGCCATGCACAAACATGGAAAATAGAAGCTGATCTTAAGAAAAGGATTATTGGAAGTTATGTGGAAATTTTTACAGAACCAACTACAGAGAAGAATAATACAGATTACTACTAGTACAAGAAATCGAGCTCAAGATATCAAGCTCATCATTAATATTCGTCGATTTACTAGAAGTTTAAAGGACCTTTTATCTGTTTTAGTCAATATAATTTAATGTAAAATTTATTATCTTTCTTTTTTGATTTTTCTCTTTCGAGTATTGCTTCACAATACTTTTATTAGTCTTATAATTTAGGAGGCATGCCTTATTAGGTAGGATCTCTTTCTTGACTCAGAAGGAAACCACAATAATAATAATAACACACAATTATCAATATTTTTTTATTATAATTCAAAATTAATTACATTGTACCATTCAGTAATGTTCCTGAGCACACCCAGTGGTCCCGAGTGTAGAGGGGCGTCGTTGCCACTACCGGTTAGTTGAGCCGGAGATACTTTTCTCCTAGACATTAGGAGTGGCGCCCAACGTACACAATATCTAAATTATTTGGTTTCTATAAGTAAAATAGATTGTGTTCATCTTTTTACTATTTATATTAAAAAGTAAAGGGGGGAAAAGAAAATCATACTATACACATTTTCTCAAACCCCATAAGGACCCCAACAAATATTTTTTAACTAATTTAAACATGATCGAAACCTCTTTTAACCATATTATAGAGTGCATTAGAAAGGTCTCATGATTGTCTAACAGATGGCAGCACTAATTAAGTTTGAGTTAAAACTGGACTTTCCCCCTTCTATTCAAGTGTAAACACACTTTCTAACAAATCGAGCACTTATAAATAAATAAAATTCTATTCCGATTGAAAAAATAAACGAATCGCTGCAAAAAGAACCAAAAAATACATGGTTATTAAATATTTAGTTTCAACTTGTGTTGTTTATCTGACGAGTCACATGGCCCCCCCTGGTCGTTTCTCCCTCTTCCAGACGATGACCAGCCCTTGGTAGTCGCTGGTCGCCAGAAGCGACTCGTCGTAGTTGAAGCTGACTCCGAGCACAGGACAAGCGTGACCCTGAAGCGTGTTGACGCATGGCTTACCTTTTCGTTCGATGTCGAGGAAATATACGCACGAGTCCTCGCTGCCCGACACTAGACAGACAGACAGACAGGACACTCAAGATGTTAACAGTCGCACAAGTGAATTCAAGATAGCACTATGTGATAGATTCAGCCGTGTTGGCGTGATTGATGATAACTTGAAACATCAAGGATCAATCTACAATGTGTTGCGTTTTTTTTAAAGATGGCTCGAAACCACTTTTGCTCAAATCTAAATCACAAATTTGAATCTTCATTTTCTCACTAATTTAAAATTCAGATCTTATAAAAGAAAAATCATCATGAAGTTTAGTAAATAATAATAATATATTTAGCACCGCATCTTACTACCCGTTCGGGTTATATGCTTTAAGTACTAATACGCTAATGGATTAGGAAGTGAACCCGCATTTGCGTGGAGGAGAGTGGAAAACCATTTAGGAAAAACCACCCCCAGTTCACTCGACCGAGATTCAAACCTCGATCTCCCCGTCCTCAGCAGTCGAGCTCAACACAAGTTAGTAAGTTAGTAAAATTCCTCCATCTTCTTCTATCCTTCCACTATTCTTCTCCTCTCACTTGCACACTTATGTTATCTGCTCTTCCCTCCAGCCTCCATCACCATCAAACCCGTTCTGTGGTTTTTATTTCACCCTATTTGTCCTGGTACTCTAAACAACCATTTCTACTAATATGATAAATAAAATTAACAATACCAGATTCAGTGGCTGCACGGTCTAAGGCATCACTCTCGCAATATAATAGACTGCTGATAACGGGAAAGATCATGGTTCGATTCCTGGTCGGGTTTACTGAAGGTGGTGTTTTTTTCCTAAATGGTTTCCCATCTCTCTCCCCTCGCAAATGATGTTTGCGACTAATAGTTAAACATAAAGCTGTGATCTCTCACCAACACACGCTCCTTGTCTAAAGGACATTATCGGACAGAAAGTGGACCGCACCAGGTAGTTCTCGTGACGAATCGCGAACTTCCGTCGTAACCTGGAGTGTGCCCTCCTTGTCCACAACTCTGAAACAAAACCGGCAAGGCCGTGCGTTGTGAACACCAGACTCAAGAGTAATAAAAGATGGCGGACAGAACATTTTAATGTAACAATTGTACTCGAGATATCCCACGTTCTTAAATTTTCTACTTCAGTTTAATTTCTCCCAAAGACGTTAACACAAGAAACATCAAATGAGTGACTGTGATTAGTTTTCTTATCACACTCATATAAAGACTATAGCGCTCGGTGGTTGAGTGTGTTACTAACGTCAGGTTTTCTGTAGAACAGATATATTCATACTTCCCCTTCCCCTGAAAATATTCTAATTGCCATTATTTGTGTTTCAGTTTCAGGTTATTAAAATAATTATAATTTTGACTTGTATATTTACCACCACACCCTTCAACCCCCGCTCCAGCCAAGCCTCGTGACATAGAGGGTTACTGTGTAGACCTCTGCCCCTTGGAATGTAAGCTCAGCAACTGAGCTGAACTGGATGTTGAACGAAGGGGGTAAAGAATGTGTTTAGGGCTGAGTTGACACAAGTGCAGAAAACTGTCAGTCGCCAAAGACTGTGATTGTGGATAGCTCCCGCGTGGCCAATGCTTTCATTAGTTAGCGCACTTCAAACTCAGTACACCAATAACTAGTAACGATGGCCCTGATTACAAGGGTCCCAGGTTCGATTCACATGTCCAATTTGTCATTTTTTCACTTAAATGAATATGTAGAAACTGTTTACCCTGAACAAAGACATCAAACTTACCAAGGATAAACAAAGGACACAAGGACATTTTTGACTACCTTTAGATGGTGTCAAGGTCAACATAGCCACACTCCAGATGAGAATGGGAAATATAGTATCAAACTGAATCATAAAATATATACAAGTGTCCTATCATTCCCTGTAAATTTCATTTTTCTCCATTTTGTATTTTGGTTTCATCTTTTTAGGAAGTTACGTTGCGCATTTCACACTCCCCCTGATAAGTACCAATAGACGAAACCTAGGTTGGGGGATTGGGTAGTAATGATTGATTGTCTTCAAGAGGCAGCCATTACCCTCTATCCAGTGGCAGCAGTGTAAAGTGTGAACTGTGTTTGTCCCTTTTATAGGTTTCTATTCACCTTTCCTATACCTTCTTACAAATACATATTGCAAACTGAGTCATAATAATGACAAGCTACCTCACCTGAACAGGTATACGACGTTAGCCGCACAGTTGACCAGCAGCATGGGGTCGCGGGCCTCTCGACTGATCCACGCCCGCCACGAGATGCATGTGATGGAGCAGTTCTCCGCCACGTTCAGCCGACGTCCCTTGTTTAGACGACCAGTCTCCGGATCAAACAGGAACGAGATGATGGTGCCCTGAAGCAGACAAGAACACTCCGGCCTCAAACGGTGATATCGACAGGGCCGCCGGCCAAACAAAGGGGAAATTCCCCCCCGACATTTCCCGAGCCAAATAAAATATTTCTTGGTGTGAAAATGAATATCATGACCCAGATCTGCTGGTCTACTAACAAGGTGACCTGGCGGTCTAGGGGTAAGGTGTCGGACTTCTGTTGCTGGGGCCAGGCTTCAATCCTCGGTCCCGGCAAACCCTTCCTTCACCTCTGACAAGACAGTGTATTAATCACAACTTGTGAATGTAGGGGATGCCAGGCCTCCACCGTGGTTCGGATCCCACGTTAAACTGTAGGTCCTCCATTTCATCTCACAATCACCCTACCATTACACATTAGCGTTAGTGCATATAATCGGAATGGGTAGTAAGACGCAGTGCTAATAATAATACTAACAGGGGTGTTTCAAGTAATGCTATTAACAGAACCTTGGAACCGATATAGGACAGTTTATAAGGACTGTTTCTGTTGTTAGGAGGTCCACTAGCCGCACTCCTATAACATCCCAAATAAATCTGTACATCCTGGATATATCTCAGGTTCATAATTATTACAATATTCAAATTTGGATTTGTAAAACAATGGATTCAATCCAACTCCACTTTTATGCATCACTAAATATATTTGAGTTCCTCTAGATCCAAGAGACAGTTAGAGAAAGAATAGGAAACAGCCAGAAACCTCAGAACGACAGAGAACGGTGTACAAACACTAAAGAAGTCAAGTGTATGCTCACGCAAGACACGACGGTTCTAAAAAGAGCAACGGAACACAACCTACCTTGTCATTTCCCGCCCAGACGAGATGGCCACTAGACTCGCAAGCAAGGGCCAAAACCCTCCCCCAAGTTTACTGGTCCCCCCTTGGGGGTAGATCCCGTGGAAACGTTAAGGACCTCCACCATCCCGCACGAATTGCCAACCTGTCGGCTTCAGTTAAGATCGTACGGTTCAGATCGCTCCAAACGATAATAATTACACAAAAATATACATGATTAATTGCAATGCCCTGTGAATGGGTGAGATTAGGGATTATCTGGTTCTATTATTTCAGATCGAATCTCACATAATCCCAAAAACTAACTAAACCCCCCCTCCCCAGTAAATGTACCAGTCTTCTAACTAGTCATTTGCAACTCATCTTCGTCATCACTGACTGTTTCAACTTGCAGCCGAGTCAGTTCTGTAGTAAAATGCCTCCATCTTCCTCTCTTTTTTCCACCATTCTTCTCCTCTCACTTGCTCACTTTCTGTTATGTTCCTATCATCTCTTTCTTTATCTCCCTCGTGGTCTATTTCCTCCAAACTCTCAACACAACTAATCTTTAACTAAATAAAATATAAGTTAGCCTTCTTCAAGACTATATTTAATTATTATATCAATTTCATTGTATGTACAGTAGCCCCATGACTTCTTCGGTGCCGACTGTGAGCTGTGAGCTGTGAGCTGTAAGTAAGCACCAAAGAAGCCACGGGGCTACTGTATTCATTAAAAAACAAACTTAAGGAACTAAGAGCTAACATTCTAGGAACTGAAACTAGTTCCAGTTCTTAATTGTATTATATTTTCTGTGATTTCTTAGTACTCGTTTGGGTTAAACGCATACACAAATTATGCTAAATGAGGGAAAATGTACCTGCATTTGCATATAGAGAGATAAAATGAATGAAAAATCACTTTAGTACACCTGACTAGGATTCAAACCTCAATCTCCCGTCACCGGCAAACCAGTCCAACATGAGTAGACAGCTTAGACCATGTAACCACATGTGTCACTAAATGTAGCCGAGTGCTATCAACACAAGGACAACTTGTGGAAGGATACAATGACCATGTTGTTGTTGGCCGGCTGGAAGACGCAAGAGAGGATCTCTGCCCCCATCACCTGGTCCCTGACAACACGGAGACATCTCCGACTGGCCACATCCCACAGAAAGATGGTCCCGTCCAGCGAGCAGCTAACCACCAGGTCGTTGGACACCGACCAATCACACGCTATAGCGACACAAACAGAGGCAGGACAGTAAGGTCGTCAAACCCCTGCTGGTGTGACTGGCCAAGATTTGAACTTTGACCTTCCAGTCAATGGTAATCCAGTCTGTCGTGAGACTGACGCATTAGACCACTGATGTAATGATAAAGATAGAAGTCTGAACTGCAGAGTCACCTGTAACCCCTTTTGTGTGTCCTCGGAACACCACGTCGACTACCGGAGGGCTGGCGGTCACATTGCAGATGGAGACAGTTCCATCGAACGAGGCGCAGCATAGCCTGGAGCGGTCATTGTTGGCGAACTTGACCATCGTCACCGCTTGCATGTGCTGAGGGCAGACATCACCGAGACCTATTATTAGTTCGGAATGCAAACAAATGAGCTAATTATTCCAGTTATCAGGCCAAGATTTTACAGCAGAGTGCTACGGAATAAATGTTCCAGTGCGGACATCAAATCTACATGCCAGCAGCGAGGAGCCTGGCAAGCATTGTTGTGCCAGCAGCGAGGAAGCTGGCAAGCATTGTTGTGACAGCAGCGAGGAACCTGGCAAGCATTGATGTGCCAGCAGCGAGGAAGCTGGCAAGCATTGTTGTGCCAGCAGCGAGGAAGCTGGCAAGCATTGTTGTGACAGCAGCAAGGAACCTGGCAAGCATTGTTGTGCCAGCAGCGAGGAACCTGGCAACCATTGATGTGACAGCGGCGAGGCCGTAGCATAAACGTACGTTTGGTAAACACCAATAGTTTGATTGCCATCTCGCACGGACAGGCAGAGCCCCACTAGCTTATCAAGAGGTTGTAAAACAATTAAAGTTGCCTCTGACCTGATCAAATATGTGGTGTACACCAACAAACGCGTAGTTCTCAGCAATGGTGGTCCCTCCGACAATGGCCCTCGAGGCGTCAGCTTGTTTAGTTGGCACCACTTCCCCCTGTTCACTGTTGGGAGTCATGACGGGCTTGCTCTCGCCGGCGAATCGAGAATTCTCCGGGGATTCGCTGATCTATACAGGGGGGTGAGGGGGAGGTGGTTATATAATTATAAGTGCATAGAAAGATCATATATTAGGGATGGGAATTACAAATTAATATTTATATAAACAAAATTTGAAGTAATTGAAGTGTTAAGTTGTGATGACTGTAGTTATCAGAATAGAATGAAATCTTATTAACAATAATGTGTACAATAATAAAACAATTTTTAAATCACTTTTGTGTTGCCTATAAAGTTACGGAACATAAATAAGCACAATATAAAATTATTTCAACCCTAAAACAATGAACAAAAATATTCTAACTCTGATTTGGCTTTGAGAATATTTCATATGTGTCTGATTAAGGTTCGCTTTGAATTGAGAAAGTGTAAATCGCCCTGGATGCTATCAAGTAGACACCAACATGAAATCAGGTTGTTATAACCGAGAGAAGGTGTTTACCCGGCTGTTGCTGCGGATGCTCATTGTCCGACTGCTCTGCCCCTGGTCACAGGAGACCCCATACCTCTTTTGGAGCAGCTGGGACCTCACTTTCAGGTACTGTTTCCGTACCGCAGACTCCTGGAACCAAACACTGGTCCAGTGAGAATATTCTGGAGGGTTTACCTCTTACTATATACTTTCCTTGTCTTGCAGACAGTGACATCAGAACATTATTTGTATAGGTGGGGGTTAACTAATGAAAATAGGGCTTTTGGCCGGGATCCAAACCCATGAGGGGTCTGTCCAGGAGCCCTCTCTTGGCAAATGTTATAATGGCTGATGCCCCTAAAAGCTATTTGTAGTTTGATACAAAAACATCTTTCGGCTTCTTATCAGAATAGAGTGAAATAGATCTATAAGGGGGTCGATGTATTCCAGGGGGAAGGGGAGTTCCTCCCCTCGGTTCTGCCGCCACTGGTTGTGAGTGAGACCGTTAAGTCAAACACCGAGTGACTCCTCCATGCGGAGACTGTCGGGGATAAAGTTTCATCTTGCGAGCAACCAGGCTCACCCCGTTTAATATGCTGGTGGGGGAGGATTAAGGAAGGTAAAAAATTGTGAGGAAATGTACCCCGGTTTGCGTGGACAGACAGTAGAAAATGATTCATGAAAAAACCGCCCTCATTATACCCAGCCCTGATTTGAATCGTTGACCTCCCTGTCCTCGGCAGACCAGACCAGATGATACTGACGTTTGGTCCGTGTTCCCACCGATGTGGGATTTCTTTAGTCTCCCCTGAGTGCAATCGGTGGGGGGGGGGGGGGTCTTTGTGCATACTTGTAGGCTTTCCCCCTACCCTGCAAGAGTTGTCATGACACATAACCGTCATGCATTTATGGCCTAATAATCCACATAGCAAATCAATATAAGATCATTTTAACACACATGTAGTACAATAAGCTAAAAAAAATAGGGATTTTTTATCGTATGTCATACTCACTGATGAGGTGATGATCATGATTATGAAGGTGTGGAGATAAGAGGAAATCTTTAACCTAATCAACCTGACCATGTTGACCAAAGGAAGTTACGCGTTCAATAAAGTGATGCAACTGGGAAATGAACCCAACAACTCTAGATCAGTAGCCAGAAGCACCGACCAATAGACCAGGAGGCCGGTTATGATGAGCGTATTAGACTGTTAAAAGTATGAAATAACGATACTGCAAACATCAAGTTGACAGCCTGGGTCAGGTGTTTCAATAACTAACCCCTCGTAGTTTGTACCGAGTGCTTGGTAGATAACTTTGAGCTTCTTATAGTCTAGAAGGAATATAACCTAACCTTGACACGAATCTCTCACCTCAACTTTTGTGTGTTCTCGAAGTAACTGGCTCCTTCTTCTGATGTACAACGTTCCTAGAATCGCAAGGATGGCCATTAAAAAGGGCTGTGTATGATTACTTGTGTTATAATAAAATACAATTATCATGTAGAATTTTGCTGACAACCATAATGTAGGTAATTATTAAGATAAAAAAACCTATTTCGTTGGAGTAGTCTACTACATCCGATACTTACATACATGGTTATTAAATTCTTCATACAGATAATATAACAAAATGGTTACGACAATATTTAAGAGATATAACTTATGACTAAAGAGTTTAGATTGGTTTTTTAAACTCAGCATTTTATCAAAATTACGTTGAAGAGTGGTGAACCTATGTCTTAACAAAATGATCTGTAGATAAACTTTCATTTTGATGTCAAAACCCAAAGAATATCTTAAGTAGATAAATTGGCCCCTAAAGGAAGCTACACGCAACATGAGTATTCCTGCGAACGAGGATTCCGTCAGAAATTAGACCTAATTATTGGTGATTAAAAAAACTGTTGACGTTAATTAGAAACAGGTGTTTAGGTACTTGACATAACTGGGACATTTTCAAACGGTTTCAAGTTATAACCCACATTTTGAAGTGTACAACAATATTCAACATATTGCAAATCAATCCCTTTAGGGAATATTAGATGTTTACTAGTAACGTTTTTATACGTACTAAAATTCGGATGGTTTGGAGCTCGGTGAGCATTAAACCTTGCGTCAAGTGCAAACACTTGCTGTTGCCAAACAACCGCCATCTTTGAAATGTTAACACCTCTGTAGGGATGTTCGATCTTGGATCGATCTTTTCGAAAATCGATTCTTTGCCCTCGATTAATCAATTTATTGGATCGATTCCAAGGCCTCGATCTGATTCGCGTATCGATTCGTTTTCTAACGATTTCAAAAAGATCGAATTGAAAGATCGAAAGAAATCAAAACTTCGAATCGATTCAGGGGAATTTAATTTGGTTGGTTTTAGGAAATGTTTTTGTTGACTATTAGTACTAGGAAAAATTCGAGTTTTAGTAGATATAGAATGCTTACATCTACCATCTATACTTCACCAAAGCTAGTGATTTCCAAGTTTTGAGACACACCCTCCCACAAAAAGATGTGAGGGTGACTCAAGACGGATGCCAACAAGTGTATTTAGTTTTAGTTCAATCACTGGTTCTCGAACAATTAATGAAAGATTGATTCGCTGTGACTAAGGCAAGAATAAAGTGCGTTCCTCTCTGGGTCTAGTGGTTAAGGTTCTGCTTTGTCTCCAATATATAGCTTGATTTTCTTAAGAATCTTTTGGATCCTCAATCTGCTTTTGGAGTTGAAGGGCAAAAACATTTTTTTTAATACATAATTTTACTAACTACCTCTTTCCCCTCACATAAATATTGTTCCCCAATGATTCTTCTCTTCGGGTAAAACATTTAAAGTGCTCCTAATTGTGAATAAAATTCTATAATAAGCTTACCAATACACACAAGTTCACCTCAATTTACAAATTGGAAAAAATAACAGAAACAAGGTGTACATTGAATGTAAGGCCACACACATTATTTAAATCCCTGCCCTCTGTGTTAACACGAAAATTATTTAAATATCTTCCAGAGGCATTTAATAAGTCATCATACATCTTTACTACCTCCCCCCCCCCTCCTCGATACATTTTTACGACCCATCCCCTCCCCCCAAGACATTTTTGCTGCACCCCTCCCCTCGGTGTAAATTTCTAGGTGCGCCACTTTTGGATAGTGTATTCAAATAAATCAAACTTTATTTACCTTTGACAAGACATCTTGTGAATGTGGGGAATGCCAGGCCTCCACCGTGGTTCGGATTCCACGTTAAATTGTAGGTCCTCCATTTCATCTCACAATCACCCTCATTACACATTAGCGTAAGTGCATATAACCGAACAGGTAGTAAGACGCGGTGCTAATATATAATAATATATAATAATAATAATAATAATAATAATAATAATTACTTAATCGTTAGATCGATCTTTGGAAGATCGATTCAATGGACTCGATCTTTTGTCTGGATCGATACTGAACCTCTTGATCTTGATCGATCCAGAGAATCGATTCAAAGCCCATGAATCGAACATCCCTACACCTCTGTCACCTCAACTTGTTACTTTTGAGTTGTGAGATCACACCTTGTTATATTTGCTCTTGTTTATTATATAAAAATATATTTTAATGGATTTTTAAATTATACATTAGTTATATATAAACTTATGTATTTTATTGAATTTTTAACAGATTCTATTTAAATATATTTGTCTAAATTTTTTTTATATTAGTGGGTTCCTCGTTTGACTTTACAGTCGCCACCATATTTACCTCCCCGCCCATTGACGCTTATTTCCTCTACGAAAAAGGCAGTGTACGTGTCGTTTGTTGTGAAAATGCAAGCAATTAAATGTGTAGTTGTCGGAGATGGGTGAGTTGATTCAAAATTTCTTAGTTATGAAACTACTTTTACATTTAAGAGCTAATATTTTGTTACCATAACAGTTGCGCTGAAGGTAACATTCCATTTTTAAAAGTTGCCAAGGATTGACTCAAGGTTGTGTAGATGGCTGGTACAGGCTAGCAGAAGTTTAAATGCCTATTTTTTTTGTGTGTGTTTTTTAAATCTAGGTCTTTTATGTTCCGTCGTGCAAAACATTTGCCTTAAAGATTTTAATCAATTTTTATGACATCACTTTAAACTCAATTTAAAAAACTTATGATGTATGCCTATTAGGTTAAATATTTGCAGACTATTTTCATTGCACAAATAAACGTCCGTTATGTCATCGGGCTATTAAATATTTGTTGCCCTTATTATTCTTTTCATTGTTGTTTTTCTTACCATTGTTTTTAATTTGCTGAGAATGATTCACATTTTATTAACTAAATGTAATTTTTTAAAGTTTCGGTTTATTTGATTAATATTTTGTTTGAGTCATGGGATCTTACAAACTAAACCTTAAAACTATCGAGATATTAAATCTGTACTTTAAGCTTTATTTTGAAGAATGTTCTCTTACCCACGGTAAGAACCTTTTGAAACAATTGAACAACCTGTGAGTTTAATTTATATTTACAACAAGAGTTAATGAAAAAAGTTTGACAAATGATGTTTAAACTAATGGGGCTAAGAAGCCAACAATTTATTTTCACGAAAACATTAACTACCAGACGACATTATAAATTACATTTGACACATAAATGGGAAGTACTTTAAAAATATTGTGCTGTGTATGTGAGGCAAATAAAATTCCTTTATACCGTATTCACGTCATGTTGGTTACCTTTTGTTCCCACAATGTACACAATGATGACCTTGCTTGAAAATAATTGAATTAAATAAAATGTTTATATACATATCCCAAATTTTAGTAACATTTCATTTTCTCATATGTGGAAGACTGTGGAATGTTGGGTTAGTTTGTAATTCATCACATAAACATTTAAAATTTAAACTAACTATGAATGATAGATAAAATACACGTGTGTATAATATAGTCTAATTGTATCTCTTGTCTGAGAAAAATGAAAGTTACGGTAATAGAAGCTGTGGTGGTTAGAATGCATTTATTTATTTGGATATTTGTTGCTGGTTCGAAAGCTGAAGCGATTCAGGAAGTTCCGAGAAATATGACCAAACAATAATATCCTACCCTGTGAATTATGTGGGTCAAGCTACTAATTTATAAACTTTGGACATGATCGTGTCAGTATTTTAATGTTTAAATCCCTTTTATCGGTCAAGTGTAATTAATAACATCATGGTACTATTATTTCAGTGAAAATATGTTTCAAAGATATTGTTAGCATACTAGATCCATTCTACTACCATTGGTAGTAGTTTTGGGGTCTCATAAACAGCTTCTATAATTAAACCCCAAATATGTATATCCATTTGGCCTGAAGACTTCCCCAAATTTAATTGTAGCATCCACCAGTAAATCAAATTGAAATTGTCGATTTAAGTTACATAAAGTGTTTATAACTACAATATTTTTGGCCTCGTGGCCAGGGTAAATTGCTTGCCTTAGGACACAATGATCATGGTTTCAAACCCCGACAGGGTAAACAGATTTTTCTTGAGGTTTAAAAATCCTTAGCACAACTTCCTTCGAAGGGTGGGTAAAACCGTCGGTCTCTTGTGATTGTGGCTTGTAAACGGACCATGAGAGGAACGAGAAAATACCTTTCCTGACAAATTTGGTAGACTCTTTTGCTCTCGCTCATAGAAAATCTTGTGTGCTGATACAATCAATCTGTCCAACCATGGCTCCAAGATATGTATTAATAAACTAATAAAACAAATCTTACAAACATCTTTCGTGCCCCCCTCCCCCAGAATAAAACCATTCTTTTCAAGATTTGATTTCCCAATAACCACAAAGTCTAGTTTTATTGAAAGGCATTGTCTGTGTTTTAAGAATGTTTTTATCGAAAAGAAGCTGAGGTGTGATGATGTGTGTTAGGATTTCTCACACACTCACAACTTTAGTAAAGTATCTCTAGTTCACACCTGGGTATTAACTCTTATCTCTGATGCAGTATAACAAACTAGAACCTAGATTAAGTTATCAGAATGGCTAAACCTAGTCATTAGATATGTCGCACTCTGACGGTGGTCTTCATGGAAACCAACATTTGTTCTAATTATGGACAGTAAATGTAATTGTGTCTGTACACATCAATTTAGGCTCCAAGCCTACACATGTAAAATTATACTTAACTTCTTTAATGTAGTAATTAATTCTAACTTGCTTCAGTGGCAGCATGGTCTAAGGCATCACTTGAACGCATTAGACTGGACTGCCGATGACAGGGGAATTGGGGTTTGAATCCCAGTCGGATATACTTGGGTGGTTTTCCTAAATGATATTCCCCTCTCCACGCAAATGCGGCTACATTTCCTATAAATTCAATTTTCCCCGTCCATAACCCATAAGCGTATAACCCGAATGGGTGGTAAGATGTAATCAAAGAATTCTAATTGCCGTGATTGACATGTCAGCGGTGGGTTTTGAATAGCTCTCACCGTACTACCGCTTAGGGTTCTAGGTTGTCAGGCTCACGATTTATTGAATTGACAGGCAAGCTTAGGTTCGAATCTCAGACCCCGGAGCACTGGGTGCGTTTTTTCATTAGAGATTTTTCACCTTGGTTTTCCCCATCCTCCCTCCATACTAATGCGGGTGCACTTTCCTTACAACCACCAAGAATAATCTGTTCTTAGTCTTGGGTCAAATAGTTTGATAAAAACATAGTGTTGCGTTTTTTATTAGTGTTCAATAGCAAAATTTTCGAGCCAAGTACTAAATAATAAGTGTACAGTCCAATTTTCATTGGCAGGACCTTTTCTAAACTACAAACGTATTCTGTTATGGTCAGCATTGATAACATTTTATCATATTAATGATAAAGTGCCAACTGCATATCACATGACTTGGCGTATGGACACTTCATTAAAGTAGATCCAGTAACATCTCTAGCTGTCAGATAAGGACTGTACCACATGCTGTCCCATGAAGAGTAATATCAACACTGATAGTTGCGTTTGTGAGACGGGGACCCAGACTTGGCGACGGTAGCAGACTCCATCCGGCCAATCATACGAGGGCTCCTATCAGAGGTTCATTATGGGGGCCCCCGCGGGCGGTGCATTAGACCTTGTCACTTAGAGATGGAGGGGAGTGGGGTCTGTTAGCGCCCACGAACCCATTACCAGGGAATGTCGACTCCCCTTTGATCTCCAATTAGGTTAAGTGGTCGAATAACGTGGTCGTGGCGATCTGGTGTGCCAAAGTGATGACCACTTCTTGGTGTCTTTGGTTTGACCCTCCGATTGGAGACATGTGAGGTGGGCGTATGTACACAGCTAGAAAAGTTATTAGATCTACGTTCATGTATTCATACGTTTAGTCGTGTGATATGAAGCTGTAACTATATGCTTGTATTTTCTACGAGTTTCTGTCAACCAAAATCCTACTACAGAGTCACGATTCTACGGTCTAAAATGGCGGAATTCCTGGCCGGATAACGGAAAAGCCGGATAATACGGAATCTGAGTGTAAATAACGTTCAATATGGGTTTACTTCGTGTAGCTACGCCTCACGCACATCTACCTTGACACAGCTTATGTTTCCAGCCATATAAACACAGTGCTGCTATCTACACATCCCTTGACACATCTTCTGTTTCCAGCCATATAAACACAGTGCTGCTATCTACACATCCCTTGACACATCTTCTGTTTCCAGCCATATAAACACAGTGATGCTATCTACACATCACTTGACACAGCTTATGTTTCCAGCCATATAAACACAGTGCTGCTATCTACACATCCCTTGACACATCTTCTGTTTCCAGCCATATAAAACACAGTGCTGCTATCTACACATCCCTTGACACATCTTCTGTTTCCAGCCATATAAACACAGTGCTGCTATCTACACATCCTTGACACAGCTTATGTTTCCAGCCATATAAACACAGTGCTGCTATCTACACATCCCTTGACACATCTTCTGTTTCCAGCCATATAAAAACAGTGCTGCTATCTACACATAACTTGGCACATCTTCTGTTTCCAGCCATATAAACACAGTGCTGCTATCTACACATCCCTTGACACATCTTCTGTTTCCAGCCATATAAACACAGTGCTGCTATCTACACATCCCTTGACACATCTTCTGTTTCCAGCCCTATAAACACAGTGCTGCTATTTACACATCCCTTGACACAGCTTCTGTTTCCAGCCGTATAAACACAGTGCTGCTATCTACACATCCCTTGACACATCTTCTGTTTCCAGCCCTATAAACACAGTGCTGCTATCTACACACACCAATAGTAGTGTACTTTACTCCAATCACATGGTAATCAGTTATGCTTTTCTGTCTCCAATATAACAGTTGCAATAGATATTTTATCGACTACTAGTGGAAAAGTACCATTTTGTTTGTTTTAAAACGCACTTATTAACACCGATAATCAAGTATATATAATTTATTCTGCTATAAAAACATGAATTAAAAATAGAAATGGAATGTGGGGAATGCCAGGCCTCCACCGTGGTTCGGATTCCACGTTAAACTGTAGGTCCTTCATTTCATCTCACAATCACCCTACCATTACACATTAGCGTAAGTGCGTATAACCCGAACGGGTAGTAAGACGCGGTGCTAATAATAATAATAAAAATAGAAATGCGTTGTATTGTACACTCTGTTTACCCTGAAAGGATCTGATCGTTGACTGACTGTACCTATTTCTCTCTTTGTATCGGTCTGTACCTATTTGTTGGGTGTCAAATTAAAAGACTTGTTGAACTTTGAAATCCGATCTTATCTGACAGCCTCGCCTAACAATGTTATCGGTCGCGTTACTCGTAGCTGGAAGGATAGATAGATACGTTTAGAATCACTTTTCTGAGAGGTTGTCCTATTCACCGATCCATTCAAAATGGACGTCAGGACACTCCTATCATTAGACTGAATCATTATTATAAGATAAAGTGAAAAGGAGGTCTACTTTTCTTATTTATTATTGATCATGGTTGTAAAATGAAAACAAACTGAACAGGGAGGATATGATGGCCCTCCATTTCAACATGGACCGGTGTATTGTTTACTATTAGTTGTGGTATGTTCTGCTGCCGTGCCTCGCGCCTAACTCCTATACAACTTGTTGTACACGCATGCTTGCACAGCTTTGCTCTCCCGGCTCTGTGTGTCGAAACTTTGGATACAATTTAATGGTACTATCATAGCTTTCCGGATGTAGGTGTACCAAGTATTTTATATTACTTTTTGTTCAAACAAGCTGTATGTGCAGTTTGGGCTATGTTTTTCCAAACACCCTGTCTATAATTATATCACACACACACACAGGGTGAGATATCTAAGACATGTATGTGGGAAAACTCGTATGGACAGGGAGAGAGTCAAGGCTGGAGGGAACACAACAGGTCGACGTGAAAGAAACGTCTTACGTTGGTTTGTTGACAGGAGGAGTGTGGAGCTAGTGACGGAGCAAATATATGAAGGTAGAGTGTGTGGATCAAAAGGAAGGGGTAGGCCATGTAAGACGTGGCTAAATGTTGTAGAGGAATGTGAAAGAGAGAAACATTAATAGTTTTAATAATAAAAGAGCACGTATGGCTCGATGTATGGATGTTGTTGAAGAGAAGGGAGTATTCAAGGTTAGGGAGTGGGGAGGAAGGTAAGTAATGATAAACGCTGAATAATCAGGACTATATTTAGGGTTAAGTCCAAGATATCCGGACGTAAATACATGTGTTAATGGGAGCGTCAGTTCTACTATAAATGTAGATGATATAATAACTTGCATTATCCACCTTGGGAGGTGGGGAACGGCCAGACTGGAGCGAGCGCTCGAGCCGGAACAGTCTAGTTTACAGGCGCTGGGCAATATTATTGTATGTTGGTTCATTGAGTGCTGGAAAACTTCTCAGTTCGACATTTTTATTATTATCGATAGGCTTAGCACACTTGCTACTAACGGCCTAATTTAATTGGTAAGCTAATAAATAAACCATACCTATATAGATATATATGTAAAACTGATACGTTAAAATACTTCAATGTTATAATTAAAGTTGGTCTTTACAAATAAGAATCACCATTAGCGTGGAGAGAGGATGGTAAAACCACAACAATAACTTAACTTGTCAAAAACCACCCTCCGAGATTCGAACCTTTACCTCCTCGTCAACAACTATTGAGAGCTATCTGCTAATCACGCGCTTGCTCGCCAGTCTGGCCGGACCCTAACAGAGTTGAAGATATGTTATATCTAAACGTACAGACACAACACTGGTCTGGACGAAGGAAGCCGTTGACAGCCTTGGGTCCACCCTGTATCTGACGATGACCGTGCTTATCTGTCCCAGTGGTGTGGAGTTGAATTGAACATCTCTCGTAAAGTCTGCTTCTCTTCCACCAATCAGGACCGTTGGGCGACCAGGGGAGAACTTTTCTACAGAAACTGTGTGAGCTTCAGTAGCCTATCGATACTTCCGGTCATCGGCGCTAGTGTATCTGGAGAGTTGGTGCTGCATGGGAATAGAGAGGATAAAGCGCTAAAGAGAGAAAATGAAAAGAGGACCATTCTGCAGGTGATTCACGAACAAAAGACATGCTGGATGGGTCATGTTATGAGAGGAAATGTTATTGAGTGACGTCATAGAAGGCGAGGTGGAAGGAAGATGATAAATATATCTGAAAACAAGGAAAGAAGATGAAGCTTGATGATCTAAACAAGGCGATGGACCTGTCGGAAGACAGAACACCTAGTCTCGTTGGTTCACATTGGAGGAGGTGCACCACCGCTCTAAGAGGTCCTCAAAGGACCTGGACCGAACATAATGCACATATCGTGTGTATAATCAAAATGGTAGTCGACACAATACAGTGACTGTATATTCTAGCCAATATTTGTGCTAATTATTTCAAGGGCGAGTTAAAACATCACAAGTGCCGCATTCTGGTGAGGGGTGTTTCTATCAGCGGGGCCCCCACACTCGGTGATTGCCACTTGACGGAATATCCTGATCTAGTTTACCGCCAATAACTGTCCCTGCCCTGTTATTGCTGCGAGGAATTCAATTACACCCCAGAGGGGAGGTACACTACCATTTCCATAGGAAGAGCCTTTTAGGAAATACAAACATGTCAAAAGGGACAGCTACAGATAGCGTGGCTTAACGTATGAACACGTGACAGTAGAGAGTATGAGAATTCGACTGAATCAGAAACACTTGTTGTCCTCTGTGGAGTGTTGCCCGGTTCTCCCAACTGAACTAGTTCATCTTCTCCGAGTGAACTGTGACAGGGACGTCCTTGTGGCTATCTCTCTTCTTTACCCGACGATATCAACACTTGTTGAATATCTGTTGAGGATTTCCTGGAATTTAATGTCAACTGTATATCTTTGTTTAAAAAGTCTGTCATCAAACGTCTCTATGCTCATGACAGATAATCAACAAATGTTGATATCAACATGTGGAGAGAATTAAGCTATATGCTTATACTGGAGAAATATTTGATAAAATTTGGCCAAAAGAATTTTGCTGTGAAAACGGTAAAGACACCGACCTAGCCCTCTATTGGTTCGGTGGCCGCTTGGTTTAAGGCGTCACTCTCGCAATAGACTGGACTACTTTATTTGCGGCTCATTCTCTTGTTTTAGTTCCCTGCGTAACTTAAAATGTTTCAAGACTTAAGGTTGAATATTTGGAAACATTTCGTTTAAACCATTGGTAACCTGGGTGAACCATGATTCCAAACCATTGGTAACCTTTGGTGAACCATGACTCCAAACCATTGGTAACCTTGGTGAACCATGACTCCAAACCATTGGTAATCTGGGTGAACCATAACTCCAAACCATTGGTAATCTGGGTGAACCATGACTCCAAACCATTGGTAACCTGGGTGAACCATGACTCCAAACCATTGGTAGCCTGGTGAACATGACTCCAACTATTGGTAACCTTGGTGAACCATGACTCCAAACCATTGGTAACCTGGGTGAACCATGACTCCAAACCATTGGTAACCTGGTGAACCATGACTCCAAACCATTGGTAGCCTGGGTGAACCATAACTCCAAACCATTGGTAACCTTGGTGAACCATGACTCCAAACCATTGGTAACCTGGTGAACCATGACTCCAAACCATTGGTAATCTGGGTGAACCATAAACTCCAAACCATTGGTAATCTGGGTGAACCATGACTCCAAACCATTGGTAACCTGGTGAACCATGACTCCAAACTATTGGTAATCTGGGTGAACCATGACTCCAAACCATTGGTAGCCTGGGTGAACTATGACTCCAAACCATTGGTAGCCTGGGTGAACTATGACTCCAAACCATTGGTAGCCTGGTGAACTATGACTCCAAACCATTGGTAACTGGTGAACATGACTCCAAAACATTGGTAGCCTGGGTGAACCATGACTCCAAACCATTGGTACCTGGTGAACCATGACTCCAAACCATTGTAATCTGGGTGAACCATGACTCCAAACCATGTAATCTGTGAACCATTGACTCCAACCATTGTAGCCTGGGTGAACCATGACCCAAACCATTGTAGCCTGGGTGAACCATGACTCCAAACCATTGGTAACCTGGGTGAACCATGACTCCAAACCATTGGTAGCCTGGGTGAACTATGACTCCAAACCATTGGTAACCTGGGAGAACCATGACTCCAAACCATTGGTAATCTGGGAGAACCATGACTCCAAACCATTGGTAACCTGGGTGAACCATGACTGTGTCCAACCCGTGGTCAGTTTTTATTCAAGCAATATATTTTAATATAAGAATAGGACAGGCACAACACCCAGTCCCCAGGCAGTTAATTGATCACTGTGAAAGGGTAAACCTTCATTCATCAATAATACATTTTTCGACCATACTGGGTTTCGAACCCGGAATCCTTAGCTCAGTTTTTTTAGCACCGTGTCTTACTACCCATTCGGGTTATACGCTTATGTACTAATTACGCTAATGTTTTTAGGGGTTAAGGAGGTTATAATAGAAAGTGTACCCGCATTCGCATGGAGGGAGAGTGTAAAACAATTTAGGAAGTAACCACCCTCAGTACACCCGGCTGAGACTCGAACCTCGAACTCCCAATCATCAGCAGTCTAGTCTAGTCTACTGCGAGAGTAGCGCGCTAGACCACGTGGCTACTGGTGTGGATCGTAGCTCAGTAGACAGACAGACACGCTATCGACTGAGCCAAGGTCAGAGAAGTAATATAATAATAATAAGTGTGAGTAAAGGTTTGGTTTGCAAGACACTACTATACCTATATGTTGTCTTGCCCGGTTTACAGGGAAACAGCTTATTGAAAGCACGGATAATACAAACATGGCACCGCTATAAACAATCTCCCCAGCAGTGAACGGTTCTGCCCATACCTAGTTCCTTAACTCCTCTCATCCCTTAACCGAGTCTCGTCAACAACCCCCTCCCCGAGACCACCTGGGAGTGACGTCACCAACTCGCCGCGGAATCAAATTGATTCGAGAATGTCTCGGTTTTCTTTAGTCGTGTTACGTAAAGAGAAAGAAAGAACAAGTGAACGTCTGGCCGTTGTTTCTGACAGGGGAAGTTTCTTTCATGAAAGGGGGGGGGGGGGGATTGCGCCCTGAGAGTTAACGGTCCTATTTACGACTTCCTCTTTAGGTTAAGACGCTGACTGACTGCGGGTTGCTCTCCTGCCGTGTTCTAGACAGTTCGATCTTGTGGGATGGATGGGAAACCTGTGGACCTCGACCGGACCGTTTGTCATACTACCCGTTCAGTGGGCTGCACAGTGTACGCCACCGATGGGCGGAAAGGGGAGGGGGGTGAAGGTAAGAGTTTAGAGGAAAATGAACCCGCATTAAAAGGAACGTGAAAGGGAAGGTAAAAACCGCTTCTTCGAGTACACCGGGCAAAGATTCGAACCCTGACCTCCGTCGCCATCAAACTGGACTAGATGAACTTGACGTTTAGTTCGATGTCTGCCCTAGTCTCATGGGAAGAGGATTTTAGTAAGTCCAAACATATTTGCTGTGATCAACATTGATATCATGCAACGCAAGGTCGCGGCCTGGATCTGTCAGGATAGCTTGTGTGAAAGGTCGGGTAATTGTGTGGGTTCGAAATAATGCGTAGTGTTACTGGACGATAATACTACTGCGGTGTTTACATGAAAGAGACTAGACGCTCCTGGAAGAACTGCCTTAACTCGTGAATACTTAGACCGATGGAATTGACTGACCCCCTACAGAACACGATCTCGGGACCCTGGGCTCGATGGATGCCCTCTAGGTACAAGTAATACTGATGACCCGACTATGGTCCGGGGTCGGGCAGCGTGAATACCTGCGATATTCATGAAAATGTGACAGCCCCGATGTCAAATAATAATTGTCTTTTATACCTCGCAATGGCCCCTTTCCTGGCCAACTAGTTCAATCATTGTTATGAGTAGTCAGCATTCCCCCTGCAATCTTTCTAGTTCGTTACTTCATAGATGCTAAGCCAGCGATTTTAACTCGTGCGTCCACTCGAGTTATTTAGATCAAGACATATGGTTATTTTATATATATTGATAGTATCTTTCAAAAGTGATAACTGCATATCACATGACTTGACGTATGAAAATATGAAATGAGGTCTAGTAACTCTCCTAGCCGTCAGATCAGGTTCCTCCTATGAAGACAAGGCCTGAGAAGATGCTGTTGGGTTCGATTGCTCCGACCTAAAGTGCCTAACACACTATCGAGGTTTCCTTACTTAATTCATCAACTAATTAAGCACAAGTGTGTGTCTGGTTGACCTCACGACCGTGCGACGTCCCTTTAGTGCCTCGTGCTCACGTCAATACACGCATTCATTCATTATTAACCTCCTGGTGACGCGGTCAGCACGTCTGTCTCGGGGACCACGTCAGGCCATGTTATTGATGTGTTGTGACCTAAGTGTACGTTCCCGGGATCCCAACCTCGACCGATCTTCTACCCACCGCGTGGAACAGACGAGGTACGGTGGGTTCGGAGTTCACTAGTACCATCTCAAGATCATATCGACATTCCTTATAAATTAATCTCTTGGTTGGGGTTATTCGCGCGTAGGACCTCCGACCCTATATCTGCTTCTCTCCCCAATGGATTACCAAGAAACGTCGACCTAACCGGGATATGAACCCAGATCTGTGTGTGTGGTGGGAGGGAGGGTGTCGGACATGGTACAGAGTATAAACCCCTTGCCGCTCTTGAACAAGGCCGAGTCCAGCTGTCTAATTACCTCTGTTGATTAAGAAGGGAGTTATCTGCGTCACTTCTTGGACAAGGTCCAGTTTGAAGTAACTTTCCTCCCGACCGACTTCCGGTACCGGTGGCTTCACTTCCGGTACACTTTCTCTGGCGCCTACCCTGCTCGTCATCGTGAGCTGTGAGATGGTCGAGACTACAGGGGGCTGTGAGATGGTCGAGTCAACAAGGGGCTGTGAGATGGTCGAGACTACAGGGGGCTGTGAGATGGTCGAGACTACAGGGGGCTGTGAGATGGTCGAGACTACAGGGGGCTGTGAGATGGTCGAGACTACAGGGGGCTGTGAGATGGTCGAGACTACAGGGGCTGTGAGATGGTCGAGTCAACAGGGAGCTGTGAGATGGTCGAGTCTACAGGGGCTGTGAGATGGTCGAGTCAACAAGGGCTGTGAGATGGTCGAGACTACAGGGGCTGTGAGATGGTCGAGACTACAGGGGGCTGTGAGATGGTCGAGTCAACAGGGAGCTGTGAGATGGTCGAGTCTACAAGGGGCTGTGAGATGGTCGAGACTACAGGGGCTGTGAGATGGTCGAGACTACAGGGGGCTGTGAGATGGTCGAGTCAACAGGGAGCTGTGAGATGGTCGAGTCAACAAGGGGCTGTGAGATGGTCGAGACTACAGGGGGCTGTGAGATGGTCGAGACTACAGGGGGCTGTGAGATGGTCGAGACTACAGGGGGCTGTGAGATGGTCGAGTCAACAGGGAGCTGTGAGATGGTCGAGTCTACAGGGGGCTGTGAGATGGTCGAGTCAACAAGGGGCTGTGAGATGGTCGAGACTACAGGGGCTGTGAGATGGTCGAGACTACAGGGGACTGTGAGATGGTCGAGACTACAGGTGACTGTGAGATGGTCGAGACTACAGGCCGCTGTGAGATGGTCGAGTCTACACACCACTGTTAGGTAGCGAGCTATCCCCTGTAGACCGGGGTGAGTCAATGAAATGGTACCGGTGTGGTGAGCCTGTTCTAAAGTAGCGGCCGTTTGTCTGCGTGTTCCCTCTGTGGGGCTGGGTTATATCTGTCCCGACTAGAGCAGGTCCACGTGTGAGCTGTGTAAGTTGTTCCTTCAACACGTCCTGGTGCCACTGTAACACTTGTACCAGGGGCTCTATCCTTGAATCTCTGACCTGGAGCTACTGTAACACTTGTACCAGGGCTCTATCCTTGAATCTCTGACCTGAGCTACTGTAACACTTGTACCAGGGGCTCTACCCTTGAATCTCTGACCTGGAGCTACTGTAATACTTGTACCAGGGGCTCTACCCTTGAATCTCTGACCTGGAGCTACTGTAATACTTGTACCAGGGGCTCTACCCTTGAATCTCTGACCTGGAGCTACTGTAATACTTGTACCAGGGGCTCTAGCCTTGAATCTCTGACCTGGAGCTACTGTAACACTTGTACCAGGGCTCTATCCTTGAATCTCTGACCTGAGCTACTGTAACACTTGTACCAGGGCTCTACCCTTGAATCTTGACCTGGAGCTACTGTAATACTTGTACCAGGGGCTCTACCCTTGAATCTCTGACCTGGAGCTACTGTAACACTTGTACCAGGGGCTCTATCCTTGAATCTCTGACCTGGAGCTACTGTAACACTTGTACCAGGGGCTCTATCCTTGAATCTCTGACCTGGAGCTACTGTAACACTTGTACCAGGGGCTCTACCCTTGAATCTCTGACCTGGAGCTACTGTAACACTTGTACCAGGGGCTCTACCCTTGAATCTCTGACCTGGAGCTACTGTAATACTTGTACCAGGGGCTCTATCCTTGAATATCTGACCTGGAGCTACTGTAATACTTGTACCAGGGGCTCTAGCCTTGAATCTCTGACCTGGAGCTACTGTAACACTTGTACCAGGGGCTCTATCCTTGAATCTCTGACCTGGAGCTACTGTAACACTTGTACCAGGGGCTCTCTTTTTGTAGTCTCAACACATGTATTAGAGCTAATCATATCAAGACAAGATGGCTCGTATTAATATGGTCCCTTGTTACAAGTAGCGACACAGCTTTCACACGTTGGTTCGTATCCCGACTGCTGTTATCATCTCACGGGACACACAAGGATACAGTCCTCGCCCGCTGGTATTTGGCGTCACTCTCTCAACAGACTGGGGTCGGGGCTCGAACCCTCGTCAGGGTGTATTGAGGTCGTTCTTTTCCTTTAAGGTTTTCCCACACTCTCCCTCCCCATAAATTCAGCTACACTTCTTCTAAATTCTACCTTCATCTCTACACATAAAATTAAATTAGTACATGTGAGTGTAACCTCGAAAGGGCAGTGAACCACGTGGCGACAAGAATAAACTATACTTTGTTCGAGAGGGTGCAATTGTCTGCACTGGATATCATCTCTGAGGGAACTACATGAGTACATGTGCTATCATCTCTGAGGGAACTGTAATTATCTGGTTTCCGTGAGATCGCCAGTAACTCCTTCCCCCAGAACATCACCTTCCTACATACCTGCAAGAGAGGAGATTTGGCAACTCCTAGCCGAGAGAGAGAGAGAGAGAGCTCTCCTTCATAAGACTTCATCTCTCAGATGTGGTATCGAGTGAAGTTTCTCCTCCCCCTCTCCTCGTGTTGTAACGAGCCTATTAGCCCTGTCCACCTTCGTTGCAAGATCAGTTAAAAGTTGACATTTCCACTCGTTGTCCTAAGGTGGATCTAGGGGACGTGAGAAGTAGTCAGTTGTTGTTAAAATATTGCTCCATTAGAGACAAAGTTTAGTTTCCTTCCCCCGGTGATATCAACAATTGTTGAATATCTGTTGAGGGTGTCCAGGAATTTAATTACAACTTTTTATCTTCGTTTAAAAAGTTGGTCATTTAACGCCGCCATGACAGATATTCAACAATTGTTGATATCAGCGGGTGAAGGAAACTAAACTATGTTTCTATTGGAGAAATATTTTAAATTTATTTTGGCAAAAAAAAGTTTTGCCATAAAAAAACCTCAAAACATTGGCCCTTTCTCGCGTCCCCTACATCCCACCTTAAGAGGTAAATGTCCAGAACTGGTCTTAAGGTGTGGAATGTATTAGAATAAAGTAATTTAATAGGAAGGTCACAACTAGTTGTATTGTCGTTTGTATTTGCCTCCTCCCCCGTTTGTTCTCCTACAGCTCCGCCGAGGAACGTTATAAGCGTTTAGTAGTCCCTGATAAATCTCGCCAAGCCCTCGAGGTGTCTGGTGTCTGGTGTTTGGGAGAAAGTTGACGCCCGGAAGGATCAGGCTAAGTGTGGCTGTCTCTTGACGCGTCATGTCCTGTCTTCGTGACTCAGATCGGGCATTGTCGGTCACTTAGTCACGATATGTCACAACTACTGCACTCATCTCGACAAAATGCTGGGTAATACACTCACGAATAGGTTGACGTAGTTTGTTTTTTAGCGCCGCGTCTTACAAACCGTTCGGGTTAAACGTCATGTACTAATTAGGCGAAGGGTATTTGGGATTAGGGAGGTTATATTTAGAGGAAATGCACCCGCATTTGCGTGTATCGAGATTCGAACCCTTTATCTCCATGTCATCGGCAGCCTGGTCTACTGTGTGAGTAACGCCTTAGACCATGCGACCACCGAAGTGAGTTTAACATATTCACGTTCAGCCAGTGTTTGCCTATCTTTCATACAGTAGATGGACTGTATCCAAATCTCCCGTCAGTAGGTCCCAGGAGTGGTGAGCTCTGGGTCAATGCTCTCCCCCCCCCCCACCTCCTCTGATCAAAACTCAGTTGTGGTCGTGGGAGTACTGTGTTCATACCCCACCTACATCTGTTGCGTGGTCCGACAGACGGGAATCTACGACTTTGATGTCGCCGTACGTCGAGATGATATTCGCGTGGTTGAAGGACTGGGGGCAGGTTGTAGTGTCACCAATGGTTGTCTAAGGAGGGAGATGTTGTTCTTCAAACACCTGTTGGGGAGGAATGATTGTTCGCTGTCCGGAGACTTTGCTGCCGAGGTTGGGCATCTACAATCTTCACAGGAAGAACCTTTTAGAAAATACAGGCATATTTACCGCTGGCAACATGATAATATCTATCAAACTGGAGGGTAGCTCTACACCCCCACCCGCCGGTCTCCTGGTTCTGATCCCGGGGAGTGTGTCTCGGTAGCACAAGGAGAGTTGTCACAACTCGGGTGACAGCTATTGACGACGCGCGCGTTGGCCAACACCATTCTCCACATGTGTGGTTTACCTGACCTTGCGTCAAGGTCACTCCTGTCTGCTGGTGACGTCATCTCGTCCTTGATGGATATAATACTTCCTCCGCCTTATAAATAACATAAAATGATGTTTCGATTTTCAAACTTTTAGCAAGTTTAGAGGCTTGGGCCCCAGATCAGATGCGATGACGTCAACCCTTATAATATCCAGTGGGGGGGGGGGGAGGTTGTTTCCTACCTGCAAGGGTTCATGGGAAACAAACCAACAGAAGTTACAAAGGAATTTAGGTATGGGGTGAGTCGAGAGATAATTTCCCGGTAAAATAGTCAGCTGATCCAACCCTGGGATTAGGGGAGGTATATAATGAATCAAGACATGTTCATTCCCGCGTGTCTCTAACATAGCCAGGTTTGTGTATTATCGACTGTTCCAGTGTTTCTCCAAAGTCTAGGTCCAGCTTTGTTGCAATACCTCCCACCCTCATCCCCTCCAAATACCGCTCAGGGGTGGTACAAACTGTAACGCTTTATATATTGCGCAAGGGCTGCCCAGACTCCAAACCAGCGATAGCCAACCTAGAATTCGCGAACACATCTTAGGGCGTAGGTAAAGTTTTAAAATATAATAATATAATATAATGATAAATAGTGAATAATTTAACTAAACTCACTGGAGAGTCTTAGCTGTAAGTCTCTCTTGTTTTTATATGCCTTAGAGCTAAGTTGAGAGCTATTGATTAGGTCATGTAGGAGATAAACATTGTTTCCAATATTTGTGGGGGGATCGCCCCCTTCTCTCCGCTACTCCCTCTCGATTCAAAAAACTTATAAAATAAGCCAAGGTATGACTAAACCGGTCTATACAGAAACAAACCACATTTAAAGTTACAATACAAATGGAAAATAATCCACAGAAAATAGATTAATATGTGCATTGGTTCTTTAATCTGACTTTACTTGGGACAGGACGGTCTTGCTTTACTACGCTAACATGTTTGGGATAAGGAAGTGTACCCGCGTCTGCGTAGAGGTATAGTGGAAACTCATATTGGAAAACCTCCCTAAATATACCCGCCTGGATTCGAACCCTGGGTTAAGACCACTTGACCACTGAAGTGTATTGCCCTTCTTTTTTTTTTAAATATATAATTTCAAGAGAAGCGCTAAATATTTAGACTCTGTTTCAAGCAGGTGACTAGACTGACTGCAACTCCTTTATTAATGGCAAATTTATTATTATTATTATTATTATTATTATATTGGGCAGTATGCCCTTTACAAACATTAAAAAATAGATTGTGTTGCTCCAGTCAAAATTATATATATATATATATATATATATATATATATATAATATTAATTTGTAATAAAAATATATCATAGTAAGTCATTTGACTACAGTAAAATTATAACTAATTAATAAACAATAAAATGCTAAGTACTAACGTGGCAGTCAGTACAAGACATCTCATCACCAACACGTGGATCATCAGATTAGTTCTTAGTTTGACTGAACTTAAAATATATTTATTTGATTACAAATTATGGATAAGTAAATTTCCTAAATTCCTACGAGAGTAAATAGTGCATTAATCTATGCAATAATAAACTAAAACTAATAATAATCACAAATGAAAACTCCCTATTCTGAATGTTCTCTTTTTGGCTGTATCCCATCATAGCTTTTATAGTTAAGAAGTTTGTGATATTAAGATCGATCCTTGATTATGTTTATACCAGTTAAGAATCGAGCTTGACACTATCATAAGTTATTTGAAGTCGAAGTAGGTACTCTACCCTCCTCCCTCTCCAGACTCCGACTCCACGCCCTGGTTTTAACCCACTCAGCCCTTTGACAAAAAATGTTGACATGTTGAAAAGACTAAGGGATGCAATATCAAAGTGGCAATAACTCCTCGCGTTTTATGGTGTCGAGGGGGAGGGGTAGAACTAGGTCGACCAAATCAATTTTCTCCATTGTGAAATGTTTAAACTATTTCCAGACTTGATGGGACATATTATATTAAATTGTGCCGTCACCATGTGCCCATTGCATTGGCTGAGACATGAGATCATGAACCCCCACATTGGCCAATTAAATATAAACTATCTGACCTTATTTGTATTGATTCACTCTGAAATGCATCATTTCCCCAGCTAATAGGCGACCATGCATCCTTTACCCAGCTAATAGGAACCATACCACTAATGCACCTTGTATTCCCAGCTAATAGGCGACCATTGCATCCTTTCCCAGCTAATAGGCGACCATTGCATCTTTCCCCAGCTAATAGGCGACCATTGCATCTTCCCGCTTATAGGCACCATGCATCCTTTCCCCAGCTAATAGGCGACCAATTGCATCCTTTCCCAGCTAATAGGCGACCATGCATCCTTTGACCCAGCTAATAGGGACCAATGCATCATTTCCCCAGCTAATAGGTGACCAATGCACCTTTCCCCAGCTAATAGGCGACCAATGCATCATTTCCCAGCTAATAGGCGACCAATGCATCATTCCAATAGGCCTGCTCTTCCCACAGCTGCTAATAGGCGACCATTGCATCATTTCCCCAGCTAATAGTCGGCCAGACATCGAACTCAGGTTGTCCTCACTCCTAACTGAACAAAATCTCATCTCCTGGTTATCAACTCAGGAACACAGTTAAAACCAGACGTCTCAAGAGGCTGTGTTGCGACACCTGATAAAACTCCTTTTTTAGAAAGTACGCGCGTGGATACAAATAATAACAACTTGATGAGGTTTGATGTTAACAATAATGAACTGTGACCAAACTACTGGCAAACAAATCAAATATATTAAAACTCCTGGCATTAGACCGCGAGTGAGATGTATAGACCGAACAGCCGCTGTTATGTTGGCGAATATAGTGCCAACATTTGTGGATAGAGGTGTCATTTCGTCAGCACAGTGAACCCTCTGGCCGTTAATCTCAGCTTTCTAGACCAGAGCTGCTACTCTACTCATTTGTCCTAGCGTGGCTGACTTGACCTCATTCCAGGATAGAACCCAGGACCTCTGACCACTAGAGTTAAATACATTGAATTAATAAATATAATGATTTATCGTTTTTTTAATATCTTCTTGGTGACCTGGTGGTCTAGGTGTAAGGTGTTAAGACTCCTGTGCTGGGGCCGGGTTCAATCCTCGGTCCCGACACAGATTTATCTGATTACCAAACCCTTCCTTCACCTCTGACAAGATACACTTGTGAATGTGGGGAATGCCAGGCCTCCACCGTGGTTCGGATTCCCACGTTAAACTGTGTGTACAACCCGAACGGGTAGTAAGACGCGGTGCTAATAATAATAATAATAATAATAATAATAAATAATAAATTTTTCTGGTATCATTGTTTCTTGCTCCCTATATCTCCAATAAAGTATTCATCGTATTTCTCCCGAGTATCCAATCGAGAGCGACATAACCTCTCTCTCTCCCCCTCTCTCTCTCTCTTCGTTGCTATTTTTAATGAGCGTTTTATAATCACATCTCTTTCAGCTCGTGTGAACACACAAAGTTATCACTTAAAACACATTTTGAATCACTCCTCATATGATACCATCAACCTTGTTAAAAAAATATTACTGTCATGTTGGTAACAGCTTGTTTCTTTTGTTTCCAGTGCTGTTGGTAAGACATGTCTGCTCATCAGCTACACCACGAATGCCTTCCCTGGAGAATACATCCCCACAGTGTAAGTCAAACACTCCCACTTGTATCCGTACCGGTGGTTTACCTGTCTGTATTTTCACACTTTATGACGACCATTCAACTTTTTTCAGGACACAACAAATAAAACATTTCTCTAGTTTTTATTTTGTTGAATATCTGTCAAGAACATGGTGGACTTTGACGAGAAACATTTTAAGTGAAGTTAAAATAAAATTACTGTTCAAACCAGAGCTTTGGAGTTGGTATGCCCTGCCTTCGACTCTTTCAGAAATATACTCCAGTAAAATCTTCCAATAGAGATGACTTGACACTTCTTTGACATTGTGAATTTATATTTAAATAAATCTGTTAATCCAAATTACAGACATTGTTACGTTGGTCCTAAATAATAAAAATGATATATAAGTTATTATTCCGACTCTACATCCCTGGTCCGGAGTTCTGTCCCCCATGTGTGGGAAATTAAACCAAGCGTAAGTAACTACTGAAGCAATAACTGATTAATTTATTTCGAAAAATGTTTTTTTGCCATAAACTGTAAAAATACAAACTACCTTAACTCTTGTTTCTTTTCGTGCCTCATTAATGTTTTGTTAATATCTGAAATCTGGTTGGCAAGGGCTCGTTACGTAGGTAGTTTTTTTTTCTGTGTTTCGCAAATTTACCAGTCCCCACTCCTGGGAATACCGGTACATTTTCACTGAAATACTCCCTCCTCTCATCTTCCTAGGAATAGCTTGTGTTAGCTGTGATTAGTCCGAACCAGAATGTTGTACGAAGGTGTTCAAGGATATAATTCATTCACGAACTAAATTTACCTGGATGACAGCTCTAAATGTTACTAGAAGTAGTCCCTAATGTATCACTACGCCAACAGCTGACATCTATCACTTTGGGTGACTGTAATGAAAACAGATGGTAATATATTAATGTGATAGTTAACCACAGTAATTTAGGCCAATATTATTTATATATTTGAGGTCGGACACAAAGTTTATTTATAGTTTTATTCCACTTAAAAAAATATTGACACCACTTTCACAAAAACTTCTAACGAACATAGCTTCAAAATGGCGGCTGATGAATCTAAACCATATGATTGAACATGACGGTAACAAGTTTTTTACAATGATGCAGACACGCAGTTGATGAAAATATTTTATTCAGTTCAATATTTCAAAATAAGATAAAATAATAATAAAATCATTTATTGTATGTAAAAAAATGACAACAATTTTCTCTTTTCCAAGTAAATACGATGCCTGTATTAAAAGGTATTGATGTGTGCACTTTATTACACATCATAGATAACGTTCCAAAACGAAGAATAAGTACTTTTAATTATGTTTAAAATATTGTTTCGAGTTGGGTAAAAAGAAATTATTTAAAAAAAATGAAATTGTATGAGAAAACTTAAGTTTACGTTATTCTAAATGTTACATATAAAAGGTAACTAAAGATCTTTACATTTATAACAAAACTGTGATCTTTTACAAGTGTACATATGATTTTGGAACTGTCATCCAGATAAAAACCTATCGTGATTGGAATATACGGCACACCACGCAGTTTGTTTCGACCAGCGGCTCGCTAGAGCTGTCGTGGCTTACACCTGAGTACAGGGTAGTAATAGGAGGAGGAAGAGGGAGGACCCGGCCAGAGGCTGAACAGTCCATCCAGGGGGGTTTGCCACCTTCATGCGCCC
The DNA here is from genome assembly GCA_039000515.1 of Timema cristinae. NCBI lineage: Eukaryota > Metazoa > Arthropoda > Insecta > Phasmatodea > Timematidae > Timema > Timema cristinae. The sequence continues at coordinate 60,640,870 of JBCFYV010000100.1, forward strand.
AGGGTCAAATAACTATCATTTCACGCAACACATATGACTGCAAACAGAATGTGTTTGTTTGGTCGCCTCACTGGGTAGTTCTCCATCACGTGTCTTGGTCTGTGATATTACGACTGACCGTTTCCTGCTGCCAAAACGTTTGTTTAGGTTTATAAAACGTTCTATTTCTGTTTTGTTGGTATTCTTGCTCCTGCCAAAACATGAGAGCAGGATTGGGACGCTTGCCAACTTGACCAATTCTGTTTATTAACTGGAGCTGGCAATCAAGAACACCTCAACTCCCTCTGACTCGTATGCAAAGTGACCTCAAGTCATTGGAAACTTTTAAAAGGTGTTTTTATCATCTCTTTTTGGTGCTGATGACAGCTGACGGCTTTGAAAACTTACCACACCAAATTATGTATCCCTACGCCGAACCAAATGGTCTGTAAATACATTTGTTTAGCAGCTGTCAGTCAGCACCAACGAACCCACGGGGCTACTGTACTCTTATAAACTGTTGGCGCCAGCTTCGGTGGTCGCGTGGTCTAAGACGTCAGTCTTGTGCTGGGAACAGGGAGTTGTGGGTTTGCATCTCTGTTTCATCAAATGGGGGTTGTTTCCCCTAAATTATTTCCCACTTTCCTCTTAATAAATGTAGGTACATTTCTTCCAAAACTATACCTTATTAATGTGTGGTGGATACTAAGGCGTGACCCACTTCAGTGGCCAAACGGTCTAAGGCGTAACTCTCATGTTAGACTGGGAGGTCGAGGTTCGGATCCCAGTGGTTTCCCACGCAAATGCAGGTACATTACCTCTAACATGCTTCCTTCCTCATCCCTACTCTCTAATAGAAACTAACCTGAACAGGTATTGAGACACGGTGGGTTAAAGACCTAGGTGCAGGGGCGTTTCTGGGAGGTTCGTGGTTCAATCCTCGTCTGTGTGCAATACCCCAGATTAGATAGTTGGTGTCATCAATGGCGGTAAAACAACGCCAAGCAATTTGCCTTAAAGTGGAGTTGAATATCTGACATAAATATGATATCACCAAGTGGAGGGAAATTAAACCAAACCTATAATACTGGCCCTTAACTTGCGTACCCCTCTCCCACACCACCTTAACAGAGCTGCCCATGTCCCTCCTCTTATAGACATTCACGCTCCGCCACTGCTCTGCTGTGTGGAACAATGGCCGCCACGGCTGAGTGACTCTGCTCCCATACATCCTCGGACAGACAGACAGACAGACACATTCTTGTCCACTATAGTCAGGAAGTCCCAGTAACTGACAACTTTTGGGTGCCAAACAAAATATCTCTGAGAGAAATTAAGATGGTTTTTATAGGCTAACAAAACACTTTGGGGTGTAAGAAATTAAAAATATCTCTAGTGTGCCAGTGGTGGGGCCCCTTAATTTGACTATATTGTTTGTGTTGCCAGGTTCGACAACTACTCGGCCAACGTGATGGTGGACGGGAAGCCCATCAACCTGGGACTGTGGGACACAGCTGGTCAGGAGGATTACGACAGACTGCGGCCCCTCTCCTACCCGCAGACGGTGAGTCCACGAGGGGCCCTTTCTCATATTCACTCTCTTATAATGAACTCTGAATAAATCTTACGTACCACAAGACCTGACCGAGACTATAGCTTTCCTCTCCCTCGCTCTGGTGATAGTCGAGCAGGATGAGGAGGAAGAACCAACGCACATTGCGACCAAACTAACTGTCTTATTGGTAACAATTGGTGTAAATACAAGCGAGGTGAGGTTGCTGTATTATCGACTACAGAAATTGTTAAATTTACACACCAAGTGTGTTTACACCCACCTCGGTGGCCACATGGTCTAAGTCGTCGCTATCAGGTTAGACTAGCTTGCTGAAGACAGGGAGTTCAGGGTTTGAATCACAGTCGGGGTCTAATGAGAGTGGTTTTATACCCCCCACCCCCTCCACAAAAATGCGGTTAAATAACCTTTTAAATGTTTCCTTTCTCATATTTTCACCATTCTAGTGGTTACTATATGATGTGTGTAACCTGAACAGGTAGTAAGACGCGGTGATAAGAATAGTTATGAGATTGGCTTCAACACGAGTTTAAAAACGTAACACTTGAGCCATTGTTGCAAGGAATAAAAGTTTCATATTTATTGAGAATAGTAGAGAGAGAGAGATAGATAGTCATAACATTTTAAATGATCTTAATCTTATTTTTGTAATCGCGAGGATTTTAGAGTTAAGTTGATTAGCAATGGCAAACATATTTAATATTTTCAACTTGTTATGTGACCCTTGCGATAGATAACACATGTTTGACACAACCTGGTCTAATGGGTCAACATGTTTGTTCAAAAGGTAGGGCCAACAACTCTTTAATTTTAATTTTTAAGTTGGTTAAGTAGTATTTCAAACCAATTAAAATCATTTGTGTATATTATAAAAAATATTAACACTTTTAATGCCACACCTATAATGTGAAGAAGAGTGTTGCGTCAAGTTCATAATTTTTTGTAAAGTAGTTCAAGAAATATCGCCAAACTCTTATCTATAAAGTGATTTTTCAGATATTTTTTTTGTCATTTTTATCTGCATCTACTCATCTTTAATAGAGGAAAGTTCCCTTTATGCTGGTGGTCCCGGCTATCTGACCCAAATGGGGCCAACGGGTGGTCAGATATAGAAACCAGGGGAGAGGGCAAACAAAACAAATAAAAATTAAATGGAACTGATATATGAAATAAAGATGAGCAATTACTCCAAATTATAAATCATGCAATAAATCACAAAACTTATTTTATTCATGTAAACCGTACAAAGGATTTTAATTCAATTAAATGAAACTTTTATTGTACAAAGTATGCAAAATGTTAAAGTCATTGTTTGTGATTGAAATCAATTTCCCAGATTTACTTTTCTTCCTTACACCGAGGTCATGTGACACCATTAGCACATTATTTGGATGTGTCAGAACTACTGTACTACATTATTTATTGAGTACACCAGAACTTGTGCGCTGATCAAATTGCTTCGTGTCACTAAAATTATGAAAGTGTAGATGTTAATAAAGTTTGTAAACATCTATATTTATGTAACCGATGTGTTTTTGTTATCCTGCAGGATGTTTTCCTCATCTGCTTCTCTCTAGTAAACCCTGCATCCTTTGAGAATGTCAGAGCCAAGGTAAATATACTTGTCAGGGTTGGTATTATTGTATGTACTATATATTGTGTCATACTTTGAATGCGGCCGATGTTTGGTCAAAACATGGCCCACATTTTGATGAGATATATAATTATTCTTTTTTTGTGCACCACAGACAACGCTCATAAGTACACTAATCCTGTTCTTGGTCCTGGTTTGTTGAAATGTATATTCTATAACTCAATTTTTGATAACTTTTTGTCACTTCACAATTTAAGGTAATATTTTTTCAATTGAAGGGTGACCTGGCGGTCTAGGGGTAAGGTGTTGGACTCCTGTGGTGGAGGTCCAGGGCTCAATCCTCGGTCCCGGCACAGATTTATCTGATTGCCAAACCCTTCCTTCACCTCTGACAAGACGTGTATTAATCACAACTTGTGAATGTGGGGTATGCCAGGCCTCCGCCGTGGTTCGGATCCCACGTTAAACTGTAGGTTCTCAATTTCATCTCACAATCACCCTACCATTACACATTAGCGTAAGTGCGTATAACCAGAACAGGTAGTAAGACGTGGTGCTAATAATAATTTTTCATTTGAATTTGCTGATAAATCTGCTTTGGTGGTCGAGTGGTCTAAGAGGTTACTCTCGCAATAGACTGGACTGCTGAAGATTGGAGAGATCTGGCTTAAAATCCTGGTCGAGTGTGTGAGTTCTACACACTTCCACATCCCCAACATATTAGTGTAACTAGTGCATGTGTGTTCAACCTGACTAGGGAGCGAGACGCGGTGTTAACAAACAAATGCCGAGCTTATAATTATAACAAGTTCGATCTTGAGTTTCTATTAAAGGCTTGGTCTCAAAAAATTTGATTACTTCCAAACCCCTATTAGGTAGATTTCCATCAACCAATAGTCCCTTGGAGACTCGTGGCTAGGGCCCCAAACTAAACCTAGCCCTTGTTACTGTTGCAGTGGTACCCGGAAGTGAGGCACCATTGTCCCAGCACCCCTATCATACTGGTGGGCACCAAGCTTGACTTGCGAGAGGACAAGGAAACCATCGAGAAACTCAAGGACAAGAAACTGGCCCCAATCACATACCCCAGGTAACATGAAACAATACCCAGGTAACACACCTCACATACCCCAGGTAACACGACACTCACATACCCCCAGGTAACTGGCATACATACTCCGGTACACTACAATCACATACCTTCAGGTAACACGACACTCACATACCCCCAGGTAACACGACACTCACATACCCCCAGGTAACACGACACTCACATACCCCAGGTAACATGGCATCACATACCCCGGTAACACTACAATCACACCTTCAGGTAACCGACACTCACATACCCCCAGGTAACACGACACTCACATACCCCCAGGTACACGACACTCACATACCCAGGTAACACGACATCACATACCCAGGTAACCACACTCACATACCCCAGGTAACATGGCAATCACATACTCCGGTAAACACATCACATACCTTCAGGTAACACAGTTATCCCAGATGAACATACTAACTTCAATTCTCAAGGTCAACACGAGGGTCTCATGTCATCTTTCCACCCCTGTACAGCGTCTCTAGACAAAGTTGAGTCATGCACAAGAGTTAATTACATTATAAGAAGAAGAAACTAAGAAATATTTGTCTCAACACATTTAAACTGTGTTGTTGCAAGGTGATCTTTCAATGTCTCAATATGATCTAATTGAAATACAACTCATACCACACTACCCGTCAATTTAGGTTAGTGTTGATACCTTTCGACACCTTAATAGAATGACGTAATTTAATTAATTTAATTTAATAAAAATATTATTGCATTAAATTGTCATCTTTAAAATATAGTTTATCTGGACACCCTGAAAATGTACCAAAAAAAAATTGAGTAGAGTTTTGCATAAAAGAGCTTTATTTTAGTAACTGATATTATTTGTCTGGCAAGTTCCTTCTAAAGGATTTCTACCCCCCCCCCCCCCCCCAGCCTCATCTGAATTCCTTGACTCTAATCTGTAACCCCTGAAACTAATATCACTTGTGCCCCCACCAGGGCCTGGCGATGGCAAAGGAGATTGGAGCGGTCAAGTACCTGGAGTGCAGTGCGCTCACACAGAAGGGACTCAAGACTGTGTTTGACGAAGCGATCCGCGCCGTCCTTTGTCCGGTGCTGCAGGTCAAACCCAAGCGGCATTGCGTGCTCGTGTAAACCGGTCTCTTGCTCTACACTGCATTTAGGGAAGAAATTATCTTTTCATTTATTGTTGTCGGGGGGTTTTTTTTGTCGGGGTGGTACAAATAACTTTTGTCCTGCTCCCACAATTATTTTTTTTTCTTAAGATTACAGTGTTGATAGAGGAATTGCGCACTAAGATGGTTTTTGTGTGTTCTAATTGCGCACAAACCTCGCAGTTTCTGTCACATTCAGTGCCACTCGCTGAAACTTTCACTTGTAACAGTCTTGAACCTGTGTCAGGTAACAGCATTCATTCTGTTACCTGGATATTTTGATACAAGGTGTTTGGATGGAGCATGGAATGAAAAATATTCAATTTTTGTAAAGGAAAGAAAATTGAATTACCAGCTACAAATATCTTTGTAGGTTTGAATTTTTTAAATTCATTGTTCTTTTTATATTCCTATTTCTTTCAAACACCAAGTTTTTCATAAAAATGTAATCATTCAATTTCATCTTAAAATAATTTTAAACAATATAGTGATATTGTGAGTAGTAGATGCGATTGTTTTCACCGGCGGGATGCAGTGAGTTTCAACATGTTTGGTGGCCATGTTGGATTGTGCGGTTAGGACCAAAGAAAGAACCGTAGCGCGTGAGAGACTCGCAGGATTACAAAATGTTTGGTAGCGGTTTTTAACAGTTTTGTAATTACGTACAGAAATAGCCATAGTTAACAAACTTAACACGTCGTAGGGATTGATGCGAGCTCTGGCCGTTGTCCATGATATATGGATGTGTACATTTTCATTTTCTCTGTAACGCTTGGTACAGGCCTGACCAAAATTTAACCAATAAGGTGGAGACGTAGGGGAGGTGAGAAAAAGTCGGTATTGTTGCGATTTTTAAAGTTTTTAGTCAAAAATAAATGAAATTCTTTTCAGTACATAACAGAGTTTAATTTCCTTCACTTGGTGATATCAACAGTTGTTGAATATCTGTCCAAGGTGTCCTGGAATTTAATGACAACTTTTTATCTTCGTTTAAAAAGTTTGTCATCTAATGCCGCCATGACAGATATTCAACAACTGTTGATATCACCGTGTGAAGGAAATTAAACTTGTTATGTACTGAAAAGAAATTTTATTTATTTTGAACTAAATCGCAACAATACCGATCTTTTCTTGCGTTCCCTACGTCTCCACCTAATTCTACAAAGCGGACTTGAAAGTTTCTAGACTATGGTTTCTGTAGGTAAAGTTTCTGTAACAAAGTCCAGATGACATACAAGCATATCTCTGTCAGTGCGGATATTTAGCGGCTCCTAGAACACGACAAGCCGTTCTTGCCTCGCTGAAAAACCAATACACAAGTTGTGTGTGTGTTTTTTTTTTTTAAAATTAAATTGGGGGAGGTGTATTTGTACAAAGGGGCAGATCTGTATTTGTAAAAAAAAATTTTAAAAAAATGTGCATATCGACTTTTCCAATTATTCACATTATAACTAACTTTTTCTTTGGTAAAAAAATTGGTGCACCTCAAGCTATGTATTAATTTGTTGGTGTATCATTAAATATAAACACACTGAGACTAATTCTCTTGCTCACGATGTTACCAGTACTGGTAACCTGTCGAGGAGGATGAATCTACAATCAGAGGACACAGTAATGTGGGGGAAACTCACTACCTTTGTACTTAACTGGTTATCAAACACAGTTTTTATGGTTCAGAGTTTGTTACAATATCACTTAGTTTTTATAAATTAAGATCCCGTTATCTATCTACATGTCTGTGATGAGCGTTTGCTCGATATCCATCGAACAAAGGGCTGAGAATATAAATATTAGTGGCCCCTGTGTACAAACATGTGCACCCAGAAACAAGAATTTTAAAATTTCAACTGAATATATATATTTTTTTACTTAATTAAAAACTGTGTCTGTAGCAATAAAAGAAAAGATTATTTTCCCTGTTTGTTTGAAGCAAAGCAAATCATTGCCTGGGCAACACCAAGTATTTCTTCTAGTATTTTAATAAAGGCAACGCCATTATTCTACTATTCCTTGATCTACCAGTTTATTGGCTCGACAAAGAGAATATGTGTACGATTATCAACAAAGTTTATATTTGCTTCCTAATTTAGAGCTAGTTTTTTCCAATACATCTAAAATAATATTTGGTGATTAAACATACTATTACATTTAGAGGTTAAAACTTTCTTACAGTTAATTATGGTTTGTAATTTGTAATGTTAATAATTGGGACTGTCGACTGTTGTTAGACAAAGCTTATTTTCATTAATAAAATAATTCAAGAGTTGTATGTGATTTGTGTAACTTCATCTAAAAAAAATTGTAAGCATAAATTTAACATATTAAAACAAATGCTTTTACTAGTGTGTATTTTGTTATGGTAGAAAAAGAAAGAAATAAGATAAATCTAATTTTTAAACTAGTATCAGCTTCACTTGGAGTGAGAATTATGTTGTACATACAAATAATAATTAATATTACATTTGTTATGAGTAATTGAAATTATTGAATAAGTTGCATAGTTAATATTTTAAGTGTTAAAAGGTTGCGCTTACGACCTTTTTAGTTTATTATCTGTCAGGGGGGAAACAAGGGGAATAATCTTTTTTGAAATTAAAAGTTCATAGTTCTAAAACACATTCTTTGTTTGTCCTTTGAGTTATTCATTCTATCTAAATGTCCTTTCATTCTTTACAATTACAATTGTGTTTTCGGTTTCCTCCTGATAGTTCTGATAGAATGAAACCTAGGTCGAGGTATTGGGGGGTAGTGATTGATTGTCTCAAAGGGGCAGCTATCAACTTTCTGTCCAGTGGCAGCAGTGTAAAGTGTGAACTAGGTTCTTCTTTTCATTGTAAAAGCCATATTTGTTCATCCCTTTAATATTTTTACCAGCTTTTACCCGTCGCGGCTTTGCCCGCAAATTGATAACATCTTTTAAATTTTAACTAAACTGTTTGGTCATAAATCAAATTTTATTTTTTTCAAATATCTATGCGTTTTTCTTAGTTCTAGCTGTAAATAATTTTGCCTATTTTAACTTTCCCTTTTAAATATTTCGTAATAAAAGAAATATATATTATTTAAATTATCTATTATAAATTTAATTTTTAACTTCATAATTAGTAAGATAAATAAAAAAATCAAACTACATAGCTAAAATCACATAATATATATTATTTATTAGTATGAAACTGTCACACTAATTACTATTTACTTTAATTACAAAATATCAAATCACAAATTCTTAAATAACATTGTTTCAATCACAATATAATCATATATTTATTATTATTTAAAATCAAAGGTTGGGAATAGTCCTATATGTTATTCCAGGACATATTCTACCAACGTACGAAGTTTCATTCGAATCCGTTCAGCAGTTTTGGCTGATTGAGTAACAAACATCCAAACACACAAACTTTCGCATTTATAATATTAGTAAGATATTCACCTTTCCTTTACTGTCTTCCAAATAGCACAAAATACCTCAAAAAGCAGAAAGAGGTTTTCTTAAGGAATTGTTATGAATCTTCCACAATATTAGAATTGCTGCATAGAAAAATGTTATAACAGCTGAAAATATCGTGGAACGTTTCAGACAATATTTGTTCTAGAATTATGAATTTTAAGTTTCAGAAATTACAACTATTTCTCAAGAAAAGCTAAATACAATGTTGACGTTGGAATTAAACTCAAAAAGTGGTAAGGCAACCTTAAAGACCCAGAATTTTGATTTCTCCAACAACTACTGTAGCTAAAGGGCTCTTGAAAGTTCAGCCGCCCATTAACAATGCAATTTTATGATTGATTTTCTGCGTCAATTGTTCATAGGTTGTGCAGGATTTTAGGTTGTCGGCTTCAAAAATTATTGTAAATCTACTTGTGGGAATAAGATGCTTTGACACTAAAACTTGTGCTAATCACTGTGAAATGTGAAGATTATGTATCGATTTTTGTAAGAAAATGCAACAGGACTGATTAACACTGTCAAATGGGGTAGTTTCATCTCTCATCAATGCAACATTTCTTATTTCAAAATGTGTTTTAAAAGATAGGGAGAAGCATAGCATAAAATGGCATTTCTTGGTGCTATTTACTGTCACGCTGTTAAGCCAACAGCGGTAAGATAAACACGTGGTAAACGCACAATACAGCTCATCTGCTGAAATAACACTAATATAGATTGTTTCATTACTACCTAGATTGATATAAGTGTGTGGATTACTCCTAAAGTCAAGTTAAAGTCGAGTTTTGTAGTTTGAATGTCAACTCAAAGATTTTTCCAAGGCTCAAAAATTGTTAGTACATCCTCGAAATTTAGAATCTTATTTTGAAAATTCCTATTTTAATTCATTTGATTCAATTTTAAGATATTATTTGAAGGTAAATAGTCTCTAAATTAATTTTAAAAATCCAAACTTGTTCACTAACTTTTATCATCACAAAAAAAATGTTCAAGAGCTGTTTTAATATGGATAATGGACTTCCATGTATGATATTAAGGTGGGGTTGCGAGCAACTTGAGGAAAGGTCAGCAGTTTTGCAGTTTTTATAACAAAACATATTTGTTTGTCAAAATACATCAAATATTACTCCAGTAGAAACCTATAGTTTAATTTTTTCAACAGTAATGTTGAATATCTGTTGAGGGTGTCCTGGAATTTAATGACAATCTACTATCTTGATTTAAAAAGTTTCATTTAATGCCGCTATGCTCATGACAGATATCAACACATGAAGAAAATTAAACTCTTGTTTCTATTAGTGATATTTGGATTTATTTTGATTTAAAAAAAAGTTATGCAATAAAAACTTCAGGAACCTTATCATTCTCAGGTAACCTGCGTTTCCACCTTAAGGTTTATGTCTGCAATTGATTCTTGATTCAAGTAATGTCAGTTAAAATGTTGCTGCATTTGTTAGACAGAGGAAAAACTACCCCTTTGTGGTACACTTTATACTTTATATGCCAATGAAAAAAAGAGGGTATGATGTTGCAATTATGGATAGTATTTTATATTTGTCAAGATTGTAATTTACAAATGATCAATTAATAGAAAATCTTATAACAGAAATCAATTTTAGACAAGCACATTTTGATTCGAAGTTGTGTTTTAATAATTTAATTTTCTCTCCTTGCTTGTAAATCGATTATTATAAATTCTTCTTATGGTGATTGTATGTTTTATACACTTAAAAACAACTTATTTTGTTCACCAGAAAATTATAAATTAATTCAGGTCATGGTTTCAATTGATTACAAAATTAACTATTCAAAGATTCATCTGATTTTTTAATAAGAATATTTAGACCTATTAGTATTTTCAAATTTGACTTCCAATTAATTAAAAATGTCAAGACTGAAATACATATTTTAACTGTATTCCTAAAGAATTATATTCGTAGACTTCTTTTTGATTGTCGCCTTGTTCACCTTATTTATCTTGGTCAAATAATTTAAACTAAAATGAACAAAAGAAATATAATTAGTTTCTAAGTTGTTGTGTTTAAAATAAAAGTTATTTATATTAAATGTTGTATTTGAACTTAAGATATAATTGGTGAGACATTTTGTAAGTAAACCCTTTGAACATATTAACATACTTTCACCTTTAAAAGTGTGTTGTTGATTATCGATCTTAAAGTAAAATTAAGTTTCTCTTTCGAAAAAAATAGGAAAGTGAAAGAAACAAATATAAGAACAAACATAGGTGGGTTTATATTCAGAAGCGGATTTACACTATAGGCCCTTTAGGGGGCGGCACATTTTGGATAGCGTTATTTTAATTTTAATATCCTGTTTTATGACGTGTACATGCCTTATTTTCTTTCGTAGAAATCTTTTCTCGAATACAAACTTCCGATCCCCCACATCCTTTCCTCCGAAACTTCCTAAAACCCTTGAAAAAATGTGGAGGGGGGGGGGGTATTATAACTGTGCCTAGGGGCGCAAAAAATTTAAATTTGCCTGTTTATATTAATTCATGAAGCATAACTAATAGCGAATAACACAGTGCATAACACACAAAACATTCTGATGGATTTATTTTTACTTTGTGTGTGTTATGGAGTAGAGAATAGACAGCTCTTGTATCAGCCAATGAGAACGCAAGGAGAAGTTCCAGCCAATCAAACACCAGTATGCACAGTAGATGGAAAATATCTTCTGTTTATGTTTGAAATGTTTTGTGGAAGACATATATACTTGTTATTAACGTCAATTACTACAATTGCATTTATCATTGAAAATAAAGAGGGAATATAATATTTTTGATTTTGTTATTGAGAAGTAAGTCTACCTTAATATTCTCGACAATTAACAAAACCAGAACCAAATAAATCATTTTAAATTAATTGTGTAGGCCACCCCTTGAATCAAATAAATTATTTTGTGTATCAAAAGATACAGTTTAATTAATGTTTTTACAGTGAACCCTTAATTGAATTGTTCTTAGAGACTATCTAGTAGTGGAAAGAGGTTTAGGCCACCATTGAAAGACAATTGATTCAAATTAGATTTTGTTCCCATATTTTATTACTAAATGTTTGTATTTTTCTTGTGAATTGTGTGATATGCACTGTGTTATTTACTATTAGTTATTCAAGAATATTAAACCATCCTGAGGGAAGAACTGGTTAATATTTGCATTTTTTTTAAAATCAATATTCTTGTTTTGAGGAAATTATAATTTCATCTCGTTAACTGAATGTGTAATTAGTGTACCAGAAATTTATTGAAAAGGTCCCAGTGGTGACTCTTTGAATGGTGGGTTTTTACATAATCCTTCCAGGCAAATGTCAGTAAAGATTTACTGAACATGTCCTGGGAGCTTATGGGCGCATGAGGCTTTTACAACCAGAAAAATACACTTTTATGTTCCGAACATAATTATAAATGATGAATACATTAAACAAATGATGTTTTTTTTGTGTGTGTTTATTTCAAACTGAAATATGTTGATAGTAAAAAAGGACAGAGGTAAAACACATGTGGCATATAATAGTGAACTTTCCTGTGATAAAATGATTTGTGAATTATTTAATGAATGTAAATAAAGTCCTCTGGAAAATAGTTTATTTGAACAATTTCTTGTAAATTGGTGAAGGAAACACATGACTAGCTATAACCTTTCCCAATATCCACCAGTGTAGTGTTGCCAGGATAAGCAGAGCTTGTTCAAACTACCCGTGATTATGTAGCTCCTTTTTTTTTATACCCCCCCAAGGCCGGCATACAGCGTGGCTTGGCACTTTTGAATATATTATAAAATAATATTCTCCCATGTTTCCATGCCATACAATCTGCACCATTGTCGTAGTTAAAAAAAAGACAAATAAACCAGGGAACATAACTATATTTCCAGGAGATAATTGACAAACTCAATTGGAATTGAAGATAAATCCAACAAGTTTGGAGTTGATAGATAAATATGATTTATTTATTATAAAGCACTAATAAGAGTCACATGATAAATGTATACATATAAGTAAATACATATATTTTGAAAACAACTCAAAAGAGTTAAGTAATAATACTAACTCTTGGTCAACAATAGTGACCAATATTATATAAATATTCCTAATTTCTGAAACTTGATGGACTTCTATTAACATTTTCATTATTCCAAGTCGGGACTTACAACAACCATTAACATGTGTTTACGGAAACTAAAAGAGAAGGTTTACAACAATATATATCTATAAGGAAACTCTCTATTCTCTTTATGAGGTAATTGTATTATATTTGTAAGAAGGTATAGGAAAGGTGGATACAAACATATAAAAGAACAAATAGAACATGGCGGCTCTTACAATCAAAATAACATATTTCACACTTTGCATTGGGCAGTAATGATCAATTTTCTTATAGAGTTGACCATTACCTCTTTGTCCATTGGCAGGCAGTGTAAAGTGTGAACTGTGTTCTTCTTTTCTTGTATTTATTATATTATTATTATTATTATTATTAAGCACCGCGTCTTACTACCTGTTCGGGTTATACGCACTTACGCTAATGTGTAATGGTAGGGTGATTGTGAGATGAAATGGAGGACCTACAGTTTAACGTGGAATCCGAACCACGGTGTAGGCCTGACATTCCCCACATGCACAAGATGTCTTGTCAGAGGTGAAGGAAGGGTTGGTAATCAGATAAATCTGTGCCGGGACCGAGGATTGAACCCCTGACCCCTAAACCACCAGGTCACCCTTTTCATTGTAAAAGCCATATTGTGTTTGTCCCTTTTATATGTTTCTATCCACCTTTCCTATACCTTCTTACAAATACTTATTACAACAATTAATATAGTTAAAATTTACAAGTCGCAAGGTTTTGACTGATTTAATCCAAAATATATGTATTAAAAGGATATTCTATTATTTTACACTAAATATATCTAAATGAATATTTCTTTATAACTAAGAAATCAACACCACAAAGTTTTGTTTGTATATTTAAAGTTTAAAACTGGAATGGAATTTAGAATTGCAAATTGCTGAAAAATAATTTTGTGTTCTTACATTTTTAAAAGGAAGTATAAGTGTCCTCGACAAATACCCCGACATTCTGATAACTGACTGAACACTTTCCAAGTTTATTCTATAGTAAGCATTCAGATATGTGTTATGAAACAGTTACATTGCATCAAACTCAAATTGATGAGAGAGAGAGAGATGTGAAATGTTATAATTAGTTACCAGATTGAAATAATACTAGTTTTGTCAATAAAGAAAGAGGAGGCCGGAAGTGGCGCGCTCTGGAGTCTGTCTCCACATGTGCAACTAAACTAAACTAGGGAATGCGTACTATGTGTGTGTCAGGTCGAAACACGTGCTCTTTATGATGCGTGATAGTTTGAAAGAAAGATTCCACTCTAGTAGAGTAGGAAAAAACCTGAGATGGTATCGTATGGGATTTAACGAGAATGTCATGGATCTAATTAGATCTAAGGAAGAGTTGTCACCTGGATGAAACTATCGGGCTGTATGTTACTTGTAACACCATCGAGATACTGCAGCTCAATTGCAACAGGACCAGGATCGATCCTAGTGGGGTTCAATCTTGTGCATTAAGTGGGGTGTGTTGTGTGAATGACTCCAATCCTGTCATAGTGCTACCACCAGGTAAGTCTACCTGGGACCAGGACTTATACCACCAGGTAGCTCTCTGGGACCAGGACTTATACCACCAGGTATCTATCTGGGACCAGGACTTATACCAACACAGGTAGGCTCTCTGGGCACCAGGACTTATACCAACACCAGGTATCTATCTGGGACCAGGACTTATACCACCAGGTAGCTATCTGGGACCAGGACTTATACCACCAGTGTTACAGCTACCTGGGACCAGGACTTATATACCACCAGGTAGCTATCTGGGACCGAGTCCGACAACACACCAACTTCCCCGGCCTCCGAGAAGAAATCACACCTTGCGATACTCTACCAAAAGCGGAACTTTATGTTCACCCGGCCGGCCAGCCCCTCTCTTTGAAGTGTTTGCACCCACTCCCGGGATATTCTCCCAGACTAGTCGTCGGCTAGGGCGTGTTGTCTCTCACAACGTCCTCAGACAGACTGTTTGGCAACATGATCGAATTCCATCTATAAATTCGACAACTTTACTCATCAGCGTGAGTTAATATACTATGTTTTAACTACTCATACAATTCATTGATACTTTATTTTCAAATACGTCAAGATCTGCCGACGAAACCAACACGTGGCTGGAAACCGTTTGCTAGAGTATTTGAATTTAAATTAAACTCAGTCTTAGATTATACGAAAATCACAACAGTTACAATTTAATTAAGCGTAATGACACAGGCAAAAAAACAAGTTTAAAGTTATTAACTATCACAACTGTTTAATTAAAATTACCTCCTGATTAGTTTGACAATACTTGTCCACTCACTTTCATGAGGGATCATTTTTTGTTTTAAACATAGTTTCCACGATTGTTGTTAGATGTTTAACCACACAAATAATCAAGAATGTGTATTAGCTAAGGCAATAATGCAACAACTCTTAACTCAGCCAGGCCCATGTGGGTATATCATCAGAGCAGGAGTGTCGGGAAATTGGACAAAATAAATTGTGTTCTGATCTACCTTAATCGATCTTTTAAATTAAATTGCTTATGTTCTTATTGGTTTTTAATTGATGGATATATATGAGGTATTTGAATTATTTGCCATCAGGATATCACCTTTATCATTACAGATTTAATAAAAATGTAACGACATGGAGACTAAATCGTAAACTATTTATAGATTTTAAAAATATATCCATCATATAGATTTTAAAAATATATCCATCAGCGAGCAATAAAATTGTGTTCAATTTGTTTTTACTGCCCTCTGTTGATGTACAGTAAAACTACTCAACCAAATCTTTGCCTTAAAATGGCCCTAGAATCCCGTCAATTTAACTCTCGCAGATGAAAGCTGTTGTAGGGTGTGGAAAAATTGTTTTTTTTTAATAGCCTCTTTGTTGGCTAATTCAAAAGAGTGAAGCTTCTTAATTTGGTCTTATCAGATGTGATTCAAATTCCAATACAGGGAATTATAACGGATTCGAACACATATGTTTACACCGCTCCTTTCAAAACACTTTGAATGAGTTACAACTGGATTTTTTTTTTTATTAAAGTTCAACACCCCAAGATCTGACAGAAACGATCAACTGAAATTATAAAAGTTCAGTATTTAAGAATCATTCAAATATAATTTATGACACTAATAATTTTAACAATCTCAAATGGCTCGTAGCAAGAGTGCTAGACAAGCGAATATATTTAACCGTGCTCAAATCTCCTTCACTCCATCTTTTAAATAGATATTAATTTTAAATTACTCATTTTGAATTTCATTTCAATTGACGGATATTTATGATCCATTTGAATATTTTGCCATCGAATTAAGAATAATCAGCATTTTTGTTTTTACAAAACTAAACGAAACCGAGCCTTAAATCCTAATCCGTCTTATTATCTGCTCGATTTGAACGAACTTAAGCTTTGTATAATGATAGTGTGATTAGGAGATGAAATGGTGGACCTACAGATTATCCTGGGATCCGAACCATTGTGAAGGCTTGTAAATCTATAAATTCTCGAGTTGTGAATAAAAGACTACTTGCTAGAGTTGAAGGAATTCTTTGGAAAATAAATAAACTGTGCCGTATATTTTATAGTTTAATGATCATCCGTAGTCTAGTCTAATGCTAAAATAGCGCTATAGACCATGCACACAATGATGGGCGTATCTTTAAAATTATTCGATCGCAAACTACACATTATTTTAAATAGTACTAAAAATAAAACCTGTACTTGACCATACCATGACCAATATCTAATGAGTTAATCCAAGGGGTGATTAATTAATAATTTATTTAAGTAATTGCATTACAAATTTTATCAGTTATATTTTAACTACATATCTCCAATATTTATTCGAGAAATGTGTTTAGAACCATAGATATCTAAATCAATTTTCATCTATTAAGACACATTAAAAAAATATTTTAATAATGATTCTTACATTTACTCCGTTTTCAATGAAATCTATAATATCCTAATTTTATAAAATATTTTATGAAACCTATTTAAATCTGTGAACATCTTAGTTAAAACAAATATAGGTTCGTTAATATTTTCTCTTTTTCAATAAATCAGGTTGTGTTTTATTTTATAAATGCGTCTCAAAATATTTCTTTTGATTTTGAGATTTTTATAGTGATCATTTTTGTGACATTTACTTGTTTTGATACCTCTTTGTATAGTATATTCTCCTAATGCTTCTCAATAAATTCGTCCGTTTTATGAGCAATATTCTTAAAATAACTGGCGGTGCCATCTGTGATATAATTTATAGACTATGTTTACTATTACATAGTTTATCCAGCAGAGGTCTCTGCGAGACAAATTAAGCCGTAGATTAGAAAATGGGATGAATCTGTCAAGAAGTATTAGCAAACTAGGACACAGAAAGAGGTAATACAAACATATTTTGTTCATAATATGTCTGAAATATAAGTTACATTTCTCATTGTGTATGATGAAAGTAGTAAAGTTTAATTATTATAATTCAATGTTTAAATTCTTGAAAAGGCACTTTTTTTTTGCTATAATTATAAAGATATAATCTAAATAGTATATATGATGCATCATTAAGTTCATTTAAAGTACTTTCTGATTAGTTATTATTTCTTGTATACATAATATATAAATAAATAAATACATAAATCTCTGTTGTGTATTAATCTTAAATTTATTTTTTAAATCCAAACTTATAATTTAATAATAAATTTTTTATCAAATACACTCACAAATTAAAATTTTTAGCTTAGTTGGGTAGGCCATTCAAATTTTAGGTATAGTTCAAAGAGATTCAGATAACCAAATTAAAGGTGTAATATATATATATAGGTATAAGATATGTATATATATTGTTCAATAATTCACAATCTTGGTGTTTTAGTTCAATTGTTTGTGAAATACATCTTGTATTACAAAGTTTTGCGGACTCCATTCTGTATTGTATACTATTACACCGATGTCAAATTATGTAAATTATAATATCATTATTATAATTAATATTATTATTATCATCATCACTCCGTCTTATTATCTGCTCGATTTGAACGAACTTAAGCTTTGAATAATGATAGTGTGATTAGGAGATGAAATGGTGGACCTACAGATTATCCTGGGATCCGAACCATTGTGAAGGCTTGTAAATCTATAAATTCTCGAGTTGTGAATAAAAGACTACTTGCTAGAGTTGAAGGAATTCTTTGGAAAATAAATAAACTGTGCCGTATATTTTATAGTTTAATGATCATCCGTAGTCTAGTCTAATGCTAAAATAGCGCTATAGACCATGCACACAATGATGGGCGTATCTTTAAAATTATTCGATCGCAAACTACACATTATTTTAAATAGTACTAAAAATAAAACCTGTACTTGACCATACCATGACCAATATCTAATGAGTTAATCCAAGGGGTGATTAATTAATAATTTATTTAAGTAATTGCATTACAAATTTTATCAGTTATATTTTAACTACATATCTCCAATATTTATTCGAGAAATGTGTTTAGAACCATAGATATCTAAATCAATTTTCATCTATTAAGACACATTAAAAAAATATTTTAATAATGATTTTTTACATTTACTCCGTTTTCACTGAAATCTATAATATCCTAATTTTATAAAATATTTTATGAAACCTATTTAAATCTGTGAACATCTTAGTTAAAACAAATATAGGTTCGTTAATATTTTCTCTTTTTCAATAAATCAGGTTGTGTTTTATTTTATAAATGCGTCTCAAAATATTTCTTTTGATTTTGAGATTTTTATAGTGATCATTTTTGTGACATTTACTTGTTTTGATACCTCTTTGTATAGTATATTCTCCTAATGCTTCTCAATAAATTCGTCCGTTTTATGAGCAATATTCTTAAAATAACTGGTGGTGCCATCTGTGATATAATTTATAGACTATGTTTACTATTACATAGTTTATTCAGCAGAGGTCTCTGCGAGACAAATTAAGCCGTAGATTAGAAAATGGGATGAATCTGTCAAGAAGTATTAGCAAACTAGGACACAGAAAGAGGTATTACAAACATATTTTGTTCATAATATGTCTGAAATATAAGTTACATTTCTCATTGTGTATGATGAAAGAAGTAAAGTTTAATTATTATAATTCAATGTTTAAATTCTTGAAAAGGCACTTTTTTTGCTATAATTATAAAAGATATAATCTAAATAGTATATATATGATGCATCACTAAGTTCATTTAAAGTACTTTCTGATTAGTTATTATTTCTTGTATACATAATATATAAATAAATAAATACATAAATCTCTGTTGTGTATTAATCTTAAATTTATTTTTTAAATCCAAACTTATAATTTAATAATAATTTTTTTTATCAAATACACTCACAAATTAAAATTTTTAGCTTAGTTGGGTAGGTCATTCAAATTTTAGGTATAGTTCAAAGAGATTCAGATAACCAAATTAAAGGTGTAATATATATATAGGTATAAGATATGTATATATATTGTTCAATAATTCACAATCTTGTTGTTTTAGGTCAATTGTTTGTGAAATACATCTTGTATTACAAAGTTTTGCGGACTCCATCCTGTATTGTATACTATTACACCGATGTCAAATTATGTAAATTATATATCATTATTATAATTAATATTATTATTATCATCATCACTCCGTCTTATTATCTGCTCGATTTGGACGAACTTAAGCTTTGAATAATGATAGTGTGATTAGGAGATGAAATGGTGGACCTACAGATTATCCTGGGATCCGAACCATTGTGAAGGCTTGTAAATCTATAAATTCTCGAGTTGTGAATAAAAGACTACTTGCTAGAGTTGAAGGAATTCTTTGGAAAATAAATAAACTGTGCCGTATATTTTATAGTTTAATGATCATCCGTAGTCTAGTCTAATGTTAAAATAGCGCTATAGACCATGCACACAATGATGGGCGTATCTTTAAAATTATTCGATCGCAAACTACACATTATTTTAAATAGTACTAAAAATAAACCTGTACTTGACCATACCATGACCAATATCTAATGAGTTAATCCAAGGGGTGATTAATTAATAATTTATTTAAGTAATTGCATTACAAATTTTATCAGTTATATTTTAACTACATATCTCCAATATTTATTCGAGAAATGTGTTTAGAACCATAGATATCTAAATCAATTTTCATCTATTAAGACACATTAAAAAAATATTTTAATAATGATTTTTACATTTACTCCGTTTTCACTGAAATCTATAATATCCTAATTTTATAAAATATTTTATGAAACCTATTTAAATCTGTGAACATCTTAGTTAAAACAAATATAGGTTCGTTAATATTTTCTCTTTTTCAATAAATCAGGTTGTGTTTTATTTTATAAATGCGTCTCAAAATATTTCTTTTGATTTTGAGATTTTTATAGTGATCATTTTTGTGACATTTACTTGTTTTGATACCTCTTTGTATAGTATATTCTCCTAATGCTTCTCAATAAATTCGTCCGTTTTATGAGCAATATTCTTAAAATAACTGGCGGTGCCATCTGTGATATAATTTATAGACTATGTTTACTATTACATAGTTTATTCAGCAGAGGTCTCTGCGAGACAAATTAAGCCGTAGATTAGAAAATGGGATGAATCTGTCAAGAAGTATTAGCAAACTAGGACACAGAAAGAGGTAATACAAACATATTTTGTTCATAATATGTCTGAAATATAAGTTACATTTCTCATTGTGTATGATGAAAGTAGTAAAGTTTAATTATTATAATTCAATGTTTAAATTCTTGAAAAGGCACTTTTTTTTGCTATAATTATAAAGATATAATCTAAATAGTATATATGATGCATCATTAAGTTCATTTAAAGTACTTTCTGATTAGTTATTATTTCTTGTATACATAATATATAAATAAATAAATACATAAATCTCTGTTGTGTATTAATCTTAAATTTATTTTTAAATCCAAACTTATAATTTAATAATAAATTTTTTATCAAATACACTCACAAATTAAAATTTTTAGCTTAGTTGGGTAGGCCATTCAAATTTTAGGTATAGTTCAAAGAGATTCAGATAACCAAATTAAAGGTGTAATATATATATAGGTATAAGATATGTATATATATTGTTCAATAATTCACAATCTTGGTGTTTTAGGTCAATTGTTTGTGAAATACATCTTGTATTACAAAGTTTTGCGGACTCCATCCTGTATTGTATACTATTACACCGATGTCAAATTATGTAAATTATAATATCATTATTATAATTAATATTATTATTATCATCATCACTCCGTCTTATTATCTGCTCGATTTGGACGAACTTAAGCTTTGAATAATGATAGTGTGATTAGGAGATGAAATGGTGGACCTACAGATTATCCTGGGATCCGAACCATTGTGAAGGCTTGTAAATCTATAAATTCTCGAGTTGTGAATAAAAGACTACTTGCTAGAGTTGAAGGAATTCTTTGGAAAATAAATAAACTGTGCCGTATATTTTATAGTTTAATGATCATCCGTAGTCTAGTCTAATGCTAAAATAGCGCTATAGACCATGCACACAATGATGGGCGTATCTTTAAAATTATTCGATCGCAAACTACACATTATTTTAAATAGTACTAAAAATAAAACCTGTACTTGACCATACCATGACCAATATCTAATGAGTTAATCCAAGGGTGATTAATTAATAATTTATTTAAGTAATTGCATTACAAATTTTATCAGTTATATTTTAACTACATATCTCCAATATTTATTCGAGAAATGTGTTTAGAACCATAGATATCTAAATCAATTTTCATCTATTAAGACACATTAAAAAAATATTTTAATAATGATTTTTACATTTACTCCGTTTTCACTGAAATCTATAATATCCTAATTTTATAAAATATTTTATGAAACCTATTTAAATCTGTGAACATCTTAGTTAAAACAAATATAGGTTCGTTAATATTTTCTCTTTTTCAATAAATCAGTTGTGTTTTATTTTATAAATGCGTCTCAAAATATTTCTTTTGATTTTGAGATTTTTATAGTGATCATTTTTGTGACATTTACTTGTTTTGATACCTCTTTGTATAGTATATTCTCCTAATGCTTCTCAATAAATTCGTCCGTTTTATGAGCAATATTCTTAAAATAACTGGCGGTGCCATCTGTGATATAATTTATAGACTATGTTTACTATTACATAGTTTATCCAGCAGAGGTCTCTGCGAGACAAATTAAGCCGTAGATTAGAAAATGGATGAATTGTTCAAGAAGTATTAGCAAACTAGGACACAGAAAGAGGTATACAAACATATTTTGTTCATATATATGTCTGAAATATAAGTTACATTTCTCATTGTGTATGATGAAAGTATAAAGTTTAATTATTATAATTACAATGTTTAAATTCTTGAAAAGGCACTTTTTTTTGCTATAATTATAAAGATATATCTAAAAGTATATATGATTGCATCATTAAGTTCATTTAAAGTACTTTCTGATTATTATTATTTCTTGTATACATTAATATATAAATAATAAATACATAATCTCTGTTTTGTATTAATCTTAAATTTATTTTTTAAATCCAAACTTATAATTTAATAATAATTTTTTTATCAAATACACTCACAAATTAAAATTTTTAGCTTAGTTGGGTAGGTCATTCAAATTTTAGGTATAGTTCAAAGAGATTCAGATAACCAAATTAAAGGTGTAATATATATATATAGGTATAAGATATGTATATATATTGTTCAATAATTCACAATCTTGGTGTTTTAGGTCAATTGTTTGTGAAATACATCTTGTATTACAAAGTTTTGCGGACTCCATCCTGTATTGTATACTATTACACCGATGTCAAATTATGTAAATTATAATATCATATTATAATTAATATTATTATTATCATCATCACTCCGTCTTATTATCTGCTCGATTTGGACGAACTTAAGCTTTGAATAATGATAGTGTGATTAGGAGATGAAATGGTGGACCTACAGATTATCCTGGGATCCGAACCATTGTGAAGCTTGTAAATCTATAAATTCTCGAGTTGTGAATAAAAGACTACTTGCTAGAGTTGAAGGAATTCTTTGGAAAATAAATAAACTGTGCCGTATATTTTATAGTTTAATGATCATCCGTAGTCTAGTCTAATGCTAAAATAGCGCTATAGACCATGCACACAATGATGGGCGTATCTTTAAAATTATTCGATCGCAAACTACACATTATTTTAAATAGTACTAAAAATAAAACCTGTACTTGACCATAACCATGACCAATATCTAATGAGTTAATCCAAGGGGTGATTAATTAATAATTTATTTAAGTAATTGCATTACAAATTTATCAGTTATATTTTAACTACATATCTCCAATATTTATTCGAGAAATGTGTTTAGAACCATAGATATCTAAATCAATTTCATCTATTAAGACACATTAAAAAAATATTTTAATAATGATTTCTTACATTTTACTCCGTTTTCACTGAAATCTATAATATCCTAATTTTATAAAATATTTTATGAAACCTATTTAAATCTGTGAACATCTTAGTTAAAACAAATATAGGTTCGTTAATATTTTCTCTTTTCAATAAATCAGTTGTGTTTTATTTTATAAATGCGTCTCAAAATATTTCTTTTGATTTTGAGATTTTTATAGTGATCATTTTTGTGACATTTACTTGTTTTGATACCTCTTTGTATAGTATATTCTCCTAATGCTTCTCAATAAATTCGTCCGTTTTATGAGCAATATTCTTAAAATAACTGGCGGTGCCATCTGTGATATAATTTATAGACTAGTTTACTATTACATAGTTTATCCAGCAGAGGTCTCTGCGAGACTAATGGCTCTTGGAAAGAGTGTCAGTGAAGCAAACCGAGCAAGATATGTTCTAATTTATCTTGATCCTTGCTATAAACATATTTTTATTTTTAATCTTTCAGTTTTGGATTTGTTTTTAATTGACAGATATTTATGATTAGAGATGTGCGATAAATCACTGACTGATTTTTTCACCTATACCATATGATCACTGCTACTCCCAGTGACTCGATCTTAAAAGTATCGGTGATTGAGATATCAGTTCTCGGAGATACTCCATACTCGCATCAGATGGCAACAGTTACTCGAGCTACGGAGCTAGTGTTGCTTCCTCAAGACACTCGAGTAAATACTCGCTACGCGGCCCTTGTTATTCTTTTATTTTCTACCAGCTAATTGAGAATCAACCTTATTGACTGGCATGTTTTACATGTTATTTCTATTTAAAACACTTGATCTCGTAGAGCTCTTTTTTCAATAATGGTATCAGATTGCTACATAAAAATGACTTTAATGGTTTAAATGTTTCATTCACATACATTTTCAATACAAAATATTTGTTGTTAAGAGCCAAGTCGAAAAGCTTGCTTTGCTTACCAAGCAAATCACATTTCAGATTTTTTTTTAAAGTAAGCTACGAAAAAAATAATTTCTTTTTTTCGGTGATCCTATCCCAAAAATTAAAATAAGTAACAAAATAGAAGATATATAAATTAACCTTAATATTTACTATGCGTTTATGATCCTAACCATCCTATAGTCTAATCTAAAGTTTATTTGCTTCTACTATATGTATAGTTCATTTACTATTAGATGTGGGTAAAATAATTACAAAAGTTTAACATAGTACGTCAAATAAGTTTTAATATTTGTATTCAAGTTTAACATAATGTTTGTTGGACAACTAATTTTACCAAATTACATAACATTTCACTATAAAATAATAAATAACATGTTTTTCTTTCTCTTTTTATCAACTGTATGAAACATCTTAAAACGCATGCTTTTGTATTGACTGTACATTAGTCAGGCAACATGAAACCCAGAGGAAACCTGAAGATTAGGTAGTTGTATGTCTATTGTCAATGTCAGTGCCGACAGGAAGAGTTTATGTTAGGCCTTTAAGTATCGAATTCCATTGCAAGCCGCCAAACACCCGAGTAATTAGTTTCCTTCCAACCGATACTCATGTGACTGTTCGAGCAAATACTAAATATCCAATACTCAATACTCATACTAGATACTAGATACTCGGACAGCAGCTAAATACTAACTTTGACCGTGGTTGGAAAGTGAAAAAATATCGGTCCATCAAGAAACTGTGAATACACGTAACAGTGAAAAATCACCAATATTTTAAAATCACAGTCACTGTATTCACTGATATCGTAAAATCACTGTTTCGCCCATCTCTAACACTATGAGGTCTTGGCATTTTTGTGGTTTTTTAGCTTTATATGTCTTGATTTGTTACCTTTTTTAAGTGTTCATTGAGGTTTATTACAACTAGGCACCGTCAATACGCCTCAATTCTAGGAGTGAAATACGAACAGGTCTAGAGGTTCTGGTACCAAGGTCATCAAATAAAACAAGTGAACAACCCATACTATAATTTACTAACGTAATAAAAACCACACAGTACAGACTAGCTTAATATAAACATCTTAATAATTTGTTACAACATCATTTAAAGTTATTATAATATATTTTTAAAACAATATTTGTATTATAAAATTCCAATATAGAACATTTGAGGTATAAAAGTCGAGTAATTAAAAGTATTGAAAAAAAAAGATAGTTTAGAAAAATAGCTAGTTTTTTTAATAAAATAGGTCTATCTCTAAATATCTCTTAAGTAAAATCTCTTTTCATTTTTTGAGGTAATTTATAATACATATTTAAATTATTTGTCCCAAAATAGTAATTTACTAAAATAATTTTTTTAACAACATTCAATATGTATTAATAATAAATACATATCAATTTATATTTACTATGGTTAATAACTTACGATAAAAATTAGAGCAGCAGCGATGCTATGTAGTTGGTATGATTGCAACGTTGACCAAGGTCATGTAAGTACATTGTTAGCTATCATACAGTTAGCAGCCAGTTCTTTATTGAAAACATTTGTATAAAGTCACAATGCCTGTTAGGAAATAATAATTTTATTACCAATACCATATTATCAATAAAAAAAAGTGTTATCAAAAGAGTCTATAACACTTCCCTAAGGATTGCTGTATAGTTGGAGTTATCATTGAAAAAACAAAATAATGTTTTTTGTTTCACGGTTGTGGCAACTAGATATATTATAGTCCATGAAATAATAAACTAAAACGTATCAGTCACACAGATATCTTGTTGTAACCGGCCATCAACATAATAAAACCCCTAAAATGTTTTTATTTTGTACAACAGCTCATGAAAACAACCCCCTTGACGGTTTGTGTGACGTCACATGAAGAATGGTGGAAAGAGAGAAGAAGGTGCCGTTTTACTGAGCCTACTCAGCCACCGACTGGAAACTGTTCCAAGGATTGAGTTAATATTAATCATTTCTTCGCTGTGCCCTCGACATACTTTTATAAAACATGAATATGTTTAATACGGACCCAACGAGGCATTGTTGGGCTCGAGGAAAAAGAGTACCCCAGCGTGCAATGTAATGAGGGTTATATGAGTTTGGGACCTACCCTGCTTTGAAAACAAGATTAAAAGCAGTCTCAAGGAGAAGAAACCTAACGCTCTCATCAGTTGAGGGTTTCTAACTTATAATTTAATTAATCTACAAATAAAACTTATGTTAAAATATGTCAAACAAAAACCATCAGACACTTTTTTTTAACTCATCTTAAAAAATGTTTGTTTTCTTTTTCACTAAAATTATATTACAAAATCTGTTTTTCACTTCACTTAAACACACTTTCTTGCAATATCTGGGCAAATAATTTCTCGGTCTTTCCAACAAGAATACCTTTTGGAACTGTCACAATATTTATCTATACAAGGACAAACAGTTGGTGAGCGTGGTAGCAGTACGCAACTGAGCTGAATGTATTGATACATCTAGAGTAGACGTCAAACTCACTAACTTATATCCGTAGGTATCGAAAGGATCAAGTATTGATCTTAATATAACGTTTTTTGATATCTTGATTCTCAGCTGTTCATTATAAGTTCTTTTGGCATTTCACTTTAGTGTCAGTAGATTATAAATTTACTCCACATGGCCTCCGCGATCTTGAGAAAATCAAACGTGGATGTTCCATTAAGGTGTTTTTATTTTTAACTCTTTTATTTACACTTTTCCATTCACATTACAGTATGGTTGTATGAATAAATAAATAACATATTTTTAATTCGAAGTAGAATGTGTGAAATAATATTTAAACTGTAAAATGTTTGGGAATTGTGGCAGAGAATAGAAAAATCAAGGTTAAAATTTAAGAATAAAATCTAAATAAAATGTCTAACTTGAGCTCGTTCACACAACATGTCAATTGAGACATCAAACCGCCAAGAGAAAAAATTCCATAATATGTCGAGTCACAGCAGGAAGTGTCAACTATTATATTGAACCTTAGGTTAAGAGTACCAGTAACGTATGCAAGTGAGACGGAAGAAAACACACCAGTATTTATACGGTTTTAGTAACAAGACCTTGTTGGGCCAAAATAGATAAAACTAAGTTTTTTTTGAATTGAATCCAAAATGAAGAGTTTTTGGTGTAAAAAGGGTGTAAACTTCAAGTCGAGTCTGAATTTAAAAATATTAATTGATTTTTTTAAATTAGATGTCAATTTGAAAATGGTAGGTTATATTTTGATAGTGAATTGATTCTAGTATCTGTAAAAGGTTAATTTTATTGAACTAATATTAGTCGGTTGAGTCAAACTCGGCACTAACTGTCCGGCGACTCGACAACCTTCAACAAGTGCTTAGCCACGTCCTGCATGCCCTCAACGCCGAGCGCCCTGGACAGTTCTCCAACCGTACACAGTTTGGGCTTTCGTCCCTTCCATTCCAAGAGCATCTGGTACGCGCACTCCCGGAAGCCCGTGGTGGAATGAGCGTGCTCCAGGTTGGCGAGATGATGCTCATCGATCCCGAGTGTTCGCCCCAGGTTCCGCCAGTCCTTGCGCACAATGCGCGAAGTCACGTGCCAGAGCTCCTGGTCGGACAGCTTGTGAGGTTGTACCTGACAGGGATCAGAGAAAACCAAACAGTGAGACGCACTTCGACATGACAAAGAACACAATATTGCTCCGAGGAGTGTCGACTCTGAGCTGGAAGACCGACGTGTGAATCTCTATCAGTATGTGATCCAGTCAATCAAAAATAGTGTGAAAAACAATATTAGTGGGCTGTTCTAGATTTGCCGACGATGGAAGCCTACCTTGTGTGATGCCAGGTTAGAGAAGGAAGGAAGATGGAAATCAGGGTTGCACCATTTACTTTAATGGGTGTGACGCCCAGCCACCACAATAAAACTATCAATAGAGTTATTGATTGTCTCTATGGCAAATGGACCATCCCCCACTAAAGAACAACGACCTTACTTCCTTACCCTCCCCCCAACCCTTTCAAACCTCAAAAATGGCGGGGAACTCCCGTGGAACAAATTTAATAAAGAAACAATTAATAAAAAATAAATAAAGCACAGAAAATAATCATATTCTAGCCATTTCCAAGCCATTAGGCACCAATTAATTTTATTATTTAATAGCCTAAAGAAAATATACAACAAAGTTATTTTACATTATTTTTTATCGGTGGTGAGCAAAGCCCTCTTTTTTCAATATGAAGAGAGCTCGAATCAAACTCGGGAGTATTCTTAAAGCCCAATCAAAGTTTGAAGATATTCAACTAATTGTTATATCGTCTAGTAGCTAAAGATACACAGGTCCAGAGTTCAATCCCCGGCACATCTGGAACTTTCCTGTGAAGCAGTCGAGATTAACTCAGCCTCACGAGGACAAATGAAGGGATAGTTGCATAAAGAAGTAGCAGTTATGGTTTAGAAAACTGAGATTTATGGGCATAAGATTTGTTGTGGTGATCACATGACAGTCCATCTGCGACAGCTGCTCAGTCGGTATGGCCCACTTGCGAGCTCTAGCCATGGAGTTAAACCTTGCTTATTGCCATAACCTCTCCGACTAACCTATGCAGCTCCGAAGTGGCAGACGTCATCTCGTTGTTTGCTTCCTCATCGCTGGAGTCTGTCGCCGCAACCTCGGAGAATCTGCGCCTCTTGCTGGCGCTGCCCTTTCTACCTTTGCTCTTCTGGCGACTGCTATCACTATTGTCGGGGTGGGACCTCTTGGTTCCTCGATGACTAGAGTCCTTGGTGTGAGGGCTGGAGTCCTTGGTGCGAGGACTGGACTCCTTGGTCGGCGAGGTGTTATCTGGGGAAGAGTCTAAATACAAGGAGTCCCCAACATTACAACGAGAAGTAGTGGAGATACAATAACAGCCATTACTACTATTAGTTAGAATCACATTCCTTTGCGGCTTATCAACCCTTGCCTTACATTAGACATATTGATATTATCGAAGCTTTTTAGACCCACAGTCAAATTATTCGAATATACAATCAAACTTGGTTATTGCGTCTTCGAATAGCTTGTAAGGAAGGACATTTCACAAATTTCAAATAGCATTTGATTTATAAATGAAGAATATTAAAAAAGCATGTCCTGTATTTACATAACTTATATTTAGGCCTGCTCTCCGTAGTAATCTGTAATTATATTTTGAACTCTCCTTTCTGTAAAATAAATTCTGCATTGTGCCATGATCATAAAAAATGTAGGCCTACGTATAATGACTACCAAAACTAATGTTGAGCTTATAGAACACAATAAAAGCATCTTTAGCTTTGAGCTTAGACGCGCACACCAGACAGTCTCAGCCAACTCAGTGACACTGAAGGAGGGTTGGTCCTCTATTCATTTTGACCTTGAAGTGCCCAAGATTCCCACAACCCTCTCCCTGACTTGCTTTTGCCATTCAATTATTTAAATTAGAATATTTAAGAAGTTTTTGCCGCTACAACCGAGTGATAGATGCTAAAACAGAGGTTTTTAAAACGTTATTAAAGATGGTTTGAACGGACTGCTGAAAAAATGACGCTACGCCCGACTTGACAGAATACCCAAGATTGTTATAACCAAGTTCGACTGTATTCATTCGATTACGCCCATCAATACATTAAACACCTCAAAAAAATAAAAGTTCACTTTGAATTGAGAAAGTGAGCTCCTCCCCTAAAATAACCTCCGCTGTCCTCACCAGAGTCCGAGTCCCTGGTGAACAGTCTGCGGGTCCACCAAGACGCCCGCTTGGCGGTCTTACTGCCCGACTCGTGGGAAGACACCGGTGACCCGTCTCCCGCACTGGAGCTCCTCTTACTGTGGGCCCCTCCCAGGCCCGACATGTTGATCCTCAGGTCCCGACTCACGGCGTACAACGCCTGGGTGAACTCCTCTGGGGTACCTCCGCGGTTGCCGTATAGATTGACCATCGCCATGAAGGGGTCGGGCGTGTACTGGAACACAGACAGATCCCTGACTTGACACCCACTTCTTCTCGAGCACACCTTGATGTGAGCACACATCTCTACTAGATACATTAGTGTGCTAGGAATGTGGACGTTGAGTTTTGAAGAAGTGTAGCAACACTTGTAAGTAGTGAGCGTGAGAAACTATTGCACCCTTAAGTACACTTAAACAAAATTTGAACAATTTCTCTGCCATAAGCAGTCCAGTATATTACATTCCAGAATTGTATTTTGTTTAAAGGCTCTTAATATTATTTATTGATTGTTTAGCTCAAAGTGTTGTTATTGTTTTTATTGTTATTATTATTATTATTATTACCATGATCATCATCATCACCTTTTACTACCCATTCAGGTCGTACGCACTTACGCTAATGTGTAATGGTAGGGTGATTGTGAGATGAAATGAAGGACCTACAGTTTAACGTGGAATCCGAACCACGGTGGAGGCCTGGCATTCCACACAATCACAAGTTGTGATTAATACACGTCTTGTCAGAGGTGAAGGAAGGGTTTGCCGGGACTCAGGATTGAACCCCGGACCTCCAACACAGAGGTCTGACACCTTACACCTGGAGCGCCCGGTCACCCAGCCCAAAGTAGTTGTAGGACAAGCTTAACCAGACCATTAATTCAACCCTTAACTGAATGTTTGAAGGTTATAATGAATGTTAATATTTAGATCATATTTTTATTTTCTATTATATTTCTATTTACTCTCATGTTTATATTCATTTCCAAGATTTATAAGATAAAATAAAGACTTTAACCCAACTCTATATAAAATTCTAACAAAAATTATGGAGATATTTTGATAAACTTCTTCCTTTGGTTTCACCAAAGGAAACACAAGAATCGCCGCAGGAATGTCGATCCCAAGGTTGTCTCAGCACATAGCTGAGCGGCCAATGAGGTACCAGATATGTATCCTGGGACGAGGGGAGGTTTAAATACCTGCAGTTTGCTCTTAATCTCGCTCTTGGTGAAGCCGATGTACTGCGCACATTTCTTCCAGTTGTTCCCCTCCATGATCTGCAGCGACAAGGCCAGCTCTTTCATGGCGATGAGCGCCCAGCGCTCGTTACTCACCGGCGGACTGATATCAGCTTCCATTCCCGTCTGGGAACAGACAGAGGAAACATCTGTGAGTGAAGTGTGACGAGTACTGACGTACTATGTACTAATACTGACCTGCACGACAGGAACTAATATGGTACGGTCATGTGAGGGACTGGCGGAGGAAGGATATGTCGGAGAGACTGGAAAATGAAGAAGAAGAAGAAGAAAATAACCATTATTCGCAAAACCCTAATAAAGTTAGATTTTTATCTTAGTTTAAAATATCAATAATAGTTTTAGAAGTTATATATCAATTAATCAGACAAAAGGTGATAGAGGG
Source organism: Timema cristinae (assembly GCA_039000515.1). Taxonomy (NCBI): domain Eukaryota; kingdom Metazoa; phylum Arthropoda; class Insecta; order Phasmatodea; family Timematidae; genus Timema; species Timema cristinae. The sequence continues at coordinate 60,672,637 of JBCFYV010000100.1, forward strand.
ATTTGGTTTGCAATTCTTAAATAATGTTTTTAAGTTGAATCAAATTAACAATATTCAAAATTTATGATTAAAAACCTAACAAACACGAGTACTTCCATTTCTCAATTTTTAAGAAATGAACATCTATTATACACAGTACGACCTTAATATTTTGGGAACTTATCGACACCCCTTAGTGTATGAAGTTATATAAATAAGAACAATTTAATATTCAGGTTAGTGTCGTAGTGGTACCTTGTTAAGATTGAACTCAAACAAAGGATCCTTATTGCTCTTCACAATCCTCTCGACTATCACCTTGCCGAACGTCCCTCTGTCCACGTTTGTGTCGACCTTGAATCTGTAAGTTAACATCACAAGACATGAACTATAACTAAAATGGTAAAGACAGTTTCAAACATCCCCCTCGGAGGTCTAGGATGTCAATATTAACCCATAACTTACTTTACTGTACAAAATTCTTTCTGAAAATTTCTAATTTTTCTTAAATAGAATTTATATGCATGTAATATTACCAAAATACATACCCATTGAAACATATTACATATATATTCATACTATAGTAAAACCTCGAATATATTCATACATCCTCTTTGAAGTAGAATTTTTTTTATAAAAAATCTTATTTTAAATTCAAGATTACATGCTTCATAACATATATTATTGAAATAAAGGCAATAAAAATGTAATTTTTGCTAAAATATATTCTTGTGTTGGATCCTTTTCAAATGCGCCCTGATGTAGGGAGCCCCATCGCGCCCTTCACTTAACTATCATTTAACTGCTCTCTAGCGGCTGAAATAGTAATTACAAGAGACAAAAGACAGTGGTCGCTACAGATATGGCAGAATACATGGAGGGTCTTAATATTGTGCTAAAATTAAATTTCCGAATATATTAGGCTTTTTAAGTAAAGAAGTTTGTAATATTTTTAAAGGCACAGAAGAGGTGGATAGAAAACGGAACAAACACAATATGGTTTAGTTCCCACTTTACCCTGCTGCCACTGGACAGAGAGGTAATGGCTGCCCCTTGGTTACCAGCCTATCAGAGCTCGTCACAGACGGTCTGTTCCGATACTTACTTGCATGCATATTGTTTCTCAAAGTCTCTGCCCCTGAAGTCGGGCTCCTCCTTGGCCATCTCCTTGTCCTCCCCTGCTTCCTCGTCCGCCACAAACATTTGTGAGCGCAGTCGTACAAGGATACGTCCGGGACGTACGAGCTTGGGCTTTAGACTGGCCCCCACGCGATGCCTGCACACAAAGTGAGTGTTTACGTGTCTAACAGACCTGAGGGAGTCCTCTCTACTGTCCAAGAGCTCCGCAGAGTGTACCCACCTGTAGTTGGCGGTCTCGGGAAGTCTTCTGTCCGAGCGATAGCAGATCACCTCCAGCCCGAAGCGGTTACCCGCACCTTGGTCCATGAACGCCTGACACATCATGGAGAAGGAGATGTACGGATGGAAGTACGACATGCCCACCTTGGCCTCGTACAACGACGCCGACAAGATGTCCCACACCAGCTTGAAGAACGAGAAGTGGTGGACGGTGAACGAGACCACGGGCAGCCCGAACGGGTTGTGCCGCGAGAGGTCAGGGGGGGAAATGTGTGCGCTGGTCAACTCCTCCCAGACCATCGGCTCTCCATCTCGGGTCGAGCTCTGCCACACGCTCAGGCGCGCACGCCCGCCAAACCTCGCCATGATGGTGTGGTAGTCGGGAACGGGCAGCATAATTCTCACCTGCCGGTGGTAATGAGAACAAAGGTTAGTTTAATGGAGGTTTGACCCTGAATGGGTGATAGTTACAGGGACCTACTGAGACTGGCTAGTGCTGCTTTCAAGTCCCAGGTTAGCGGCTAAGCTCTGCGTCTTACTACCCGTCCAAGTCTGCCACATATTTATATCAAAAGTAAATATAAGAAAAGGAGACAATTATGAGAAACATACCCACCCCCTTCAGTGTCCGCATGTCCTAGGCAGGGATCCCCAATTATTTGTGACAGAGGTCCGTTTTAAAAACCCTCCATACTTCCTCGGTCCGGCAAAACTTTAACAGTGACTCAAGTTCGAGCCCTATAGGTCTATACTAGTTCAAAACGTGAATTTCTTTCCTTTTAGTTATTTTACTTATTTATTATTACTGGCCTTCCCTGTCCACCACCGAGATAGCGTCATTTCTTCTGTTTATCGCTACCTTGTCAAGGTTCTTAAAATGTCTCTGCAGTCCACCATTTGGGGACCACTGGGCTAAGTCATCACCTTTTCAATAGACTGAACTGGCGATGATGGGAAAATCAGGGTTTGAGTCCCAGTCGGGCATACTGAGTTTTTTTTTTCTTTCTAAATGCATTTTCCACTCTCCCTTCACACAAATGTGGATGCATGTCCTCTAAATACATATGTGTACAACACAAACAGATAGTAAAACAGGGTACTATAAAAACTCTAAATACACCAAGGCAAGATTTGAACCCTGACCGTCACCAGCAAACCAGATAAGATGAGACTCTTACCCCTAGTGGCTCATCACATACAACCTGCAGCACAGGCAAGGGTCCAAGACTCACCGGGGGCCGGTTGGTGTCGAACTGGTGGCCATGGGGGCCCAGCATGATGATGGGTGATGCCAGAGCCCTGGAGCTCTTCTCCAGCTGGGGCTCACTATCAAACAACACACGCAGGTACGCGTCCACGTCAGACTCTAGACAGCCACGTGGGAACTCCACCTGCGGAGAAGAGTTGCTGATTGTTTTCTGACGCAACATGATCTGTGACCTCTCTATGTCGGCTTTTTACAACGATCACTGCTGCCTCTTAAAGATCGTCACCGCCCAAACCCCCAACCTAGGTTTCATTCTATCGGAACTCATCAGGGGGGAGCGTGAAGCGTGCTTCCTAAACGAGGAAATCAAAAACACAAAAGTAAGATGATAAAGAATGATAGGACACTTATATGGGAACATGTCATTCTTTACCAATTCCCCCTTTTTTTTTACTTTTGTGTTTTTTGATTTCCTCTTTTAGGAAATTGCGTTGCGCATTTCAGGTTCCCCCTTATGAGTTATAATAGAATGAAACTTAGGTCGAGGGTTTGGGCGTTAACGATAGAATTTTTATTAATGATATAGCTATTTGTTCTACATTCTATTAAATCAGTAAATATGTGAGTGCTCTTTGAAAAATCTCAAAACAGATAGTTTAGTCTAGGTTACATGTGTAGTACCTCGACCCCAGGAACCTCGTCCATCCGGAGCCTGCCCCCTGTTCGGCATCGGATCCTCTTCATCACCTCCGGATAGGGCTCTTCCAGGATGACGGTGAACAGGCTGAAGTGATCCGCCGTGATGATGAGACACCCGTTACTGTTGGAACAAACTCGCACATGTGACTGACACGAACCCCATTCCTTGGGACTTAGGGGTCCCTCACACGCATTCACACTTCAATCAAGGCTGGATCCTTTGTATCTCTCTCTCAAATCCATAAGGATATTTATATTCAACGATATTAAAAAATAATTTAAATCAGGATTTTGAGCTTGTATTATTTTTATAGCCACTAAAATGGTTACAAATGGTTTAATCCAACATGGTTTTAGGACGACCCCAACAACCAGAGCCCAGACAATCACTCTAACACTCAAATGAATGTGAGTTCACACAGTTCAACAAATAATCTTGAGCCAATAATAACAGGATTGTGCATATTCACAAATGACTAAATTAAATTATCCTCTGTGAGCGCACAACTCCAGTTTCAAGATTAAATGGGGTGAAATAAATAAACAAGGTTTAAAATTATTGGTCAAAGTCAAAAGTGATTAGAAGAGATATGATAACAAAAATTATGTTTTGTAGATTAAGCCAAGAAAAAAGAAATTGTATAGATATGTTTTAAAATATTAATAATAAAACCAGTCCGACACCTCGACTCAGTTGGAAGCATGTCTGTCTACTGAGCTAAAGGTCCCTGGTTCGATTCCAGGGATGGCTGAAACATCTATCATCGTCTACCCTTTCACAGGGGACTGGATGTTGTGCCTGTCCTAGTCTTAAGTTATATTACAAGACATATGAAGCTACGACAGTCCTAGCCACAAGCTGGGAACAGTAGAGGATGTATATATAATAAGAAAATCCAAACTGTTTATTAATTGTTATGCAAAAGTGGCATAATTTAGTAGAACTGTCAGGAATCAAAATAAATCTGCAGCGATGAATACAAAATGTATGAATGAATTAAGGTGTGTTGGGAGGGAATGAGATTTCAGTTGTTTTTTTTACAGTTTTTATAGCAAATAAAAAGGTATTTTTGCCAAAATAAATAAAATATTGCTTCAGTATATCAGTTTAGCTTAATTTCCTACACTTGATTATATCAACAGTTGTTGAATATCTGTCAAGAACATGGCGGACTTGGAACAGGACCGGTTGATATTATAAAGTGTGGAAAAGTGCTCTAAAATCTGTTCAGTGTATGAATTGTTTTCTGAAATGCCTTTTTCCCTATCAGAAATCTTATTATATAGTAGGATATTGGTAGGAAAAAAGACCTTTCAGAGAGTAATTACTACCGTGAATGGAGTATATGTATTTACTGTAGCAATAAGTCTATATGAGTTATTTTGGCCAAAAGTTGTAAAAAACTATGAAATACTGAACTTTTCTCGTACCCCCAACTTAAAGTTACTTATTTCTTAGTATTTACCAGCTAGTCTAAACATTTCCATCTTAAGGGCGAATTTCAAGAAAAGGTGTTACACATTCACTAGGACACCAAATGCATAAGAAACAACAGCCCCCATTGCATCATGCTGGGGATCAAACTCCAGACCCCAAGTTCAAAGTCCCGGGCGGTGCTGCAACCCCAACCCTGACAGAAAGTCACAGTCAGTCACAATTTTCAAAGAAAGAACCTAAATTTAGAAAATACAAACATGTTTTTTTGCGGTCAATGTTGATATATTTTAAGCTGCTGTTTAGTATTGTTATTTTATTTGTATTGTTGTATTGATAATATACAGTACAATAAACTCACTTCAGTGACCAAATGGTTTGAGGCGTCATTCTGAAGGAGACAGGGGATCGAGTCTTGATCGGGTGTGGTTTTAACTAAAAGGTTTTCAACTCTCCCTGTATGAAAATGCGGGTATAATTCCTCTATAATTAATATCAACAACTAATCCCCAACATATTTGTGTTATCAGTACACTTGCGTTTAGCACAAATTAATAGTAAGACAACAACAAAATCAAGGACAACCGCAAATCACATGACCTGCCGGATGAATACAATGAAAGTAGATCTAGCAGTTTTTCTATGGAAATTGGACTGTGACTTTAAACGGGGCGGATTGTCCGAGAGCGCCAAAATTTTGAAACTGGTGCTGGACTGGCTCACTTGTAGAAAAAGTCCTTCTTGGGGAGTCTCTGCCATTGGGGAGTCTGTTCCTCGGGAGTGTTGCTGTAGAGACAGCTCAGCCACGACTCCTCCTGGGGCTCCACCTCAAGGGGGATCACCAGCAGGGCCGGTAATGTCTCGTAGAACTGGACACCATGAGGCTCCATCGACACGACGGGGCTCACGTGGTGGACACGCAGCCCACAGTAGAGTCCCTGCCTGAGCATACAATGAGTTCATCATCTTACTAGAGGCTGCTAGATGCTACTAGAGCTGCTAGATGCTACTAGAGGCTGCTAGAGGCTGCTAGATGCTACTAGAGCTGCTATATGCTACTAGAGGCTGCTAGATGCTACTAGAGACTGTTAGAGGCTACTAGAGGCTGCCAGAGCTACTAGAGGCTGCTAGATGCTACTAGAGGCTGCCAGATGCTATTAGAGGCTGCTAGATGCTACTAGAGGCTGTTAGAGGCTATTAGAGGCTGTTAAGGCTATTAGAGGCTGCTAGATGCTACTAGAGGCTATAGAGGCTGCTAGATGCTACTAGAGGCTGCTAGATGCTGTTAGAGGCTACTAGATGCTACTAGAGGCTGCTAGATGCTACTAGAGGCAATTAGAGGCTGCTAGATGCTACTAGAGGCTGCTAGTTGCTACTAGAGGCTGTTAGATGCTACTAGAGGCTGCTAGATGCTACTAGAGGCTGCTAGATGCTATTAGAGGCTCTAGAGGCTGCTAATCTGTAGAGGCTACTAGAGCTGCTAGATGCTACTAGAGGCTGCTAGAGGCTGTTAGAGGCTAATAGAGACGAAGATGTTGAGATTACAAGGAACATGTACGTCCATTACCATATTTTTTGGAGTGTACCGAGCACACTTTTTTCAAATCAGAACCAAGTTCAAATAATTTTTGTTAATTGTTTTAGCCCCACGTTTGAAAAAAAATATTTGTTGTGCCTGTTTATTTTACTTTAATACAGTAAAAATATCTAGAAAATGAATATATTTTAATTCAAAATTGTTTTGTTAAGCTATATTTATGTAATTCTAATCTGATAGATCAAGTTATTACTACAACATGCTTAGAGTTTTTCATGTGAATATTAAATGAGGATTCACCTTGAAGTATTACACTATGAGCCTATCTTATAAGCTGTACCATGGTGGAACCAAGCGAGGTAAGCGCTCTACCTTTCAGGGGAAACAAAGGGTGTATATAAAAGCTAAGTAGTAAAGTTAACAGACCCTAGTTAGCTCTGCTCTCATGATACGGTTGGACGCATTGTCTCGTTTGTTGGGAGGTTTCTGTGAGTTGAGAAGAATCAAAACAAACCAACCTGTAAGAATTCCCATCGTTCTCGGTATTCAGATTTATCCTATACTTCCCGCGATACCCCGACGGGTTAATCGTGGGGATGATGGCGGTCACCTTCTCTTCACAGATCATCACCACCTTGGCGCTCTCCCGCACTTTACGCAAACACTCGAGTTCTGCCTCAGAATCCCAATCCATCTCCACCGTGACGCACGGTTGGTCCAGCTCACTACAGTCAGAGTCCCACCTGGTGTTGGACAGGTCGGCAGCATCCGAGTCTGTCGCGACGTCTTCCTCGATCATATCCACGGCCGGTTCGCCCTCGCTCGGGATACTACCCAACCCGCTCACCGAACTGCAGTGACAACTTTCTCTGACACTGTCTTGATCCAGTCTGTCCATGACAACAGAACAGTTCTTAGAATCGTCCGATGCGGTGCCGTAGTCACTAGTGTTGCCAAAGCTATCGAACAACAAACTTCCACAAGAAGTGGACAATTTTATTGTTTTTGTAGCGGGCTGAAGTTGGGGCACGTCACGGACAAGATTCCGGTAGCGTGTCCTTGTGATAACGCCTGATATTCCACCCCGTAGCTGAGGTTGTAGTGGGGGAAGTTCCGGTGGTTTCATCATGTCGTTGTCGAGACGACGGGTCGACTTGTCTTGGCCGAACATCTCCTGCCATTGCTTCATGGAACTTCGCGTCAAACGGCTGCAGGTTCCGTAAGGCCGACAGTGTATGCTCTTAGGAGGGGCAACACCCTCTTCCAACAAACATGTTTCATTTTGTACCTGGGAGGGGTCTATTAGCTCCTGTCTCTTAAACAAATTCCTCCTGGACTTGCTAGATCTAGGATTATCCTCACCTGACATTGTGTCATCTTGACAATTATGCAAACAAGTTACATGTTTTACAGGGCATCACTTGATTACTACAAGCCTTCATCGCTCTCAGCCCATTTACACTGTCAGAAAACAATCCAAGGAGGCTATGAGGCCCCCTAACAGTTGACAACTTATCTCATTACACTACATTTTAATAAATGATATGTACACATTGTAGGCTATTCACTATTTGTATGACTATGATCAATCATTTATACAGCATTGATATGTGTACAGTTCACTGTTTGTAAAACATTGTGTAAACACTAATACATCACATATTTTGAAGAAAACCACAGTTTTTAAATTCATTAGAAACCTAATTAAATTAACAAAACATCGTATGAATTTGATAAAATAGTAATTTAATGCACTCCAACGATGAGTGATAATATATTTTACACAAAAATATACTATACTATAATATTAATCTAAACTAGTTACAACAAGACGCCTTCATTTGTAGATGCATGGTGGTTGAAAAAAATAATTTCCCTCTACTATTTCTATTATATTATTTGTTTTATTAAGATATATTGATTTTAATATAATTTATATTTCAATGTAATTTTAATGAAATTGAATATTTTTTATATAATATCCATATAAAAATAGTAAACTGTAAATAATCAGTAAGTAAATAGATAGATAATCATTACCATGGCTTATAATAAAGGTCTAGGATTATACGAATCTAGCTACTTTTTATTTCTAAGAAATTAAATAGTGAAACAAAAGAGCGCTAGTTATGATTATTCTTAGTATGCGCGGACAATTCGAATATTACTAAAAAGTTAAACCACTTGTTTTAATTTTATAGTCAAACTGCAATAATTTACACTAAAGTAAAAGCATTTAAATTTACTGGGTAGTTATAAATACATTTTTTTAAATATAGAAATTAGCTCAGTGTCTATATTAAAGAGTGTCTTTATACACTTTGTGTAACATTTAGGTTTTAAAACTATTATTATTTTAATGTATTAAAGTCTGAAGCACTAATACACTAGTTTTAACCACTAGCTAAAGGGAATTCGTACTGGTAAACAAAAGACGTCTCTTGGTGTGAGTCAAGTTATGGCAAACATTTTTGCTATCTTACTTTAGGCACCATCAAGCGGAAATAAATGGGCAATAAACTGTCAGAAATGAAGTCGACAGCTTATGTAGGCTGAATACCTGTATTTCCCCCATTCTCTCTTTCAACACACCTACTTTTGAAAAGTACTGTTTTGTAACTATAAACATTTGAAACCATTTGCCAAATTTGAAGAGCACCACATTACTAGTTAATACAGTGTTGATTGTGGCTAAAGGTTGTGTGTTGTGTCGGTCTGTGGTTTTGGAGAAAGAATTCAGTATTATATTAATATTAGTGACTTGTTGGTTGTTGCCAATATAATAAATATTAGTGTTGGTTAATAATTATAATAAAAATGTCACGCCTTTAAAAACGTAAATATGCGCTTGACACCTGGCTTGTAAAAGAACTACCAGTAGAGGCACCAAAAGAGGTAAGGTGTTTTTTATTAGTTTTAAACCCCCCCTCACAAATTTCACTATCAGTTCGGTTATTCTTAATTGTACTAATTACACTAATGTTGTATATGAGTGTGATGGTTGTGAGGACTCGTGAACAGTGATGTCACCATAGGGTTACGCCGACATGGACAAAATTAAACACTGTATAAAACTTTTCCCAACGTGGTATAATTTTTTTTAAGTCAATAAAATGTTGACAGACGTGTCATGTCACACAGTACTTATTGGAGTAAATGGTTGGATATCGTCTTGGCTCGTACTTAATTGCATCTTTGGTGCTCTTGAAGACAACACGGTTTGCACCGAACACATAATATCTGACTATCCAAACGCAATATGTAAAACTAATATTAGACTAGCATGCTGATGACGAGGAGATCAGGGTTCGAATCCCAGATGGGTCTAATGAGGGTGGTTTTTCCTAAAGGGCCTCCCCACGCTCCTTCCAAGAAAATGTAGGTAGATTAGCTCTAAGATGTTTCCTTCCTAACCCCCCCTCGCCCCCCATTAAATCAATGATCAAATATACGTATAGCTTGAACAATGTAAGACATGGTGATTAAAAAGAGCAAATTTTTGAAAATTGGATGCTTCTAAAAGCTATCTTACTTATTGTTCAACCAGGCTATCTTTTTATAAATTACATTCCCCGGAAGATTTTAAAGTGGTCATCTTTCAGATTTTTATTTTTATAGTTCGATGCCCCTAAAAGCTATTTAGAGAATGCTTTGCCTAATTTAATTTTCGAAAATTATATCTCTTTAGAAGTTAATTGAAGTGGTTTTCCCCAAGTGTTTATTTTAATAATTGTATGCCTTTAAAAGCTATTTGGAATTGTCCTCACCTGGATTTTTTTTTAAATTAGATGTATTTAGGAGATAGTGAAAGTGAACTTCCCAAGAAACATTGAACATTTAAATGTTTTTAGAAACTAATTGGAATGATCCATTCCTGACAAATTTTTGATAAGTTATTATTATTAGCACCGCGTCTTACTACCCGTTCGGGTTATACGCACTTACGCTAATGTGTAATGGTAGGGTGATTGTGAGATGAAATGGAGGACCTACAGTTTAACGTGGAATCGAGCCACGGTGGAGGCCTGGCATTCCCCACATTCACAAGATGTCTTGTCAGAGGTGAAGGAAGGGTTTGGTAATCAGATAAATCTGTGCCGGGACCGAGGATTGAACCTCGGCCGCCAGCACAGAAGTCTGACACCTTACCCCCAGACCACCAGGTCACCTTTTGAAAAGTAAATGCCTATATATAAGTTATTTGGAGTTTAATACAAGTCCATCTTAAACTTCTAATTAATAATATAATATTAGCACCGTGTCTTACTACCCGTTCGGGTTATACGCTTTAAGTACTAATTACGCTAATGGATTAGGAATTGGGAAGGTTGAATTATAGGAAGTGAACCCGCATTTGCGTGGAGGGAGAGTGGAAAACCATTTAGGAAAAACCACCCCCAGTTCACGCGACCGAGATTCGAACCTCGATCTCCCCGTCCTCAGCAGTCGAGCTCAACACGACAAGCGCGTTAGCCAACTACGCCACCGGGGCGGGTCTTCTAATAAAAATTTCGAAAATTTTCAGGGTGGTTTGAACCCCATAACTCCCCTCCCTCCCTGCGCCCATAGTCTCAAGCTATTTATAATATTATTAGAGTATTATAATAATAAGTCTATTTTGACTATTGTTGATTATCAAACAATAATATATGGTTTACAGTGAGAATAATAGTTCATTTAACATTTGAAGGTACTGGCTAGCTTTTACTCATTTCATACAACCCACGTACTCTTCGTTTACTTCTTCATGGCTGCATTATGGCTTATAAAATAGGAACATAGTGCTATAAAACAATCCCGTTAATTTATGTTGACCCAAGGCTCGCAACTCAAAATAAAGATTAACACAGTTTCAAAGTAACTATACTCACTGTAGGTTGGTCTGCCCATTATGGGCAGATCAAGGTTCAAATCTTGGTAATTTGTTATAAGGGTGGTATTTCCTAAATGGTTTTCCAGTCTTTCTCCACGCACATTCGGGTACACTTCCTATAAAATCAACCTTCCTCATCCCAAATACCTTAACGTATAACACAAACTAGATATAAGAAGCGTTACTAAAAAAAATACACCCAAAATATTGTACCCTATCACGTTAACTTTCAAGTGTACCCCCCTGGGAAAGTTTACTTTCTACATCCTTGCCTCTCACTAAATTATTATTACTGTTGAATCATATACTTTATATCTTTCACTCTTTATTAATATTGGTTATTAATCTGTTTTATTGTTGTGACTTGTACAACATAGTATAATTCTTTTTTTGTAAGACATTTGTTGTTTCGTGTTTGTTTTTTTCCGGTGCTATCTTGTTAGAGGTTTTGTCTGTTGGCCAGCTCTTTAATAAACTAAAATGGAAAATTAAAATGAAATATTATTTTTATATACACGCCTTTAAAATTAAATTGGGTAAAAATAGTGTGATATAATTCTTAAAATCTCGTTTAAAAGTTTGTTTCTTTACAAAAACGAATATGTTTAATTTCCAGAGGAAGTTTGCTAAAGTTTAGACACGGAAATAATATAATTTGTTCATCCTGTAACCCTCTGAGCACGTATTTGAAAGTTGAAGCGGCCATAATGTTAACTAATGAGCGAAACCATTGCATGCACACCTTAGTAAAATAATATAGTAAGCACAGTACAGCTTTGAATATATTATTTAGCCTGATACCATTCTCTTTGGTTTGTGTTTATTTATACCATTCTCTTTGGTTTGTGTTTATTTAAGAAATATTTGATACCATTCTCTTTGGTTTGTGTTTATTTAAGAAATATTTGATATCATTCTCTTTGGTTTGTGTTTATTTAAGAAATATTTGATACCATTCTCTTTGGTTTGTGTTTATTTGAGAAATATTTGATACCATTCTCTTTGGTTTGTGTTTATTTGAGAAATATTTGATATCATTCTCTTTGGTTTGTGTTTATTTAAGAAATATTTGATACCATTCTCTTTGGTTTGTGTTTATTTGAGAAATATTTGATACCATTCTCTTTGGTTTGTGTTTATTTAAGAAATATTTGTGGGACTAATCGCACACGACCAAGCAGTTTGTCAAAGCCAAGTGGCTGTGTTTGTCTTGTATATCATTTAGTGTTAATCACTTAAGGGCGTTCTCAATCATAACATTACTGACAAGGACTATCAAAAGTCTCGACAGTGACGTCACGTGTTGCAGCTATTTATTCCGACAACTGTTACTGACCCACTCGGTGCTATAACAGACATGTCTCATCTACGTACGATCTGATCTTACCAAAACCTGCCTGACCAAATCATGTCTGTAGCAGGCTAAAGGATGGATTAAAAAGTACTGTGGAAAGTTTATTTCCTTGTTTCAATCCATTATGAATTTAGAAAGTATCTTATAAGTAACATCTAGCCAGTAACCTGCCACGCATAGCTCTATTATAAGTCTATATTTTTCAACATATTACTGCGATGGATTTGTCAACTGGTTGATGTCGTAACTCTATTATACATATATGGTTTTATAAATGGTAGTTTTTTTAATTAGTGTTTCCTTTCGCAAGCTTATATTACTATCACTCACATTACTACACTATGGTGTGACCCCAAACTGCGTTCCTTATTGTTTACTCCTGTTCCCACGAATGTCATGTGATTAATATTGTTTTATCCTCCATTCCCCTGATATTAATCTAATTTGTTATAATTGATTTCTATAAAATGATTCGTTGTTTGTTTTTTCTCAATGTACTATTAAGCACAGTATTCGGATTTCAAACAAACAACTTTACAATAGTTATTTACTAATTTGAATATTAAAGAGTTAATACGTCTTTAGAATTTCATTCAATTTTCAAATAAATGCATATTTATTGTCAAACATAATGACTAGAGAATTCTGCTGCCGAGAGGATTGTTTGTAAGCTAGGATTAGCTCAGCTCCGAAGTATGTGTGGGATTACCGAGTCATCCTGTTTGAGAGAGTGCAGTTGGAACGTTTCATTCATCCGGTAAAATGTAACAATGGACGTCAATATATCGATATCAATTCCAGCGCTACCAACCACATGACCGACAGCAGAGGCTCCGTCGGTTTCCAGCAGCAGAGCGCTCTAGCGAGGATCAAAAACACTAAGACTAGCATTCATTTAGGAGCGGGGCGTAGAGAAGAGAGAGAGTAATCTCGCTTTATTTGAGTATTTTGATTGAATCGATTGAGGCGCTAAAGTTAACCCAAGTAAGCTCAAGACAGCGGGTTCAATATACTATATTATATTTATAATACTACTTATAATATGCATACCTTTAATCTAAAGTAGGATTTTGGTAAGAAAAGTCTTTAATCAAATACAAACTTCTACGTGGTCAACATTAAAAACAATTTAACATATTAATACTATTATTTTGATAATTATTGATGATATAGATAAAAAAATGACAGTTGTGGATTACATGGATTGGCGCATGGATACGTGAAAGTGGATCTAGTAAAGTTCCTCGCTGTCAGATAAGTCCCTTCCTTTGAAAATGTGACTATAGAAGTGATATCTTCCACACAGATGGAAATGTCATCAATAAATTATAATTATTACTTCAAAAAGTGAAACAATATGTTTCATAGTTTCTTTATAAATAAACTAGCTTTTACCAGTCGCGGCTTCGCCCGCAATAATTGATAAAATCTTTTAATTTTTAACTAAACTGTTTTGGTCATAAATCAAACTTAATTTTTTCAAATATCTATGAGTTTTTCTCAGTTCTAGCTGTAAACAATTTTGCCGTATTTTAATTTTCACTTTTAAATATTTCGGAATAAAAGAAATATATATTATTTAAGTTATCAATTATAATTTTTTTATTTTCACCTTCATAATTAATAAGATAAATAAATGAAATAATATTTTTTCGAAATATATAGCTAAAAAAATCACATATTTATTATTTATTAGTATGAAACTACGTCACACTAATTACTATTTACTTTAATTACAAAATATTAAATAACATTTCAATCACAATATAATCATATATTTATTATTATTTAAAATCAAAGTTTGGGAATAGTCCTATATGTTATTCCAGGACATATTCTACCAACGTACGAAGTTTCATTCGAATCCGTTCAGCAGTTTTGGCGTGATTGAGTAACAAACATCCAAACACACAAACTTTCGCATTTATAATATTAGTAAGATAAAACACATTGAGTGTACCATTGTTGCCAATTTAAGGATAACATTTATTAAAATTAAGTTTTGAAAAGTGTATCGGCTTGATACGTAATCAACTGAAGATCACAAAATGTTTTAAGTCAAGTATATCTTCAGGACAAGTTGAAACAACCAGTTTTCTATTAATAATGTACCTATTGGAACAAATATATAACTTACATTTAATAAATTTTAATCATGTAAAGTTATCAAGGCTGTTTTAAGTATTGTTATATAATTATATATATTTATAATGAATAATTTGTAAGACAAGACCACCGAGCATTGGCGGCCATTATTTACGGCTGTTACAATAAACACTTGGAATATTAGGACGGTTGGCGCGCGGACGTTATTTTGTTGAGCGAGTCATCAAGAAAAATTGTATTATAATATTAAATAAAATAAAAATATAGTAAAAAGTGTCAGCGTGTGTTTTTACTCAACGCTAATAATAAGGTGATCACGTGATTATTAATTTATATAATAATAAAAGGAAGTGTTTGTTTGTGAGATGCCCAGCTAAATCTACGTCACTCAGAGATCCGACATTTTTAATGCACCTCGAAGACGGATTTTTACATTTTTAATTAGCTATTAAATTAGGCTATTTTTTAGTAAATTCTGGAGAAAATATTTATAATTTGTTTAGAATTACGTTTCTGAGATAACGTTTCCATTTGAAATCGGTCACCATGGGGGGGGGGGGGGTATATAATTCTTATACAACAATGGGTCGCGGGATTGCTAGTATAAAATATTACCGATATCGGATACTTCTTAGCCGTCTATTTAAATTTAAATAAAGTTGCGATGCAACAAAGTTTGCTCAAAATTATATTTGAGATAGTTTTATTTTTCAAAATTATAACGCCGTTATGGTCTAGTGGTCCCTTTGGTTGAAATTCTGACCTTTTTTCTTAACAATTGAAAAGCTCTTTTTCGCGTCTTACTACCCGTCTGTGTTAATCCCCACGGGTGAGACAGGTATAACTCAGTTACGCCCAGACCTCACCGTCATCAGAAACACAGACTATACGAGCCAGACGTCGTGTCGGCTTGACCGGCAGTGCCAGCCAACCAGAGGGGAGGTATTCCCCACTTATGGGGGAAGGGATGTCTGAAAGGCCTTTTTTCCTGTCGGAGCTATACGATATAGTAAGATTTTGGTAGTAACAAAGACCTTACAGATATTCCTTCCCTTGCGTTCGTGGCCGCATGGTCTAATGCGCTGCTCTCACAATAGTATAGATTGCCCAAAATGGGGAGTTCGGAGTTCTAAGGCAGTGACCGGGGAAGAGGTTGGTGGTTCAAACCCTCTATCCTCCCAAAAAAATAATGTTATGAAAAAAATATATATGGCTTTATTTATGGCTCCAACAATATAAAAATGAAGATACAAGTACAAATTAGGGGGTGTCTAGCCATAAAAAACACCATTTCAGAGACCTTCTAGAACAGTTTATCGTTTAGAACGTGTTCTGCTTCCGGCAATTAGGGGATGTGCCCAACAAACCCCCCTGAAATTATCGGCTGGATACGGCCTTGCGGGGCTGTATCCCAGTCGGGTGTACTTAGGGTGGTTTTCCCCCTCTCCCCCACGCAAATGAGTGTACACTTCCCCTAAACTCGACCCCCCCCCCCCAATCTCTACTAAGAAGAGATCACGGCTGTCGCCAGACGTGGTATCGATCCTCCCCCGCGCATGCGCACTAGGCTATGTTGAGCCGAGCAAGGCCGGTCCCAGCAGCCGATGTTGAATGGGCGACTCGCCAGTGTTTCCGTGAGACAGCTGAGCATCGAAAACGCGCATTCGGCTCTGTGCGACTCTTGTGATTGGAGAGAGAGAAGAAAAACCAACCGTGCGACCTCTCAACTGTTGCTTTTCCGAGGTATTGATTCATTGTATCTTGCATCGCGCGGGGAGGGGACTTTAGGTTAAGTCCGGGCTTGGGGGTTTGGAAAGGGGAGGGGGTAACACCTAGGGGAGTGCCCGGTTGCTGACGTCATCTCATCAGTGCATATCTTTGTTTATTAAAGTGCATGATTCAATAATTGTTAACATTCCCGGTGGTCACACCGTCTTGACTTCCGTCTCACAACGTCTGGTTTGAGGGGAGGTCGGGAGTAAACAGGGTAGGTTTTCCCTCTAAATTATTACCCACTCTATCGCCACGAAAATGAGACTACATTTCCTCTAAATTAAACCTTACTCCTCCCTGACACATTATTAAGATGGGACGCGAGGAATTACCCGTGTGTTTGCCTTTTTTATGGCAAAATATGTTTTTGGCAAAAATAAATAGAATATTTCTCCGCTAAAAACATTGAGTTTAATTTTGTTCACCCGTTGATATCAACAGTTGTTAAATATTTATCAAAGGATGTTCTGAAATTTAATGTCAACTTTTTCTTTCCATTTATTATTATTATTATTATTATTATTATTATTATTATTATTATTAGCACCGCGTCTTACTACCCGTTCGGGTTATACCCCACTTACGCTAATGTATAATGGTAGGGTGATTGTGAGATGAAATGGAGGACCTACAGTTTAACATGGAATCCGAACCACGGTGGAGGCCTGGCATTCCCACATTCACAAGATGTCTTGTCAGAGGTGAAGGAAGGGTTTGGTAATCAGATAAATCTGTACCGGGACGAGGATTGAACCCGGACCCTCAGCACAGAATTCTTTCCATTTAAAACGTTTATAATAATGCCGCCATGATCAACAAATGTTGATATCACCAGGTGAACAAATTATAGCGCCATGTTTGTATTGGAGAAATATTGAATTACTTTGGCAAAAAAAACTGTAAAAACACTGGCTTTTCCTCGAATCCCTAAATCCCCACCTTAATGCCCGCTTATAACCCGAGCGGGTAGTAAGACGTTCAATGAGGTACAGACTATCTAAACTAAGATGACAGGACGAGGAGGATGAATTCCACCGCCACCTATTAGAGCAGGCCTAAAATACCTATCTATTTTAATTATTAACCAGTAAACCCTTACGAAGTTCCGTACATTCAACCCCCCCCCTCCCCCAAAAAAAGATTTAGTCTTTTGTTGAGTTGTTGAAATTAAATACTCAGCTAAGTGTGTACACAAAATATCAAAGAAAGTTTATTTTCGGTAGTTGATACAAAAATATTGTTCGATTTTTCTTTTAACTTGAATTTTAAACAAACAATGTGTTTTAACGTAAACTCAGTACGCTACGTCATAAGTCGGTAAGAAATCCTATCCACTGATATCTATATCTTTCATCGCTGTGGGCTTTGTATTTGTTGATAAAAAGAGATGTTGACAACCTAAATAATATATAGGATAATCCTAATTGCATTCTTAGTTGCTGAGAACTCGATAGTAACAGAAGATATTTTATTAATCTAAAGACGCACTTGTTAGGTTAATATTGTATTACTACATTCAATTATCGTGGATGTGGGCTATCAGTACTATTGTTGCTATCCACTTTAATGGAGGAGTTAAGGTTACCGCCTTTTATTACAATTCAAAATGTTACCATTAAAACAGAAGCCAAACAAAGGATGGTATATAAAAACTAGAGATAAAAAATACAAGATATGTTCTCTATTGAGCTAGTCCAGAGCTACACTAGCACACACCGACACACGAACACACCGTTTCGGAGTTCACTACAAGGCTGACCCTCGATACTAATTGTGTGTTAGGATCTTAAATATCTATAAACAGATAACTACGTTATATTTTCCCACGGTGTCTTACTACCCGTCCGAGATACCTGCATTTAAACACTTCCAAGGAGTAGTGATGAGGAGGGTAGGGCCTAAAGAAATGTACCAGCATTTTCTTGGAGGGGGGGGGGGGTTGGGGAAACTATTGAGTAACATCCACCCTCAGTCCACCTGAACGGTATTCGAGCTCGGTACCTCCCTGTCATCACCAAACCAGACGAGTCTGACAACTAGGTCTGTAAGGTGTTGTTCAGAGCGCTAATCACCGACTGAATAATCTCCTAGCACTGATAAGAGGTTTGAAATAACAAGATTGTGTCTGATAAACCTGGACAGAACACGTTCTCTTCTCTAGCTGACAGAACACGTTATCTTCTCTAGCTGACAGAACACGTTATCTTCTCTAGCTGACAGAACACGTTATCTTCTCTAGCTGACAGAACACGTTCTCTTCTCTAGCTGACAGAACACGTTATCTTCTCTAGCTGACAGAACACGTTATCTTCTCTAGCAGGGCAGAACACGTTCTCTTCTCTAGCTGACAGAACACGTTATCTTCTCTAGCTGACAGAACACGTTATCTTCTCTAGCTGACAGAACACGTTATCTTCTCTAGCTGACAGAACACGTTCTCTTCTCTAGCTGAAAATACTGTCTTATAAGCTTGTTTCATCAATAGTTGAGGCTTATATACCAAAATTTTAGAAAATATACAAAATCCTAAACTTTCTGGTTAATTTTACAAAATAGAAAGAGCCAATAAAGCCAACTACCTCCTAAGTCCATGTCTCTCATGGTAGAGCGACCCTAGTGCTTTGAGAAAAGTATCCAGTGCTTGAGACAAATAACCAGTGCTTTGAGGCAAGTATCCAGTGCTTGAGACAAATAGCCAGTGCTTTGAGACTAGTATCCAGTGCTTTGAGGTAAGTATCCAGTGCTTGAGACAAATAGCCAGTGCTTTGAGACAAGTATTCAGTGCTTTGAGACAAATAGCCAGTGCTTTGAGACAAGTATCCAGTGCTTTGAGGTAAGTATCCAGTGCTTGAGACAAATAGCCAGTGCTTTGAGGCAAGTATCCAGTGCTTAAGACAAATAGCCAGTGCTTTGAGACAAATAGCCAGTGCTTTGAGACAAATAGCCAGTGCTTTGAGACAAGTATCCAGTGCTTTGAGGTAAGTATCCAGTGCTTGAGACAAATAGCCAGTGCTTTGAGGCAAGTATCCAGTGCTTAAGACAAATAGCCAGTGCTTTGAGGTAAGTATCCAGTGCTTGAGACAAATAGCCAGTGCTTTGAGGCAAGTATCCAGTGCTTTGAGACAAGTATCCAGTGCTTGAGACAAATAGCCAGTGTTTTGAGACAAGTATCCAGTGCTTTGAGACAAGTATCCAGTGCTTTGAGACAAGTATCCAGTGCTTTGAGGTAAGTATCCAGTGCTTGAGACAAATAGCCAGTGCTTTGAGGCAAGTATCCAGTGCTTGAGACAAATAGCCAGTGCTTTGAGACAAGTATCCAGTGCTTTGAGGTAAGTATCCAGTGCTTGAGACAAATAGCCAGTGCTTTGAGGTAAGTATCCAGTGCTTGAGACAAATAGCCAGTGCTTTGAGGCAAGTATTCAGTGCTTTGAGACAAGTATCCAGTGCTTGAGACAAATAGCCAGTGCTTTGAGGCAAGTATCCAGTGCTTGAGACAAATAGCCAGTGCTTTGAGGCAAGTATCCGGTGCTTTGAGGTAAGTATCCAGTGCTTGATACAAATAGCCAGTGCTTTGAGGCAAGTATCCAGTGCTTGAGACAAATAGCCAGTGCTTTGAGGCAAGTATCCAGTGCTTGAGACAAATAGCCAGTGCTTTGAGGCAAGTATCCAGTGCTTTGAGACAAGTATCCAGTGCTTGAGACAAATAGCCAGTGCTTTGAGGCAAGTATCCAGTGCTTTGAGACAAGTATCCAGTGCTTGAGACAAATAGCCAGTGCTTTGAGACAAGTATCCAGTGCTTGAGACAAATAGCCAGTGCTTTGAGACAAGTATCCAGTACTTGAGACAAATAGCCAGTGCTTTTAGGTAAGTATCCAGTGCTTGAGACAAATAACCAGTGCTTTGAGGCAAGTATTCAGTGCTTTGAGACAAGTATCCAGTGCTTTGAGACAAGTATCCAGTGCTTGAGACAAATAGCCAGTGCTTTGAGGCAAGTATCCAGTGCTTGAGACAAATAGCCAGTGCTTTGAGACAAGTATCCAGTGCTTTGAGGCAAGTATCCAGTGCTTTGGATCTCAAGTGCTGTCATCAGTAGCTGCACGCCGTGTTTAGTAACACGCTGTGTAATATGGAAGCACAAGGTGAACTTCAATAAACAGCAATTAGTCGTCACTCGCTAATCAGACAACAGATCAGACTCGTGAGATACTCACTGTACTAACTGTACTGACCTGTCGCTGTGCCAGAGAGCTGGGGTACTAGTCTGGAGAACTGGTGGTCTCTTGTGGGGGTACTGCTGGAATACTGGCTGACAGAGGGTCTCTAGAGGAGTAGTGTTGTAATATTGGCTGACTGAAGGTCTCTAGAGGAGTAGTGTTGTAATATTGGCTGACTGAGGGTCTCTAGAGGAGTAGTGTTGTAATATTGGCTGACTGAGGGTCTCTAGAGAGTAGTGTTTGTAATATTGGCTGACTGAGGGTCTCTAGAGGAGTAGTGTTGTAATATTGGCTGACTGAGGGTCTCTAGAGGAGTAGTGTTGTAATATTGGCTGACCGAGGGTCTCTAGAGGAGTAGTGTTGTAATATTGGCTGACTGAGGGTCTCTAGAGGAGTAGTGTTGTAATACTGGCTGACTGAGGGTCTCTAGAGGAGTAGTGTTGTAATATTGGCTGACTGAGGGTCTCCAGGGGATTACTGTTATAATACTGGCTGACTGAGGGTCTCTAGAGGAGTAGTGTTGTAATATTGGCTGACTGAGGGTCTCTAGAGGAGTAGTGTTGTAATATTGGCTGACTGAGGGTCTCTAGAGGAGTAGTGTTGTAATATTGGCTGACCGAGGGTCTCTAAGGGAGTAGTGTTGTAATATTGGCTGACTGAGGGTCTCTAGAGGAGTAGTGTTGTAATATTGGCTGACTGAGGGTCTCTAGAGGAGTAGTGTTGTAATATTGGCTGACTGAGGGTCTCTAGAGGAGTAGTGTTGTAATATTGGCTGACTGAGGGTCTCTAGAGGAGTAGTGTTGTAATATTGGCTGACTGAGGGTCTCTAGAGGAGTAGTGTTGTAATATTGGCTGACTGAGGGTCTCTAGAGGAGTAGTGTTGTAATATTGGCTGACTGAGGGTCTCTAGAGGAGTAGTGTTGTAATATTGGCTGACTGAGGGTCTCTAGAGGAGTAGTGTTGTAATATTGGCTGACTGAGGGTCTCTAGAGGAGTTGTGTTGTAATACTGGCTGACTGAGGGTCTCTAGAGGAGTAGTGTTGTAATATTGGCTGACTGAGGGTCTCCAGGGGATTACTGTTATAATACTGGCTGACTGAGGGTCTCCAGGGGATTACTGTTGTAATACTGGACTCGATACCGCCTTACCCGTCCGTCATGGGTTTAATAACAAAACGGATGAAATAATAACGGTAGGCCTCCTATAAGATTCAAACATATCCGCATTGGTGAGCGAGTTGTCTAAGGCGTCATTCTCGCAATAAACTGGTCTGCCAATGACGGGGAGAACGGGATTCGTATTCCGGTCGGATGTACCGAGTTTTTGCTAAAATGGTTTTTCCACTCTCCCCTCTCAAAATGTCCGTACATTTCCTATAAATTCAACTTTACTCATCTTTGACACATTAGCTTATTTTTTTATTTGAGGTATTTAACATTCACTTTTTGAACCTACGAGAATTTCTATGAGCAAGAGGGAAAGGGCCTACCAATTTTAACGGGAAGGTATTCTCACAAGCCACAACCGACATGGGACCAACAACTTTACTTACCATCCAATGGAAGTTGTGCTACGGATTGTTATCGCTCAAGAAAAATCCGTCAAACCCGGCTGGATTTGAACCCACAAACATCGGGTCCTGGGGCGTGCACTTTACCCCAAGACCACTGAGGTTGACTGTGTAGTTATTGAATATACGTATAAGCCGGATGGGCAGTGAGCAAGACGCGTTGCCAAAAACATAAAAAAAAGCTATTTTAGTTTTTAGTGAGGTTTTTAGATATATGAAGGTCACAACTTGTATTGTATTACATCTGAGATTACCTAAAGCACGCCCCTCAAAATTCGTTCACGTACCATTGGAACACGCGTGCCTCGGATTGGTCAGCTCTAACTTAGCGTGCGTTATCTATGCGATTCAATAGGCCGGACAGGTCACGTGACACTGGAAATTGAGTTCCACAATATACACGTTTCATGATGGTATGTAAGAAGAAGAAGGTGTATTGAACGCTTAGTGGAGCGATAGTGTGGTCTCGAGCACATTGTCAGTCCACATTTTAATCTACGATGACGCAACCAAACCCACGCACGTGTCAACAAAGCATCCCCTCAGTCATGTTCTTGCATACGGCCGTGAATTGGATCCGTTCAGCTTACACCATATTCTATAGGAGTAATATTTTGTCTAAGAGCAAGGACAGCCGAGAGTATTCACTATGAAAGCCGAGTATTCACGATGAGTGCCGAGTATTCACGAAAAAAGCCGAGTATTCACGATGAGAGTCGATAATTCATGATAAAAGCCGAGTATTCACGATGAGAGCCGGGTATTCACGATAAGAGCAGAGTATTCACGATGAGAGCCGAGTATTCACGATGAAAGCCGAGTATTCACGATGAGAGCCAAGTATTCACGATGAGAGTCTAGTATTCACGATAAGAGCAGAGTATTCATGATGAGAGCCGAGAATTCATGATAAAAGCCGAGTATTCACGATAAGAGCCGAGTATTCACGATAAAAGCCGAGTATTCACGATAAAAGCCAAGTATTCACAATAAGAGCCGAGTATTCACGATAAGAGCAGAGTATTCATGATGAAAGCCGAGAATTCATTATAAAAGCCGAGTATTCACGATAAGACCCGAGTATTCACGATAAAAGCCGAGTATTCACGATAAAAGCCGAGTATTCACAATAAGAGCCGAGTATTCACGATAAGAGCCGAGTATTCACGATGAAAGCCGAGTATTCACGAAAAGAGCAGAGTATTCATGATGAGAGTCGAGAATTCATGATAAAAGCCGAATATTCACGATAAGAGCCGAGTATTCACGATAAAAGCCGAGTATTCACGATAAAAGCCGAGTATTCACAATAAGAGCCGAGTATTCACGATAAGAGCCGAGTATTCACGATAAAAGCCGTGTATTCACGATGAGAGCCGAGTATTCACGATAAGAGCCGAATATTCAGTTAATTAGGTTGTGGCAAATAGAGAGCTTGTTGACATTTTTAAAGTCTTTTGTGTCAAATGACAGGAAGCAATATAGATAGATAAAAGTTGGTGGTAAAAAGAACTCTCGCCTTACGATAAACAAAACAAAGGCTCTTTTAATGAAATTGAAAAAGACAATGTATGAATAGAGATTTCAAAGCAGCAATGGCAACACTTGCTAAGAGATCGTCTCATGGCTGAATAACCGGGAAATTAGATACAAGATTAACCTGGAAATGATTCTAATGTCTACATGGTGTTACATGGGGGAGCTCTAGTGTCTACATGGTGTTACAAGGGGGAGCTCTAATGTCTATATAGTGTTACATGGGGGGAGCTCTAAGGTCTACATGGTGTTACATGGGGTAGCTCTAATGTCTACATGGTGTTACATGGGGAGCTCTAATGTCTACATGGTGTTACATGGGGGGAGCTCTAATTTCTACATGGTGTTACATGGGGGGAGCTCTAGTGTCTATATGTGTGTTACATGGAGAGCTCTAATGTCTACATGGTGTTACATGGAGGGAGCTCTAATGTCTACATGATGTTACATGAGGAGCTCTAATGTCTACATGGTGTTACATGGGGAGCTCTAATGTCTACATGGTGTTACATGGGGGGAGCTCTAATTTCTACATGGTGTTACATGGGGGGAGCTCTAGTGTCTATATGGTGTTACATGGAGAGCTCTAATGTCTACATGGTGTTACATGGGGGAGCTCTAATGTCTCTATGGTGTTACATGGGGGAGCTCTAATGTCTACATGGTGTTACATGGGGGGAGCTCTAGTGTCTATATGGTGTTACATGGAGAGCTCTAATGTCTACATGGTGTTACATGGGGGAGCTATAATGTCTCTATGGTGTTACATGGGGGAGCTCTAGTGTCTACATGGTGTTACATGGGGGAGCTCTAGTGTCTATATGGTGTTACATGGGGGAGCTCTAATGTCTCTATGGTGTTACATGGGGGAGCTCTAGTGTCTACATGGTGTTACAAGGGGGAGCTCTAGTGTCTACATGGTGTTACAAGGGGAGCTCTAATGTCTATATAGTGTTACATGGGGGAGCTCTAAGGTCTACATGGTGTTACATGGGGTAGCTCTAATGTCTACATGGTGTTGCATGGAAGGAGCTCTAATGTCTACATGGTGTTACATGGGGGAGCTCAAGTGTCTACATGGTGTTACAAGGGGGAGCTCTAATGTCCATATGGTGTTACATGGGGGGAGCTCTAATGTCTACATGGTGTTACATGGGGTAGCTCTAATGTCTACATGGTGTTACATGGGGAGCTCTAATGTCTACATGGTGTTACATGGGGGAGCTCTAATGTCTCTATGGTGTTACATGAGGAGCTCTAATGTCTATATGGTGTTACATGGGGAGCTCTAATGTCTACATGGTGTTACATGGGGAGCTCTAATGTCTACAGGGTGTTACATGGAGAGCTCTAATGTCTACATGGTGTTACATGGGGGGAGCTCTAATTTCTACATGGTGTTACATGGGGGGAGCTCTAGTGTCTATATGGTGTTACATGGAGAGCTCTAATGTCTACATGGTGTTACATGGGGGAGCTCTAATGTCTCTATGGTGTTACATGAGGTGCTCTAATGTCTACATGGTGTTACATGGGGAGCTCTAATGTCTACATGGTGTTACAAGGGGGAGCTCTAATGTCTATATGGTGTTACATGGAGAGCTCTAATGTCCACATGGTGTTAAATGGGGGAACTCTAATGTCTACATGGTGTTACAAGGGGGAGCTCTAATGTCTATATGGTGTTACATGGGGGAGCTCTAATGTCTACATGGTGTTACATGGGTAGCTCTAATGTTTATATGGTGTTACATGGAGAGCTCTAATGTCTACATGGTGTTACATGGGGAGCTCTAATGTCTACATGGTGTTACATGGGGAGCTCTAATGTCTACATGGTGTTACATGGGGAGCTCTAATGTCTACATGGTGTTACATGGGAGCTCTAATGTCTACATGGTGTTACATGGGGAGCTCTAATGTCTACATGGTGTTACATGGGGAGCTCTAATGTCTACATGGTGTTACATGGGGAGCTCTAATGTCTACATGGTGTTACATGGGGAGCTCTAATGTCTACATGGTGTTACATGGGGAGCTCTAATGTCTACATGGTGTTACATGGGGAGCTCTAATGTCTACATGGTGTTACATGGGGAGCTCTAATGTCTACATGGTGTTACATGGGAGCTCTAATGTCTACATGGTGTTACATGGGAGCTCTAATGTCTACATGGTGTTACATGGGGAGCTCTAATGTCTACATGGTGTTACATGGGGAGCTCTAATGTCTACATGGTGTTACATGGGGAGCTCTAATGTCTACATGGTGTTACATGGGGAGCTCTAATGTCTACATGGTGTTACATGGGGAGCTCTAATGTCTACATGGTGTTTACATGGGGAGCTCTAATGTCTACATGGTGTTACATGGGAGCTCTAATGTCTACATGGTGTTACATGGGAGCTCTAATGTCTACATGGTGTTACATGGGGAGCTCTAATGTCTACTGTGTTACATGGGGAGTAATGTCTACATGGTGTTACTGGGGAGCTCTAATGTCTACATGGTGTTACATGGGGAGCTCTAATGTCTACATGGTGTTACATGGGGAGCTCTAATGTCTACATGGTGTTACATGGGGGGAGCTCTAATGTCTATATAATGGTGTTACATGGGAGCTCTAATGTCTACATGGGTGTTACATGGGGAGCCCTAATGTCTACATGGTGTTACTTGGGAGCTCTAATGTCTACATGGTGTTACTGGGAGCTCTAATGTCTACATGGTGTTACATGGAGAGCTCTAATGTCTACATGGTGTTACATGGGGAGCTCTAATGTCTACATGGTGTTACATGGGGAGTCTAATGTCTACATGGTGTTACTGGGGAGCTCTAATGTCTACATGGTGTTACTTGGGGAGCTCTAATGTCTACATAGGTGTTACATGGGGGGAGCTCTAATGTCTATATGGTGTTACATGGGGAGCTCTAATGTCTACATGGTGTTACATGGGGAGCTCTAATGTATACATGGTGTTACATGGGGAGCTCTAATGTCTACATGGTGTTACTGGGGAGCTCTAATGTCTACATAGTGTTACATGGGGGAGCTCTAATGTCTTATGGTGTTACATGGGAGCTCTAATGTCTACATGGTGTTACATGGGGGAGCTCTAATGTCTACATGGTGTTACATGGGGAGCTCTAATGTCTACATGGTGTTACATGGGGGAGCTCTAATGTTACATGTGTTACATGGGGAGCTCAATGTCTACATGGTGTTACATGGGGAGCTCTAATGTTACTAGTGTTACATGGGAGCTCTAAGTCTACATGGTGTTACATGGGGAGCTCTAATGTCTATATGTGTTACGTGAGGAGCTCTAATGTCTATATGGTGTTACATGAGGAGCTCTAATGTCTACATGGTGTTACATGGGGAGCTCTAATGTCTACATGGTGTTACATGGGGAGCTCTAATGTCTACATGGTGTTACATGAGGAGCTCTAATGTCTACATGGTGTTACGTGAAAGTAGAAGTCAATCTTTGACTCACTTGTAAATTTCTTCATAGTCCACGTTTGTATTTTTGCTATCTTATTGCATTATAAGCTAATCTCTTTGTAACCACAAGAGGTCGCTTAGCTCGTTGTTATATTTATCTTATCTATATCTATATCCGTTCAAGAAAATATCACATTGTTGAGGATGCTTTATGGTGTCGTTTGTCTTGGGCAACTCTAGTCTACAATGTCTGTACATTGAGTACAGCTACCCCTCCCAACACAACCCTCCCAGTCTAGTTACAGTCTCACCAGAATGTGTAATACCTCCTTCAGAAGTAATAGCTACCCTCTCCCAACACAACCCTCTCCAGTCTAGTTACAGTCTCACCAGGAATGTGTAATACCTCCTTCAGAAGTAATAGCTACCCCCTCCCAACACAACCCTCTCCAGTCTAGTTACAGTCTCACAGAATGTGTAATACCTCCTTCAGAAGTAATAGCTACCCCCTCCCAACATAACCCTCTCCAGTCTAGTTACAGTCCCACCAGGAATGTGTAATACCTCCTTCAGAAGTAATAGCTACCCCCTCCCAACACAACCCTCTCCAGTCTAGTTACAGTCTCACCAGGAATGTGTAATACCTCCTTCAGAAGTAATAGCTACCCCCTCCCAACACAACCCTCTCCAGTCTAGTTACAGTCCCACCAGGAATGTGTATTTTACAACCAAAGAGGAAACAAAGTGTATGACCTATATTTTATTCTCATTCAGGCAACTATGATATAAAAACTGTTTATTTGATTATTTATGAAGTTATAAAATATTAATAGTATTTGAAAATATACCTAATCAACATGAATGTGTTAAAATGACTAAAAAAAATTCCTTAGAATGTCAAAAAATTACGCAAATCATTTCACCCCTGATGAATAAACGACCTATAAATAGTTTTGACCCAGATTAAGTCGGTCGGTCTAATTAAAACAGTTCCAAACCGATGTATACACTTTAAAATGTGTCTCAGGACCTTGTCCTATAGTTCCAGATCCTGCTCAACAATGCGAGTCCTGAGTTCAACACTCGGCCGAGACGCAGCGCTAGTGTTCCGTCACAACCCTCTGCCACTCCAAGACGTTGATCTGGTGAGAGTTACCTCATACTTGGCACTTGGGACCTCCTGGATACCTCGGTTATCAGCGCTCCCTATTATCTTCTTAATGTTACTTCCCTCGGTGGCCACGTGGTCTAAGGCGTTAGTCTAGCAATAGGCTAGACTGCCGATTACCGGAAGATTGGGGTTTAAATCCCGGTCACGTCTGATTTTTCCTAATGGTTTTATACTTTCCCTCTAAGCAAATGCGCATGCAATTGCTCTATAGTAAACCCTTTTCATCCTTAACACATTAACCTGATTAGTACATAAGCGTATAATCGGAACGGGTAGTAAGACGCGGTGATCAAAATAAAACTCCTCAGATCTCGTGGACTGTTGCGAAACTACAAGGGCTTGTAAATCTCGGTGCTTTTCGTAAGGAACAAACCAGATACAACTATTTGTTCTTTATTTCGTAGGGAACAAACCAGCCACCACTATTTGTTCGTTATTTCGTAAGGAACAAACCAGCCACCACTATTTGTGCTGTCTTTCGTAAGGAACAAACCAGCCACCACTATTTGTTCGTTATTTCGTAAGGAACAAACCAGCCACCACTATTTGTTCTGTATTTCGTAGGGAACAAACCAGCCACTACTATTTGTTCTGTATTTCGTAGGGAACAAACCAGCCACCACTATTTGTGCTGTCTTTCGTAGGGAACAAACCAGCCACCACTATTTGTTCTGTATTTCGTAAGGAACAAACCAGCCACCACTATTTGTTCTGTCTTTCGTAGGGAACAAACCAGCCACCACTATTTGTTCTGTCTTTCGTAGGGAACAAACCAGCCACCACTATTTGTTCTGTATTTCGTAAGGAACAAACCAGCCACCACTATTTGTTCTGTATTTCATAAGGAACAAACCAGCCACCACTATTTGTTCTGTCTTTCGTAGGGAACAAACCAGCCACCACTATTTGTTCTGTCTTTCGTAGGGAACAAACCAGCCACCACTATTTGTTCTGTATTTCGTAAGGAACAAACCAGCCACCACTATTTGTTCTGTATTTCGTAAGGAACAAACCAGCCACCACTATTTGTTCTGTATTTCGTAGGGAACAAACCAGCCGCCACTATTTGTTCTGTATTTCGTAAGGAACAAACCAGCCGCCACTATTTGTTCTGTATTTCGTAAGGAACAAACCAGCCGCCACTATTTGTTCTGTATTTCGTAAGGAACAAACCAGCCACCACTATTTGTTCTGTATTTCGTAAGGAACAAACCAGCCACCACTATTTGTTCTGTATTTCGTAGGGAACAAACCAGCCACCACTATTTGTTCTGTATTTCGTAAGGAACAAACCAGCCACCACTATTTGTTCTGTATTTCGTAGGGAACAAACCAGCCACCACTATTTGTTCTGTCTTTCGTAGGGAACAAACCAGCCACCACTATTTGTTCTGTCTTTCGTAAGGAACAAACCAGCCACCACTATTTGTTCTGTATTTCGTAGGGAACAAACCAGCCACCACTATTTGTTCTGTCTTTCGTAGGGAACAAACCAGCCACCACTATTTGTTCTGTGTTTCGTAAGGAACAAACCAGCCACCACTATTTGTTCTG
This sequence comes from Timema cristinae, assembly GCA_039000515.1. Taxonomy (NCBI): domain Eukaryota; kingdom Metazoa; phylum Arthropoda; class Insecta; order Phasmatodea; family Timematidae; genus Timema; species Timema cristinae. The sequence goes on from JBCFYV010000100.1 coordinate 60,702,455, forward strand.
TATTTCGTAAGGAACAAACCAGCCACCACTATTTGTTCTGTCTTTCGTTCGTCTGTCCGTCATCTTTCCCAAATCGAAACCTCTAGAATATCCCCTCAACCTTCTTTAAATGGTATAGCGTTGCATGGAAGGAAAAACTTACCGGAGATCTAAGCGCGCTGTGATCAGAACCAAGGTCTTGTTTATCTCACCCCCGCACCCTCCACCTTGCCTCTATGGAACATTGGGCTGCGTACAGTCGCTCCATATTCTTGGCCATTAGGGCCGAATAATTCTGTTCTCTAGAGTGTTGGGGGAAAATGGTAATTCCTTCTGTAAGCCCTGAGGGAAATACAGGGAGTTTTGTACTGGACAATACTAGCTCAGGATAGGGATAGGGTGTGATGAGGTGGACTGGATAGAACTAGCTCAAGATAGGGATAGGGTGTAATGAGGTGGAATGGATAGAACTAGCTCAAGATAGGGATAGGGTGTAATGAGGTGGACTGGATAGAACTAGCTCAAGATAGGGATAGGGTATGATGAGGTGGACTGGATAGAACTAGCTCAGGATAGGGATAGGGTGTGATGAGTTGGACTGGATAGAACTAGCTCAGGATAGGGATAGGGTGTGATGAGTTGGACTGGATAGAACTAGCTCAGGATAGGGTGTAATGAGGTGGACTGGATAGAACTAGCTCAGGATAGGGATAGGGTGTAATGAGGTGGACTGGATAGAACTAGCTCAAGATAGGGATAGGGTGTAATGAGGTGGACTGGATAGAACTAGCTCAAGATAGGGACAGGGTGTGATGAGGTGGACTGGATAGAACTAGCTCAGGATAGGGATAGGGTGTGATGAGGTGGACTGGATAGAACTAGCTCAGGATAGGGTGTAATGAGGTGGACTGGATAGAACTAGCTCAAGATAGGGATAGGGTGTAATGAGGTGGACTGGATAGAACTAGCTCAAGATAGGGACAGGGTGTAATGAGGTGGACTGGATAGAACTAGCTGTTTGTACGATACCCAGCTTAAGGGGATTCCTTTTAAAGTATCCAGGATCATAAACCACCAAAATTCACCCCTTAGGTTCCTGGTTTGGCAAAGTGAAGGCCAGAAATATTTATAGGTGGAGCTTGAGAACTATACTATTGCAGAGTTTAATAGCATTACAATGTTAAATAGCAAAATTGCCCTAAACGGTGAGTTATCTACCGCAACCATTCGCGCACAAAAGCAGGAAGGAAGTTGGATTTCTCTATGTCACCGGCGTTGTTATTCTATCCTCTAGTGAGATAGTATATAGCGCCGAGTATATCCTCAATGTGTCAAACTAAAGCTAATTTCACACATAAACTGTCACACGATCACGAGCCAATTAACTTTCATTGGTTTTCAGGATTCACGTGACTTAACAACTCTAGCAAACACGGACAAAGAATTTGTACCTCAATAGTTTACATAGTTCGTGAGACGAACTGGTGACGAAAATATCGTCTGAACCATCAAGTTAACAAAACAAAAATGAAGAAACTAAAAGACTGGGTAGACGGGTCGCAACTGGATAGCGGCAGAACCTGGGAGGAAACGCAAGTACTGATAAACAACACAGTACGGGAGGAAACAACAGAGTACCTGAAGTAAGCAACAGCAGTACCTGGGAGGTAAAGCAGACAGCAGTACCTGGGAGGTAAAGCAGACAGCAGTAACCTTGGGAGTAAAGCAGCAGCAGTACCTGGGAGGTAAAGCAGACAGCAGTACCTGGGAGGTAAAGCAGACAGCAGTACCTGGGAGGTAAAGCAGACAGCAGTACCTGGGAGTAAAGCAGCAGCAGTACCTGGGAGGTAAAGCAGACAGCAGTACCTGGGAGGTAAAGCAGAGCAGCAGTACCTGGGAGGTAAAGCAGACAGCAGTACCTGGGAGTAAAGCAGACACAGTACCTGAGTAAAGCCAGCAATACCGGGAGGTAAAGCAGACAGCAGTACCTGGGAGGTAAAGCAGACAGCAGTACCTGGGAGGTAAAGCAGACAGCAGTACCTGGGAGGTAAAGCAGACAGCAGTACCTGGGAGGTAAACGCAGCAGCAGTAACAGAACTACTGGGAAGTAAAGCAGACAGCAGTACCTGGGAGGTAAAGCAGACAGCAGTACCTGGGAGGTAAAGCAGACAGCAGTACCTGGGAAGTAAAGCAGCAAGCAGTACCTGGGAGGTAAAGCAGACAGCAGTACCTGGGAGGTCTGCTGCAGTAAAGAAATGAGGTCGAGGATCGCCAGGACAAGGAAGCTTTCAACAAGAAGAGGTTACTGCTGACCAGCAAGTTGTGTTTGGAACTGAGGAAGGAAATGATACTTTTGGAGAATCGCGCTGTATGGAGTGGGAACCTGGACTCTGAGGAAGATGGAAAATATATACTTGGGGAGCTTTGAAATGTGTTGCTGGAGAAGACTTGAGAAGATCGGGTGGACAGACAGACAGACAGGGTGACAAATGAACTAGTCAGAGAAGAGCGGGTGGGAAGATAACCATTTGGGATGTGATTCTTCTGTACATACTCAGGAGGAACTGTCTCCTGCACAACATCATAGAAGGAAAGGTTGAGGAAAAGAGGAGCTTAGGAAGGAGGAGGATTCAAATATTGGATGACTTGAAGGAAAGAAGAAAATTCTGGAAGCTGAAGAAGGAGACAGAGGACAGGGCATATTGGGGTCTAAGTTCACTGACAAAAGGAATTGACCTGTCATAAGACAGAACACCTAATTATAATAACGTAATATAACCTTAAGGTTCGCCTCGTGATTTTAAAATGGAAGCCATCACGATACATTTAATATAACTTTCACTTAACTTAAGAAATGTCCGGGGGAGAACTTTCGATCTACGTAAAGTTAAGTGAATGCACCACGTGATCTAGCCAGCCAATCATGTTGCGAACACCGTCAACCCAGCTATTTAGTACTTCATTTGTTTGTTAACTGTGTACAGACGATATTTTCGTCACAGTTCGTCTCACGAACTATAAAACATCGAGGCCTCTTGTCACTCTTTATTTTGTAGTTCCAGTAACTTCCATCGCAACAACTTGCAGCAAGATCTGTTTAGTTTCATTCTAGGTGAACAATTTGTCATCAAACGGTCCAAATTCTGTGTCTTGTTACGTTAGTGTTAAGGTGATCGCCACCCCGGCACTAGGTGGGATGATGGGTGACGGGTGATGGTGGTTGACCAGGGACTGCAGCTGGCCGTGAAACGACCCGTTTAAAGTTAATCATCAGTGAACAAGAGTTGATGACGCAACTGTTACAGGGACAAATGACAGAAGCTTTGTTGCATTAATGTTCACATTCATTCGCGAGAAGTAACTATCGGACTAGTCCCAGTTTCACTGTTGTCGTGTAAAGAATACAGGGAACCACGCTCATCTCGGGGACCTTGCATCAAACCTCCCGGTTAACCGTGTTATTACCGGTTGATCAGCCGTCTCTTTATACCCTACGACCAAGCTCACTTGAGGCGAAAGGACTTTTGGATTTAATCTTTTAACCTGCTCTCATTCCTTTTGCTCGTACGTTTAGTTTTCTTCCTCGCCCTCGGCTCCTCTTAAGCTCCTCTTAAGCTCCTCTTAAGTTCCTCTTAAGCTCCTCTTAAGCTCCTCTTAAGCTCCTCTTTAGCTCCTCTTTAGCTCCTCTTAGCTCCTCTTTAGCTCCTCTTTAGCTCCTCTTTAGCTCCTCTTTAGCTCCTCTTTGTTCTATCTCCTCGGGATATTTATAAGTTTCTGGTGACATAGGCCGCTTTTGTATCAACGCGTCGTTTATACATAGTAATAAATATAACAATATTAATACCAGCTTCGATGGTCGATTGGTTTAACCACGTCACATCACGTGTTGGTCAGGGCTGCAGATGGTGACGGGGAGGTCGGGGTTAGAATCCTGGTATGGTCTACTGAGGGTGGTTTTCTCTAAATCTATTCTCCACCATCCTTACATACAAATTACGGGTACATTTCTTTCAAAATTCTTCCTTCCTCGTCCTTATTTTATTGCATTAGCATTTGTTTTTTTTAATCACTGCGTATTACTACCCATTCGGGTTATAGTCTTATGTACTAATTAAGCTAATGTGTCAGGGATGAGGAAAGGTTGAATTTAGAGGAAGTGTACTTTTGCGTAGAGGGAGATTGGAAAATAATTTAGGTAAAACACATTTGACCCCTCCTCGCTCCCCCCCTCCTCCCCCAGACCCTTCCCGGCACACCGGTTGATAAACTCCGCCCTAGAGAACACCAGTAAAGCCTGTCAGGCTAGGCAACTGATCTCCCCCGCGTCACAGACGTGCTATGCACGGTTGCATCCGACTCTCTGCAGGGGATCATGCGACGCTCATCAAATATTTCTGGTATGACGAGAAGACGAAGAACAGACTCGAAAAGGAATGGTTAAAGAGTAGGGGGAGGGGAGGGGAGGGGAGCAGCTCTAGAGCAACAAGGGGCTATGTTAACACCCGGCTACAGACCAATCTTCATAGGAAGAACCTTATCTGACAGCTAGAGAAGTTACTAGATATACTTTCACGTCTTCATACGTCAAGTCGGGTAAACTAAAAATTTCACTTTTAAAGGGAAGGTGAATTAATTGATAGAAAGGTTATTTCTTCTTGTTTATTATTTTTATTCCCTTCTCCTTATTTTATATAAGTTTTGGTTTTTCTTCTATGGCGACAACATTTTTCGGGGATTTTTCACCATCTTCAAGTCTGAGGAAAACCAGTATTATTTTAAATTATTGTATAAAAATATGTAATAAAATTATAAATTAAATAAACTAAACATTAGAAATGAAAATAATTAAGAGAAATTATAATGTGATATTTTCATTTCTAATGTTTAATTTTTTTTAATTTATAATTTTATTACATATTTTTATACAATAATTTAAAATAATACTGGTTTTCCTCAGACTTGAAGATGGTGAAAAATCCCCAAAAATGTTGTCGCCATAGAAGAAAAACCAAAACTTATATAAAATAAGGAGAAGGGAATAAAAATAATAAACAAGAAGATAAAACCTTACTATCAATTATTATCACTCCTTACCAAATAAACAAGAACATTATTAGAAACATGAATTAAGGTAAGAATGTATTTAAACCCAAATAAATAAAATATTGCTACATTAGATAGCTTAGTTTAGTTTTCTACACTTGATATTATCAAGAGTTCCTGTTGAAAGTGCACCACGCTCATGTCAACAGCTGTTGATATCACCAGACGTAGGAAAAACTAAAGTTATCTACTGAAGCGCTATTTTATTTATTTTGGATAAAAATGTATTTTTATCCGGAAAAAAACCCTGCACTAGTACTGACCAGAACTCGTGTATCTTCCCACCTTAAACCCCCAACTCTGTCCATACCGGAATAATACTCTATTTAACCTCCGTCTAGGGTCGACCTGTTATACCTCTAACCTTGTAATAGTCCCCATCACTTAGTCAAAATATGGACGGACGTTCACTACAAATCACGTTCTAGTCTGATCGACTCCATTTTCATTTCCAAATGTGGAGTTGGGACGTTGTCGCTCGTCGGGAGTAGAGCTCCCCTGTAATGTATGCAAAGCCCAGGACAGAACAAACACGTGGGACCTCCGAGCGGTAAAAAGAGACGCGAGTGTTAACAAAGTGAATGTTTGAATAGAAAAAAAACTCTCAGGGGGTGGGGGGATGCCTACGTACAGGGGCAGATAGTTAGTGAAGTCGACTGATCCGTATCTGCTTTATTGGGCGGTTTACATGTTATAAATAAGAATCCAAGTTTACATTCCTTCACTTTCTTCTACCTCATAAAACACGAACAGTTCAGTAGAGAAACTTGTACTTAAATCATGATGGTAACTATCACGAGATAATATATACTAGCACCCCACGGTAATTTATCTTAGAACTGATTCTTACAAATTGGTTTTCAACTCTCCCCCACTCAAATACTGGTACACTTCCTCTAAATTCAACCTCCCTCATCCCTAACTCATCAGCGTAATTAGTACAAAGGCGTATAACCTGAAAGGGTAGTAAGACGTGGTGCTTTAAATTTAAAAAGTGGGCACTGTGAGCGAAACTCAGAGGTAAAGTACCGGCATGAGCGTGGAGGGATGATTGGAAAACAAGAGCGGGTAAATAAAGGTCCACGCAAGACTTTTAGCCTCTCCTTAAAGTCACAACTCCAAGCGTCCCTTGATACTGGTTTCAAATTACAGTTTTTGTTTCGAGAATTAAAACAAATGGCTTTCCCCCCACCCATCCCCCCTCCCGCGCTGCTAATTAATCCCCCTGTTCCCCCTAGCGGAGAATTAGCTAACTTTTGTCCCCGCTCCTTCGGACGGAAATATTGGACACGAGTATTTTAATTGAATTTTTTCCCTCTCTCTACTGAAGTTTTTTTTTAAAGGTCTCACACCATATTTATGTGCGTATGTGATTATGTATGTGTGTTTTAAGCACACGTACAACATACTATGCATATGTGTTTACTTGCTACCTGGTGACGTGGTTAAACGGTCACATTTTCTCTTCGTAATTTGTTTGAATTGAGAGACAAGAGAAATGGCTTATAAAAGTGACATTAAAAACCAACTGCAAGACAGTACTAAGAACAGAGTTTATAGTCAGACATGTACATCTCACAGACAACTAATGGCAGACACTGTTACATCTCACAGACAACCTTGAGAAGGTGTAAAGGTTGTCAGACAATGTTACATCTCACAGACAATCTCTGAGAAGGTGTAAAGGTTGTCAGACACTGTTACATCTCACAGACAACCTCTGAGAAGGTTATGTAATTAGGTGGGTGTTCAGACACTATTACATCTCACAGACAACCTCTGAGAAGGTTTATAGGTTGTCAGAAACTGTTACATCTCACAGACAACCTCTGAGAAGGTGTAAAGGTTGTCAGACACTGTTACATCTCACAGACAACCTCTGAGAAGGTGTAAAGGTTGTCAGGTGTCTAGTATGAACGCATAATAAGATAATGAGGCAGAGATGATAAAGTTAGGTAGCAAGACTTGAGGAATGTCTGTAAAAAAGGGAAATGAGGCGGGAAAGTTAGAAAGGTATGAGGTAAAGAAACTGAGAGATGGATATCAAGTTAAAGTTATAATTAGGTTTGCTGCCCTGGAGAGCTCACAGGACAGAGAGGATAGTGCTCATTTAGATAAATGGCGGGAAACTGTCAGGGATAATAATAGAAATGAAACTAGAAGTAGTGTGGGTCTTTGCAAAGAGAGTAGGAAGAAACTATGGTTTGACAAGGAATGTTCAAGATCAATACAAGACAAGCAAGATTACATTGGTTGGAGAGTCCTGGTGTATTGAGCTTAGGTACGTTTAGTGTTGTACAATTTAGTTAGGTACGAGGACAGATAGGAGCGAGGTTTAGAGTAGATGGAACAACCACTTCAGGCATATTTTGAATGTTAACAAGGATCAGAATTGGGCGGGGTTATCTAACTTCATACTCACGAACGACTAGTCTCAGAGACAAGTAATAGTAAAGACAAAGAGGCTGTTGGGAGTTAAATAACCACAAATCTCCAGGTTCCTTCTTTCCAGTAGAGTTAATACAGGGGGGGGGGGGGTGAAATGCTAGTATTATAAATCCATAAATTGCTATGTTCCATTTGGAACCATGAAGTATTGCCACAATAATGGAGGGGAGGTATTATAACACCCATTTAAAAAAAGGGATATCAAACTGAGTGTAATGACTATAGAGGTATCTCACGACCACCAACATGATATAAAATTGTATCTAACCCAATACTATATTTAGCTTGACGCCAAATGCTGAGCTGCGTGAACCTTGTAGGTATAGTTTGTGGGCTGTTCGTCCCATGCACGCCATCGGCCCATCAGAACACGCTCCGAGTGATGAGGAGAATATGGGTCGACCAATAAATCATACACTTAACCTAATGTGACTGATTATATCCCACAACATACACAGCGGTCGGCTGAATATTATCTTCCTCGCCACAGTCAGGTCATCAGTAACAGTGGTTTATCAACTAATATCAGTAACAGGGGCTAATCAGTCAGGTCATCAGTAACAGTGGTTTATCAACTAATATCAGTAACAGGGGCTAATCAGCTAATATCAGTAACAGTGGTTTATCAGCTAATATCAGTAACAATGGTGTATCAGATAATATCAGCTAATATCAGTAAAAGTGGTTTATCAGCTAATATCAGTAACAGTGGCTAATCAGCTAATATCAGTAACAATGGCTAATCAGCTAATATCAGTAACATCAGTAACAGTGGCTAATCAGCTAATATCAGTAACTTCAGTAACAGTGGTTTATCAGCTAATATTAGTAACAGGGGCTAATCAGCTAATATCAGTAAAAGTGGTTTATCAGCTAATATCAGTAAAAGTGGTTTATCAGCTAATATCAGTAACAGTGGCTAATCAGCTAATATCAGTAATATCAGTAAAAGTGGTTTATCAGCTAATATCAGTAACAGTGGCTAATCAGCTAATATCAGTAACAATGGCTAATCAGCTAATATCAGTTACAGTAGCTTGTAAGATATTAGGTAGGCCTTGACCATTTGGGTCATTTCAACTTTAGTGCCGATTTTAATCCTTAATATTGTTGCAACGTATGGACCAATATTTGTATATATATGCCTATACGTAGGACAATACGCGAACACAATATATTTATATTAATTTTACAGAGTTGGACGTATCTTTTTCAAAATGCACCAATAGTCTTCATGAGTACACGATTTTCAGTTATGGCCCTGGGTTCAATCTTTATTCCCAGTTGATGTCCTGGTGGTTTAGGGGTAAGGTATCAGACTCTTGTGCTGGGGGTCCGGGGTTCAATCCTCGGTCCCGGCAAACCCTTCCTTCACCTCTGACAAGACGTCTATTAATCACAACTTGTGAATGTGTGGAATGCCAGGCCTCCACCGTGGTTCGGATCCCACGTTAAACTGTAGGTCCTCCATTTCATCTCACAATCACCCTACCATTACACATTAGCGTAACGGTTACTAAGACGCGGTGATAATAGTAGTAATAATAATTATATTTATATAACAAAGTAAATGTTGTCAGTCTAACTTATACCGGTATTTTAAAAATAATTTTTTCAGCGGTTACTACTTTTGAAATGGATTTTTTTAAACATATTTGCCAAGCCGCTGGTTTACTGAGTAGTTATAAGAAAGCATCCAATGCTAACGAATATGTGAGTAACTGTGCAGTAGCCAGTATATTTGGTTCAAATGACCCCTTGATCCAAATAGGCCCACCTTACCATATCACTATACAATACTATCAAATACATTAACTTATTATCTGGTGATCTTGGGTATTTGCCTGTAACGTTTAAAATGGTGAAAATAAATATTTATAAAACCAACTATTTTTAAAATAAAACTTTATAATTATTAAAGCCAATTATTGAAATCATCATGTAAATATTTTATGAACAGCTTGGCAGCATAGATAATAAATTTATTAAATAGACAATACAACAATAATGTTAATAATATGGTAAAATAATGCTTGATAAAACATAACCATAATTAAAAATTAGCTGTTCTATCAAACTTTCAAAGTTGGTAGAATTGACAGAGTATAAGCGACCATTAAAACAAACTCATGACCTTGAGTACCATGCAACTTCACACACGTACACTTTCTAAACTTGAAAAAGAGAAGAATGCTGGGGAAGAAAGAATGGTGCAGTCATAAAAATTCTCTTCTGAAAACATTATTTTTTTGGCCGGTTAATTTTTCACCTTCAAGTAGAGCGTCCTTCCTCTCATTGTAATTTACTAAACGCTCTATAAAAGGTCAATTTTGCGCGAGACCTCCTCTAAGAAGACTTCTATCGACCTTGCTTTCCCTTCTTAACCATAAAAGTGAACGGTTTAGGAAAATAGAGTGACGATGAAAGAAGCGCCATTTACTAAATTTATCTTCTTTCCTTAGCATTCTCTTCTGCTTTCTTTTCTGTTCAAAAGAGATAAAAGTCGCGTATGAAGAGAAGGTCGCAGCATAAAGGAGGGAATCGTGAAGACCACACGTAGCTACGAACACCAAACTCTAAAATACGAGTATTATTACTTGTACAAGTTGGTGCGGGTGGTTCAACTTCCACAGAGGTTTTGGTTTATTCGGAGGTTAAGTCACGACAGCCATTTTGGCTTGACACGTTCTCACATAATTGTGATAATAATATTGCCATAAGCAGCCGACATTAACTGAATTAATACATTTGATATTCCAAGGCCACCTTTACTTGTAATGTGTATTAACAGACGACCTTGATTCAGCATTCTAAGATTGGTACCACTTTCTGGTAAATTTAAAACATTATTTAGTTCGATTGAAGTTTTTTCGTATACATCCATAGCGTTAAAAACCCTATCTACATGTTTTACGTAGAATTTAAAGTGGAAACCAACACCCCTAGAAAAATAAGCTTTATACGCCATTACTTGGAGTTAATCTCTACTTCATTTTCATATAACCCAACTAAACGCAATGCCAAGATCTGAACAATCTATTTCGTCGCAGTGAACCTTCTTCTATAATAAGGATTTTTCAATATCGTAATGATGGTTTCCATTTAAAGGAGCTATATCTCCAACAATGTGTTTCAATACCTCAGAGAAATAATTGGGAAACCAAAATGGCTGGCAGGACGTGGTGTACTCTCTCTCTTCGTACAACGATCTTGGTGAATAATGAAATCCTAATGGCTGATGGGGCGTGATGCTACCGCTTCATACAACGACCTTGGTGAATAATGAAATCCTAATGGCTGATGGGGCGTGATGCTACCGCTTCATACAACGACCTTGGTGAATAATGAAATCCTAATGGCTGATGGGCGTGATGCTACCGCTTCATACAATAACCTTGGGCCTTTGTTTTTACTGTGGGTCCATAAATACTTGCGATGTCGTGCGACACAATTATCTCAAGACACGGAACATTAAATCTCTTTCCAGGAAAAACACAAGAAAATTAGTTTTGTTAGAATCTAGAAGAGTATAGCGATAGCAGTATTTACCTTTTACATTTTTATTTAAAAGGGTAACTTTATTGAGATATTACGGCCACTATTCACCCTCCCTATCCTATGTTTAATTTAAATTGGCGGGGGAGGGGGCTGACGTAGATCTAGCCCCAGTTCTAAGTTTGTTTATCCCCCACTAGGAGTGTGTTTGCGTGAAGTTTGTTAGCTCAAGTAGTTGTTATTCTATTCATTGGTCACCCCTGGTTGGTTCCTCCGTACAATGGTCACTCCTGGTTTGTTCCTCTATACAATGGTCACCCCTGGTTAGTTACTCTGTAAAATGTATTAGGATTAATAGGCCATGAAACGAAATCACACACGCATTGATTAGTGTAAACAGTGTATTTAATATAATGTATGACAGAAATAACTGACGAGTAATTAGACCAACGAACTACTAGCAGTAAGATATAGTTACAGGGAGTAAGATATAGAGATAGCCAACATAACACAAACTTTGCAGAGTTGCCAATACAACCATATTAATACCTCCTCTCAATTCTGCAAAGATTAAGACAAAGAAAAAAAATATATATAATAAGGTAAAAGCCTAACCAACAAACTTTTGTATTCCAATACTTATTCACAAATTCTAATCAAATTTCTGTAACATTTAATAGATTTCTAAAGTACTCATATTTCCTTATTGCTAATCCTTTTGTCATTATGTCTGCTACTTGTTCATCAGTAGCTACATACTGTAATTTAAAATCACAACTACTAATTAAGTCTCTTACAAAGTGATGCCTCACATCAATATGTTTGTACCTCTTCGTCTCATAGGTTTGTGCCATTTTCATACAAGATTGGTTGTCTTCAAAGACAATAACTGGCTCTACACAATCAAGACATTCATCAAATAACTGGATTAAAAAAAACTTACATTCAGACATTCCAGCAGAAAGAGCCAGATACTCAGCTTCACTACTAGAGAGAGCCACAACATTTTGTTTTTTGGAACACCATGACACAACATTATCGTTTAATTTAACAACAAAACCTGTAACACTTTTCATATCAATAGGATCACTAGCATAGTCTGAATCAACAAAAGCTTTAACATTTATATCTGCACAAATATTATTTTTAACATACTTCAAACCAAAATTACTAGTATATTTGAGATAACGAACAATATTCTTAAGATAATTCCAATGAGTTTCATTATAACAATTTTGAAACCTACCAAAATAAGATACTGCAAAACAAAGATCTGGCCTTGACCCTAGCATCAAATACATTAAACTACCAATCAATTCTTTATGTGGAACTTTATAACTTTTTTCCTCTGAGACCTTTTTGTAAATTCAATTTTGGTTGTACTGGTATTTTTGAAATTTTGCAATCATTTTCCTAAAATGATTTACAATTTTGTCAATAAGATTCTTTTGACTAATCAATATATTATCCTCTTTCTTTTCAATTTCAAGACCTAAAAATACCAATCTACCATCAGAAGTTAAATCCCTAATGTCAAGAAAATTCATTAACTTACCCTTTACACTATTAACATCATCAATTGAGCTTGAGAAAATAATAAAATCATCAACCCAAATCAAAATATATGTAGAATCATTAAAGTATAAGCATGCATCTAATATAGTTCTATTGAGGCGTTCACTTACTGAATTTTGTTCTGGAGTTCTTGGAATAGTGTACATTACATTAATACCTTTAGCTTCACACAAGTTTTTAAAGTCACTGGAAATATATTCCTCCCCATTATCACAACGTAAATTCTCAATTCATCTATTAAATTTAGCTTCAACCATAGAAATGTACTTTCTGAAGCATTCTTCAACTTCACTTTTCCTCTCAAGTAAATAAACAACTGTAAAATGACTAAAATGATCAATAAATGAAACAAAATAGTTTTTACCATCATGTGTAGTTGGGGTTATTTTGCCACACACATCTGATGAAACAAACTGCAAGATTCTTTTTGCTTTTCTTTCTTCTGGTACACATTTCAAAAATGGTGCTCTTGTTTGTTTACCCTGAAGACAAACCTCACATAACTTACTACAAGGAAACTTAGACGAATTTCCCATCCTTTGTGCCACAAGTCTGAAGAATTATCCACAAGATTTACTTCACTTGAATTCAAATTCATAGTGACAAAATACAGATTGTCGATAAGATTCCCTTTCAGAACAAGTTTGTCATTCTTCAGAATAGTCACACATTTATTATGAAAACAACCTTCAAGTTATTTTCTTCAAGCCTTTTATTAGAGAGCAGGTTATGGGACAAACTGTCACACGCCAACACCTTATGCATTGTTACACCAATACCGTTGCTAGTTAACAAACGTAAATTACCACATCTATCAGAGTTAACTATTTCACCAACTTTAGCCACACTAATTCGTGAAGAGATTTCATGAACATCAAATAAATACTTTGCATATTCAGCTTGAATTAGATGGTTTGTTGCCCCACTGTCAACAACAAAATTAATACTATTGTGATTATTTGACATTCCACAACTTAACTCAGTGTTACCACCAGAGTCTGATACCAAAAATGAAACTTCTTTTTCTGAATTTCCAGCAAAATTGTTTCTATTTGGACATTGTGAACGCATGTGTCCTTTCTGATTACAGGAATAGCACTTACCGGTAAATAATTTAGGTTGCATCACCCTATTTGGTTTCCACAAATTATCATTCCATTGACCAAACGTATTTGCACGATTCTTTTTAAACTTATTTTTATGCCCTATAAAAGCATGGCTTTGTGCACTTGAAACACTTGAACTACGACTTTTAAATTAAGTTCTTCTTCTGATAAAATCTTATATTTTACAAAGTCTAACGTAACTGCACTTGTATTAGACGTAAATAAAATGTCAATAGAAATCACAACTGGTAAATACCGCTCAGGCATAGCTGCCAACAGTTGAGTAATACTCTCTTGTTCTTCAACAGTACCTCCAGAATTCCTCAATTCAGCTACTGTTTTATCAAATTTGATGATAAACTCATTCAAGCTTGATTTACCTTCAAAATACATGTTTTTTAATTTTTTCTGAAGTTCAATACGATTCATTATGTCCATTTTAACATATGTAGACTTCAAAGACGTAATCATTACTTTAGCAGTACTTGCATTTTTGATTTGTTCCAAAACATTATCAGCCACGCATTTCACAATCAAATCCTTGGCCTTAGCGTCTTTACACAAAAAGTTGTCTTTAACTTTTGAATCTGCCAATACATCCGGTGGATCAACAGTCAGCATTTCTAGCACGGCATTCCTTTCCAAAAGCCTCTCCAGACGATATAACCAGTTTTCAAAACCACTACCATCAAAAGAATTTAATCCTGGATGCGTATAGGATACAGATGCCACCGCCATGTTGAACTTGATTAAAAACTTTGGTCACCGTTACACCGTTTTCCACGAATCATACAATTACAAATATTAATAAACACTGATACACTCTGGGCCCATAACCTATTAGGATTAATAGGCCATGAAACGAAATCACACACGCATTGATTAGTGTAAACAGTGTATTTAATATAATGTATGACAGAAATAACTGACGAGTAATTAGACCAACGAACTACTATCAGTAAGATATAGAGATAGCCAACATAACACAAACTTTGCAGAGTTGTCAATACAACCATATTAATAAAATGGTCACCCTTGGTTGGTTCCTCTATACAATGGTCACCTCTGGTTGGTTACTCTGTACAATGGTCACCCCTGGTTAGTTACTCTGTACAACGGTCACCTCTGATTGGTTACTCTGTACAATGGTCACCCCTGGTTAGTTACTCTGTACAACGGTCACCTCTGGTTGGTTACTCTGTACAATGGTCACCCCTGGTTAGTTACTCTGTACAACGGTCACCTCTGATTGGTTCCTCTGTACAATGGTCACCTCTGGTTGGTTACTCTGTACAATGGTCACCTCTGTTGGTTACTCTGTACAATGGTCACCCCTAGTTAGTTACTCTGTACAACGGTCACCTCTGGTTGGTTACTCTGTACAATGGTCACCCTTGGTTGGTTCCTCTATACAATGGTCACCTCTGATTGGTTCCTCTGTACAATGGTCACCCCTGGTTAGTTACTCTGTACAATGGTCACCCCGGGTTGGTTCCTCCGTACAATGGTCACCCCTGGTTAGTTACTCTGTACAACGGTCACCTCTGATTGGTTCCTCTGTACAATGGTCACCCCTGGTCCATCCCCAGAATGAGGTCAGAGGGCGGAGAGGCGAAAGTGTGCGTGAGCTACTATTTGACTTAGCGCCTCACACAAATCTGATTTTGCCCCTGGACGTTGTGCCGCGTGTTTGCCCTGGGTCTGGGGGGCAAATCTCATTATTTCGTACAAAACGAGAGAAATTAGGGAGAAGATCTGAACAGATAAAACTGCTATCTAGTTTAGAGTCACACGTCATAAAGAACACGGGAGGATTAGAGCCACGGATAACGTGCTGGACTTGGAGTCACTGTGTGGGTTTTTATACTCTTTCTTGGCGAATACTTTCCAGCACCACGTCTTACTACCTGTTTAGGTTATACACATATATACTAATTATGCATGATGAGGACTGAATTTAGAGGACGTGACATTATTTGCGTGGAGTGAGAGTGGAAAACCATTTAGTAAAAATCACCCCCAGTACATCCGATCGGGATTTAAACCCCGATATCCCCGTCACCGGCGGTCTGGCTTATTGCGATAGTGACTCCTTACACCTTAACGCAGTCCCTTTCGACAAAGGGTCCGAAACTTTGCTGACCAATCAAATCCAGAGCCATAATTGGTGAACCACAAATATTTATATTTATTTCCTTCTTATACAAAATATCAATCGGTGACCTGGTGGTCTAGTGGTAAGGTGTCGGACTTCTGTGCTGGCGGCCGGGGTTCAATCCTCGGTCCCGGCACAGATTTATCTGATTACCAAACCCTTCCTTCACCTCTGACAAGACATCTTGTGAATGTGGGGAATGCCAGGCCGTCACCGTGGTTCGGATCCCACGTTAAACTGTAGGTCCTCCATTTCATCTCACAATCACCCTACCATTACACATTAGCGTAAGTGCGTATAACCCGAACGGGTAGTAAGACGCGGTGCTAATAATAATAATAGTAATAATAATAATAATAATAATAATAAAAATATCAATCTTAAGGTGGAGTGCTAGTGGGCGTTAGTTTAGGGCAGCATTTTTGCAGTTTTTATAGCACAAACATCTTTTGGCCAAAATAAATCAAATATTTATTCTATAGAAACATATAGTTTTGTTTTCTGCACATGCTAATATCAACAGTTGTTGAATATCTGTCATGAGCATGACAGCATTTGGTGACAAACTTTTTAAATAAAGAGAAAAGTTTGTCACCAAATGCTGCCATGCTCATGAAAGATATTCAACAACTGTTGATATTAGCATGTGCAGAAAACAAAACTATATGTTTCTATAGAATAAATATTTGATTTATTTTGGCCAAAAAAGGTTTGTGCTATAAAAACTGCAAAATTAATGCACTAAACTCGAGCTCACTAGCACCCCTCCTTAAAGTAGATATTTATTAAAAACTCGTAAGATTTGTGTCAGTGTTGCAATGTTAAATATTGTTATTTTTGTTTTTGATATAATTGTGTGTATAGTTTGGCAACATTGTACTATCATTTTTTTCCTCTCACCGAACACTAACATTGTTGTTAGTTATTTGCGCCGATTATAATTGCTGTATAATTTCCTCCAAATAAATGTCCACGTCTGAACAAGTGTCGCGTTTCACTGCGAGCAAGTGCTGTCTACTCACCATAGCAACACTACGCCAAAGATCATACATGAAAACATACATACTGTTTCTTATCTATTGTATCAGGAACTAGGAATATTGTTACAGAAAAATTGAGAAAAGAGAAACATCTCTGTCCATCAAAGAGCATAAGAATCAAATTCATTTAACACCTGAATTAAAAAGTACAAATATTTGCTTATAGCTCAGAAACTATTAGTTTCATAAAAATAAATTTCAAATAAAATAATTTCATCTTTAATCGTACCACCACCTTACAATGATAAGCTATTTCAAAAATAGTTAAGAAGAAATCATCAACATTACCCTCTAAGTCATTTTAATGAGAAAATGAGAGTTGACATCTTGTTTATGATAAAAAAACAGTGTCTACGTATTATTTAATTTAATTAAAATCGTTAGAGCGAATTTCGAGAACAAAAATGTTTTCTCCTTTTGCCCTTCATTAAGCTATTGTTAAATTTAGGGTTGACTATTTAATTTTTAAAAAAACCTTGGGGTGGCTTTATGAAAACCCCAGATACGAAGTCTTAGCCCAATCGGTAAAATAGGTTAGACCCTTGCCCGAGGGACAGACAGCTGGCATTGCGAAAACCACTTTATTGGTTTAAGGGGGTCATGAAACGTCGACATTAATTACCAAAATCTCGAATTCAATTATTTTTTTCTTACGATCACAATACTTTCTCTCTGAGGTGTCGAGAGAAAGTAAAAGAACGATGAGCGTTATAAATAAAATGGTTATTTTGTAATTTTCCGGCGATATTTCGTGCAATCTGGTTGGTAAGACGCTTTTATCGATATAAATTTTTGTGCTTGGATTCAGGAAGACATGAAACAGGAACCAAGGTCCCCAATACCGACCGAAATAAACCAAAACTTGTGCCATTTTTTAGTCAAATGAAGATACAATCTTTTGGAGGAATCTCTGTCTTCATAAAGCGATTGACGATTTATAGAAGAAACTTTCTGTTTCGTTTCATACCCGGCCTCCCCCTAATAACAATATGTACAAAGTTCCCAGCTGACACCAAGTTACAAGTTTTATCGAACAGAAAACTTAATAATGTCGCTTTCTCTTCGATTTCTTTTTTATTTACCCCTCCACCATAGTTGTAAATAACGGTCCAAGTTTTCCCTCTTCTACAACTTTTATTCTGTTGTAAGTTTCGTGGGTTTCGGGTGAAATGTCAATAACTCCTATGATTGAAATGTGGGCATAGTTTCGTTAAAAATGCACACCCCCTTCAAAGTCTCCCCCTAATTCCTAGTTCAGTAGGTCTTAAATATAACACAATACAATTTGTATACTCGTCCAGACAAACTGAGAGCTTGTTTATACACCTTGTACACTCGTCCAGACAAACTGAGAGCTTGTTTATACACATTGTACACTCGTCCAGACAAACTGAGAGCTTGTTTATACACCTTGTACACTCGTCCAGACAAACTGAGAGCTTGTTTATACACCTTGTACACTCGTCCAGACAAACTGAGAGCTTGTTTATACACATTGTACACTCGTCCAGACAAACTGAGAGCTTGTTTATACACCTTGTGCACTCGTCCAGACAAACTGAGAGCTTGTTTATACACCTTGTACACTCGTCCAGACAAACTGAGAGCTTGTTTATACACATTGTACACTCGTCCAGACAAACTGAGAGCTTGTTTATACACCTTGTACACTCGTCCAGACAAACTGAGAGGTTGTTTATACACCTTGTACACTCGTTCAGACAAACTGAGAGCTTGTTTATACACATTGTACACTCGTCCAGACAAACTGAGAGCTTGTTTATACACCTTGTACACTCGTCCAGACAAACTGAGAGCTTGTTTATACACCTTGTACACTCGTACAGACAAACTGAGAGCTTGTTTATACACCTTGTACACTCGTACAGACAAACTGAGAGCTTGTTTTATATTCGAATCTCTCTGCCCGTCGAGTTGTTTGAACCAAGGGGTTGCACCGAAATAATTTTGAATAATTCACCCCCAAAAAACAACATATTGTCCCTTTTGGTTTGTCGTAACCTTCACCGGTCGGTGGTTCTAACGCGTCACTATAGTCTTAGACCGGATATCCGATGACGTGGAGGTTTGGTTTCGAATCTCGGTCGAGTGTAGTGAGAGGGCGGTTTTATCCTAAATGGTTTCCTATTCCCCCTCCACGTGAATGAGGGTACATTACTTCTAAATTCCACCTTTATCTTCCCCACCCCCCTCATTATAAACAAGCGGATAGCTCGGGCGGGGGGTAGTGTTGTCCCTCAAGGACGACGACCGTACTCCAGCCCCCTCTAGTGTCCGGAGCGGTTGTGCGCACGCGCCGGTCCCTGCACTCCGGTGTGACAACGGAGAGGGTTACAAAATCAATGACGTGAACATGTGTTGGTAGTCACAGATCAGGGGACGAGTTGGTGGCAAATACCAGATAGATACCAGCAACAGTGGGCCATCTTGAACATCCAAGGGGGAAGGAGAGGGGTTGGTTTCATATTTTACCAGGTGTTCTATCTTCCGACAGGTCCGTTGCTTGAAGCTTCGTCTTCTTTTCCCCTCGCCTTCTATGACGTCACTCAATAACACATTTCTTCTCCCAATGTGACCCAATCTATCTGGTCCTCCGTTCATAGTCACCTTCAGAATGGTTCTCTTTCTATTTAATCTTATAATATTGAAGTACCAGCAGAAGTACCCGGGGTAACCACGCAATGGATATCTCCTGACAACGCTGTTTCAAACATACAGACCCGGTTAATTAATTAAAAAAGAATCAAATCCTAATTTTGAAATTCCCGCTTCTATGTGCACATGTTGATCCACAGAAGATACTATTGCTAAAATGTCAGACCTCTGTGTGAGGTAGATATCACGCAATTTTATTAATATAGCTTAATTTACCTGGTCTACAGCAGACCCGACGTTAGTAACACATTCAACCGCTGAACGCTGTAGTCACTACATGAGTGTGAGAAGAGAACTGTTATAAGTGTAATAAGCAGGGTCCTGACTTTGACTACCGTAAAATGCACGCTACTAACGCGCCCTTTGCAAATGTAAAACGCAACTAAACTCTTGCATTCTGTTGAATTTAATATTGCTTTACAAATATATACATGAGAAGTAATAGCTACCCCTCCCAACATAACCCTCTCCAGTCTAGTTACAGTCTCACCAGGAATGTGTAATACCTCCTTCAGAAGTAATAGCTACCCCCTCCCAACATAACCCTCTCCAGTCTAGTTACAGTCTCACCAGGAATGTGTAATACCTACTTCAGAAGTAATAGCTACCCCCTCTCAACATAACCCTCTCCAGTCTAGTTACAGTCTCACCAGGAATGTGTAATACCTCCTTCAGAAGTAATAGCTACCCCCTCCCAACATAACCCTCTCCAGTCTAGTTACAGTCTCACCAGGAATGTGTAATACCTCCTTCAGAAGTAATAGCTACCCCCTCCCAACATAACCCTCTCCAGTCTAGTTACAGTCTCACCAGGAATGTGTAATACCTCCTTCAGAAGTAATAGCTACCCCCTCCCAACATAACCCTCTCCAGTCTAGTTACAGTCTCACCAGGAATGTGTAATACCTCCTTCAGAAGTAATAGCTACCCCCTCCCAACATAACCCTCTCCAGTCTAGTTACAGTCTCACCAGGAATGTGTAATACCTCCTTCAGAAGTAATAGCTACCCCCTCCCAACATAACCCTCTCCAGTCTAGTTACAGTCTCACCAGGAATGTGTAATACCTCCTTCAGAAGTAATAGCTACCCCCTCCCAACATAACCCTCTCCAGTCTAGTTACAGTCTCACCAGGAATGTGTAATACCTCCTTCAGAAGTAATAGCTACCCCCTCCCAACACAACCCTCTCCAGTCTAGTTACAGTCTCACCAGGAATGTGTAATATCTCCTTCAGAAGTAATAGCTACCCCTCCCAACATAACCCTCTCCAGTCTAGTTACAGTCCCACCAGGAATGTGTAATACCTCCTTCAGAAGTAATAGCTACCCCCTCTCAACGCAACCCTCTCCAGTCTAGTTACAGTCTCACCAGGAATGTGTAATACCTCCTTCAGAAGTAATAGCTACCCCCTCCCAACATAACCCTCTCCAGTCTAGTTACAGTCTCACCAGGAATGTGTAATACCTCCTTCAGAAGTAATAGCTACCCCCTCCCAACATAACCCTCTCCAGTCTAGTTACAGTCTCACCAGGAATGTGTAATACCTCCTTCAGAAGTAATAGCTACCCCCTCCCAACATAACCCTCTCCAGTCTAGTTACAGTCTCACCAGGAATGTGTAATACCTCCTTCAGAAGTAATAGCTACCCCTCCCAACATAACCCTCTCCAGTCTAGTTACAGTCTCACCAGGAATGTGTAATACCTCCTTCAGAAGTAATAGCTACCCCCTCCCAACATAACCCTCTCCAGTCTAGTTACAGTCTCACCAGGAATGTGTAATACCTCCTTCAGAAGTAATAGCTACCCCCTCCCAACATAACCCTCTCCAGTCTAGTTACAGTCTCACCAGGAATGTGTAATACCTCCTTCAGAAGTAATAGCTACCCCCTCCCAACATAACCCTCTCCAGTCTAGTTACAGTCTCACCAGGAATGTGTAATACCTCCTTCAGAAGTAATAGCTACCCCCTCCCAACATAACCCTCTCCAGTCTAGTTACAGTCTCACCAGGAATGTGTAATACCTCCTTCAGAAGTAATAGCTACCCTCTCCCAACACAACCCTCTCCAGTCTAGTTAAAGTCTCACCAGGAATGTGTATTTTACAACCAAAGAGGATACAAAGTTCATGACATATATTTTTATTCTCATTCAGACAACTGGGGGGTGAAAACTGATTATTTGGATATTTATGAAGTTATAAAATATCGATAGTATTTCAAAATATACTTAATCAACATGAATGCCTTAAAATTACTCAAAAACGCCCAAAAGTGACCTAAAAATTCCTACAAACGCCTATAAAGACCTATAAAATACACATTTCTATAATTTAGAGGATCATGGACAGAGTTTATCTACTAATGAGCATTGCCTGGGATGAGAAAAAAAAATGTCAATCAAATCCGGGTCCTGCCCATACAGCAGCGGTATGTGGATATTTCACTCCAAGTAGGCGGTGCCCTTAGTGCGTGCAGAATACAGAATATCCTTTCCGTCTATAAATCTTGAGTTGTTGACAAAAAATAAACCCCCACCTGACAAGCAAACGCGGTCTCTCTCTCTCATCGATTGTTTCGTTAATATCGAGCGAGCTGTACTCTAGCCCCGTGAGGTAGATCGTGTATGCAGTTCCTCGAACACTGGTGCTGTGCGGGCTGTATTCACACGCCACCAGGCGCTAACAAACACAATGAGGAGAGCTGGCAGCCTTCCCAGGAACAAATCACTCGGACTTAGTGCGTTTAACAAGGTTATTAGCGAGATATGGGGCTTAGTAAGGTAC
The DNA here is from genome assembly GCA_039000515.1 of Timema cristinae. Taxonomy (NCBI): domain Eukaryota; kingdom Metazoa; phylum Arthropoda; class Insecta; order Phasmatodea; family Timematidae; genus Timema; species Timema cristinae. Next base: position 60,724,817 of record JBCFYV010000100.1, read on the forward strand.
TTTAGAATAAATGCACTCACATTAGTGTTAATAGGTTATGAGAAACCACAGTGATAAAATATAACTTCCAGAGCCGAGATTCAAACCCCGACCTCCCTGTCATCGTTAATCTTGTAAATCATGAAACTGGCGGCTTGTATCACGTTATATCCAGTAGAATAAGCACCTGGGACCTCCTGAAGCTAGCGAACTCCTGGCCACAGCACCTCAAGCATGTAATATTGTGATCTGAGACGGTAGCGCTCCTATTGGAGGCGACTCTAACCTTCCCTCTGTGTTTTGTTTGTGCGCAGGCGCGCCACGAAAGGTGGTGAAGTTGGCAGTCCTGCCCGGGATCTACTCGCCATGGAGGACAGGCTTCAAGCAGGGTGAGAAACTTAACACAAATTAACATTTTTTTATTTATTTTTTGAAAAAAATAAAATAAAGTACACCTTTTCTCTTAGGCTCGCGCGTTATTTCTAATCTCAATCTTAGTCTTGTTAGAATTCGTATCGGATCCAAAATTTGAAATCCAAATACATTCCAGTTTCGGATTCTATGCAATTTAATTAAACATTAATCTTAAAGTCAATAATTTTAGTAATTTAACTTTTGAAAGAAGTTAGCATAGCTCCATTATTTGACTAAACCATTTAAACTTGTGAACCTCTTAATATTTAAAATTTAAACATTTGACCTGGTATTATATTGGACTCAGCTGAAACATTATTTATGCTAGCTATCTATTCAATTTGAATCTGTTAACATTAATTTATCACAAATTATTCATTCGCATTAAATTCGAAATTGAAAATCTTGGGTTCCCATGGGCATCTTTTAAAATGATTTACCCCACACCAGTGTTTCTCAAACTCTCTCCAGTCACATGCCCCTTTTGGAGCCATGGCCTGACCAATACACCTCTTCAGGTAGTTCATTATAAAAGAAAACACCTAAGCTGACAGGGGGAAAAGAAAGGGTTATTTGAGTCCATGACGTCATCACTTACTCTCCAAGGAAATTATAGTACCAACACTAGCGGATAGAGGGTGTCATGTGGTCAGCACAACCAACACTAGCGGATAGAGAGTGTCATGTGGTCAGCACAACCAACACTAGCGGATAGAGAGTGTCATGTGGTCAGCACAACCAACACTAGCGGATAGAGAGTGTCATGTGGTCAGCACAACCAACACTAGCGGATAGAGAGTGTCATGTGGTCAGCACAACCAACATTAGTGGATAGAGAGTGTCATGTGGTCAGCACAACCAACACTAGCGGATAGAGGGTGTCATGTGGTCAGCACAACCAACATTAGTGGATAGAGAGTGTCATGTGGTCAGCACAACCAACATTAACGGATAGAGGGTGTCATGTGGTCAGCACAACCAACATTAGTGGTAGAGGGTGTAATGTGGTCAGCACAACCAACATTAACGGGTAGAGGGTGTCAATATCACTATCATCAACAAATGTTATGACCCGCTTCGGTGATCTAACGCGCTACTCTCGCAGTAGACTAGACTGCCGGTGACGGGGAGATCGAGGTTCGAATCTCGGTCGAGTGTACTGAGGGTGATTTCCTTCTACTCTCCCTCCACGTAAATGCGGTTACACTTCCTGTGAATATAACGGGTAGTAAGACGCGGTGCTAAGTGATGTTACGATCAGAGCCCGGTTTGCTGACCTAGATGACGTCAGACAGTGGCAAGTGGAGTAATGTCCTCTCCCGACTTGGTAGCAGCAGCTGACAGGGTCTCTAACTCGATGTCAACTGTCTTCCAGGGGGTCGCAGTAACCGGAAGCGCCGCCATGCTGCGCCGGAAGAAGCCCGCCCCCCGCTCCCGTCTCCTGAGGGAGCGAGCCAACCTCAGTTTCTTCATCGTGGTGATGTTCTTCGCGGTGTTTGGGGTGATCGTGCTGACAGAGATCTTCCTGATCGACGAGCGGGGGCGAGGGGCGGGAGTGGTGGTGCGTCACCAGGGGGGCAGGCCACGGGGGTCCTCGCAGGGGGACCGGCCAGACTACGAGGATGCCCAGACACTGCTGCAGGTAAGATGTTGCCTGTCACGTGTTTGTTTACAAGTGAATCCTTACGAGGAAGGGGTGCTTTTAGTATTACAACGGAGTCTTGTGCCTGACCCACGAGGGGTTTGTTGGTGTTTCAGGGCGAGGACTACCTGGTGTACCGCGGGGCCGGGTTCGACGACAACCTGGGAGTATTTGTGCGTGAAGGGCGGCTCCCCTTGCCCCCTCAAGAGCCCGTGGAAGCTCCTCTCATCACCAGGGATCGAAGGTGGCGGGTTCCCCTTGGGGGTGGATGTGAAGTTGCCCGCTCTGGGGACAACACTACAGCCAAGGACGGCGCATGGCAGCTCGTCACGGGGACCAGGTCTGTCTGTCTGTCTGTCTGTCCTGCCATGCCATCACTTCAGGCAGGGCTAGGCCACACTAACATCACCGAGTCTTACTACCCGTTCGGGTTATACGCTTATATACTAATTACGTTAGTGATTTTAGGGGAAGATAATGTCATATTTATAGAAAGTGTACCCGCACTTGCGTGGGGGTAGAGTGTAAAAACATTTTGAGGGAAAAAATGGGTGTGTGTACTTATGTACGCGCGTGAGAAGTTATACTTCTTTGGCATCATTAAAAATAATACATACGGATAGTTAAACTCAATTATATTGGAGCACTTGAAAAAGTCTATAAGCACAATCTTTTCACTAATATTTACGAATAGTAAATAATATTAATCAAAATATTCAATTTAAATCACTACTGATATAATTTATTAGCACATATATAATTCGCACTTGTATGAAACTAAAACACGTGTTGTGAATGTAGAAACTAGAAACATGTGGATAAATATTATATATATGAAAACAGTGATCAAGGACGGCGTACGAGAAGTAACATAAACATTTTAGACACACGACTAACAGAGGTTCTATTTCTATTTTGTTGGTAGCTTTTTTTTTCGAGACTTAATGAGCGGTTTAGCTTCAACCTGTTACTTTTGTGTTACAGTGATGCACGCGCATCTTAAAATTTCACTCTCATCATTTTTTCATAACGCGCTAAATGAAGTATAACTTCAAAAACCACCCTCAGTACATCCAACCGAGATTCGAACCTGGATCTCCCTGTCATCGGCAGTCCAGTCTACTGCGAAAGTAGCGCCTTAGACCACGCGGCCATCCAAGCGGGTCGATTCAGAATAAATCTGATAATTTTCCTCTTCAAAATGTTTAATAAATGTCCGCTATTTTCAACAGCTAAATATATTATCGATATATCGGGTACAATTTCCCGTTCCGAGCCATCAGGAATTCTGTGAGGACGACGTTTTAAGGTTTTCTAGTGATCTCCACATCGGTGGTAGTGCGGTCTGAGACGTCGATCTCGCGAACGTGCCGTGGCTAGGGTGCACTGGGAGTGGTGGTGATTTCTCACTGTAGTTTTCCTTTCCCATCTCCAAGCTAATGCTGCTGCACTTCCTTAAAAATACCTTTCGCAACCCTACTCCATATATTATGCTGTTAATAATCACGGGTCAAACTTCATTGTTAAAAAAGAGCTAGGCTCCAACTTTTTATAAAGAGAGAGTGATATTAGCTTTGTCTTCATTTGTACTCAGAATAGTCGATAGTCGATAGTCAATAGTCGATAGTCTATGGTTTATGAAAAATGAAGAACTTTACTGCCTTAAGACAAAGTGTTTTCATGCTTGCATGTGTAGATCTATTGTAGAATTATTATTTTATAATGTACCAAATATTGCTCCAGAAGGTTAGTTTTAGTAATTTAATGTTCCCAACAATATAATCCAGAGTTCAAACAAAAGAGTATTGTTTACATTACCAAAGATGGCCATCACGATAACAGTATCTCCCAAGTGTTGCGGTTTGTAAAACATGGTGGCTGGCACCTGTTGGTCGGTCTTCTACAAGTAATAACTTCATTGTTGTTTCTTTATCTTAACCTCAATGGCAATGTTGACAGGTTTTGAGAGCGCGCTGTCGTAGCATCGTGTGCGTGACTAAGGTGTGGATAACTCGTTCCAGATTCAAGTTCTTCGTCTTCTCGGCTTTCTACGACCGCCGCGAGGAGCGCTGCGTGCGCGTGATAGGCGCGACCAAGACGCGAGGTCCGGAGATGGTGTACTGCCGACTGTGGTATCCTGGGAACACGACGGTCCCCGGACATTCTGTATCTGTGCAGGCCAAAGTCAAGGTCCGTGATGGGCGGGAAAACAAATTGCAGGGGTGATTTTTATCTTATCAAATTAGTTATTCACTGTTCTGTCACTTACTATTCTAGTTCAACAAAGGGTGACTCTTGAGACCGACAACTCCGTGACATTTAGTTTTTGAGCAGGAAGTGGGGAGCATATGATGTATTGAAACACGTATTTATCAACTTTTGCCTCCATTAGTTATGTTAGGGCTACTTTTAATGAGGATTGAGATTTGTATCGTTTGATTCTAGATTCGTAAGGCTGATTTTAAAATGTAGCCTACGTCACACACCAGTTACATCCATTAGTTTGGAAGTTATAAGGGAAACTCAGAGAGAGAGAGAACACCCTGTATATTCTCTTACAATCACCGTGTCTTACTGCCTGTTCAGATTATATGATAATTACTCTAATGAAGTGGGGATTAAGAACGAAGCATTTAAAAGGTAGTCTACCCTCATTTGTATGGAAGGAGAGTGGGAAACCATTTAGGAATCACTTTCAATAGACCCGACTGGGATTCAAACCCCGATCTCCCCATCATCAGCAGGCCAGTCTAGCATGTGAGTGAGACCTTAAACCTTTCGGCCAATGAAGCGGGTTAAATTATATTGCACAGTCCAATTTTCCTAAGAATGATCATATACTTGTTTGTTTGTTGTCGACATTGATAACATTTCACTATATTATTATTGTTATTTTATATGTATCGATGACATCTATCAAAAGTGATAGCTGAAGATCACATGACTTAACGTTGTAATGTTACTGATTTGACCCTAAAGAATATGTGAAAGAATTGACAATAATATAGTCCTAATTTTATAAACGTATCTTATTTCATTTAAATTATAATCTATTACATGGCGCTTAAAGCACTTCTTCCTCCAAGAAGGTATCACGCTACTGTAAGTGACGTCACGCACGTGACGTTAGCAAATCAAGTTGACAATATAAGGTTTTAAAATAATAGCTTCCTCTTCTGGAAAGTTCGAATAGAGATTTTAAAAAGTAACTTGAGTCAGTTTCCGGCTCTCGAAGCTCCTAGTAAAACCGAGATGTTTTGTCTTGTATTTTAATTTTTTATAACACGACCTTCTCAAAGCTTCCATGAGCAATGGATGTATACGAAAGATGGTGCAATTGAACCTCACTTGGAATCCAGTCCTTGATCTACTCTGACTGCAACTCCTGTCCGCGATCCCTACGATCATACTATTGGTCGCGTAAATAGTTCGCCGACGACATGATCTATTTTCTCCTGAAATAAACTGAGATTTAGAAATAAAAAACATGTCAACATGATAAGTGTGTATTAATTATACAATATTTAAATCACCAATAATTCTTTAATTGGCGCTCGATCACGGGGCTATAAATACCAATTAATTCACCACATCAAAATACCGGACCGCTTTAATTAGTGCTCGACCACGGGGAAATTATTAGCTAATTAAACGGTATAACTTCAATCGACGCCCAATGCGACGAACCAGATCCAGAATTCATCGATCGACGTGGAGAGAGACGTCCAAAACATCATAATTAGCGCCCAGCGGCGCAGTAATATTTCAATAACACTACAATTGGCGCCAACGTAGGACCCGTGAATCAGAAGCACTTCAACGTATGAACGTGAAAGTAGATCTAGTAACTTTTATGTCGGATAAGGAAAGTTCTTCCTATGATTATTGAACTGTAGTTGTATGTTTTAAGATTGTACTACAGCAACTGCCGGTCTCGTTGGAGGGGAATACCTCATCTTCCCCTGTCTATCTATCACCAAATGAGCCGGGTATTGCTCTTGCTCAGGTTATCCGGGAAAACTGGAACCTCAAGTACAGCGCCTGCTTCGTGTTGTGTCCCCTGAAGCAGAATATATCGGTCCCCGCCTCTGTGTCCATCGTCAGCCGACTGCGGCTCCCTCCGAGCAACCACATGGTGGTCCGCAACACGGACCAGGACCCTGACCTGAGGAACATCACCGCGGGGATCCCCAACAAACTCGCCATCTGCGTCAAGCCTCTGCACTTCAACTACAACCAGGTATGTTCCTCTGCCCTTCAGTTACAATCCAACCTCGTGTTGTAATGATCTGAGCGGTATAAGTGTTGTACCCTCCATTATCTAAATATGACCGGACTAACTCAAAATGGGTCTAAGGTAAAGGTGCTCGCTATACAATGTTATTTGTGCACAGGCGTTGCAAATGCTGGAGTTCTTGGAACTGTACGGGATATTAGGAGTACACCACTTCACCCTGTACAACCACACTCTGGGCCCCGAGGTGGGCTGTATCCTGCAGGACTACGTGTCGCGGGGCGTCGTCACGCTGCTACCGTGGAAACTCAACATGGCGTCCCAGAAGGAGATCCGGACCGAGGGATTGTTCGCAGCGCTCAACGACTGCTTGTACCGCTCCATGTACCGCTACTCGCACGCTGCCCTGGTCGACCTTGACGAGTACATTGTGCCCAGACACAACGACACTCTGCCGGAGTTAATCAAGTGAGCGACCCCCAGTGATATAAAGCTGGTTGCACAGTTTAAAGTACCCCTGATATGCCAAATGGGAGACAAGTCCAAGAATATTAGTTTCAATACATTATAATTATGTTACCCATCCCCTCCTCCAAAATTAAATTTCTGGGTGCACCACTGTCAAGGATCAGTGCAGTATCTGGTCTTTACTTGAATGTGTAATTAAATAATGTGATATATGACAGAAACTAGGTTCAGACCAATTCCTGTCACTTCTGCCTCAATTACCCAATTTAGGTTATTAGAAAGGTTGAGATAAAGTTTATTGCCCAGCCAATCACGAAGAAGTATTTTCCCGTGGGTGTTTATAATCTGCCAGAGCTATAAGGTAAACTGTAAACCTTTTCCCTCCTAATCATTATAAGAAGGGAAGATGAAATAGACTATGCAAGCAATATTTGGTAGTATGTAATAGTGATATGAATGATTGATATTATTAATCAGATGGCTGGGGACCCGGCTCAACACCAGGACCACCGGTTCCTACTCCTTTCAGAATGCCTTCTTCTACCTCCAGTGGAGCGATGACCACCGAATCTCCTCTTCCCCAGACCCGTTCCAGCGCGGTCTGGTGACACTGCGCAAGACCAGACGCAGGGCAAAGCTCCACCCACACAAGCAGCGCTCCAAGTACCTGTGCAGCCGGAACACGTGGTCGAGGCGGGAACCACTTCGTGTGGGAGTTCGTGCCGGGCCACGGGACCCTCAACGTGCCCCCTGATGCCGCCATCCTCCATCACTACCGCGTGTGCGAGTTTGGCGGGGACGACTGCGTCAAGACCGCGTCGGCGGTGGACAGGACGGCGCACCGCTACCGAGTGCGGTTGCTGGAGCGGGTGCGGGTGAGGTGGGTGGAGCTCAGGGAGAAGTGCGGGTTGTGGGAGTACCCGGTGGTCGCGCCGAGAGTCACCACGAGCTCGCCGGCAGGACCTAACAGCACTGTGGTGAAACAGTTGAGACAGAGCTAGCGCTGAGTGGTCCTAACCTCACTTTATTTACTTCACACAGCCACTCCCTCTAGAGTTGTACAGAGCATCAATGACCACATTAAGTGCACATAGAAACAATATGGACAGGTCCTGAGGTAATTAGCAACTGGCACCTACTGATTAATATTCACTCATGCACAACATCCCTGACTAGGACACTCACAAACCTTTGCTCTATTCTCATGTGATATATATGCACACTTAGGGGCCACTTATTTTGGACTCTTTTATTGGTGGTTCAGTGTGGCCAGTAATAGACAGATTATCTAGACTTTGTGGTCTTCATGCACATTGAAGGGCCACTTGTGAATGTCTCATTGGTTGTTGGGTGTGGCCAGTAAGAGACAGATTCTCTAGACTTTGTGGTCTTCATGCACATTGAAGGGCCACTTGTTGTGAATGTCCTCATTGGTTGTTGGGTGTGGCCAATAAGAAACAGAACCTCTAGAATTTGTGGTTTTCATGCATATTGAAGGGCCACTTGTTATGAATATCCTGATTGGTTGTTGGGTGTGGCCAATTAGAAACAAATTTTCTGGACTTGATCTGTAATTGGCAGAAATTCAAAATCAACAAATTATTTTTGTGTCAAGGAAATGATTACCAGTAATTTGCATTTATATATCTCATGTTTTCAAAATACCCTTAACTCATTTAGGAAACAATTATTCTAACAATACTGACTATATTTTATATTTTCCTAATAGTTTTAAATATATTTACAATAAAGTTTTTAACACATTATTTACTTTATATTTGCAAGGTTACAAAACAATATTTTATTTGCAGTTGTGAGTTTAAAATTGATTATTTTATTTTAAAGGATTTACAACTTTTACTTTTTATTTAAAATTTCCTGAAATATTTCTTGCAACTCAATGTGAAATAACTTATATGAATAATTTGTTATTAATCACTCAAATGTTTTAAGTTAATTTTTAATTCCCATGAATTACCAAAGGATATCATCGCTAAAGACCTGCATTAAACCGACAGGATTGTAAACTGTGAATTGATCCACACAAGTCGTCTTCAGACGTATCTTGCACACAAACACTTTATAACACTTTCAAGACCCCAACCGAATGTTTGTGCGTGTTTATAATTAGCTAGACATAAAAAGAAAATACTTGTTAGAAGTTTGGAGAGGAATGTGTACTTATAAAGGTAATGTCAATATTAATTAAGTCTTTAATAGGTTTCAATTCAGAACAAGCTCAATATAAAGTAAATATTTATATGTCAGTATTGTGTACTCACAAGTTTAGGGAGCGCTAGTAGAAAGTCCAGTGTTGCACCAACTTGACTCGCGACAACAGGGCCTCGGCCACTCCATAGGCTCCGTATCTGTGTTCTCCACGAGTCCGATTTAACCTTTAGCTATGTACACACATTCCAGGACTTTAATCATGTGCTATTAAGTCAACCAATGGGAAAACATAGGTAATACTTTGTCCAACCATGATCATTCAAATAGAACAACAATTTGATAAACACATTCAACATGTTATAGTTTTTATTTTTGTTTAGTGTTTATAGTTAAAATAAAGATAGTCTTAAACTATTAAAGGAACTGATATTAAAAGTATATAAATGAAAATATGATACGCACCACTAATACTTTCATGTTGATTCGCACGTCGTTGTCGATTTATTCGTCTCCCTGTGATTGGTTTTTCGTAGCTATCCATAGCAACACCCCTTGAGAATGATAGGTACTAAGGACCTTACAAACACAGAGTTATGTACGTGGATCCAAACAATACAACTAAAAATATAATAATGGTTTATTCGAACACGTGACAGCCAAGTACATCATCCACACCATGTCGAGGCTACGGTTGTGGCGATATTCAAATTACTGACGTTCCTTAATGTGAGGATGGCGGAGGGGAAAATGAGTTAAAGTAAATAATTTGTAATTTTTATGACAAAATTCTTTTGTTTTGGTCAAAATAAATCAAGTATTCCCCCAATAGATATGTTTAGTTTAATTTTCTACCCATGGTAATACCAACATTCAAAGAATGGAAGCCATGATGTTTGTTGACGATTTGATGGTATGGGGGGTAGAAGGAAGAACAACTACAAGAAAGGAATGAGGAAGTGAAATAAAGTGGAATTGTACCTAGCATGGCAAAGTGTGAAGTGATGGTAGTGATAAGGAAGAGGATGAGGCCTAGTAGAGCTATAAGGTTGTACGGAGTAAAGAGGACAGGTGTGTGAGAGTTGTTCTAGAGGTGTGTGAGAGAATGTAAGAGAGACAAAGTGGAGGCCATGAGAAAGAGAGGCGGGAGGAGCAGATAACAGAAAATGTTGCTCATCTGTTGATATTACCAAGTGGAGTAAATTAAACCAAACATATCAACTAAAACAATGTTTAATTTATTTATTTTCCTAAATATTGTTGTAAAATATATAAATTATTATTTTTCCTTCCCCCCCACATTAAAGCTTACTCTAGAAACTCGACACACGCCTGTCAGCGGAGTATTTAAAGTTGCTGTCGTCTCAACACTGGACTTTATGAGTGTAAGGATTACGTAATGAGTACTATGTTTCTATTGTATTGTAAATAATCATATTACTATCCATCTTAAGGGTTTTTATAATGTTTTATTTTGTTGATTTTTTGTATGTGTATTCTGTATGAAGAAAGTGATGCTTGCATTGAATGTCACATATCATGAATGGTAAGGGATCAGTGCGGTAATCTCACCTTATGGCTTATAACGTATGTATGATTCACATGTGTTATGCAAGATGTATTGATCTCATGTCGAAGGTTCACTCATAGAATTAACCATCATTTGGAGATTTTTGTTTTTATACAACCACTCATATGAACTACCTGCATTCAACAGTTCGGGGAGGAGGAAGCGTTTAAAAGGAAATGTATCCACATTTGAGTGTGTGAGAGTGAGCAACGCTCTAGGTATGCCTGACCTCGTCACCAGCAAACCAGACTGTATGACCCAAAATTTAGTCCTCATTACCATTGATGCAAGCGTGGAAAAATATCAGGTTTATTACTTAACCTCTCATTTTACTTGACATTCTTTAATAATATTTTTTTTTTTTTGCCAAGAGAAAATGTCGTTGGTATTGAAACAACATTGACGGCATTCAAGGGCAACATTTTCTCCGATCGCCATTTTAAGTTGAACCGTAGAATGTAATAAACATACATAACAAATTTAGTTGAGTCCTAACTTCAACTACAAGAATGTGTAATTCATATCATGCCACTCTATTTTTTAGTGTTAATTCTATTCTATTAAATTTAGGATATAATTTATTCGTGCGGGTAAATATTTGTTGTCATTTTTCTTAGTCAAACTTACCATTGCTTTTTGAATTGCAGAGTATTATTATTTGTATTGTCAAGTTGTCCACACTTGTAAACTCACTCAATATTAAACAACCACTTTGTATTCGTCTTAGTTTCAAGTGTATTGTTCTTGTGCTCTGAGTCATTTCTGTTTTATTTGTGAGTTTGTGTCTCGATACTGGACGGACCTGTTACCGACGGTAACAACGGCCTACCAGCAACACATGTGAAAGACAATAACATAGATTTAGTTTGTGATTGCTCATAATGCTAGGTTTAGTTGGCGAACGCTAAGTCAGAGTTGTTTTCAGTGATGGCTCGTGAAATATTACCAGTGGTGACTAGACTGTTATTGTGAATCATCCTGGCCTAAGGACCGGCCATTTTGGAACCATACTGTGTCTTATTTTCGTGTTATTTTGCGTCTCATTAGGTAACTGTTCAGGTTACATGCTTATGTAATAATTACGTTAATGTGTTAGGGATGAAAAGGTTAAGTTTAGAAGAAATGTAACCACATCTGTGTGGAGGGAGAGTGTAAGAGCACCCACAGTACATATGACAGGGATTTAAACCCCAGCCTACCAGTCATCAACAGTCTAGTCTATTGTGAGGGTAACACCTTGAACCATGCGGCCACTAAAGCAGTACCACCTGTCCTGAAACATTTTCATTTTGACTGGTCATTCATTACTTTGTGATATACCATCCAATTTTCACAGTAAGAACCTTTCTTATTTGATGGAAAAGTTACTAGATCTACTTTTATGTGTTCATAAGGCAAGTCACGTGACAAAGAATGAAGGAGAAAGGAGAGGACTAGCCAGTGTGGAACAGTGCAGAGAAGGCAAGAGTTGTGTGAGGAGAATGGAGAAGAAACTAGAGACAGGCGGATAACTTCCCATCGGGGTCTTAGAGAGACGGGCAAGGGACATGTTAGTTCTGAGGAATGAACTAATCCCGGCGCTTAGGCCAAGAGTGTGTCAAAGGTCAGGTTTACACATCTGGTGCGACGACGCAAGGATACGAATAGGAAGGCTCTTCAACCGCTGGCACAACTTCACGAAATACCACTGGTACCGCTTCACTTAATGATATTTAAAGAATATATTATCATGATTTATTTGTTTAATATTCTGTGATCTCTCAATACAAGAAATTATTCATGTAATTATTTTTTTGTTTGTTGATTTAAATCTGTTGTGCTTGTACGTAGTGAAGAAGTAGATCAAATATATATATTTTTGTTCTAATTTTAATTATGTTTTATTATTTTGAAACATTACTTGCTTAACATTAAGGTTGAAAATATTTAATTTAGTCATTTTTCTGTCCCCCATTTCTCATAACCTGTCTGGTTATGCTAATTGTCGGACCTCTGTGCTGGGGGTCCGGGTTCAATCCTCGGTCCCGGCAAACCCTTCCTTCACCTCTGACAAGACGTGTATTAATCACAACTTGTGAATGTGTGTAATGCCAAGGCCTCCACCGTGGTTCGGATCCCTCGTTAAACTGTAGGTCCTCCATTTCATCTCACAATCACCCTACTATTACACATTAGTGTAAGTGTGTATAAGCCGAACGGGTAGTAAGATAATAATAATATTCTTTAAAAAAATATAAAATTGGAAATTTTACATTATCGTTTTCCTCCACGTCCATCTGGGTTATATGCATTTATTTACACAAAATAATACGAATATGAAGGGAGGAGGAAACCATTTATGAAAACTCACCCTTATCCCACTCAGCTGAGAATCAAATCTCGACCTCACCCGTCACTAGCAAACAAGAGCAGATTGTCTTGATGATTAGGCTAAGACCATGTGATCACCTATGTGTATCAAACTAAACAATCAAATCACTTGGTGTACATCCATGACGGGAGTTTCCAACTTGAACAGGCCAGAAGGCCACAGTTGAACCCTGGACCCTAATAGAATCGAATAATTTCTGTCAATCTATACAAACATGAGAAAAGGTATTCAAATGTGAATGAAATAATAGGTGATAATTTAAACATGTTGAATTACATATCAAACGAATTTTCAGACAACAATATATTGTTTGCTAAGTCAATATAATATAGCAAATGTAAGGAAGAAATTGTTTGGAGCGTTCGTGTATTTATTCCCAAGCAAGTCAAAACTTTCCGTTTCTCGGATAAAACATCTAATTTTACTAGAGTAGATTACTTTCGCAAGAAACTTCGTGGGCCACCAGTTGGGAACTCCCGATCTAAACAATAACTTGGTATTGTTGAAATATTACATGAAGTAAAACCATGTAAAGCTTGCCCATTATAAGCATAATTGTAAAGGTGTTAATATACATAGCATTGTTGTAAATAAGAATTATTATATTGCATGTCTAAAATTTTAAAATACTGACAACTAATGACAAATTGTAACAATGGCAGAAAAACAATTAAAATATAATACACTCAAACTAAAATGACAAGTTAGAGAAAATTCCTATAAATAAGATGCAAGCTACAGTATTGCTAAACTTAAATACTCAATTCACAGTTTAATCTGATACCCGCATCGTCAGAATTATCTGGTGTGGTTTGTCGGTGATGGGGAGGTTGGGGTTCAAATACCAACCAGGCCTACTTACCTTGTTGTTCCTAAATGGTTTGTCAGCAAGTTCCTACCTTATTAGTATAAATATGAGGACTGCCTGAACAGGTAAAACGACGAGGCTAACATTATAATTCTTTATAAATATAGGTTTACTAATGCTAATAAAATAGCACCTTACGCAAAAATGCTAACAAAATTAACTAACATATATATCCGCTTCAATTGTCGAATCCCAAAGTGGGAGGTGGGGCCCTTTCTTAAATAAACAGTTTTCCACTCTCCCTCCATGCAAATAAGGGTACACTTTCTCTAAATTCAACCATTTTCACCCCTAGAATATTTGTGTAGCTAAATATGCATATAGTTCAAGAGTAAAAATATAGGATGACACAAACAAATTTATTTAAAAATAGCTTCTAAATGATTTTGATTTGACCAACAGTGATTATAAGTCTTGAAGAACCCGCAGTGCAACTTATTATTACTATTAAATTAGATATGATCTTTCAATTAATGTTTGTACAATTTATCTATAAAGCATCAAAGTTGCAATATTATATTTGCTAGTACTAGTCAGAGAAAATTACTTACAAGTTTTCAGATTAAATTTGTCCTCCCTCTAAAATGCTAATATTCACTTTCTTTTATTAAGTTCATCCTTATGAAAACTAATATATTTATATTGTTGCTAAACTTGGCACGATTCCTAATTTAAAAAACATTTAAACACACTGAATAGGCGGTATATATGCCTGGGTTTCCTAGAGTTGTCCCTGCCCCGACTCCCTAGAAGCTGACTTCACGGCAAGATGGAAGAACATGTGCACGGTTTCACCTTACTTCTTCGCACCAAGGACGATAACATGAGAATAGACCTGGAAGAGAGAGTGTGTAATGAGGTGGACTGGATAGAACTAGCTCGAGATAGAGATGGTTTACTTTTGTAAGTGCGGGAAGAAGAACTATGGTAGTTTAGTCCGTAAGTAAGCGATAAGATTGAAGGTAGGTAAGCTGAATCAGTAGATAAGGTCCTCTGTTAATCAAGGGTAAGAAGGACTAAGCCGTAATAAGTAGAGGTAGTCCTCTGTTAATCAAGGAGAAGACGATAAGGGTCCTGTAATCAAGGTAAGAGACGGATAAAGGGTCCTCTGTTAATCAAGGGTAAGAAGGACGGATAAAGGGTCCTCTGTTAATCAAGGGTAAGAAGGGAAGGTTGATCATAAAGGGTGTCCTCTGTTAATCAAGGGTAAGAAGGACGGATAAAGGATCCTACTGTAGTGTTCAGATTCGACATATATAATATTTTTAACAGACGTCTCAGTACCCGTAAGAGTTAAACACATACATTAAGAACAACAATTGAAAAGGTACGAGGAAGGTAGAATTTTTCCAGCATTTGCAGCGAGGAAATCTTCTGTGAAAAATCACTCTTAAAATCCAACCAGGATTCAAACACTAGGCTGAGAGTTACACCTGGACAATCAAGACGAGTGAGTCAAAATTAGTCCTACTTAGGGTTTGTATCATCACATCAAAGAAAAGTGAATGGCAATTTTTTTTTAATGAAGCTTTTTAACAAACAGTTTGGTGGCCTCATATTTTAAAAATAAAATGGTTTATATAAACATATATTTTAATAGTGTCAGAACATTTTTAATACAGTAGTGATTTATTTTACATAAAAAAAACAATAAAACTAGTCCATAATTTAGTAACAAATAGAAGGCCAGTTGTAACAATATCCTAAATGAACCAACTCTTGCCAGAGACTGTCCAAGGAACAAGCATGAGCATGGAGCATAGTTATGTCCTTTTGGTTGCTACAGTACAATTTTCAAAGGAAGGTCCTTTTACAATGGCTAGAACAGTTACTAGATCTATTTTCATGTATTCATACATAGGCGGTGTTATCTGTAGCTGTCACTTTTGATAGATATCATCAATACATATAAAGTAATAATAATTTAGTGAAATGTTATCAAAGTTGAGTGCTACAAAGTTAAGTTTCTATTTTCTAAAATGCTCTTTCTATGAAAATTGGACTGTAGCTCACACTATTTTAATAATTTTTTTAAAAATACACCTGCACACAGAAATTGAATGTGGTACCCTGGCACTCTTATTGCAGATCTATCAAGGGGTATTATCTTGATGCAAGGACAAGATCGTCGGCTACCTGTAGTCGCTAGAAATGCTCACAGCGACTTGTGTTTCATGTTTATTTAGGACATTTTGTTCAAGGGCTTTGAGAAGGGGGTAGGGGGGGGGATTACATACATTCTTCCGGATCAGTGCTGATGATTTAACTGTAATAACCACCAACAAATTACAATCTATGCAGACAAAGCGAGAAGGATGAATTTTAAGGGATTGTAACAACATTCACCAAGAAGAGTGTAAATTTAACTGCTGAGTAGAATCTACACATGTTCAGGGGATCGAACCTTGGTCTTATGAGGTCAGAGCTTGAGACATTTCATACAAGTACTGTTTGTGTTCATTGTAAAAGAGCAGCCAAAGTTGTAAGAATACATGACAGATAAAATAATTAATATCAAGTTTTAAAATAAATACACAAGAAAGATAACAAACTAAATTTAATAAAGTCACAATTTACGTTGAATTTTAGGAGGGGGAAGCAGTGGGGGGCAAAGGTCACTTTGTAAATGTGAGGCGATGTGGGTGTCGCGCGATTTAAACCGTCCATTAAATCATATCTGAATTAATCTATGCTTACGTTATTGGTATCAAGGGAACCCTCAACTCCTTAAGGATGTTCGAGAATCAAAGATTTAACGAAATTCTATCTTAAATACTTGACCCCTTAATAAAATATCCATGCATACATTTATTTCAACTTTTCAATTGAAATTTGTTATAAGATTTCTAATACTGCTTATTGGTGGTTTGGAGCCGACTGTAATAATTATAATACAAACTTGACAACCAGGTCCCAGGCCAGTAATTTAACACATCACTGAATGTCTGATTGCTATAATCAGGGCCGGGAAGTTGATGACAATGCATTTTTTTTTCTGTGAAGTCGATCGCAATGCTAACTTTTATATAAACATATTTTATAACTCTGATATTGAAAACATTATATTTACTGTGCATATTTTTGTATTTTAGAGGTTTTTACAGTTTATGGCTTTCTTTGACGTTCATGCAGCATTTTTGAGACTTTTTCCCTGTTTTTACTCTTATCGCCATTTTATATCATTGTTAGAATCATCACATGAAGATAGTAACTCACAAAGGGTAATGCACATATTCACTATTGTATTTACTTAAAGTATTAATTTTCTCTTGTAATTATTAGTACGGCCGGACATGAAACAATGAGTGTAGCCTAATGTTTTCTGACAGAGCAGTACTAAATATGACAGAAATTAGGAAGGAAAATACATATATTTATATATTCTTAGCTTGTTCATGTTTCAATGTAAAACCTCAGTGCTGGACGACTTGCTAGCTTGGAATGTAAGGCTTTGTCTACCTCAGTGGTACAGTCACAGTCACAAGTGTTTATAATGTGGCTGTTAGTCGAGTAGATTGTATCTCTCAAGCTAGTCGACTTACTACTGCTAGTGAGTTTTAACCTGAAACTCGGCCACACAGGCAGGGTTGGAACGAGAGGGGAGGGAGGGATACTCCTCAGACAGTGACAGCGTTCACTTGTCCTTGAACTGGGCCACACATGTTGTTTTTACCAGTGCGCAACCCCCAAGAGTTTCGTGTTAACCCTGTTGTACTTTTGTATATTTGTGTATGTCTAAATGAACACGATGCCAAAACTCAAACCATTTCAATTCTACCATTTAAGACATCTAACGAGTTTGGTGTGGTAAATCTAAGATGTGCTTGTATCTCTATATCGTTATCACATGCGCACAAATGTTCTGACTATTTTATTATATTTAGTAGCCAGATCAGTTATACAATATTTATTAATTAATTTCTACTTTTGCGGGATTCCCCCCATTACCATAATCGGACAATAATAATAATAATTTGATTGTAAAGGTATTATTAATTTTTAAGAGCATCTTTGTATTTTTTAGGATAAAAAAATCACATAATTAAGTTAATCTTTTTTTTGTTTTTAAGGGTAATTTTCTTTTTTTTAGGACTTTAATACACCATTTTTAAGTACATTTTTGGGTTTTTAGGGGCATCAACTTCCTAGCCCTGGTTATGATGAATGGATTATAAGAAAGAATGTTAAAGTTTAGTTAATATTTGATATTTCCTCTGAGGTTGATCATTTTTGTCCCAAGATTCAGATTCGACCGTAAATTGGAGATTCTGATTGCAGTTAAAGATGTAATCTGATGACTAGTCTGTATTAGCCTTCTTCCTTAAAAATGTTTCCAAGTTGTGAAGGTTATTGTAAGGGTTGAAAAGAGGGAGATTTATTCTCAACAATGCCAAGCACCCGGTTTCTTTCCTCCATTTAAATTCTGTGTGCAACATGAACATCCCGGAGCATGACGAGGTGTGATTTAAATAACATGCACAATAAACACAACGCAATGACCAGTGAATGTTTTTAGAACTGGCTTCAAGTGGCCTTCCAAATGTTCAGCGCTGTGAACTTACTTTAGGGAATGTGTGCTAATGAGGAAGAATACATTCAAGGAACAAAATAAAACACAATATGAAACTAACTTTAGTAAAATAAGTATGCTAAACAAGCTGAAAACAAACAATAGTGTTATGCACTAATTAACAAGTGATAATAATTATTACATGAATTTCATTAAGAACAAGCTTAACAATTAACAAAGCTCTAGCAAACATGTATTTGGCTTTTATATACATTTGACTTTACAATAATCTTATTGCACTTCTAGGACACTTTGTTTCTACGTTTCCCATCTGTATCAAGCTTATAGCGCTAACCACAGGAAGAGCTAGTGTCTAATTAAGGTGAGGCTAGTATGCAGCTTAGCACTGTTTATAATCAGACAAGACTTGGGCCGATGGAAGATCAAGAAATGGCCGCCATCTCAAAATAAAGAAATTACCGGATAATAAAAATCTAGATTATATACTCAGAACTTCAGTTGAGGGAATATGACAAGAGACACCCCCCCACCAGGGTTTCAAAATTAGCTCAGTTATCGGTAACTGGAACCAACAGTTTGAAGAGTTCAAAATGGGACACAGGAATTATGGCGTTCAGGTTGTACGCTTGAACTAATTACGCTAACTGTTTTAGGGATGAGGAAGGGTATTTTTAGAAGAAGTACACTCACATTTGTGTGGAAAGCCCTTTTGTAAAAAAAACAACCTTAGTACACTCTACCATGATTCGAACCTCGATCTACGTGTCATCGGTAGTCTAGTCTACTATGACAGTGACGCCTTAGGCCATGTGTCCACCGAAGCGGGGAAATTAAGAGAAAGATGGAGGATACTAAGTCGAGAGCTTGAGATTGAGAGAATACTCTTGTGCATATTGAACATTTAAAATACTAACGGGAGGATGCATTAACTAAATATAAAAATAAAACAATATAATTATTAATTTTAATAAAAATAACTCCAACTTAATACATTTTAATCATAAAAAGAAAATTAAGATATATAACAGTAAGATTCAGTCTATATTTTTATGAGAAATAAGTTTTTATAAAGATTTTTTTTAAATGAGAATCTGTGAAGAGAGTTTTAGTTGGATACGGCCAAACAAGACAAGGTTTTACTTTTCAAAATGGTGTATTTATGATATAGAGTAAGTTGTGGTGTCTGACACCATATTGCAAGCTATGGCTCACGTGAGGAAACTAGGAATATATATGATGAAAACATAGCTGCCAACACTTGAGATAAAAAAAAAAAAGAAAATATATATCCACAACAAATAGAGAAAATTAATAAACACTGCTGCAAAATTTCCCAAAATTACACTTAAACTAACCCAAATTTAAGCTTACTTTTTTTTTTTTTTACTATTTAAGGCATAAAAAATATCAGATGGCCCCCTTAAAAAAAATTCACAACAAAATTGTCATGATTTTGTCAAAGCGGTTTATTTTCTCTAATATTACAACCCACGCTATGCGACCAACATCATTAACTGTTTCTGAGCCTGTTTAGTAAAATGCGACCAACAAATGTTCAAATATTATTGAGATTCAACTCTTTTGTAGTAATTGGGGATAGTAGTAATACAAGATGGTAGCATTTAAAAACAACAATCATGGACACACTTGTTCGAAGAGGGAGACATTGATTGTTGGTAGTACTTAGGCTATAATACAATAAATTATTACCAAATGGCTTGAAACTGGATTCATTCGGGTTATGTGCTAATCATGGTGATTGATTAGGGGTTAATGCGTGACTACAAAATATAATACAACAATGAGCAAATTAATAGCCACAAAACCATTCATAAATTATAAACAATAGTTAAGGGCTCTCTGAAATTAACAATAATGAGATTTTATCTAGAACATCGTGGTAACAATTCATTTCCAGCTCTTTGGCACATTACACAGCTACTACAGACGTTGGAATGTCAACTTTGGTATCTCGGTAGATAGAACCTCGCCGATAATGTTCGACTCTTTGTTAAGGATGCAAACAACGGTAAGGGAGCCAGATCTAATGTTTACTTGGAAAATGTTTTAGTTCACAATTGTTTGTAATATTTAGATTTAATCAGATAAATAAAGTTACTATCACAAGTGCTATTCAGTTAGTCCATATTCCATATAATATTATGTATAACTGTTCAGCATAGCAAAAATCGAACATAGATTGAGTATTTTAATTGTAAGTACTTTTTTATTGGCAAAGCTTCATAAGTGTCTAAGCCGACGTGTGTTTCGAAAGTTCGCAAACTCCAATCAACAAGGTATTTGTATCAACACTCTGCCTTTATCACATATCACAGGGGCTAAGTCCCCACCACACAACCTAATAGTTAACACTTTACACTTGCACCGACATGTTGTCGTCGTGGGTTTTTTAACTGTAGTAAGCTCTACAAATAAACATGAGCAAGTATATTTTCATCGAGACAAACTCAGAGGCGTAGAGAGGGGGAGCGAACACACATTTAATTAAACACTAAAATAGTAATATTTACGCGTTGTTGCCTTTATCAAACAAAACGAGGAGAGGGGATACACTTTAATACGAATATACTTTTGGTGTAAATACATTCTCACTTCTCTCTTTGTTTGATAAAGGCAACTATGCCGAAATATTTATGTTAAGATATTTGTGACTACTCCTACTTTAAAAGAAAGGAAGATGATGTCACCTTTAAGCATTGGATTCTTCCCACATCTTTCCTCTTTCCCTAGGTGGGCTTTCCTCATCAAATTTATTCTTAGTAGTTTATTTTTCCTTTTTCTTTAGTTTTATCAATTCTACTAAAACAAGCTTCTTACAAGAATTTGGTTTCCCCACCGGCTAGAGTGTGCCAAAATTCTCTTGCTACGCCCCTGGATGAAAGAAGTGATCAAATAACTGTCATTGACAGAATGATATCCATGTTGGTCAAAGAGCATCGCTGCGCCTAAGAGGAAGATCCCATACATTCACTTCGTTGTAAGTCACAAACAAATATTGTAAAATATGTTAGATATTTACCATTTACTTCCAAATATTTATTTACCAAGAAATAATAAATTATTGATCATTAAAGGGGTGCAAAGTCAAATTTTTCAATTCAAAACTAGCTCGAATCGAATATAAGAAATATTTTCAAAAGAGAATTAAAGTTTGAAAATATTTTTTGTTAATGGTTTTATACCAGAAAAAATAAATTTGTTGTGCTTTTAATCTAAGGTTTAAACATTAAAATAATTTAGAAAATATTGTATTGTTTGTAATATTTAACCCTAATCTGATAAATCATATTAATAACAATACAATAAATTCTATTACTTCAGATTAAGTCATACCAGAATTTGTAATGTACATAAAAACAATGACGATAATTGAACATAAATTAGTAAATCAGTTGTCAGTGATTTCAAGTTCCACACAACTCATTTAATTAATTGTAAGGTGAGCTTATCTTCACTTTTGAGACATAAACGTGTATGTGGAAGACAGCTACAAGTAAGGATGACGAAAACCAGGGATGGGCCCCTTCAATTTCTAAAGATCTTAATGATTCGAAGATTTGAGACTCAATTTTGTTTCTTTTTAAAATTTGTTTTAAAGCTCTAATACTGCTTATTGGTGGTTCAAAATCGATAATAAATATGAGACGAACTTAACAACCAGACCAATAACTCAAGGTTTTAACTGAATGTATGAACGTTATAATGAATGTATTATAAGAAAGAATGTTAAGATTCAGTTACTATTCGTATTTTAATATTATTACATTATATTTATATTTCCAACAAGTTTCATAATTTTTTCCCCAAGATTCAAATCAGTAAGATAATAATGGATTCAACTTCTTCTTGTGAACATCCTAGCATTTAGCGAGATGATGGTCGAGAGACCACTCAATATCATTTGTTGGAACAGAATATACAGCTAAGTCGCAAAAATTGTGATTAGAATTTCTAAAATTTTGATACTTTAAATCAATTTGTCTAATACTCGATCTTTGAAAGAGCGCATTGAAATGAGGAATTTTTAATCGATTGTAGACGACTTCTGTCTCTCGGACATTAAAGACTCCAACAAATCAACTTTTAAAGCTTGTAACCGAAGAATAAAGCTCCTTCAACAATGGCACAGTGTCAGCGTAGTATGACGAGAGAGAGAAGGGTCCGCTAAGGGTCCAACGCTCTCCTCAGCGTGCTCTTGACAAAGATGAAGTCGTTGGCGAGGTTGTTGGAGTGAGTTACCTCGCTGTCGACAATGTAACCTTTCTTCTCCATGAACATCTGCAGGTACTCCTTACCTTTGGCGACGTGTATATACTCCACTGACAGCGTCTGGAACAAATACACTTTATTAAGTTACTGCGGGAGGAAGGTAGCTCAGAGAACCGAGGACAGAGAGGAAAGAGACGCGACCGGTGCACCAACCTCTGTCTTCCAGTCTATGTGAGACTAATCGACCGAAAGTAGCTGAGAGGGTACTTAGGGGGGGGGGGGGGTAGACCTCTAGACGCACAAAAATAACGTATAACCACCGAAGAACATTTGTGTGGGAACAAGGCCTGGGCCAATATTGAAATTTTATTTTTATTATTTTTGTCACTTAACACACCTGGGCTATCGACTCTAGTAACTCTCATATTTTGGTCACTAAATATTCCTTTGAAACTTCACTTGAGCTACTAACCTGACTCTGCCCCCATAAGCCAAGGGAAACAGAAGAGCAAAGGTTAATGGAGCGGGTTGTTCCTCTTTTCATTAATATCACCTGGACGTCCTCCTCGCCCAATATCTCACCTGGACGTCCTCCTCGCCCAATATCTCACCTGGACGTCCTCCTCGCCCAATATCTCACCTGGACGTCACTCGCCCAATCCCCACCTCCTCGCCCAATATCTCACCTGGACGTCCTCCTCGCCCAATATCTCACCTGGACGTCCTCCTCGCCCAATATCTCACCTGGACGTCCTCCTCGCCCAATATCTCACCTGGACGTCCACCTCGCCCAATATCTCACCTGGACACCCACCTCGCCCAATATCTCACCTGGCACTCCCACTCGCCCAATATCTCACCTGGACGTCCTCCTCGCCCAATATCTCACCTGGACGTCCCTGCCATCTCCCATATATCTCACCTGGAACACGACCCACCTCGCCCAATATCTCACCTGGACGTCCACCTCGCCCAATATCTCACCTGGACGTCCACCTCGCCCAATATCTCACCTGGACTCCTCCTCGCCCAATATCTCACCTGGACATCCACCTCGCCCAATATCTCACCTGGACACCCACCTCGCCCAATATCTCACCTGGACGTCCACCTCGCCCAATATCTCACCTGGACACCCACCTCGCCCAATATCTCACCATGGACGTCCACCTCGCCCAATATCTCACCTGGAGCCAACCCCCACTACCTCGCCCAATATCTCACCTGGACGTCCACCTCGCCCAATATCTCACCTGGACGTCCTCCCCATCCTCAGCTCCAATATCTCACCTGGACGTCCACCTCGCCCAATATCTCACCTGGACACCCACCTCGCCCAATATCTCACCTGGACGTCCTCCTCGCCCAATATCTCACCTGGACGTCCACCTCGCCCAATATCTCACCTGGACGTCCACCTCGCCCAATATCTCACCTGGACACCCCTCGCCCAATATCTCACCTGGACTCCTCACTCGCCCAATATCTCACCTGGACGTCCACCTCGCCCAATATCTCACCATGGACGTCCACCTCGCCCAATATCTCACCTGGACGTCCTCCTCGCCCAATATCTCACCTGGACACCACCTCGCCCAATATCTCACCTGGACGTCCACCTCGCCCAATATCTCACCTGGACACCCACCTCGCCCAATATCTCACCTGGACGTCCTCCTCGCCCAATATCTCACCTGGACACCCACCTCGCCCAATATCTCACCTGGACGTCCACCTCGCCCAATATCTCACCTGGACGTCCACCTCGCCCAATATCTCACCTGGACGTCCACCTCGCCCAATATCTCACCTGGACACCCACCTCGCCCAATATCTCACCTGGACGTCCTCCTCGCCCAATATCTCACCAGGACGTCCACCTCGCCCAATATCTCACCTGGACGTCCAACCCTCGCCCCAATATCTCACCTGGACACCCACCTCGCCCAATATCTCACCTGGACGTCCTCCTCCCTGCACCAATATTCTCACCTGGACGTCCACCTCGCCCAATATCTCACCAGGACGTCCCACCTCGCCCAATATCTCACCTGGACGTCCTACCTCGCCCAATATCTCACCTGGACACTCCACCTCGCCCAATATCTCACCTGGACGTCCACCTCGCCCAATATCTCACCTGGACACCCACCTCGCCCAATATCTCACCTGGACCATCGTCCCTCCTCGCCCAATATCTCACCTGGACACCCACCTCGCCCAATATCTCACCATGGACGTCCACCTCGCCCAATATCTCACCTGGACGTCCACCTCGCCCAATATCTCACCTGGACGTCCTCCTCGCCCAATATCTCACCTGGACATCCACCTCGCCCAATATCTCACCTGGACACCCACCTCGCCCAATATCTCACCTGGACGTCCACCTCGCCCAATATCTCACCTGGACACCCACCTCGCCCAATATCTCACCGGACGACCACCTCGCCCAATATCTCACCATGGACGTCCACCTCGCCCAATATCTCACCTGGACGTCCACCTCGCCCAATATCTCACCTGGACGTCCTCCTCGCCCAATCATCTCACCTGGACGTCCTCCTCGCCCAATATCTCACCTGGACGTCCACCTCGCCCAATATCTCACCTGGACACCCACCTCGCCCAATATCTCACCTGGACACCCACCTCGCCCAATATCTCACCTGGACACCCACCTCGCCCAATATTCTCACCTGGACACCCACCTCGCCCAATATCTCACCTGGACGTCCACCTCGCCCAATATCTCACCTGGACGTCCACCTCGCCCAATATCTCACCTGGACGTCCTCCTCGCCCAATATCTCACCTGGACACCCACCTCCCCAATATCTCACCTGGACACCCACCTCACCCAATATCTCACCTGGACGTCCACCTCGCCCAATATCTCACCTGGACACCCACCTCGCCCAATATCTCACCTGGACGTCCACCTCGCCCAATATCTCACCTGGACGTCCTCCTCGCCCAATATCTCACCTGGACGTCCACCTCGCCCAATATCTCACCTGGACACCCACCTCGCCCAATATCTCACCTGGACGTCCTCCTCAGCCCAATATCTCACCTGGACACCCACCTCGCCCAATATCTCACCTGGACGTCCTCCTCGCCCAATATCTCACCTGGACACTCACCTCGCCCAATATCTCACCTGGACACCACCTCGCCCAATATCTCACCTGGACGTCCTCCTCGCCCAATATCTCACCTGAACGTCCTCCTCGCCCAATATCTCACCTGGACACCCACCTCGCCCAATATCTCACCTAGACGTCCACCTCGCCCAATATCTCACCTGGATGTCCACCTTGTCGAAGGGAATGGTCTCCAACACGTCCAGCTCATGACCCTCCACGTCCAGACTGAAGTAGTCGATGAGCGTGCGGTTGAGAGCAAGCAGGTACGTGTAGAAAGGGAAACATTGTACGTCCACATAGCCGGGTTTGTTTTGCCCCACCGGGGAGTTGGAGATCTTCCCCATGTTGTGGAGTTGGTGGAAGGACACCTGTAGAGAGTGGGAGTGAGAGTAATACAAACTGCAGACATTTCAGAGAGGGTGATAAATGACTCTTGTAAAGTTAAGTTGCGTGTTTCTTACTCCATCTTGATTAGTTCCGATAGAACGCCAAGGATTGGCAACCATTACCACTTTGTCCAGTGTCAGCAGTGTAACATGTGATCTGTGTTCTTTTTTGCTAAGCCTGTGTAAACCATCAGAATTTTGAATCTAGATTCAAATTTTGTTTAAATCCGGATTCAATATTTTGAATCTTAATATTGGAAGATTCGGATTTGACTCGAAATTTCGAAACTCAATAAATCTTAGATACCGATTCTTTGGGTTTAGCTTAGAATTCAAATCTATAATAGATACCTATTTAACAACCGAATATAACGAGAGCTATAGCTGATTGCGTGCTAGAGAGAAGAGAGCAAGGAAGATTGTTTGAGACAGAGAATGTATTGTAATGTATTGAGATAAGTACCATTTATTACATAATTTTGTTTATTGATTTAAAATGTGTCTTGAATGTTAATCAACATTTTTTGAAATATGTTATTATCAAATTGAATTTGGAAGCTTAACATAGTAAAACATTCAACAAAGATTAGATTTGAGATAAATTAATCTGTTCGGATATGAACCTATTTTAAAAATTATAATATAATATTTGATCACAATTCTTTTTTTTAAGAATGAGATTTGATTTGGATTCAATTTGATATTGAAAAAGATGGATTCGGACAAGCTTATTGTTTTAAATATAAAAGCCATGTTGTGTTTCTATCTCTCTTCACTGTCACGCTATTGGTGTTTGTAACAGACTGTATGAAGTCATGCTCCTGGTGTTTGTAACAGACTGTATGAAGTCAAGCTACTGGTGTTTATAATCAACCCTCACGAGGACTTGTATCTGGTCGGGGTAGTACTTACTATGTCGGGGTAGGACTTGATGCTGAGGCAAGAGGGCGACAGATAAGCCTTCCGGTTTTTGGTAACCATGCTCGCGAAATTGAACGGGTCTGCCTCTATGAGCAGCCCATTCCAACCCAGCTCACGCTCAAACACGAGTGTGTTGGAGCGTGTCTCCCCGTCCAGCGCACCACACTCTATGAAGAAACCATTCTTCTGCGCACACACACAAATTAGTTTTAGTTGGGTTTTTTTAGTGGTTAAAATTGTTATTACTTGAAAGAGTTCTTTCGATGGCACTTTAAGCGCCAGCACTCAATAAAGGTAATACAACGTTGTGTCCTGACATGCGAGTTGAATAGTTTAAATCCCTGATGGCCACTTCTTGCGCTACTCACCACCTCATCTAGGTCTATTATAGCTACTCACCACCTCATCTAGGTCTATTATAGCTACTCACCACCTCATCTAGGTCTATTATAGCTACTCACCATCTCATCTAGGTCTATTATAGCTACTCACCACCTCATCTAGGTCTATTATAGCTACTCACCACCTCATCTAGGTCTATTATAGCTACTCACCACCTCATCTAGGTCTATTATAGCTACTCACCACCTCATCTAGGTCTATTATAGCTACTCACCCACCTCATCTAGGTCTATTATAGCTACTCACCACCTCATCTAGGTCTATTATAGCTACTCACCACCTCATCTAGGTCTATTATAGCTACTCACCACCTCATCTAGGTCTATTATAGCTACTCACCACCTCATCTAGGTCTATTATAGCTACTCACCACCTCATCTAGGTCTATTATAGCTACTCACCACCTCATCTAGGTCTATTATAGCTACTCACCACCTCATCTAGGTCTATTATAGCTACTCACCACCTCATCTAGGTCTATTATAGCTACTCACCCACCTCATCTAGGTCTATTATAGCTACTCACCACCTCATCTAGGTCTATTATAGCTACTCACCACCTCATCTAGGTCTATTATAGGTATATTATACTAACCACTTGAAGGGAATACTTATTGTTATAATATTCAAATTATACCCATGTACTAATTAAACCATTGTGTTAAGGATTAGGAAGGTTGAATTTGAAGGAAGTTTACCCGCATTTGTGTGGAGGGAGAGTGGAAAACCACCCTTAGTAAACCCAACCGGTATCAAAGTCCGATCTCCCCATCTTCGGCAGTCTAGTCTATTGGGAGAGTAGCACCTTAGACCATACGGCCACCTAAGAGGATGTTGTTTTCCTATTCTACCTACACACAAATGCAGAAACATTTCATCTAAATCCTTCCTTCCTATTTCATGAGTATAGCTGGGAAAAGGAAGGGGTGGATGGTCCCCACCTTGTAGTTGAGCAACTTCATGACCTTCTCGGCCTGTCCCATTGACGTGTCGCGCACCACAGGGTCCTCCAGACGGTAGGGCACCTCCCTGTGCTTTGGGGGAATCAGGAACTTGGTGGCGAGCTTGGCTACCAGCCGGGGGTCCTCCTGTCTCACCAGCGGGCCGTTTCAGATCGCTGTAACCTGCGCGCCAGACAGTAGGTCTCACTTACTTGGTGGATCTCGAGGACTTTTAAGACCCCCCTCACCCAACAGGTGAGTGATACAGCTCAATTAAAGCCTGTTAAGAGCCTGTCTCACCCAACAGGTGAGTGATACAGCTCAATTAAAGCCTGTTAAGAGCCTGTCTCACCCAACAGGTGAGTGATACAGCTCAATTAAAGCCTGTTAAGAGCCCCCTCACCCAACAGGTGAGTGATACAGCTCAATTAAAGCCTGTTAAGAGCCTGTCTCACCCAACAGGTGAGTGATACAGCTCAATTAAAGCCTGTTAAGAGACTGTCTCACACAACAGGTGAGTGATACAGCTCAATTAAAGCCTGTTAAGAGCCCCCTCACCCAACAGGTGAGTGATACAGCTCAATTAAAGCCTGTTAAGAGCCTGTCTCACCCAACAGGTGAGTGATACAGCTCAATTAAAGCCTGTTAAGAGCCTGTCTCACCCAACAGGTGAGTGATACAGCTCAATTAAAGCCTGTTAAGAGCCTGTCCATCAAGGTGAGTGATACAGCTCATTAGCCTATTAAGCTCTCACCCACAGTATGATAGGTCATTATAGCTTTAAAACCCCCACCCATCTAGGTAGTATACAGCTACTTAACCTGATTAGGTCTCATTATAGTATCACACCTAAATTAAGTCTATTAAGAGCTACTCACCCACCTCGAGTCTAGGCTAACTTTAATGAGCTTCTCACCCACAGTGAGTACTAAGCTCAATTAAAGCTACTACCTCTCATCCAATGAGGTCTAATTATAGGTTAAGTACTTCTACCACTTGAGGAATCAATTATTGTTATAATACTTCAAATTGATACAGTACAATTAAAGCCTTTGTGTTAAGATAGTGAGTGTTAATTTGAAGGTAGAGATTCTCACCACATTGTGTGAGACAGTCGAATAAACCTTAGTTAAAGCCCCCTATCCAAAGTGAGTGATACACTCATCTTAGCTCTGTCTAGGGAGAGTGCACCCTAACATAGGCACACCTAAAGCCTGTTGTTCCTGTTCTCACCTCAACAAGTGAGGAACATTTCAATTCTAAAGTCCTTTTTCCCATTTCATGGAGTGATAAGCTGGAAAAAGGAAGGGGTGGAGTCCCCAACTTGTAGTGATCAATTTCATGTAGCCTTTAGGCCTGTCCCATTGAGTGTCGCTCATACCTCAAGAGCCCCTCCCAACGGTAGTGATACACTCTCCTGTGCTTTGGTGAGGAATCAGCAATTGGGGCGAGCCTGGCTACCCACGGGGGTACCTCAATTAGCTCCCTCACCAACAGGTGCCGTTCAGTCGCTGTAAACCTGCCGCCAACAGTGAGGTCTCACTTACTGCTGATCTGAGACTTTTAAACCCACTCGACTAACAGCTCAATTAAAGCCTGTTAAGAGCCTGTCTCACCCAACAGGTGAGTGATACAGCTCAATTAAAGCCTGTTAAGAGCCTGTCTCACCCAACAGGTGAGTGATACAGCTCAATTAAAGCCTGTTAAGAGCCTGTCTCACCCAACAGGTGAGTGATACAGCTCAATTAAAGCCTGTTAAGAGCCTGTCTCACCCAACAGGTGAGTGATACAGCTCAATTAAAGCCTGTTAAGAGCCTGTCTCACCCAACAGGTGAGTGATACAGCTCAATTAAAGCCTGTTAAGAGCCTGTCTCACCCAACAGGTGAGTGATACAGCTCAATTAAAGCCTGTTAAGAGCCTGTCTCACCCAACAGGTGAGTGATACAGCTCAATTAAAGCCTGTTAAGAGCCTGTCTCACCCAACGGTTTCTTCCTCAATGTCTTAAAAAGTAATTTATTGGAGTCTAAAATAGTACATGACACTAAAAACACCAATAATATTTTCTTTAAAAACCTTTAAATTGCTTCAAAAGTATTGTATTATTAAAAAAAAAGAGCAGCTCCTGTTGGGGGGTTAGGGGAAGGACTTCACCGTGGTCCCGCATATAAAACCAACCCCTTCCACAGCCAGTTGTAGCATGTCACTTAATTAAAATGAATTAAAATGACATCTACAAACTATAATCTGCTCCAAATGCTAAAATAATATAAGGAATCTGAAGAAGAGAATTAAAACTGATATATTCCATAATAATATCACTTGTGTCTTACTCATTAATGGAATTTCCCTGGATACAATACCACTTCCACTGTTCTGCAAGTATGGCGGAGTAGAAGGAAGGACAGTTTCAACGGACGTCTGACCCCTTGAACTCAACACTGAAGAAAGACCTGCATATCGCTGGTTCGATGCCGCGAGCTACTAACACTACTCCCCTAGCGGACTGCCTTGGCACCTCTTTCTCCACTGCTCCGAACCCCCCTCCCCCTTGTTTCACAAATTGTAGTTCATCTTTAGATATCCTCAAAGGAGGAACCTCTGCTCCAGAACCTGAAGATACTGCTGACCACATGGTTAAGACGTGGGTGTCACCACCTAGACAATCTTCTTTATTGATCCAAGTCCTTCAGACTTGTTGAGTTAGTCTATATAACTGTTTTCTTAGGAGCTTATTTTAAGCCTCCTCTTCTACATGAGTTCTTTATTCCAGTTTAAGTCCTCATGACATCACTATATGTCATTGCGCTGTGAACGTCATGTTCACGTGTTTAAATTTTGTATGACTACACGCAGGTTGTCTAATCCCTTTATTGGAGGACCTAGTTAGGTTAGTATCTCACAACATTCTTGTTGGCACCCCTTTTTGTGTGTTACTATTTTGGGTGCGCAAAGGGCGGACCACGGCTAGTTTTGTATTGTGGCCCGCACAGATAGTGTTTTCATTTGCCCCTTGTTGGTACCTCATTAGTCCAAGTATTTGAAGTTAGTGTGTACTAGATTTGATGTCCCCCCAGGGAGTGGGTAGTGGTATAAATGTACTATTGAGTGCTCTGGCAGTATACCCACTGGGAAAGGACCGGCCATAGTACAATTTTGTATGGACACTGTTCGTTAGCCATCGACCGGTGTAACTGAACTACGGTCATCTTACCGTTTATTATTTTGGATGTCGTTCCTTTTCTAGTCAAGTTAGTTAGCTTGGTCGACACGTAACTTTGGTAACTCTAAAACTATAGGATTAGCTGGTTTGCTTTATATGTTGCTATCTCGCCATGATTTCTTTTTAGACCTTTCTGGTGGAAGTCTGGCGCTATCCCGGCTGTCTTGGAATCTAATACCCATTATCAACTTATCTTCCATTTGACTGTTGCCGTGTCGCCTTGGACGTGCTACGGGTAGTTCCTATGTTTTTGGAGTTGTTAAGTCCTATCATTAACTGTCGTAACCCCATATCACCATTTTTGTTATTTGTACAGTAAATCTATTTTTGTTACCTATTCAATTCTTTTACACTTATGAAATATGTACCCCTAATTGAAGGCAGTAGACACTTAAGTAAATTTGTGGATATGGCCCTAAAATCTCTTATGTAGGCTGCTAAATGTCACTACTTCACGAACAGTGATTTTTTAGCATCACTTCTTACTAAGAACAAATGTCAATTAGAAGGTTAACCATGTGACAATTACTAAACAATATCAATCCAGAACATAAATAAAAATT
Organism: Timema cristinae; assembly: GCA_039000515.1. NCBI lineage: Eukaryota > Metazoa > Arthropoda > Insecta > Phasmatodea > Timematidae > Timema > Timema cristinae. Next base: position 60,756,877 of record JBCFYV010000100.1, read on the forward strand.
TATTTGAACATGCAGAACTGTGATTGAGTTTATTACGAACGTCTCAAGGTTTACAATAGACATTGTGTACGTTTCTATAATGTGTTGTCATTAAATACACACCTGATCTGGTGAGGAAGGTGATTAAAAAGCGATTTATGACATCGAACGTGATATGTTGTTAGTGTTCTTTATGGAAATTAAATCCTATATTGATAGCACATTGTGTTTGTGTCTATTGCGTTATAGCATTTTCAATGTTACTCGAGTGTATGTTTAGGTTGGTGTTATTAACATTCTTTGATGACCTAGCTCAAGGTCGAGAGTGTTGAGGATTCAATGTATATCACGGCCAGGTCAACATTTAGTTTCCTCACGGCGAGAAAGCTTCCGAGTGGAAAGTTTACAACAGGGTTGCAAGCAATAGTGACCCCCCCCCCCCCCCCCCTTTTAATAGGCACCTTTAGATCTATAGAAAAAAAACATAGGCCTGTATAATTTGTGTCAGAATAACTACAGTGCAGTTTCCGATTTTATGATAGCCAGAAACTTTCTAGATCTACTTTCATGTATTCATGAACCAAGCCATGTGATCTGCAGTTGTCACTCCTGATAGTTATTACCAATACCTATATATTAACAACAATAATATAGGGAAATAATATATTTTCTCTCTCTAAAACCACGTCTTACTACCTGTTCAGGTTATATGCTTATGTACTAATTATGCCAAGAGTTTTAGGGATTATGGAGGCAAGTGGAAAACTATTTAATTAAAACCACCCTCAGTAGACCCGACCAGGATTCAAACCTTGATCTCCCCGTCATCGCCAGTCCAGTCTGCTGTGAGACTAGTGCCTTGGACCATGCGGCCACCAAGTGTGTTTTGTATTTTCAAAAGGCCCTCTCTATGAATATTAGACTGAACTACCGGCCATTTTGTAAAGTCATATTTTAAAATTGAAGATCACACAAAGATCACACGAGTGATAGTAGGATACAACATTCTGTTTTCACACAAGGAGAATAAAATTACCCCCCCCCCCCACCTCCCGAGTTACCTTCCGTGTAGTTATACAGTCTGACGATCTCCTCTGGAAGCACGCTACTGGTCCTGAACAAGTGGACCCTCTCCTCACTGTCCAACAGTTGGCTGTGGAGAGTGAAGATCCCGATACAGAAGAGAGCCAACAACACGACCAAGTACAGCATGTTGCGTTTGGTGAACATGTTGGAATGTATGTAAGTGTTCATCTAGGGAGTCCTCAACGAGTCTGTCAATAGAACATCATCAACTGACAACACTTTTAACACCAATAAAAAATATACATTTTTGTTATTTTTACAGTATTTTTTATTTGTTGCCTGATTAAAGAGCCCCCTCAAATACAAATACAAGGTCTCAGGCAGGCACTAGAGCTCAAATCAGGCATCGCATCTTGGTTTTCTGTATTATGATTTTCTTAAAAACGTAGATTTGAGGTCATTGAAAAAATGTTAACATATTTTTTAATACGGTACAATAAAATTTAAAAATAAGCCTGATAACTACACAATGAAAATGTATTTAACTGGCCCTAATTTTTGTGATATTCTAATAACCACAATATTTTTTTTTTAATCTTAAATGCAAAAGGAACAAAATTCTGTAAATTTAATCACATCAGTTTTAATATTGTTTCTAGATAAAATTAAAAATATGCTCGCCTAAATCACTTTATTCTCCAAAATGTCATTTCATAGGTATCCATTCTATTCTTCTATATTAAAAAATTTGTTTTAATAGTTTTAGATTAACAATAGGCCTAATAATGATTTCAACTTACATCAACAATGTTATTCATATGTACACATAGAAGATAAGTCAATTAGGTTGCGATGGTGTATTGTAAGAAACATATTAATTATCGAAGCCATATGCGAGTTGTATATGGCCGAGAGGAATCTGGTGGTCTTAGGTGAGTAGGTCTAGCCATACATCTTTAATAGGCCAAGGCTAATACCAAAAACAGTAGGCTATTAAAAATTGTTATTAATCGATTTATTGAATTGTTGCTGTGTATATTAAAAATTAAAAATTAAATTTTTTTTAAAAGCTATCAGAAAAAACAAAACAAATTCACAGTACCTGTCAACATTTATTTTTAAGCTGGGTTAAATCAAATTGATAAAAGTGAGTGAAATTTAAAAAAAAGTATTTGTTGAAATGAGTCTTCACAAAATCTACATATACCACACGTGAAGAGAAAAAAAACCCATAAATTGAAAGATAATTTAATTTTCTTTGATTCTTATGTTTAGATTATGTGATAGACGTACCAATTCTCCAAACTTACCAAGATATCCAGTTATATGTTATGTCTCTATTGAAACACACACGTAAGACTATTTCCCAACTTGGCGAACACATCACTAACGAACAGTCATCAATCCCTTTCTCCTGATTGAAAATACGTAATAGCACCATAAACGAGTCATGCCAACAATTACATTATTTCACCTCTGATTTGTCACAAGAAAGCAAAGAGTACATCGATACTCGAAAGGCACGATTTTGAGTCTTTGAGCAATGAGGATAGAGTTAAGACCAAGCTGACCAATGGCTAAAACCACGCTACCAACCCCTAACTTCTTTTTAAACATTTTCAAATTTAAAAATAGCGCCTAGAGTTGAGACAAATCGATACTCAAGTTAAATTTTAGTTTAAGTCCAGGACTTTTGATTTAGAATAATAATGCTTTATTGATAAATATCCTGGATCATAATATTTAATCATATCATGACCAAGAGTAATATTAATCTGTTAGATTTTCAAAGATTATTATTCTTAGAGTCACAGACAAGGAAACAATAGGGTCGGCTTTACGGGTGTTTCCCTGCGCTTCTTGAGCAAGGTTCAGTCCTTGGCCACTGGGGACCACCAGTTGCAGTCCTCAGTGATAACAGCACTCCCAAGTTAAACAACTCACTTTCAACATGTCCGTTATGAAAGCTACGAGTTGCAGAGCAAGTTTCTGAACATACCAGAGATCCTGCTCTCCTTCCTCAACTCACATTTTACAATTCACAAACCTTTTCAGACGAGTAAGGGGGTAATGTGCAGTCTGAGTAAGCTTGTTTGGAGGATTGGATTATGATTAGGGGTCAGACCACTGACTGAACTTATCTTTGGGAAAGCGGGTTGATTAAACCTATAAAACTAATATTTTTTTGTCTGTTCTCTAGTAAAACTGTTTTTAAAATACCTGCCAAACTACAATGTTGTTCTTTGGTACCGTACGAAACGATCCCCGTGTGGAAGGATTCAAGCTCTCCAATAAATTTTCAACAATTTTATCCTGGAGCTTGTGTGTTTGGTGTATTTTTTACTGTGGGCTGTGTTCAAGATTGGACATTTGAGAATCAATTTATGGGATAAAGATTTGATTGCACTATTTTAACACATGTATAATTAAAAGCTACAAAGGAATTCAATCATTTCAAAACATTAAAGTTTGCTATTTTATTATTTTTACATAGCATTTTCAGGTAAATTAATTAATGTATGGGGCTTAAATTTGGTATAACTAGACATGCATATTATGAAGTGTACACAGAAAAATATTTATTATAATGTTGAATAAAAATAATTTTCCATTGATAGTAAATTTAAAAGTGGTAAGATTTAAGATTACATCAGTTTTGATCATATTATGGAAGTAATTTATTTTTTATACACCAATAATCTGATTTTATCTCATGTTATAATACACAATGTCTGTTGTGTATTGTAAATAAACATTTTCTTTGTTTTATATCAAACACGCGTTCTATTGCTCTGTTGTTATAATAGCAGGGCCATAATGTTTGTTTTATTCATGCAAGATAAAAGGTTTTTTTCATAGTATTGTTTTAATAAAAAAATAACCACAGGTTATGGATCCAGGGTGATGTAACAACGTTTATTATGTGTAGAAAATAAATCATCTGTGTGTTTAAAGTGATTGGGTGATCAGGAGTGAGATAATACTAAGCACGTTTTTGACGCCTGAAATCAGTAAGTTTTCCAAGAACTTTAGATGGCATCCGGATTCTCAATGCACATTGAAAATCTAGGTATAGACCATTACGTCACATGAATAAAACAAATAGAAGCAATCTTTATAAAGAACGACCACTGGGGATCCATCGGTGGAACTAATCTCAGGCCGCAGGTCCGTTTCTAGGTGTTTTGCCGCCCTAGGCGAGAATTGAAAAATGCCACTCCCTCCCTTTCACTACCATCACTCTCTCTCCTTGTCATCCAGGCTAGAAGAATTAATGCATTAATAAAAGAACTTGTATTCAACATTAAACAATAAAACACATCAAACATTAAATAACTAAATAAACACTGTTCAGGATATTTTATTTAGTTTTTAAATTTCTCTCTTCTAACGTCAATGGTATTTTGGGTTATTTCGCTTAATCCAATGGTACCTTCCATTATATCAAATAGTAAGATGGTATTTTTTCGTATACGTCAAATTTTAAGAAAACAACAGCTAATTTGTTTGAGAAAAGACAGTAGTTTTTTCTCTCGCTAAAAAAAGATTTATTTCATCCGAATTACTACTCCATTTCTGAAGTAGTACGAATAAATGGGGAAAATATAGGCTACTATCCAACAGATTTGCTGTATAAGCTACTAAATATGCTTACACTTTAAAACAGTAAGTTATCCAAAGCCATGTAGCCGTCCACAAAGGAAGAGACAGAAAATGAGGGATGCTCCATATCAGATACTCATTGGCTCTCTGCTGTACCTCGCAGTATCGACAAGACCTGACATTAAGTATGCAGTGAGCTCCTTGAACCAGTACAATTGAATCCCTGGGATAGTACACAAGATTATAGCAAACAGTGTCCTGCGTACCTGAAAGGTACGAGAAACCATGGACCAGTTTACAAGAGATGGGTGCTGAGCTGATTAGATATGTGGACGCAGACTGGGGAGGCTCTCATGACGACTGACAATCATACATAGGCTAAATTTTTCAAGTGGCAGTATCTGCCATGATGTGGGAGACCAGAAAACGATCCACCATAGCTCTTTCGAACACTGAAGCAGCACGGACGAAGCAAAAGAGACAGTTTACTTGTTGAACCTGTTGAAAGACATAATGGTTATTTGAGTGTCGATGCAAAATCAACACTCGTCTATTGTGACAATCAAGGAGCAGAAAAGCTCATGAATAATCCCGTGTGCCATTCGCGTACCAAACATATCGACACTCGGTATCACTATGTACGCGAAGTTTTGAACGAGGAGAATTCAACGTTAACGAGATGATAGCTGATGTTCTTACTAAAGCTCTGTTTGGACCAAGTCATCATAAGTGTGGACAAGGAATAAATAAAACCAACAATGTCATTATTTCTAATTAATTTGGTCTTTTAACTAAACTCTAGTATTTCATTTTATTAATGTGGCCAGATTGATAATTTCAGATATAGTTTTGGAATGTTTATTTTAGTGAAATGTCTTATTTTGACTGTATAAATTGTAGACTCAGCACAAAGCACATTTTACCAGACAGAGAGAGTGTCAGATTACCCTTTTAGACTAACGATACATCTAAGCTGTAGAGGGCTGAGTGAGAAACATTTCTCCTTGTTATCTTTTCCAAGAAACCTTAGTCGGGGTTCTGCTATTTTATTTTCCTTCCCATAGTCATTTGGAACGTGACTCAAGCTAGGGCTATCGCAGTTCCCTTTTTATTTTGTTCAGCCATTTGTGCTCATACGTGTCCGAACATCAACATTCGTACTCAAAATTAGGTATTTTATAGAACTTTTAATATACAAAAAATGTGACCAGTTACTCGAGATAGTTTATAAAATGCCCTATTTTACAGCACATATGGCCAAATCCGGGAATATAATTATAACAAATATTCAAATAGTGAACAATAGTATAATTGTAATATTTTTCTGTCTCCTTCGTGATCATGTATTATTATCTTTGTAGCATGGGAATGTGCCATGATGGAGTATTAATAAAAGGTCACCCTTTTTATTCTCTTTATCACGGCTTACTAACTGCTCAGGTTATACGCATGTGTATAGCCGGATTTTGGTTGGAAGAACAGTAGATAGAATTCAAACATGTTTATATTTTACTGTACTATTTGTGTTATTCTACAGGCATTGAAAATACCTATCAAAGTAACAGCTGCAGATAACCTGACCTGATGTATGAATATATTAAAATTGTTTTAGTAACATTAGTAACTAGCTTCTACTGTTCTTACTACCAAGATCATACTATACTAGTTACGCTAGTGAGAATTTAGGAGAAGTGTACCTGAATTTTCTTGGAGGGAGAGTGTAAAACCACCCCCAGTACACCCATCATCAGCAGTCTAGTCTATTGTACGAATGACGCCTTAGGCTATGAGGCCACTGAAGCGGGTAGAGGTTATTTTTGTTTGACAAATGTTATATTTCTTGTTCCCATTGTTCCTCCGCCCGTACAAGGGGATGTCCCAGGAACGTGACGTGTGATACACACACAGTGCAGATGGAATAAGTGGTGGGAAGCTCTAGGACTCTGAATACTCGTAAGTCAACAGCGGTATAAAAGTATTCACTTTAATAATGGATATTAAACATGCATTATGTGTTGTCCACCTTACATATTTCCTAAGAAAAAACCCAACTAAATAACATATTCCTGTTTAATTTTTGTCTACTGAAACATTGTCTAACTGGGCAAGGTTTTTTTTAAATATACATTAAAAATATTGGGGAGTCCCGTATAGTGTAAAAATGGGACTATTTACCTAAGATATCTAGTTTGTAATTTTTGGTATATTATAATAGATGTATGCTGAATGGATCAGAAACATGGACTCTCAGGAAGATGGGAAAGAAATACTCGGATAGTTATGAAATGTGGTTCTGGGGGGTGGTCAAGGAAAACTGGGCGCTTAAAAACGCACTTTTTTCTTTTCTTTTTTGAATTCTTTCTTTCTAATATAATGCAATGAACTTTTTTTATAATATAAAAAATGCACCATTATTTTTCATATATTATTCAATTGAAATTATAAAGTAATAGGTAAATAATAAAATGAACATTTTCTTCAAGTGGACAGACAAATGAAAAGTGGGTGGGAAGATAACCATTTTGGATGTGATTCTTCGGTACATCCTCAGGAGGAACTGTCTTCTGCACGACGTCATAGAAGGAAAGAAGAGTTTAGGAAGGAGGAGGATTCAAATACTGGAGGACTTGAAGAAAATTCTGGGAGCTGAAGGAGAAGGCAGAGGACAGGGTGCATTGGTGGTCCAAAGTTGACTAACAAAAGAAATGGACTTGTCGTAAGACAGAACACCGAATTATAGTGACACATGCGTATTGTACATATAATATAATTACTATATTTTAGCAATAATATATTTAATCTACTTTGTAATATTGTGTGAATCCATATTAAAACAAATAAATTTAGTTTAACTCAACACAATTTATTTGTTTTCTATATACAAAAATACAAAATAGTACATGTTTATTTGTGACTGATGATTTACTGATCGATTGTAAATGTGCAGTAAATAATTATGGACATTAGCTTGCTGGTTTCATTTTCTTTTCCATGTAATACATGTCATAAGAATGTAATATATTTGCTGAATAGTTGTTCTTTTCACTGCCCAGCGTGCGAACTATCATCTTTATAAGATTTATTTAACAGGGAGTTAATGGAATATTATTTATTTGAAATACATGTATTCTTCTCAAAGTTAGGAAATATGTTGCTAATTAACATCGTTGGTCCCTATCACCACTGCACATCGCCATCTTAGGTTGTTGACAGGAGTTACGGACTTCACATATGAAAGATAGCTGCGAGTATATCGAATAATTATTAGTCACGAACAACCGATAGGGTTGGTTCTCCAGCTTGGGTGGTTGGACTGGACGTGAATGTAACTATCTCTCATCGTAAAAAATTAACATCAAGAAACATGCGAAAGTTCGATGTGGTTTTTCATGGAGGAAAATAGTCCCTTGTTTGCAGCGGAGACTACTTAGGGTGAGTTAATTATGTAATAGTAAAGCTTGAAAATAAACCGAATGAAGTAGGCCAAATTTAATCTATTCTGATTTCTAAGATTTGTCTTCTTTTTGAGTTATGTTACTACTGGGGAGTAGTTGTAAATTTAAGATAATTTTGAACAAAGTATATCCAAAATCTAATTTTATGAAAGTCATGACTTATATATATCCTACATAAGTATGTAATACTTTAGTGTAGCTTAACAATGTATAGGTTTTAAAAAGTTGAACGTTGTTTTTCAATAGCATTTTGAGTTTTATTGGCTCCAGTGGCGATACAAAATACAGAAACTTAGGCTATTATTGAAGATTGATAGACTGAGGCGTGTAGGATGCGGTTTTTTGTGTGAGTGTATGTTCAGAATAAATACTACTGGGATACAAGACTGGAATGCGATAATTAATAAGGTTAAAAACAACAATGATAAAATGTATAAATACAATGACTACAATTTCTTTTTTTTTAATGATAAACAGAGTAGAATCTAAATCTCGTTAATTATTGTATGAGCTACACATAATACGAGTATATATATATATTTTTTTATCCAATGATCTTAGATAGTTCCGTCAAAACGTGACCTATAATGGGCCTAAATTATCTCTTGTCCCGCCGATTATCTCAAGAATGACTATATTCCTCGAATGTGACAGTGAGATAAACAGTTCTAGTAATTAATAATCAGTCTCGACCAACGGACGCGCAATCAGAGTCAACTGCGATAGTCACAAACTATCTCTATCACTTTCATTTAGGTCATCGCGTTCTCTGGGTTTAGCCAGCGTGAAATCCAAGGTCTCGTCAGAGGTGAGGAACCGGACATCAGAATCCTCCGACATATAGTCCTGTCTGCCAGACCTACGCCTGCGCCTCACGACGATCAGAGTCACAACTAAAACTGTGAGGATAACCAAGATGGCTGCCGTGACAACACCGATTATTGCTGATGGAGGGAATGTTGATGGCTTGTTGCGCACTTGGAGGGCTATGGACGACTGGGTATCCCGAAATGCTGAAAAAAGAAAACATTTGACTGAAATTATAATTTTTAAGACACTATTTTATTTAATAATTTCTTTGCTCCTGGGAAAAATCAGGTAAGTCTAAAATTAACCCAAATGAGAACAGTCAATAATCACATATGTGTTGTTATATTTAATAACATATATAAACAAGCAAAAATAAATGTTAAGGTGTCGATATTATTATATAGTAAAGTACATAGTATAGTATTATATAAAAAATAAGTGGTAAATCAATTAGTTTCAAGGTGGGCAGTGGGAAAATTAAGCCTTAGACATGACATTCAATATATTTTATTAAATACTTTCGCAGAGGAACATAAATTGCTACAATATAATTTATGAACACAAATGTATACGCTGTTTATCCTGAAGGGTTTTCTTACCTTTGAGGATTACCCTATGACCCTTTATTATAAACTGTGCCATAGTGGAATAATTCGTAGTAAGCTTGCTACCTTAAAGGGTAAACGTTTGATACCGGACAAGATTTTTTCAATGAAGGTCGTAGCCTTACCTTGACTCTATTCACTATGGTCCCATCTCATAGCCCACACCATAGTGGAGCCAAGAAAGATAAACGAACTGTCTTTTAGGACAAACGGGGGTTACCGATGTAGTTTAGTCACACGAAGCATCTACTGTGCTTTGAATTTTCTTGCGAATGGACACATTGTTCTACAACTAGATAAAGATACTAGATCTTATTTAACGTGCTAATGCGTCAAGTCATGTGATCTACAGCTGTCACTATAAATATTTATTATCAACGCATATAAAATAACAACAATATAGTAACTTAATATGAATGTTTTTCACAGTAAATAATAATTATGTTTAGGTTTGCTGAAAGGTGTTTCAAATGTCCATTAATAAGAAAATCATGGCTTATCAAACATATTTATCCAAGTATAGTTCTCTCAAAGTCCGCCCACCTCGAAATCCCTTGATTAAATAATTCCGCTTGGTAGCAATGGGGCATACACCCCTTGTGAATTACCTGTCCAGTTTTTAGATTTTTCTGTTGTGGTCCTACGTCTCGGGAGGTTCCTTGGAGGGACTGGTGTGGTCTTACTTCTCGGGAGGTTTCTTGGAGGGACTGGTGTGGTATTACTTCTCGGGAGGTTCCTTGGAGGGACTGGTGTGGTATTACTTCTCGGGAGGTTCCTTGGAGGGACTGGTGTGGTATTACTTCTCGGGGGAGGTTTTTTCCCTTTGGGGGGACTGGTGTGGTATTACTTCTCGGGAGGTTCCTCACAGAGGACTGTTGGATAGGCTGGGTGGTTTTAAGGGCGACTGTTTGGGTTGTGGCTGTTAATCTGGTGACTGGATACAACGGTTGAGGCGGTTTAGGTTTCTTGGGGTCTTTCCAGGTAACGGCTTTTGATGTGGTGCGCTTAGAGGGGTCAAAAGTCACCGTGGTGGAAGCGGTAGACGTACCAGCGAGAATTCTGCGCGTTATTTGAGTAGGTTTCTTTGAAGTTGTGGGGAACAGCAGTCGAATCGACATTATTATGGGCTCTTCGGTGGCAAGACCCATCAGGGGAGAAAAAGTCGACGAGAGCGTTGTGCTCAAGTTTAACTGAGTGTTTGTCTCCGTTTCTCTGTCGGCCAGGGAATTGTTTCGAACAAATGTGCCTGTTGCGGCTATAGTAACGTGATCGAAAACCTTCGTGGGAGACATAGTCAATATGGACAGGGTGGAAGATTTCGATCGAAACATGGCAGAAGTTTGTTTTTCAGGTGATTTGGTGCTCTGGTTCGAGAAAACCATTTCCGGCAGATGAGTTGTGGTCGCGGGTGTAACAGTTTCAACAGGTAGAGGAGGAAGAGGGGGTAGCGGTGGTGGGAGTGGGTACGGAACGTTCTGTTTGATAGTTGTGGATGGCTTTACACCAGCGATGGTTGATTTCGGAAGGCTGGGAAGGATGGTCGACGTTCTATCCACAGTCCATAACCTTGTATCAGGAAAGGATGATATTGTAGAAGGTGGCGGAAGGGTTGATAGCTGTATTATTGTTCTATTTGTTGCCATAATGCGCGTTGTACTCTTTGGAGTCGATGGAATGCGAGCTGAAAGAGATAATCCAAAGTTTCATCAAAACGGGGTCTTAACGACCCGAATATTTGATATGTTTGAAGCGATAGTAAATTTATTCAATGATGACGATAAACATGAGTTATAATAGTGTTTGGATTTTTCTTTTCTTTAGGGTTTCATTTATTGGCCCAAACTGTGAGAAAACTATAGGTTATAAAAAAGTGCTTGAGATGTAGATTTTCTTAAATAAATAAATTCAATTTATCCTGCATATAATCTAATTAAGTCACTTCTCAAACTAGATGTGAAACTTATATTACATTAGAATATTATAAATTTCTATACTTTTTGTGACGAACTTTTCAAGTCTCACTTGAGTAAATTGAGAGTTGTGAGATACATCCAATAATATTCTAGCTCTATATAAAATAACGTTTATCCGTAATTTTAAAAGTAGTTGAATTCCATGCAACTAATAATCGTAAGCACACACTTAATTTCAGCAAACCTTGCCTTAGAATATAGGTGCAGCTTATCTTTAGTTTGTCTTGAATACGGCTATAGTTAGATATTTATTCTGAAATGATGCACTATGCCCAAGAGAATTACACAGTGAAATTAAAATTTCACTAGAGTCGCGATTCTACGGTATAAATCGGCGGCATTCCTGGCCGGATAACGGAAAAGCCGGATAATCGGAATCTGAGTGTAAATAACGTTAATAATATGGGTTTACTTCGTGTAGCTACGCCTCACGCACATCTACCTTGACACATCTTCTGTTTCCAGTCATATAAACACAGTGCTGCTATCTACACATCCCTTGACACATCTTCTGTTTCCAGCCATATAAACACAGTGCTGCTATCTACACATAACTTGACACATCTTTTGTTTCAAGCCGTATAAAAACAGTGCTGCTATCTACACATACCAATAGTAGTGTACTTTACTCCAACCACATGGTAATCAGTTATGCTTTTCTGTCTCCAATATAACAGTTGCAATAATATTTTATCGACTACTAGTGGAAAAGTACCAGTTTGTTTATTTTATAACGCACTTATTAACACCGAGAACCAGGTCGGGTAATCGAAGGCCGTTTAGTCACGACTTTAGTGTGTTTCTCATTTTGCAGTGCTGGACTAGATGCGACTTCTACCCTCAGGCTCCAGACTAGCTCCATGCTACCCTCAGAGCTCCAGAATAGCTCCCCACTACCCTCAGTGCTCCAGACTAGCTCCGTGCTACCCTCAGTGCTCAGACTAGCTCCACACTACCCTCAGTGCTCCAGACTAGCTCCACACTACCCTCAGTGCTCCAGACTAGCTCCACACTACCCTCAGTGCTCAAGACTAGCTCCACACTACCCTCAGTGCTCAAGACTAGCTCCCCACTACCTCAGGCTCCAGATAGCTCCATGCACCCTCAGCTCCAGACTAGCTCCCACTACCCTCAGTGCTCCAGACTAGCTCCCCACTACCCTCAGAGCTCCAGACTAGCTCCAACTACCCTCAGTGCTCAGACTAGCTCCACACTACCCTCAGTGCTCCAGACTAGCTCCCCACTACCCTCAGAGCTCCAGACTAGCTCCCCACTATTTATGAAATGTATTTTATGAAACAGCCTCGGTATGCCAAGCCCCCTTTTCCAACTATAGGAAAAGTTGCATTGAATAATATAAAATAAAAACGAAGACGAAACGAGGTTCGAATGGGTTTTTTTATGTTTAAAATTGAAAAAAAAAAAAATCATTCGGCGCATAAAATATTTCATGGATAAACGTAATTTACAAAATGTTATATATTGCAAACATGACTAAAAGATTTTGTTCTAATTTGATAAATTACTTTATTATTATACCATTTTATTGACTTATTTGAGATCTTTCATGTGAACATTAATTTGTGACACACATAACAGAAAAGATGAAAATGTAAAATAAAAGGATATTTAAAAATAAAACTGTATTGCGAAGCTTCGTAATTGCTGAATCCTGAATTTTACTTACGAAATGAGGTTAAAGCTGGCGAATACATGAATCGAAGTCGAAGTTTTCGAAGCTTCACACATCCCTACTAAGATACCATGCTCGTGTAGTCCGTTAAAAACTATATTTGTTTGATATTTTCTCTCCAAGCGAGATAGTTTGACCGGATGGTGTTAATGACGCACTCACCGAAGATACAGTACTCGGCGTAGTCCTGGCAGCAAGTTCCCTTGTCCACGCAACCTGCGATACAGTCGCACGTGACCAGCACGGGCGTCTCCACCTGGGTGGACCGTCTGACCATCGGAGGGGTGCCCGTGGGCGACTGGGAAGTAGTGGTGGGAAGAGCGAGGTCCGACCAGTTGGTCAGAGCGTCACTGGTGGTGCAACGCCACCTGCAGCTCTGGGTGTCATCGAGAACCTCATCACCGCCACCACCTGCACAGCCAGGAGAGTAACACTTGAGTCTAATCACTCTCATGATCAATCATACTCGAGGTTTTTAACGAACACCACATTTCAGCAAACTATCTTAACCTAGGACAGAGATTCTTGTGACATTACAATATTGTCGAGGACGTGTACCCCCTGAGTAATTGGATCAATACTTTCAAACATGTCCGACACATTATCTTGGTCGGGGGCGTAACTACCTACTGAATTTAAACTCCCGGCAAAGTCGAAAACATTATCAATGTTTAAATTGGGGGTTACCCTTTCACAGTGATGAATTACCGACTGGTAAGCTATAGGTGGTGTGTCTGATATAGATTTATGATAGTTTACAATTCGTGTGCCTATATTATCAGTCGGTTTAAAAAGTGCACTTTAAACACCTCTACAAAAAAAAAACACTACAAACTAGACAAGTGCTAGAATTAGTTTAGTAAGTTTAGTGCTCAACGTCATCAAGTTAGCCAACCTAAATATGTGGCCATGACCTTTGTCAGCCAAAGCACCTTATGTTATATTCTCTGACCGTCAAGAGCTGCTGTATCCTCACCTAGGAAAGATATCTGGACTGTACCTAATATGATGGTGGTCATCTGAGAGGACTCGTCTGTCGTGGTAGACAGGACGCAGTCAGAGCCATTGGACAGACGGACGTCGTCGAAAGCGATGTCACTGACGTAACCTCCTCCGCGGAGAGCTTCGACAACGATCTAAGACAGAAACACTCGATATATTTCGACACGGTATGTCACATGTCCCAAGAATTTAAGAAGAGTAATCTGTCCGATGCCATTATTTGGGAACAGCCTGAGATAGTTAACCTCATGTTGATCTCTTTGTAAGACGTGTAGGCTTTGTTTGACTATCATAATGGACTGTGCATTGTTGTGAAAGGTACTTTGTCTCTGGTTTCTATAGCTACCTATAAAACTAGATACAAAATTTTAGTCGATGAATAAAGTGACCTTTTCAAAAATTCCATAAAATGGACCCCGCGGTAGATATTGAAGGTAGTAACTCTTGCACCGAAACAATTAACAAGGATAGAGAAGAGGGAACCAGGGTCGAGAGCGACGGACAGACGGGTACGACAGGTGAAAAGGGCACAGAGGAACAGAACAACAAAGGTGTTACCGAGGATGCCGTACCGGTTCCGATCACCCCGGAGATACTGACGGTAGTCCTGAGAGAACTCAAGAGACCATCCTCTGCAGAGGAAATTGCCAGCTGCCTCAAACAGAAATTCCCTGTGGCGAGAGACAACCGTCAGTTGTTTCTGGAACTCAAGGACCACCTGGAATGCGCCTGCTTGACGGGCTTGGTGATCGAGGCGGACGATCTGTACTGGTCCGAACAACTGTCCTGTGGGTCAACGTGGGAGAGCGACCTGATCTTCTACTGGCAGATGTACGAGCACATCAATAACGAGAAGTGCAGACTCTTGGGAAACACCAGTGGCCAGGATCTCCAGCCGGAGGTTCGTGAAGAGTGGAGGACTGTCGTGACGCGGAGAACCTGATCACCCCGGAGATGCTGATCATGGTACTGAGAAAACTAAACAAACCCTCGTCGATAGCGCAGATCGCGAACTACCTCAAGAGGATGTTCACCATTGCCAAGAGTTACTGGCAGTTGTTCGCGGAGCTGGTGTACCACCTGGATTGCGCGTGTAAGCTGGGTTTCATCGTCGAGGAGTTTGGTCTGTACAGACTGCGGGATGGCGCTTGCGTGACGGACATTGACCTTAGCCACTACTGGGAGATGTACGAGCTAAAGAGGGAACACAGGGCAGACGTACGAGAAACACACATAGAAACAGACCAGCTCCGAGCGGGGAGGACAACCCTGACGACGCTGATGACGAAACAGATGGTCACAGTGCGAGACCGGTGAAGCCAATCACACCGGAAATGTTGATGGTAGCCTTAAGGAACCTGAATCGACCCTCCTCGATTGCAGGGATCGCTACGTACCTGAAACGAGAACTTCCCCGTCAGTAGAGACATCTCACAGTTGTTCCCGGAGATAGTGGATCATCTAGAGTCGGCTTACCTGGCGGGTTTTGTCGTCAAAGAGACCGGCTTGTACAGACTCCTGGACATACTGGATCAGATGCCGCTCGTGGAGGATAAGGACTTTGAATTCTGCCTGGGCATGTATGAGGTGTTGAAACAAAGCAGATCTAGCGGCCGGGAAAACAGGAGTATAAGAGTAGCGGAGCGCAACGTGTTGAGACCTGCCCCCCAGAGACCGATCAAACCCAAACTGTCCAGACAAAGCACTACTTCTGACGAACATGCCAGGAAACGACCATGATGGGAGATTGTCTGTTACTACCATCAAGGGTTTTGTTCAGATTTGACTGAGTACCTCAGGTTTGTTAGGTATGATATTGTGGGGTGTAAACGATACGAATCTTTTGATGATACCTTAGTGACGAGTAATTGATTAGTTTGTGAAATATAGTATTAGTTTCTATCTAGTGCCTGTTTCGAAAGTTCTTTTATTATATGATGTCGCGAGAAATTAAACCATAGTTGTTGGAGCAATGCTGCTTTTAATAAAATTTAAGTGCTAATTGGCCAGTTCTTTATTATTACTCATCGACAAATTATTATTTATGGACTCGGTAAAACCATATAAAAGTGTACCTACACTATATTTACCCTAAAACGTATCAGTGTTACCTTGACGGATCCCACTATGGACTGAGCCATTATGTAACATGTCTAGGTAAGCGTAGTGTATACAATCTATGAAGATAATAGAGAGAGAGAGGTTGAAAATGTTCACATGTTCACATATGTTTCTAAAAGAAGAGGGCACAAATTCTTGGAATATAGCAGGACTACAAATATAACAAATATTAAACAAGTCGTGATTGTGTTGGCAAACAACTAGCAGCTTTGATATAATTTTAGGGCTATTTTAAGAAGGTTGTGTTGGGGGAAATACGAGAGTATAAACGTGTTTTAGAACAGAAAGTAAGGAATGATAGGTAACTATCTAGAACATTCTAGAGACAAGGTAGAAGAGCACGGAACTAACCTGTAAGGTTGTATCAGTTTCAACAAGTCTAAATGCTAACGGTAGTTTACTTGGAAAGGTGTATCCAGCTGTCGATGTCAAAGAAACCCTGGAACCACTGGTTGCCGTGTTCCCCATATTTCTTGAACGAGGGGGTCAACCTTCTCAACTCGACCCCTTCAGGTTTCACGTAGACGCGCAGGTATCCTGCAGACAACAGAATAGTCATGAACACAATGTACACCTGTTCACACCTGATCAGGTTGAGGGACTGTCTCTCACTAACCCGTGGTGGCACCGTACATGTGGTACCACAGGCTGAAGCACGCGTCCTGCGACTCCTGCGCGCCGAACACTGGAGAGAATAGTCTGGCCGTGTCGTTCTCCAGCCGAGGACTGGACGACTCTATGTACATGTAGTGACCTGAGACAGAGGAGAATATACTGATCAGTGGGAGACGACAATGTATGGCGAGATCTAAGACAAGTGTTTGCTATAATCAACTCTCCAAATGACCATATCGCTTGCATAACCTGTGGATAGTTAATTACTCGGTAAATCAGAGTAAGGTTAGCACAAATAATATATTTAATTAATATGTACCTATCCCTGGTTCACCAGCTCCATTTAATTATATATCACAATATTGGAAATGCATAAAGCCAATGAAATATTCTTTCTTTGGGATAAAATTGCCCTGGTCTTTAGCAAGATGGGGTCCAAGTCCCGAAAGAGAACAAGAGACTAAAGGTATCGACATTACAATGCTTGTTTATCCTGTGTGTGTCTTGAAAGGAAGTATTCGCTTCTTGCTTGACTCCACTACGGCGTAGCTTATAAAACAGGGGCATACCACCCTAGACGTACCGTCAAGTCCTGGCCCCAGTGTGTGATCGTAAGAGGGACCGGTCCCCACGTGGCCCGAGGGCGTGGGCCCACTCTGGCGCCGCCAGTCGAAGTCGTGATGGGGGTCCTGGGTCCACCCGCACAGGTCCTCGGACTCGAAGTCGCACGCCAGCTCCGGGGCCGAATACCCGGCTGCCCAACAAAACACAGGTGATACATTCGATTACTGGACAACCAACCACCTTTCCACAAAACATGTGTAAGTGCAGACACACTCGGGGACCTATCGTAGGTTAGGTGTAAGAAGAGGCGCTGGCCTTAGCTTCGCCCAAATAGTTACGATATTACTATTATTGAATCAAGATATGAATAAACATATTTGATAGTTTTATTGAGCTACTATATCTATAGTTATGTACCCTTACGTAGAGACAAGTGTTCTCAAATATAAAATAAATACACTCCTTTAAACTATAAGCTGTCCTTACCCTTAGGATCAGACTTTAAATAGTTTTAAATATAAGAACAGACATTAAAGCCCTTCTAAATATGAGTAGAGCAAAGTACCTGAATAAAAACTAGTATGATATTCCTTGTTATCTCAGAAGGTATCGCTCATTTAATCCTAAACGTGACATACACCCTCGCACGCTAAACAGGGGTCACTTACTCTCGCACACAGGACTGCATAAATACATTTTCCAAGCCATGTACCCCAATAGAAATTTACCTGAAAGGGCAAACTAACATACCCTCGCGCACAGGAGAACATTATTACCTCCACCCTCACATAAAGGTACAGGTAAAATTCAAGAATATCCTTTACACGGAGGATAAATCTCTCTTACCCTCACATAAAGGTTCCTAATAGTATCAAAGTGACATACCCTCGCACACAGTAGAACATTATTACCCCCACCCTCACATAAAGGTACAGGTAAAATTCAAGAATATTATCCTTTACACGGAGGATAAATCTCCCTTACCCTCGCATAAAGGTTCCTAATAGTATCAAAGTGACATACCCTCGCACACAGGAGAACATTATTACCTCCACCCTCACATAAAGGTACAGGTAAAATTCAAGAATATCCTTTACACGGAGGCTAAATCTCCCTTACCCTCGCATAAAGGTTCCGAATAGTATCAAAGTGGCATACCCTCGCACACAGGCACAGTTGAGTTCCAGTCTACCCCCATGCAGTAAATGGTAGCGTTGCCCTTGATATTGTATCCAGGGTTACAGATGACCTTGATGACAGCTCCCCTGTAGCTCTCCAGCACTATACCGTGCTCCAAGGCAGGTATTGGCGGGCATCCCGCCTCTGGGAACACAAGTCAACACTCTGCAGCTCCGGGTGAACACATTAATAAGGTTTGATCTGTGGAAATTGTGCTAGACTAATGAATACAACATTTCATGACTAATAAAACTGTTTTATTCAATAGCGAGACCGTGTATGGTGTAAAGAAGCAAAAACGCGAGCAAAAACCTTTTAATGAAGGTTACTAAATAATAACCCGCCTCGGTGGCGTAGTTGGCTAACGCGCTAGTTTCGTATTGAGCCCAACTGCTGAGGACGGGGAGATCGAGGTTCGAATCACGGTCGAGGCTACTGAGGGTGGTTTTACTTAAATGGTCCCCCACTTCTCTTCCATGAAACTGTGTGTAGATTACCTCTAGAATCCTTCCTCCCTCATTCTAACCCTATTTGAGTAATTGTCATATATACGTATAGCCTGAACAGGTAGTAAGACGCGGTGGTAACAAAAATAGTTCTGGGGTGATTTTTTGTCGTGTTCGCATTATTAATTATTATGGTGTTTGGAAATATTATTAAGATACTATTTATTTTTTCGTCTATCTAATCAGCTCCCATGAGCCTGTGATTCTAACCTCTCTGAGAAATAGCCCACCCTTCTAGCTTTGGAGTTGTGCAGGTTGCGTCAATAGAAGTCAAGGGTAAGGGTTGATCCAGAAGTGATATTTTGCACCAATTAAAACGTTCTTAGACGTCTATACACATAACAATTTTGGATATAAATTAAGCTATTAACTTTTCTCACGCTAAATAAATTAAAATTATAATAATCAAACGGTAAATATCGCGTCAATTTTACTTAAAACAAAGAGCCGTCCAAGAGGAATTATTAATGGCGTGATAAGGTAAAATCTCCTTCGCTTCACCTTAAATACCTTCAGCAAACGGTGTAATAACCAGCATTTTAACACCGACTGGTGATTAAATGTCATCATACCGTGCTTTTCCTCCCCTATAAACATTTCTATTAACCTAGACACACTTAATGACGTAACTCTTACAAGGTGAGCCCCTATTGGCCGTTGTATTCGTAGCGCTAATTCTAGATTCGTCGAATTTGACTTTTATCACAAAAAGAAGAGCCAAACTTAGAAAAGAATCAAATATCCAAAGCTATTATATATACTTTTAGTGAGGATTTACTCCATTTAGATATCATTACCCTCGCCACGGGACGATTCCTGGATAGCTCAGTGGTTAGAGCAATGGCATAGCAAGTTAAAGGTCCCAGCTTCAATTCCCGTGTCCAGGTTTTAATTTTCAGAATATGTCACACTTAGAGAGTTATTTAAGAAACTCTTATCATTAATTTACTCAGTTGATAGTCTACCTTTAATCTTTAAATTTATATTATTTTGCTTTCTGTTAGTTTCAATGGTGTCGATGCTAATTGATTTTTACTACTGCTCTTTATATATACATACATATATACTACCTTATTCTGCCGCTACCCTACGAAGAAACTGTGCATATATCTCATAAAACAACTCCGTACCTAATCCATCCTCACTTCCCTAACCTTGAATACTCCCTTCTCTTGAACAACATCCATACACAGAGTCATACATGCTCTTTTATTATTAAAACTCTTATTGTTTCTCTTTTCCACACACTCATCTACAATATTTAACCACGTCTTACGTGGTCTACCCCTTCCTTTTGATCCACACACTCTACCTTCATATTATATTTGCTCCACCACTAGCTCCACACTCCTCCTCTCAACAAACCAACGTAAGACACTTCTTTCACATTGATCTATTGTATTCGCTTCAAACCGCACTCCTTCAGCACTTCTCCATTACTGACTCTTTATATATGTAGGTTTTTTTAGTACCTAGATATTTATTTGTATGTATTATTTTTTATATTACAACTGACATAGAGTAAAATTAAATCTGTGCTGTCAACTTACTGACGCAAATGGGGATGGGAATGTCCCACTGGTCCTGGATGCAGGTAGCGTATTTCTCACCGACCAGTTGGTACTCCCGGAAACAGTTGAATCTCGCTATACGCCCTCGGGATCGAACTCGGACCCGTCCATTCACTAGTCTTAAGGTTGGGCACCTCGACTTGGTCATAACTAGGACATAGCATCGTCACAAAGGTCATAACTAAGACATAACATCGTCACAGAGGTCATAACTAGGACAATACATTGTTATATTTTGATATTGTTCTTTAAACCGCAATAACAATGAAATTATCCAACTGTTATTTCATAAACTCACTCCATGGTGCGAGAGAGAGACAGATCTAGTCCGGCCGAGCGGCCTCTGATGATGTTATCATTGTTGTCAACGTACACCACTGGTGGACACGCGGGCAAAGGCGTCAGTCAAGTCTGGTTTGCCAGTGATGGGGGAGGTCGGGGTTCTAATCTCGGTTTGGGTTGCCTTAGAATATTTCCCCCCTAAAAAGTTTTCAATTCTTGCTTCACATTCCCTCTAAGTTCACTCCTCCTCGCCCCCTGTTTTACGGATAGGACGGACGCTTGTCTTGGGGACTCTGCCATCTCGAGTCTTACCATCCGTGCGATTACGGGTAGGGGACGAGGAGGGGAAAACCATTCCAGAAAATAATAATCTCTGTTGACAAGGATGGGATTCGAAGCCTGATTGCACAAGGTTGATGCCTTAGTCCGGAACTTAATGTAGTGTTTTGCTCACCTGCGTTGATATCCTGAAGAAACAGCGTCAAGATGACGTAGATACACGCTCTAGCGAACACGTGAGCCTTCATTCTCGTTGCGAACACAAACTCAGGCTTTTGATTGGCTGCCTGGTTGCAAATAAAACATTTAAAAAAACTATTCGGGTGCGTTCTCAATTGCTTCTGAAATGTTTATTGTTGTGTTAGGAAAACATTTGTTGTCACTTGATTAACAAAATATTGTTCTAAAACAAACATTGTTGAGGAATTTCCATAACAGTTTCATTATTAAGAAACAACTTTTTTTTTTTTTTGCAATAAGTTTTACTGATAAATTCTTATAGCTCCATTAACTTATACAAGATAGTCCAATTTTCATAGAAAGGACCTTATCTCACAGCTAGGAAAGTTACTAGATCTACTTTCACGTTTACATTCGTCAAATCATGTGATCTGAAGCTGCAACTTTTGATTTATATTATCAATAACTATGAAATGACAATAATAATATAGTAAAAGGGTAGCAATGTTAAAAACAACAATAAAAATTGTACAAAAGTTTGTTCATCAAGAGAGTACGAATATGTTCGAAACAAACAACAAACAATTTAAAAAAAACACCTGAAACACCTTTAAGAAGTTTTTGTTTAACTAGGTGATGTCTTGAATCGAGCGCGTCACCTTTCGTTCGAAATTCAAACGATCACACTTGATCATCCTCCGCAACAATGAAGTGTCCACGTTCCCGCGCGAAACATTGAAATATGACACGCTGCCCAACTTTGACAAAACTCGATTCGCATCTGTTTGCGGGGAGGAAATAACGGGCAAGATTGAATAGGGGGGAAGGAGTGGTATTTCTTGTGGACATTTTAGCCGCCGGTTGTGTAAGAGTTTATCATTGCGCTGCAGTTGGTAGATAGGAAGCCGCTTCCGGTAGACTTGTGATGGGGTTTTATCATTCACTTCCGGCGAATGTTCTGACGTTAATCACAAGAGGTCTTTTTACATTATTTCAATCAGAACTAATTCCTTCCACTGTTCTACTTGGTTGTCTAAAATCATCCTGATATAAATAGAATATTGTAGTGGTTATCTGTGGCGTCCCTAAAACCATGGTTTTGAAGGGGCTCTCACTAAATATGAATCTCTTAAAATTATGTTATTATTTTATCATAAACATTTTAATATAGACATGATCATCATACGATTAATAGATTATATGCAAATTTAAATTAATTGAATATCCATTCATTATTTTAAAAACTAATATTGTTAGTGAAGGAACTCATGCAACAATGATTTTTTAATGAGTGTAATAAATATTTACTATAAAAATAGCTTTGTCATTGTTTTGACTGAATATAGGCTGTTGGAATTGTTTTTAAAGGTATTTTTTATTTTGCTTCTATAAATTTCGAAATATTAAAATAATAACATATACACTTTTTATCGTCTTAGATTATTAGATTTTTATTAAATAAATAATTTTATTGTAAATACCACTCCCTACAAAATATCCTGGCGAAGGCTATGCAGATATAAATTCATAATAACGTGGATAAACAGTAAATACTTGGAAAAAAATCCTTTTGTTGTTGTAACGTAAGGGGAACCCCACTATCTATCTAAATACTCGGGCTCCGCCGCAGTTTATATTAGCTTCCTAATAATTAATTTAATGGTTCCAACTACTCCCGTCAGCGAGGCTTCAATTAAGTCTGGTGTTTGAGTCCTGGCCAGGTGTATTCACAGTTTTACCTAAAAAAATAGTTTCTCCTTTTATCTTCTCTCAATTGCAGGTACATTTCCACTAAATCCTACCTTTAACCTCTTTATTCCATTAGTTAAAGTATGACCTGCTTCGGTGGCCGCGTGGTCTAACGTGATACTCTCGTGTTAGACTAGACTGTAAATGACTGGGAGATTGAAGTTCGAATCTCGGTCGAGTGTACTGAGGGGGTTTATCCAAAACTGTTTTCCACTGTCCCTCCACGCAAATAATAAATAATAATAATATAATAATAATAATAATAATAATAATAATAATAGAGTAGAGATGGTACAGTCTGAGTCGCGCTAAAGGAGTTAAGTAGACTAACAATGCTCTATGTTTAATTAGTCTGTCTAATATGTAAGTTTATTAACAACTTACAACTTGTTTGAAAGTCAAGAGATGAGTAGGGTAGCTGAGAGGAAATGAAGCTGCACTCGCTTGGAGGGGGGGTGAATCTCACATAAATCCTGCCCCCGCCTCGCTGACGGCAACCGAGTGAACTGCGCCTTAAAGAGGCAACGGGCCGAGAGACGCGGGTAGCCCTGGCCCCACGAGGGGAGAAGAGCCCCCTAGAAACGTGGGTAGGACAATATCTTGTGTGTTCAGATAGATGTCCCTCCTCGCTACATACACATATCAACTACACCAATGTTTCAGGAATGAAGAAATGTACCCGTATGTGTGCGGAGGTAGTGTGGGAAACAACAACCTCCCGGTCCAATGCGAGAGTGACACCTTAGACCGTGTGATCCTGTTACCAACAATCGCTCTTTAGTGTCCCTCGTAAGGCTGCCAACTATAGATCAGACAATCCTTATTTATTTTTATTCAATTCAAACCAAACTTTAATAAATACGTTAAATATTCTCGAAGCCGAACCAAAGTTTCAATATTTTTGGTTAGTTATTGTTTTATGCTTGGAAAAAAATATTGTGCTTATTTATACAAATTTCTACACTGGAATCATTTAGGAAATGTTTTATTGAGCAATTGTTTGTCAAATTAATATTAACGTACATAACGGCGATAATTAAACATAAATTGATATTTTAACCGTCATTGGTTTTATTGGAAAACTTCGTAATGGCCAAAGAACCAATTGTTTTTAAAACCAAGTCAAAGTTTTTGGGCTTCGCATAGTCATAATCCGTGATCTACATTTGAGACAAATGTTGGCAGCACTGTGAAAAAAACACTTTTAAATTGTTTCTTATAATTTTCAGAATGTTAAACTGTTGTTGTTCTTTATGGGCGTTTAGACTATGCCCCTTTTCATGCAACTAGTCGTACAGGAGATGCGCCCCAGGCAGCAAGTGCTCCCCATAATATTTGTGGAGCATGTTGCAACATTCTGGCCTGACAAGTCCCATGAGAAAGTTTTAAGGTGGCGTTGTTCGTTTTTATAGTTGTGGTTTCCGTCGAAAAAAACAAACAACCTGATGATGGAGTGGGTTGATGAAAAAACAATTGAACTTATGTTTATCAGAAACATCCATTGTTGTGGAGGTCATCACACACAAACTATAAATATCGCGGTACAGTCACTAGATGAAGCTACGACACGGATTCTATGGCTGTGTCGAACAAAATTAAGAGCCTTAGTTAATACTTTCACCGGGAATATTTGAAAGTTAAGAAGAAAGGTATTAAAAGTGGTGAGAATGTTACTTCATAGTTTGGATACAAACATTTTCTGTTTGTAATTGAAGAAAATGGGGGGTGGGGGGAGGAAAGTATAATTATTATTAGTACCGCGTCTTACTACCCATTCGGGTTACGCTAATGTGTAATGGTAGGGTGATTGTGAGATGAAATGAGGGACCTACAGTTTAACGTGGAATCCGAACCACGGTGGAGGCCTGGCATTCCCCACATTCACAAGATGTATTGTCAGAGGTGAAGGAAGGGTTTGGTAATCATATAAATCTGTGCCAGGACCGAGGATTGAACCCCGGACCCCAGCTCAGAAGTCCGACACCTTACCCCCAGACCGCCAGGTCACCAGGAAAGTATAAATCTTTAAGCACACCGACACACGAAAAGAAACACAAGAGTGAAAACAGGTCGGGTTGCAAGACTCACCTAAAGAGGCATGTTTCTGCACATGAAATAAGGCATAAGTCTAGAGGATGCCTAGGTCTATGGTCTGAACGCGACAGTGCACAATAAAACAACAGCTTTTAACACAAGTGTTTTATTATTGGTTATCAGTGGGTTGGCATGCCAACTTACACAGGGGAGTTTATTGAGCACAATGTTTATAACACTAGTACTTCATATTACAATATTTTTAATTTACTGTGCAGTATCAAAAGAGGTCATTGGCCGGCCAAATAACATCGTCAATATTTTTTATCGACACACGAAATTAACAGAAAAGTAACAATTAGTTTAGCAATTATTAGTTAGTAAACAAACACTAGCAATATATTTCAAATAAGATATTTAAAAAATATCAAATATATTAATAATAGGTTTGACGCCTAGTTGTGTTATTCATAATGACAACCAAACTGCCAATAGTAACATAGATTTTTATAATCACAATTTAATTTTCTGATGTGTATTTTTTATATTTTTAAATACCTTATTTGTTGTGTTAATCTGTCTTTTGAGTCAAATTAAAATGTTTCACAACACTAGATCAATAATATAACCTGAATTGAACATAATTTTAATATTTATTAAATAAAGTGCCTAAAACATGATCCTAAATGTCCTTGAATTGCAGTAAATAGTGCACAAATAAAAATCCCAACACTCGTAAATCATTCAAGAAGACAAGACAGAAAGTTGGTTGCACTGATGTAACTGTAGAATAACATATTTTT
Organism: Timema cristinae; assembly: GCA_039000515.1. Classification (NCBI taxonomy): domain Eukaryota; kingdom Metazoa; phylum Arthropoda; class Insecta; order Phasmatodea; family Timematidae; genus Timema; species Timema cristinae. Next base: position 60,782,906 of record JBCFYV010000100.1, read on the forward strand.
TTCATTGTCTTCTACAATTCTTTCGTATTTAATTACCATTGTCAAGGACTAAAGCAATCAACGCCCGACAACACGATAAAACCAAATTGACATTTTATTTATTTATCAACTCACTCCCAGATAGCACCTAGCTTGGCTGGGTGCCACAGTTCGAATCAGACCAGACGTTGTGATGCTGTAGCCTGTATTCTACTTTACCAAGGAGTGGAATTGAGACCAGTGAAACCGTTTGAGAAAATATTAAAATGATATCAATTTCACTTTTGTCAAATGAAGAATGAAGAAATCAGCATTTTGATATGTTTTCCAGTTCAAGCGTAATTGTCTATATAATTTCCAAGTTATCCGACTTGAGACAAGCTATAAATATCGAAAGAAGCAAAACCATGACTTTCTCAAGACTCTTTAATTCAACCTCAACTCCAATGATTGACCAAACTGCAGAAAGGGGTGTTTTTTGAAAGAGCATACAGAACTAAACATGATAGGACTGTAGAAAGCAAAGCACAAATAGTAGTAACAGACAAATACACATGTCAATATTTTGACGCCACGTGACATCTTTCTCGGGAGGTAAAAGCATCCCTGGTATAAGTGTGAGCCCTACCACCTTCCTGTCAATAAAGTTGAGATTCGCATTCAACATTCATAAGATGTTGGATTCGATGTAAGTTTGATTGCAGTGTTTTCACTTTTATTTGTGCTCCATTCCCAACAACTATAACACATTTGTAACAAGTTGTACACACACTATCAAGCCGTTGTCTAGCCTTTATCTATAAAGTGTATCATAGCTGCTGAAGTTTTAAGCCTCCCGGCCATTCAACTGGAACATACGTGTGCTTACCGCGAGAACGCAACACGATAACAAAAACAAACAAGTGTGTCGGTAAGACTACCCACACAATATAGGTAAGTGGCTTTTAACAAACTCAGTGAGATATGACTATTTCATTTGTAAACATAATATATTGAATTGAAGATTTTTGAAAAATTAAGCACTTAAGGACACATCAAAGTGTAAGAAGGGATATGAGTATCCAAAACATCGTTAACTCACCTCATAGCGAGCTTTCTCCTTATTTTGCTATCATCACACAATGGTTGATTATTCCAACTACCAAGAATATTGTTATTAACGAAACCAGCTGATGATTAATGAATTGTACTAATAAGAGAATTGCTAGTTATTAAATAAGTTTATTTCTTGTGGCAACAACAACACACTATTCAATTAAAGCCCTATTTATCTATTTGAGCAATTAAGAGTCAGTTGAGTGATTGGTGAAAATGACTAAATTAAATACAAAATCACTCATTACATTAAAAAGGTACACTGCGAAATTTCACCCAAAACTAGGGGTGTGCAAGTAGGTCTTTTTACCCCCAAATACAGTTGAGCTGAATGAAAACAAGTTTTTTTTTTTAGTTCAACTAGGCTCTTATTATATATGGTGTTAAATTTGCATAGGAAACATTTCAAATTGAAGTTCTATAATAGATTCATGCATAAACCAAAAATTAATACAAACATATTTTTTTTATAATTACATTATTTCTTGTCCAACACCTTAGCTCAGTCGGCAGAATGTCACAACTAAGCTAAGGGTCCTGGGTTACACTCCAGGCATGGCCCAAACATTTATCATTGATGAAAATATGGGTTTATCCTTTCAAATTGATGAATTAATGTCCAGGGGACTGGATGTTGTGTCTGTCCTAATCTTAAGTTATATTATAAGGTATATGAGGCTATGACAGACCGGTAGTGAGGAATATATAGCTTGGATAAAAAACTGACCACAGACTGGAAACGGTGATGGATGTAAGAAACTAACAATATTTTCTAGAAAAAATTTACTATTACACAAATATGAATTTTTAAATAAAATATTCAGGGTCTCTATTTGCTATGAAATAATATTTTAAAATGAAATAAAATTAATTAAACCAGGAATATTAAAGGAAAACAAAATCTAAAATTTTGAGTACTCATTTTTTTGAGTTATGTAAAAATCTTCCAAAACACGCGACAGCTTGATCAACAATATTTAAAATGGAGGCGTGAAAGCAGATATTTTCCACTTCCACTCGAGTTTGAATAAAAACAATGACATTTTGTCAACTTTTAAGTAATAAAGAGAAATACTTGAATTAATAATTATAACATTTATCACCGTACCTTACTACCTGTTCAGGTTAAATGCTTAAGTAATAGGTTAGGAATTGGGAAGGTCGAATTTAGAGGAAGTGAACCCACATTTGCAAGAAGGGAGAGTGGAAAAATACCCCCAGTTCACCCGGCCGAGATTCAAACCTTGATCTCTGCATCCTCGGCAATCTAGCTTAACACAAAACTAGTGTGTTAGCTAACTATGCCAAATACTTGCTTTTTAAAAAGATGGAATTTTGTAATTCAAGTTATTATCTAATGTTCCAAATCTACAACCATATTTAAATCTTGTTAGATATTTTTTAACCAAACAAAAGGAAATATTGAGGCTCTGTTGGCTAAAACAATATTTAAAAAATGAACCAAATGAATTTAACTCAACAATGTTATAACTCGAAACATTTCTAATCGTGGGAAACTTTTTAAAATCCAAACGACTACTAAAATTTGACTCTTACTTTGAATAACTCGCACACCCCATAATTTAAAACATTACAAGGAAATGAAATGACACAAAAACAAAGATTTGATTGCAAATCATATTTTAGTTTTGTTCGTGGCTCACAAATTTGTGCACATCGGCACGTGAAGGAACTGTTTCTACGAGCTAAGTAACACAACCTTGGACACGCTAGATCACTGATATGTTTCAAGTAACTACACAAACAAGCAAGTGCCAGGTGCAGTGTGGCAGGGTTCTCAGGGTTCGAGACTTCCTGACAGCAGAGAATAACCCCTCTGCATTACTGTCAACACTTGACGAGGAAGAAATTAACTTTAATAAAGATACAATAATCAGTTGTTTTTTGCGAAACTCACAATGTTAGCACCATTTACTTTTTTTACAGTCTAGGAACAAAAGTATTGGTTGATCAATTTATTTTCCATAGAAAAAAAATTAGAAAAAAAATAATTATTTACCCACCATATTGTTTATATTTTCCATAAACACCTTTAATGATTATGCTATTGTACTAAGAGTCATACAATCCCTCCCCGCAAGGGTTCGTAGATGTGAGCTTGCTCACCAATATATTACCAAGTCCCTGGTCTTGACCTTGGATAACCTTCTCTTCTTTCCTCCCAAGCAGGCTTACTTATACCGCTCGGTCATTTCTATATGGACAATAACTGATAATTAAATATAATATAACTACAACGTTGTATCCATCTACCAAGAGTCGAGACACAATTTTGAACAGTGACCACGACCTACCTCTATCCATGTTGTCATAGTCCAGTCTGTTTTTCACTCTTCAGCTGAAGAAGGGACTGATGTACCTCGAACATTACATAATTGTGTCAACTTTGAGACTTACAGTTTTCTGGTGGGTAGGCTTGGCCCTTCTCTACTCTTTACAAACACACGAGAACGTTAACGCGCAATCCCCCAGCACACCTGTACGTGTTCTCCCGGTAAATTAGAACAAGTTTCCGTGCCAGTTAGTTTGGATTAACTAAGTTCTACTGCCATCAAGTTGTTTTTAAGTGGGCTGGACGGTCGATGAGAGCCAACCATGGGCTCTGCCCAGAGCAAGGCCAGTTTGTCACAGCGCGGCAAGAACGGACAAACTCTGTAAATGGAGCGGATGAACAGTCACGGCTTGGCTCTGATTATCAACCTTAGATCATGACCTACGTACAGATCCTCATGACAAGACACAAGACGAGGGTAACTAACACCCCACTCACATTCAACACAGGTCTATAACTGTTCTCTCTTTCAGTCTTTATTAAAATGTCATTTTCTGCATTTTCTTAAACCCATATAATCAATGGGCAGTAGTTGTTAATCCAAGCTAATTTTGAGTAAGATATTAAAACAATCTTTTCTTACCCACATCATGAACTGACTCACAAAAATTTCAAAAAATAATATATTATATAATAAATAAAATGATAGAACACAAATAAGAGTAAAAACACTAACACATTTCAATACTTCACTGCTCTTATAACATCTTCCTGAGGAAGTAGCAGTAAGACTGGACACGGAGTAGCTTTAGTGATTACTATTTTACAAATCCGCAATCTTGAAACAAATTAATAAAACCTGAGTAAATAATATGATATAAAATACAAATAGTAACTAAATGTTAAAATCCTTTCTTAAAATACATTCATTTGAGTGTTAAATTACTGATCTGGGGGCTTGTTGAGTTCATCCTATAATTATAATTGGTTCTTAACAAATGAGCAGTATTACAGTTCTAAAACAAATTTCACTTGTAGAATTTAAAAAAAAACTTTTTGAGGGGGATTGAGTCTTGAATCTAAATTTTCTCAAATCCTTGAATCTTGAATAGCCTTAAGGATTCAAGGATTTGAAGGTCCCATCCCTAGTTTTTACTTTTATTTGTGCTTTGTTTTTGTACAATTTTATAATTGTATTTAGAAACCCTTAATTAGAAAGAGCCCATACATAATTATTGCTAACAGCTGTACCTTACAACTCCCAGCACAAAGTAATATTCAATACACTCTGCACTAATGTATTTACAATAATATCACAACTTATCTCTAATTTACAGATTAAGTACTGTACCAACATGATAGGAATGGCCATTTATAAAATACAAACTTTTTTTTTTGCGTTAAACATTGATAACATTTTTACTATAAATTAATATTATTTTATAAGTATTGATTCCAGCTATCAAAAGTGGCACATGACGTGACGTATGAATATATGAAAGTATTTTCCACAGTGTTCTATTATATTGCAAGTATAAAATGGTGAAGAGTTATAATCTCGTCCTTATAATAAGCATATAATCTTTTAGCGACATTGCAATGAGATTTGTTTCAAGATTCTAATAAACTCATTATTGATCTCTTTAAGGAAAAGCTCTTTTCAAGTTTTGTTACATTTAGTAGAAGGTACAGTAATGGCCGATAGCGGCAGGAGTGTAAAGTGTGAACTGTGATCTTCTTTTCTTTGTAAAAGCCAAATTGTGCTTGTCCTCTTTTAAATGTTTTCTACCCACCTTTCCTGTTATTTTCCTACAAATAGAACAAAACTCATGAGCGAAGAATTATTTCAGGAATTCAAATTGAACAGATTAACAAATTATTTGCGATCATATTTGTACTAAATTTAAAACATGTGACTTGAACACCTCTTTCCAGACTACACAGAAGGATTGGGAGGGCAGGAGAAGGACAGATAATAAGTTTAAGTTGGGAAGTAGAGGACACATAAAGAAAGTCAGTGTTTTTACAGTTTTTATAGAAAAACTTTCTTTTTTTTTTGTCAGAATACATCAAGTACCGCTATAGTATAAACAAAGTTTAATTTTCTTCAAATGTTGATAACAGTTGTTGAATATTTATCAAAGGTGTCCTGGAATTTAATAACAACTTTTTCCCTCAATTCAAAAAGTTTGTAATCTAATGTTACTATTCTCACGACAGATATTCAACAAGTGTTAATATCAACGTGTGAAGAAAATTAAACTATATAATTACACTGGAGCAATATTTTATTTATTTTGACCAAAAGCCCTGATCTTTTCTCAGGCTCCTAACATCCTCACCTTAAATTCTTCCTCTTTATAAGTTCCCCATTTTGTTTCCTGGATTAATTTGGTAGAGAGTGATGTTGGTTCGTCACGATCTAACTCCAACCAGACACTCCCTGTATCAGTGGAAACTTGTCTCTAACGGCCGGCTGTAGTTTTGTGTTTTATCAAAACAATTTTTAAAGCAGTATCACACAGGTAAGTGCAGAGTGCTTCTACTAATTCAAACCAGGATTTAGCCAAGCGCTCTGTTACAAATTCCAAGTTGGATAGCGCTCTCCTGATACCATGAGTTCTAAGTCAAGGAAATGGCAACAGGCAGCCGTTACCTCTTTGTCCAGTGGCAGCAGTGTGCAGTGAAAGCTGTGTTCCTACGTTCTTATTCCTATCGGTTCTCATGTTGAATAACTTGTATATTGGTGAGCCTTGCTCCCATTGGCAGGAGAGGAGATGTAGGGGTAAGGAGAGGTGGATTGTGCTTGCTGCAAACAGTCGATAGTTTCGTGAGCAGAGCAGAGCAAGGTCGCTGTATCGAGTGTTGTTAGTCTTGCTACACACAGTAGTGTAAGTACAAACATTATGTGGAGAGTAAACAAATCAATCAAGAGACGGAGTTTGATCAGACGGTCTCCACCATCCCCTTGCGTCTGGCTCGCCGGTCCTCACCACTGTCCTCCGTGAAGGAGGTCTCCTCCGACACGAGTGGTAGGGCGAGCCCCGGGCTCTCCGGCTGCGGGTCCGACTCGAGGGGACTCTCGGTGATGCCGAGACTCGGAGGCTGAGGGAGAGGAGCAGGCGAGACCGTGAGCTGGCGAGCAGGAGGAGTCGTCTGGTGGGGAGCACCCTGTCTGGCGAGAGGATGGGCGGGGAGGGGGCAAGGGGCGACTCTAGGGGGCTGCTGTCTCGGCTCTTGTGCTGTCGGGACAAAGAGAACAGACAGATAGGTTGGTCTCAATGACAGAGTAGCAAACTTTGAGGAATGTTTTACTCCTCAATAAACAAATGCTGGTGCAATATTAAGCTTATTCCCTAAGTGTATGGTCTTAACGAACACTTTTAGTGCCACACGTATTCCTGATTAGTGCGCTAAGAGTGTCTCAGATAATTCCTCATTTTTATGAGGTAATTGTATTATATTTGGAAGAAGGTGGAGGAAGGGTGGATGGAAACATGTAATGTAAATCCTTAAACCTGTTCCTACCTAAGTGTCCTCTCATCCTTTACAAGTATCCTTTTCTCGCGTTTGTGTTTGATACTTTTTGTTTCTATCCACTTTTCCTGTTCCTTCGTACAAATAAACATTTAAGAAGTGATTTTTCAGATTGTTCTATTATTTTTATCTGCGCACACGTCAATAATAAGAGACATAATACTCCTACTTTATCTAACGATTGACACCAAAATTAGCGCAAATCTGGTAGCATGATCAAATCAGCATGTGGCACTGAGAAGGTTGATAATATATTCAACACACAAACAGTTTAATGGGGGTGTGAAGTCCATTTGACTCAAGAAAACTTAAATATAATATTTGAAATATTCTTGGGGTTTGATCGAGGTTTGAATATTTTAAGTTAATTGTTTAATATTTGAAAAAAATATTATATTGCTATTAATTACGTATCTATATGGACAGGAACAATTTTTAAAATGTTTTATTACACAATATTATGTAATATTTTGTTCTAATATGATTAATTAAGTTATAACTATGCAAAAGGTATTAGGGATTAGGAAGGTTTTATTTAGAGGAAGTGTATCGGTATTTGTGTGTGGAGAGACTGGAAAACCATTTTAGAAACAAAACCTTAGTATATTAGACCAAGATTCGAACCTCGATCTCCCCGTCATTGGCAGTCTCGTCTGTGAGAGAAGTGTCTTAGACCATGTGGCCACCAAATCGAGTACAATTCTAATACTTCAGAGTTTTTCAGATCAATATTAGTAGATGAACACGGAAAACAGAACAGCTCAAAATGGCAATAATAAAATGTAAATTCAAAATTCTAGCTATTTACAGTAGCAAAGCTTCGTAATTGTTGCAGCTGGCATTTTCCTCAAAACAAAGTTAAGGTTTCGAATCTTCGCACACACCTACAAATTAATTTAAGGATGAAAAAGATAGTTTAATGTGAAAACTAGTGATATATCACTGGAGTGATCTTAGTGATGGGCTTCATATTAAACACGTGCGTGTGTATGTGTGTGTGTGCGTGCATAGTCGATAGCACAGGGCTCACAGTGTTGGCGCGCGCTGCTGACCTTGGAGCCCATGTCCTCCAGGGGGATCTCCTCACTGCGAGGCCGAGGAAGTTTCGGGGACCTTGGAGACCCGTCCCTGGACTTGACCGCACCAGCATGGTGGGGCCCCGGCGGGCCAGACACAGACGCTCGGGCCAGTCGCTCTGTGAAGGGATAAAATTGAACAACCTCGCGTTTCCCTTGGGTTTTATAGGCAATCATATAAACGGGTCACTAAAGCTTGGGAACTACTGAATTATATCTATTACTGTCACTAATTCCTCTGACACAATAAATTCAAAGAATTTGAGGGCAATGATCCTTTATTTGACAAACATGAGGTCCCGGGACTCACCTTGCGAATCCCCGCGTGGTTTCCCCGGAGTTAGGCTCTCCCTCCTCATGGCGGCCGCAAATCCGGGCACCTTGTTGACAGTGAAGAGCGGGCGGTGGTGTACCCCGTCTCGGCTCAGGCGCCCTGCAAGACACGCACAGGAACCTTCTGCAATGACCACCTACAATGGGCGTTTGGCCAGATACTCGCGGATTACTCTTATAACCGATAACTTTGGTGAGAAGCCCGAAAAGAAGGCGAGTGTTTTTGGTCACAATAGACTGGACTGCCAATGATGGCGAGGTCCAGGTTCAAATACTGGTTAGCTGTATTGAAGGTGGTTCCCTACAAATGCGGATACACTTCATCTAAATTCACGCTGTTTCATCCCTAGAACATTAGTGTAACTATCGTATTTCTTGGATTCTAAGAAGCGTTTCCCCATTTAAACATCTCTAAAATAAAGATGTGACTTAGAATGACAGTTCTTTTTCGACCAACGCTCTTGATGGCTCAGAACAACCAGACCAATACCGGTTCAGACGAGAGAGATGAATGAGGTCATATAATTCTCGAACATACTGGTAGGTCATCTTAGTAATTTCTCGAACATACTGGTAGGTCATCTTAGCAATTTCTCGAACCGAACATACTGGTAGGTCATCTTAGTAATTTCTCGAACATACTGGTAGGTCATCTTAGTAATTTCTCGAACATACTGGTAGGTCATCTTAGTAATTTCTCGAACATACTGGTAGGTCATCTTAGCAATTTCTCGAACATACTGGTAGGTCATCTTAGCAATTTCTCGAACATACTGGTAGGTCATCTTAGCAATTTCTCGAACATACTTGTAGGTCATCTTAGCAATTTCTCGAACATACTGGTAGGTCATCTTAGTAATTTCTCGAACATACTGGTAGGTCATCTTAGTAATTTCTCGAACATACTGGTAGGTCATCTTAGCAATTTCTCGAACATACTGGTAGGTCATCTTAGCAATTTCTCGAACATACTGGTAGGTCATCTTAGCAATTTCTCGAACATACTTGTAGTCATCTTAGCAATTTCTCGAACATACTGGTAGGTCATCTTAGTAATTTCTCGAACATACTGGTAGGTCATCTTAGCAATTTCTCGAACATACTGGTAGGTCATCTTAGCAATTTCTCGAACATACTGGTAGGTCATCTTAGTAATTTCTCGAACATACTGGTAGGTCATCTTAGTAATTTCTCGAACATACTGGTAGGTCATCTTAGCAATTTCTCGAACATACTGGTAGGTCATCTTAGCAATTTCTCGAACATACTGGTAGGTCATCTTAGCAATTTTCTCGAACATACTTGTAGGTCATCTTAGCAATTTCTCGAACATACTGGTAGGTCATCTTAGTAATTTCTCGAACATACTGGTAGGTCATCTTAGTAATTTCTCGAACATACTGGTAGGTCATCTTAGTAATTTCTCGAACATACTGGTAGGTCATCTTAGCAATTTCTCGAACATACTGGTAGGTTATCTTAGCAATTTATTTTTTTGTTTATTTAATTAGGATCAAAGCTTTATTTCTGTTCACACCGTTTCTAGCACCGCTTCTTACATTCCGTTCGGGTTACATGCATATGTAATAATTATGCTATTAGTTTAAGGAATATGGTTATGTTTAGATGAAGTGTACCTGCATTTGCGTGGAGGGACAGTGGAAAACAGTTTTGGATAAACCCCCTCAGTACACTCGACCGAGATTCGAACCTGGATCTCCCAGTCATTTACAGTCTAGTCTAACACGAGAGTATCACGTTAGACCACGCGGCCACCGAAGCAGGTCATACTTTAACTAATGGAATAAAGAGGTTAAAGGTAGGATTTAGTGGAAATGTACCTGCAATTGAGAGAAGATAAAAGGAGAAACTATTTTTTTTAGGTAAAACTGTGAATACACCTGTCCGGGACTCAAACACCAGACTAGATTGAAGCCTCGCTGACGGGAGTAGTTGGAACCATTAAATTAATTATTAGGAAGCTAATATAAACTGCGGCGGAGCCCGAGTATTTAGATAGATAGTGGGGTTCCCCTTACGTGTGGCGCCATCTATGTGCCGGTGCGCCAGTAGGTTGTAGACTGGCGGGGATGGGCACGGCAGGGCGTTACTGGGCAGATCTAACAGCCGAGCGATCATGTGCATTTTCTTCTGACGGGCCTTGATACGTCCCTTGGATAGCCTGCCAGAAAATAACACACTCATAAAAAACAAATGATCAAACTGTTTTTAACATGATTAATTTAGTAAAAAAAAAAGTGTTATATTTTTTGTTAATGACATAATAGACATGACAAACCAAATATTATGAGGAGTCGAGAAAATAGGTCTCATCCCATTTATAATCAAGCCGTTAAAAGATTGTCTTATGCCAGTACAGTTTAAAATTGTTGTGAGAAACATTATTTCTCAGTTTCTTCTTCCTACAATGTAATCAATTCTCACGCATGTGCATTACCGTGACTAAACCTTGTCAAAAGATATGTGGTAGAGGAAATGTTGACTGTTATAAATGAGGTTAGTATACTCTACAGGGGTAGCTGTGTTAATAACAAGAGATTCACATTGAGTATCCACTAGGTCAAGAGATTGGGTGGTAACGATCGATTTTATTCACGAAGTAGCCATCACCTCTTTGTCCAGTGGCAGCAGTGTAAATTGTGTTCTTCTTTTCCATTGTAAAAGCCATTTTGTGTTTGTTCCTTTTTATGTGTTTTCTATTCGTCGATATATAAAATAGAGATACTAAATAAATGACAACAAAGGAAAAAGGCCCCAAGTGGCTGTATTAAGTTAATCATTGCGAGGAGGCTAGAAAGACTGTCCTGGTCCAGTCTGTGTTTCACTCTTCTGATGGACCTCGAGAGTTACCTAATTATGTTGTATTAATTGTGAACTTTAAGGCCTCCAGTTTATTGGTAAGTGTGTAGTCTTTGTCCTTCTCTCCTCTTACATAAATCATAGCATATTTTGACCTAATGTGTTCATTCATACATCCAGTTAAGTGTTAAATTAATGTTCTTGGGTCTGGTCGCTGAGTGTGTCCTGTAATTATGTTGGGGCTGAGCCATCGATCAGGAGGTTCAGACATCTAATAGCCCTAATTCCACGAGTAACAACTAACTTAGCTAACATCCGACAAACCTTTGGTTGGCGGCCATGCAGCGGATATGATCGTCAAAGATAAACTTGGCGGATAGCAGCGGGACACGGTTGGCGGCACTGGAGGACAGAGGTCTGTGGATGGTAATGTGCAGGCAGCGAGAATCATCCTTATCCCCCGTAACCTCGATATCCTGTCACAAGAGCCCACACCAACTATTTCAAAACTTATCTCATAAAACAAGACATACTATCAGTTTTAAACAACAGTTTCCCCGTTTTTACTTAACAGCATTGGTTTTCTTAAACACCGCATCTTACTACCTGTAGAGATGAGGAAGGAAGAATTTTAGAGTTAAACTACTTGTATTTGCATGGAAGGAGAGTGAGAAACCTCAGTAGATCTGACCAGGATTCCATCCCTGATCTCTCAGTCTAACACAATAGTGGCTGTGCAAATGAAGGCTGTTGTGAAAAGAAACAGGTAAGTGTTTAAAATGATCACGCATAATTTTAGGCAATGCTACCAAGCCTTGATTATTTACAGAGGGCTACTTTGGCAGCAACAAATATGTAGTTTTACAAGGTGTCTACTCAACTTGACCAATGTAGTTCCCAACATTTTCCTTTATTTCTCATGATCATATCCTAAAATTCCCAACTCAAAAATGTGTCACCTCCTTTGGGCCACCCTCCCCCCACCATCCCAACCCCTAGGTCTTTGTTAATCTTTTTTTATGAATAATAATAAGTTTAGAAATATAAATAAATAAACCGTTTTTTATTTATATTAATAAAGTCTACTAGGAATTAGAAAAATTATATAATATATTACATAGCTACAAAAAAAAAAAGAGTTTGAATTACATTGTAATTTACTGATGTAATAATTAATATATTTCATATTTTGAGTAAAACAACATTTTCCCGGATATTTTTTGTAATTTACCAAATTCTCGACCACTTCAAATTCCCAGCTAATTTACCGTTAAAGCTACTGAATAGAAATAAAAATACAGACACAAACCAAACAATTTAGGTAAAAATATTGAAACTCCTACAACGCGAGTAGGAAATAAAATTTAACTTTTGTTTTAGTGTTTAGGTGCGAAACTAATGTAGGGTTTTATACAAGCATTTGCAAATTTTCCCAGCATGGAGCCCCCAAGTCCTAACAGTCAAGAGTGCAATAAACCAACTGTTTAGGGAGAGATGAGAGTTGAACACAGACCTGCAGGAAGCCCACGAACTTGGCGACGCCCCAGCCCAGTCGACGGGTGTCAGGCTCCACCAGTATCAGTTGGATGACGTCGATGACGAGGAACCTGCGAATCTTCTGCCCCTCCTTGAACGCCACCGTGCACGCAATCAGGTCGCTATTGTCTGAAGACACACAAACAGACAACGCTTACTGTAGATCCACACGTCCGCAATAAACAAGAGCAATTTGGTCTCGTGACATGTTCTAAGCCAATTACAAGTAATCAGCACACACACTGTGTGGGTCACTCAACATCTGTTGAAACAATTTCAGCTTGGCCCGTGCTTCTACATAAAATTTGTGTGAAAGAATCTATCAAAATTCAAAACAAACATACTTAATCAGTGTGCCTGCACTTACAAAGCGTGATACAAGCAGACCTCCACGTCTAATGTTGTGAAATATTTTGAGCTAAATGGTTATGAGGGAAGCGTGCGTCAGTCTTCAGTGTGTCTTACTACCTGTTCAGGTTCTGCGGTGAATTGTTCCACCACGTGAAATAGTACTGAGATCAGCAAGGCGAGGAATTTGATGACATGTCATCTTTTTATTTGTATACAACAAACAACGCTCTTAAGTACATAAGCTATGTTGATGACACCCTGGCTGGAGAAATGTGTTCCTCTCATGGAAATTGGACTGGATGCGCAGTACTCACTGAGGTCCAGAACGTTGTCCACTTGTACGCACGCCTGCGGGTTGGTCAGGGGCAGCTGACTTTCCTCCTCTCCTCTCAGCGTCAAAGACAGTTCGCGCACCAGGAAGAATACCCTGATGGCCCGGCGGGCGCGCTCCACTTCCCCGCACGCCAGCCGCTTGTTGAAGTGTATGCCGGTCATGGGGGTCCCCGTGGGGGGTAGCAGGATGTTATGGTCCATCATGAGCCACTCCACATTGAGAGGTTTCTTCACAAGCTCGTTGTACTCGTCCTCGAACATGTCCAGGAAGATCTCCTCGCTCTGGCGGCCATGACACAACACATTTCCTTCACTTGTTGCTTTCACGAGAGAGGATTTGGTTCAATCCCTACCAAGGACACTCAGTGGGGTTTATTGCTAGAGATGGATTGTTTATGAGAGTTCAAAAGCTACTAAATTATTATTGTTGTTGGAGTTTATCGGTGCGTCGACATAATAAGGCAATTTGCGCCGTTTGAAAAAATAAAAACTTATTAAAATCCCCAAAATGAAAATAAAACACATCTGCTAAAAACAGCAGGCGTGTGGACTAGAATAGATGGACAACACAACATATTAAAATATACTCAAATAGTGTAGTTAAAACTAAACTCCACTTGAGACACTTTAGAGGATTGGAAAGATTTGCTTAGCGTGAGGAGGCCATATTATCATCCAATATTGGTGTACGGCTTCGAGATCTGGACATGGACAAAGAGACGAGGTTCTTGGGAGGCTTTCAGGATGTAACAAGAAGAGACAGGAGAAGGAATGAAGTAATTAGGGGTGGTTTAAAAGTTATATTGTTAGATCATGTGATGAGAATGAAGGAAAGAATGCCTAAGAAAACCTTACAGTACAAAGAGAAGGGTAGAAGACCACGGACAAGATGGATGGACCGAGCGCAGAAGGACATGGAGACTAAAGGAGCAGACTGGAGATCGTGGCTGAGGAGAAGTTTGGAAAGATCGACAGGAATGGAAGAGGATGTGTAAGACGAACTCCAGAGGTGGAAACATTGAATGATGATGATGATGATGATGATGATGATTATGATGATAACTCCATTCGAGCTGTCGAGTAACAAATAGCAAAGGTGAGCATTAATATCAAGAGCAAGGCATAGAGGGAAATACTAGAGACCCTCCACTAAAGGGAGCATCACAAACAGATTGGGTGAAGTGAGAAGTCTTATCATGACGGCTTCCTCTCGTCTGGACTTGCGTAGAGAAGAGGATATCTCCCGGTCCACCCCTGTCTACAAGGATATCTCCCGGTCCACCCCTGTCTACAAGGATATCTCCCGGTCCACCCCTGTCTGCAAGGATATCTCCCGGTCCACCCTGTCTGCAAGGATATCTCCCGGTGCACCCCTGTCTACAAGGATATCTCCCGGTCCACCCCTGTCTACAAGGATATCTCCCGGTCCACCCCTGTCTGCAAGGATATCTCCCGGTCCACCCCTGTCTGCAAGGATATCTCCCGGTGCACCCCTGTCTGCAAGGATATCTCCCGGTCCACCCCTGTCTGCAAGGATATCTCCCGGTCCACCCCTGTCTGCAAGGATATCTCCCGGTCCACCCCTGTCTGCAAGGATATCTCCCAGTCCACCCCTGTCTGCAAGGATATCTCCCGGTCCACCCCTGTCTGCAAGGATATCTCCCGGTCCACCCCTGTCTGCAAGGATATCTCCCGGTCCACCCCTGTCTGCAAGGATATCTCCCGGTCCACCCCTGTCTGCAAGGATATCTCCCGGTCCACCCCTGTCTGCAAGGATATCTCCCGGTCCACCCCAGTCTGCAAGGATATCTCCCGGTCCACCCCAGTCTGCAAGGATATCTCCCGGTCCACCCCAGTCTGCAAGGATATCTCCCGGTCCACCCCAGTCTGCAAGGATATCTCCCGGTCCACCCCAGTCTGCAAGGATATCTCCCGGTCCACCCCTGTCTGCAAGGATATCTCCCGGTCCACCCCTGTCTGCAAGGATATCTCCCGGTCCACCCCTGTCTGCAAGGATATCTCCCGGTCCACCCCTGTCTACAAGGATATCTCCCGGTCCACCCCAGTCTGCAAGGATATCTCCCGGTCCACCCCAGTCTGCAAGGATATCTCCCGGTCCACCCCAGTCTGCAAGGATATCTCCCGGTCCACCCCAGTCTGCAAGGATATCTCCCGGTCCACCCCAGTCTGCAAGGATATCTCCCGGTCCACCCCAGTCTGCAAGGATATCTCCCGGTCCACCCCAGTCTGCAAGGATATCTCCCGGTCCACCCCTGTCTGCAAGATATCTCCCGGTCCACTCTTGTCTGCAAGGATATCTCCCAGTCCACCCCTGTCTGCAAGGATATCTCCCGGTCCACCCGTGCCTTGTCCTTCACCTTGTAGAAGTTGCGCAGTAGTGCCGTGCTCTCCTCCTTGGCGCCCTCGATGGCTGCCAAGTGACAGTCGTGAAGGAAGCTCTGACTGTTCTTCATCACTAGCTGCGTCAACAGACGGATACTCAGCTCCAGGGTTACCAACCTGATACGGGAATCTGAGGAAGGAAACATAATATCTGTATCTTGCTGCCTCAGTGCAACAAGGTGCTATGTCTCAAACTCTCATACACTTACTAATACAACAGCAACAGTTGGGGTTTTGTGCACTAACTAGGTGTGTGCGAGGTTTCCAAGACTTCAACTTCAATATGAAACTAAATTCCCAAATCCAACATTCACAAAGTTATGCAAAAAACAAAATATTCAAAGTTAAACATATTTATTCTTCATTTTTTTTCATTTCCATCACATATTCATGTGTTAATGTAAAAGAAATCTAAAATAATTAAATTACATTTTGATAGTAAATTAACTTATTATAAGATTATGTTTGAAATATATCTTTTTGTAAATTATATTATTTAATACCTAAATGTACACAGTTATGTAAAATATAGTAATTTTATCCAACTTTGTTTTATTATCCATACTTCAATTTGACTTAACATTTATCATCAGTGAAGTGTATGTCTCACAGTGATAAATTAACGGCCATAAGATGTTGTGACTGTCCTAAATTTGTTTTAAGTTAGTTTATATGTTGTGTGCTGCTATATATATAATTAATTAGTTTGGAAAGTGCAGTTAAATATCTCAAATAAATAATATTTCTTAAATAAACCGATAATAATTGGTGAGAAGCCTCTATACTCAGAAAATTACTATCCATCTCTTTAATTGATATTTACCTAACAACCGCAACAGTTTACCGCCATGTTTTAAACAGAAGACTCTCGGCTGTCAGGACAAATAAACGTGAGGAGCTGCACAAATGATCACATTAAATAATTTATGTAATTGCCAATCGTATCACAATCAAGAACATTTTTAACAGCCAGGTTTGGTTAGGAAGAAAGTACAAGGTTACAAGGTTGACAGAAACTCTTCAGAATGCCATTAGTTCGGACACCTGATCCCTGCGCTGTGAAATACCAAGATTAGAGATAGCCCTGGCAGTAGTAGTAGATGATATCAATAACTCACTGGACTGGCAGGAGTAGGAGATGATCTTGATGAGTTTCTCCACCAGAAGGACATTGTACCAGTGCTTAGTCTCTTGTCGCTCCGAGGGGAACAAGACGGTATCCAACAACTCCTCGTTCACACCTGGGACACAACAGATAACACAAAGTGCTCCTCTAAAAGGACTTTACTAGAATAATCCTTACAACTAGGTTTTTTTCTAACGCAACCCTCCATAAGGATGAGCAAACTTTTATAAGAGGAAATACTAAAATGATTAAGAAGAGGGGCATTCAAAGCTTCGAATTGATTTTAAAAAACCAAAACAAATAAGAGACAATTCAAAAAGATTTGCCAATAAAAATAGTGATGGCTAAAATACTTGATTTATGTCCAATTATTGCCGTTCTCAACTGTTATGTACATTGAGTAGGAAAGTGGAGGCCATGTGAATGAAGTTTGTTAGGAGCAAGTTAGCTGTGACGAGGAGAAACAAGATTAGGAATGAAGTTTTTTTTATATATATATAAAAAACGATAATACAATATTCTTTAACCATGAAACAACTAACAAAAAATATTCTAACTATGATTAGGGTTTGAGAATTTCATGTATTTCATTCAGGTTTGCTCCTAATTAGAGTTGGGTTGAATTCACTATCGTACAAATCCGAATCTTGTAATAATTATGGACATTAGAGGAAATATGAATATTATAGAATAATATAAAATACAAACTAACATTATTTCTTATAATCCAATCATTATATAGTCGCAGGAAATGTCTAGTCCCAAAACTAGAAGAGTTGGCTCAGTGTAACCGACTCGACAGACGATAATGACCCAGAAGGTCATATCTAGACCAGGGCACTAGATGGTGTTTTTACATCCTCTCTCCTTATCAGTGTTGCACAAAGTGACGAGTTGATAAGATGTCCCATGTTATTTACCTGATAATATTCTTGTTTTTAACACCGGGTCTTGCTACCCCAGGTTATACACACATTAACACTGAGGTGTTGGGGATGAGAAAGGAAATGTGTCCGTATTTGCATGGACAGAGAATATAAAACCATCACCCAACCCCGTCAATCGTGACAGTGACTCCTTGGACTATATTTATTTATCGGTTAACGTAACTGCATTTCTATTCAAGTATTTTACAAATGAGATTTTTTATTAATTCGAGGAGGAACACCAACTCTTTGAGTTTTTAGTTTTTTAATAATTATAATTATGTATAACCTGAACCAGTAGTAAGACGAGGTGATAAAATCCTTATAAGGTTTAATTTAATATATTTTTTATGGCCTACCATCTACAAATACCAAGGTAGCATGAAAAGAAAAAAGAAAGAAGCGATAATCAAGTGACGATGTGATTTACAAAACAGTTCTAGACAGTTGAATTCAGTATCTTTGTAGTTTTTTTTGACAGAAAACTTTTCTGGACAAAATAAATACAATACTGATTCAGCTTATAAGTTTAGTTAGTTATATTTTATAAGCTTGGTAATCTAAACAGTTCTTGAATATTTGTCTTGAGCCTTATAAAATGTAATGACAAGTTCTTCTCATCTAAAGCCGTTATGCTCCTGACACATATTCAACAACTGTTGATAACACCATGTGAAGAAATCACAGCTATTTAATGAAGCAATGCCTTAATGATTTTAGTCAAAAAGGTTGTCTTTAAATTGAAAATTGGCACCTGGAAACGAGAATCGTACCAAGTACCATTAAAATTGAAATAATATGATATTTAGATGCGGCTAATGCCTTAGTTAACCACTATAATAGCTGGGCTATTTGATTATAAAAACTGAAAAAAAAACTGCCCTAAGCTTGGTCCCCTTCCTTAAAATCACACAAATAAGGCACTTAAAAATAAACTTATTTTGTACAAATAAAACAAAATTTATCAGTGGGAAAGTTTGTTTGCACAAACAAACCAAGTAAATATTGCACAGAATATGTTCGTAAGAATGGATAGTAATTCTTTACAATATTAACGTACGGCGAAAAATTTCCAATAAAAAACTAGGGCCTTCTCTTCAAAGAAAACATTCTGCATTGGTAATTTACTAACCTTTGCCAATAAAAATAACGACAGTTAATTACATAATGCATGTTCAATTATTGCCATTCCAAGCTGTCAATGAAATAATCTGAAGCAGTGGAATTCAATGTGTTGATAATAACTTGATTACAATGAAATATTCACTTCATAAGTGATTTTATAGTGGAAAGTTATGCAAAGAATCACAAAATAATAAAAAAAATTCAAGTATATGACAAATTAAAACCATTAAATGTATACTTGAAAGAGTCTTTTGAAAATCAATTGCCTCCTTTGGGCGCTGGATCAGCCAAGGATCCTTACCTTTTTAAGAGTCTACCTTTGTGTCTGAACAGAGCGCAGGTTTTTATTTTTTTAAGTGGCTACCTTTGTTGTTTCCGAGCGCATAGAGTAGACAGAGCGCAAACAGGGCAGCATAGTCATTCTCTGAGCACTGCAACGTGTTGAACACCATCTCCAGGAATGGCTTGTCGACCAGCGACTGTCGAGATGTGGGGGGCTCTGAGGGGGGAACGGCGACCACAGAGGGGGTGGAGGGGGTGGAGCTGTCGGCACTGGGGCTTGTGGCAGTCTCTGGTGACACACATCGGTCAGAAACAAATTATGTTCACAGCAAGAAAGCAGAGTAGAGACCAAGGTAGGGTTACTTATAGAGTGTGCAAAAACTTTTGGGTTCATTTCTAATCCTGTTCCTTCCTGTGACGCCCTCCCCCCTCCCCGTTTGTCCTCCCCTCTAGACAAATGAAAGCCGATATTGAATAACCTCTAAACAACATGTCCTTAGAGAATAAACTACTTGGAATAATAATTGCATGTGAGGCAAAGGGTTGACTCACCGAGTGCAAAGGGTTGACTCACCGAGTGCAAGCAGTTTCTCCTTTTCCTCGTCTGTGATGTTAATGTTGACCCCCTCCGAGGGATCAGAGTCAGGTGTGTCTGACTGCGCACCCTCTGGTACAGGCAACGCACCAATCACGTCCGATGAAGCTAACAAATATAACTTCATATTAGCGATGGACAGGAATGACTCTTTTTATTTCAGTACGGGAAAGGAGTCAAAATATCGGGATTTGGGACAACAAATTTTAAAATTACTCTTTAAATTAATCTTAGATTTAAAATATATGGATTTCTAGACTAATATGATAAGAATTGTTAAAGTTGTAATATTAAAACCAGCTTCGATGGCTGCATAGTCTAAGACATAGACTAGACAGCCGATGATGGGGATACTTAGTCCGATCTTGGCTGGGTGTACTAAGAGTGGTTATTCCTAAATGGTTTCCCACTCTATCCACGCAAATGCAGGCACACCTCTAAATGAAATCTTCCTCATTCCTAACACACTATAGTAATTAGTAGATAGGCGTATAACTGGATCGAGTAATGAGACACGGTGCTAAAAATAATAACATATATAAAATAAATAGAAGTGTGCGCGAAGAGCATTTTTTGTCAAATCAAATAAAATATTGAATTAATAATACAATTAATAAAATAGTTGATTTTATTACATTTTTAATGGAAATTATTTTTATCAGTTAATTTCGTTTGAAAATGGTGTTTTATATTTAATCATTTGCACAGGGAAATAAATACTAGAAAACCTCTTCCATTTGTTATAAGTATGAAAATGCAAAATATTATCTAGGTTTGACACCCCTTATACTCTACTCACTGTCTGGCTCACAAACAACAAACACGCAAGCTATAGATGTCCTTCTCTAAATCTCTCAAGCTCTCTCACTCGCTGAACCCAACAAATCACGGTTGATAGAGAGAGCACAACAAGTCACGCGTCGTGCCTCCCAACTCATCTCTACAGCCCCCTCCCCCCAGCCTCCAAGTTTGCTAAGTAACAAAGAAGATGACTGTCTACAAACGAGATTAACAGTGACGAGTGCTGCCCCGGAGCACTATGTTTTGAAAGGGTCAATCCCGACCCGGAGATACTATTTAAATTGATAAAAAAACTATTTCTAGATGCATCAAACCATCTTGACTTGGAAGTTTTTATTGCCATAGTTCATTATTTATTTTGAAAGACTGGACTGCCAATTACAGGAATATAGGGGTTCACATCTCGGTTGAATGGTTGGATGTAGTGAGGGTGGTTTTTCAACTGTATCAAAGAAAGAGTATATGCACTTCCTCTAAATTCAACCTTCCTCATCACTAACACATTAGTGTAATTATTTCATATGTGTAAAGCATTAGATAGTAGAAAGACGTGAGGACAGATTGGTCAGCGTCCAAAAGTTTCTCGCCGGTAGTGGCCACGGCTGAGGCCTGTGCCTCTGGTTAAAACTGTCAGGTGAGGTCTCACCTTGAGGTGTCGTTCCTTCCCTAACAGCAGACGGAGGCGTGGCCGTGCTCGTCTCCAGGGACTTCTCCAGGCTCTCTGTAGGAGCCATGAATCCCGGAGTCAGCCCGACGGTGACACTCTGTGACAAAACATTATTACTTCCCTATCAAACAGAAAATGGCTCCTGGATCAGACGTGTGTGTAAGACTCTTGCGGCGGTTAGACCATCACGAGCTCTTGATTGCCAACAAACGTTCATTTATTATTTACACTAGATCTCACTACTTCTCCAGAATAACTGCATTTGATTACACTTGTGGGGTGGGTGGAATTTAGATAAAAATGTACCTTTATTCGCATGGAGGGAGAAGGAAAAAATCCTCCTAGTCAAAATTTTAATCCTGACCTCATCACCGACAAACCAAAAGAGCATTTGGTTAATCCAATATTCTTGATTTAATTATATAATGACTATACTAATGTAACTAGAGTCTATAAAGAGAATGAGTGATCCCATTGGGTATTTTGGAGGTCATGTTATCAGCTCCACTCGTCTAGACTCGAGACTGCTACAGTTAACTAAGTCGGATAACTAAAATAAACATAAGCAGTGACTTAAAGAGTTTTTTATTATTTGAATTTTGCACCTTCCTATAATCATTATAATCACTTTAAAAATTGAATGTTATAACCTCAACAAGCATTTAAACCCCACCAAAAACATACCATGACACCAGTGGATCCCTTGAAGGGCAGTCCCACTTCCCCTTCGGACAATGAAACAAAGGGGCTTATTACGGGTCGTACCCACTTACGCTAATGTGTAATGGTAGGGTGATTGTGAGATGAAATGGAGGACCTACAGTTTAACGTGGGATCCGAACCACGGTGGAGGCCTGGCATTCCACACATTCACAAGTTGTGATTAATACACGTCTTGTCAGAGGTGAAGGAATAAATCTGTGCTGGGGACCGAGGATTGAACCTCGGACCCTAGTACAGAAGTCCGTCACCTTACCTCTAGACCGTCAGGTCACCCATCTGTGTTGATAACAAGTGGCTCAAACACCAACTTGGTCCATTGTGCCCACCTGGGTCTGTCTTGTTACTGGTCCAGTGTACCCCACTGGGCCTGTCTTGTCACTGGTCCAGTGAACCCCATGGGTCTGTCTTGTCACTGGTCCAGTGTACCCCGCTGGGTCTGTCTTGTCACTGGTCCAGTGTACCCCCCTGGGTCTGTCTTGTCACTGGTCCAGTGTACCCACCTGGGTCTGAGGAGAGACGGCGACTGTTTTATCACTGGTTCCCTGGCTGAAGATGTCCATGTTGCCTGTAAGTATTATCCTAGCCAGGACTCGAACCAAGGGCTCATGAGTGATGATGAGAAACACTTGGCTGAGCAGGAACAGGGACACGACGCTACTCACGTGCGGCTTCGCGTCCTACAACAACGCCCATAGCGGTGGTTTTATCAACTAGGACGAGATCTATTAGACAATTTTACAGTAAAACATTTTGCAGGTTATATTTGGTGTCTAACGCTGGATAAAAGTTAGGTTTGCGCATATGCGGTACTCAAAAATTAGAGTTCAAATCCAGTTTTATTAATTGTTCAAACTCGACAATCGTTCTAAAATTCAATAAATTCGGATACTCCCAATGTCCAAATTTACTTTTGAAAATTTTAAGGTGAATTAATTTGATTCAATTCCAAGATATAATTTCATAGTTTCATAATTTCATGAGCTTTACCAGCTTGTTGTTGGAAACTAGACGGATAAAAATACATTATGACAGAATAAAGAAATATAAACAAGTCAAACTATACAATTTGCGGGATTATAGACAAAAAAAAAAGTACAATTGACAGGAATAGACAAAACTATAACACAAGCTTAAGTCCGTTCACCGTAGGAATTGTTTTCTGAAAGGCCTTTTTCCCTACCAGAAATCTATTATATAGTATGATATGCGTAGGAAAAATGACCTTTCAGAGAGTAATTCCTACCGTGAATGGAGTATAGTTATCTATCTCTAATCTTTTGTTCTCAACATAAATCAGTAATAAACATTTAGCAAGCTTGGAGTAGGATAGAGTTTAAGATGCGTGGATTGTCTTGCTAGGACAATCGAGCGGATAATCAAAGTGTCCCAGAATTCTGGCTGTACTTAGAACACACTCCGATGATATTCCTCAAGATGGTGCAACGAACATGAATCATCAACAAGGCACGATCATTTATATAAAAACTATCAGAAAGTAGCTGTCGATGTGTTATGTACTCACCTCGAGTTGCGAGTCTCGTCTCCTCTTGGTGAGTGAGTACACGTACAGAGGGATGAGCAGTTTGTTGAGCAGATGGTCAGTGAGCACCTGGTTCAAGTCAGAGATGTCTAGGCATAGGATATCGTTGAGGTAGTGGAGGTGATCGAGATGTTCCGCTACCAGATCAGATAGTCTGTTCTGGCTCTGGTGACTGACAACACACACCAATTCTCATAGTAAGGGCTACAACACTTACCAGAGCTACTTTCATGTATTCATACATCAAGTTATGTCACTTTTGATATAATATTAGGTCTACCAAGAAACAAAAAATAGTAAAATGTTATAAATGTCGACCACAAACAAATTTCTTTGTATTTTCTAAAAAGTGTCTTGATGCAAAATACTACCATAGTCAAGTCATCCCTTGGAAAATATTTTGGTTTTTAGTCGTTTTTTTTTAATTTAATAAATTAGGTTGTTGGGAATAAAATAGATTTTGGATTCTTGTTTCTAAAACTGGTATCGATGTATTCTTTTCTGGCGTGGGTGTGAATCGACCGTTTCATTGCAATATGTTACTGTAGTGCCATCTATCAATCAACCAGTGAACTTTCAGCAAGTCTGAATACTTTATATTGAAGCTGATAGGTGGAACCATCGGTTCAATCACATACGATGACTAAGAATAAAGGAATAAGTGAGGAAATAAATTAGTAAAAATATTTGTCTGATAAGAGCTGTCTGGCGGGTCTACGCAGAAAGCTGAGCTTGTTGCCCATCAGGGAATGGATTGAGAAAGAAGTAAACAAAGACATATAAAATATATTTCTAAGAAATATTCACATATTATATAGTAATACTGTTCTTACTTTTGTGAAATTTTGAAAAATCCTAGAGTATTTAAAGAATTGCCTGATTTTTCCACTGGCCTAAAAAAACTTGCCGTGTCTCAGGTTCCCTGATATGAGTCAAACGGGGCTGGTTAAGTACGAGGACTCACTCGGCGTCGTTGCGAACGCAGGAGTCGAGCTCCAGCACGTGATTGCCAATGAACCAGACCAGGTTGGAGAAGTACGGCGCGGCCGTCTTGTCTCGGATGAACTGGAGCATCGAGCGGTCTTCCACGCGGTACACGTTCAGCGTGAGTGTGCGCACTGCGATGCGCACCATGCTCTCGGGGTGGTTGAAGAACTGGATCGCCTCCGTGTACAGCGGGAAGTCGTTTGTGTGCTGCCAACATAATAGGGGCATCACCACCGATAGACCCAAGCAGTGATGTGACTATATAAACACAGTCTGATTTAGATAAAAAGGAACTTTTGGGGTTGGGGATGGGGATGGGGATGTCCCCCCCCCCCCCATCTCTCTCTCTTAGGAAGCCGTGTTGAGCGTTTCACACTCCCTCCAGACGAGTTCTGATAGAATGAGACCTAGGTCAGGGGATTGGGCGGAGATTGAGCTAAGTGAAAGACAGCCATTACCTCTCTGTCCAGTGTAAGGTGAGAACTAAAGTAGCCCTATGGCTTCTTTGGTGTTGACTGACAGCTCACAGCTGACTTCTGACAGTCAACATTTAGGCATATACCTAAATTTTGACATTCAGAAGTGACAGCTACTAAAAACATGTTTTTGCAGATAATATGGTTCAGCGTAGGGATACATAGTTTGGTCTGGTAACTTTTCAAAGCCGTCAGAAGTCAGCTGTAAGCTGTCAGTCAGCACCAAAGAAGTCATGGGGTTACTGTATGTTCTTTTCAGGGATGGGGCCCTCGAATCCCCAAATCCTTAAGAATATTCAAGATAATTTTTTCTTTCTCTTTTCCCAAATTGAAACTTGTTCTAGAGCTCTAATACTGTTTGTTGGTGGTACAGAACCAATTATAATTATAGGATAAACTCAACAACCAAACCCCAGACAGTAATTTAACACTTAACCAAATGTATGAATGTCATAATGAATGGATTATAAGAATGTTAACATTTAGCTACTAATTATATTTTATATTATTACATTATATTTATATACCCTCTTATGTTCACCATTTTTTGCAAGATCCGGATTCAAGATTCAGGATTCGAAGGTAAATTGGAGATTCAGATTTGTAAAAAAAGTGGATTCTAACTAAATATAAAAAATGATGAATTTAAAATTTAAAAAAGACTAATAAATGTAAGGTAATTTTGCAGTTGTCAAATGAAGAATAGAATAAACCAGGCACAGATAAGTTTTGTGTATCCAATGTCCAGAGACGTGTACCCCCCCCCCTCCCGAGATGAAGAGCGGTACCTACCTCGTTGTAGAAGAAGTGTATGGTGTGAGCGTTGAGCTTGAGAGACAGAGTCTTGAGGAAAGAGATGTAATAAGCCATCACCTCCTCGTCGGAGAAGTCAAACTTGTGGACAATGATGGAATTGACGTGGTTGTTGCTCAGGAGATAGTCTGGTGGCGGAAACAAGCTTATATGTATAGTTACGTTAGTGGTTATGGGGACTAGAAAGATCATATTTAGAGGAAGTGTACCCGCATTTATGTGGAGGGAGAGGGAGAAACCATTTTGGAACACCTCCCTTCAGTACACCCGACCGAGATTCGAACCTCGATATCTCCGTTATCGCCAGCCTAGTCTACTGCGAGAGTAGCATCTAGACCATGTGACCACCGAAGCGGGTTTTGATCACACTTGAAGGTAGCAGCAGTCTTACCTTGACTAATACACTATGGTCCTTCATAAGTTGCGCTATGGTGGAACCAAGCAAAGATAAGCTTGCTATGCACCTTTCAGGGTTGAGATTGTCCGTGCACTGCGGGGGCATTTACCCCAATTTATGTCGAGCGAGGGCTAAATTTAGACTAAGCCGCCTGCTCTGCGTGATGACCGAGGGCAATGGGGTTAGACTGGGTCGAAGCTCTGGGGGTTTTCAAATGATTCGCGAATAGTTAAGGCACTATTTGTTTCCCTAGGACTGAGTGTTAGAGTACAGGTGTCATACTCACAGAGCGAGGTCTCGTTGCGGATATTTTCAAACAGGATATTGAGTGTCTGCAGGAGCTGCACACAGACATAGCTGCCACATTTCTGCTTCATAATCTTCAGAAAGAACGAGAGCATGTTCTTCTCGAGGAAAAAAACTAAACAAATGTAAATGTACCGTTTAGATTGGGAATCGAACCGGGGATTCTTGGCTTAGTATGCAACCACTGAGCTATCCAGGAGTCGGCCCGCGCTCAGTGTCATTCTTCACTCCTAGTTTAGGGCAGAGTCTTTAATGGACGTGCAAAGAATAGCCAGCTACATATGAGTGAATGAATGATCGCAAGCTAGGTATAATATAACACAGCCACCTTTTGACTCACGAGTGCCTGATATTTAGATGCAGCCATAACCGTAATTAACAACTATAATAGTGCGGCTATTTAATCCATCATGAAATGTGATATTGTTTCAGAAACTGATGCCTAAGGCCCCTTCTACAAACTCCGTAGTCGTAAGTCTGTAGTTTGTGGTCCTTGTAAATGCTATATGCATCCACACAGTATCCTTAGTCATGTGACCAAGTCAACAAATGAGAAAGTCTGAGACTGTCCAATAACTCTCTCCGAAATAAAAATGACTAAAGCAAGGATCAAGCGACAAGCAGTCAGCTGATCAATAAAAGAAACCAAAATAACTTATTTTTGAAAAACTGTCCAGAATATATGCCTACTTTATATATAATTATAACTTATAATACACTTATAATTAGTGTTTGCTTTAGCCTCAAAATGTGACAGATCCTTTCACTGCCATTAATGCTTTTATTTTGATGTTAAATGATAATTTTAGTTTTAGACAAAGACAAATTTAGAAAAATCCACTGCCATGCTAATTTATTACCTTTCATACTTACTCAAAAACACTACTGTCATTTTGATCTCCCCAAATGAGTATTTCTGCAATTGATCTTAAAGTTTCAACCAAGAGACCTCTATTGTTTTCAGACACAACTTGATTTTTGGACAATACATTATACAGGTATCTGGGGGGGAAAAAAGTTGGCAATATTAGTACACTTTTTTTTTCTAAATTAGTTGTAAAGCACCAGTTTTTTGTACAGAAACTCAAAACGTAATTTTGTGAAAACTAAGGCATTGCTTACTTTAAATGTTCTAGAGAATGTGGATTTTTGGGTTTCCACAAACCTCCGCCAAACCAGCTTCGGCTTCGAAACATTTTATGGTGTAGTTTCAATCATATAGTGATGTAAACAATTAAATGACATCGCGATTTAAAAGACACAGAGGCATACTTGACCAGTACTTGGTAATTATAGCTCAATTCCACCAATTATCGACATGAACTAGTTGCAAGAATCCAAGGGCACTTAATTTTTTAATATTAATAGTGCCCTTGGTTACTTAGAGCAATCACGACATGCGTAAAACAAATTCAACACAATCATCTGTTATCATTTAGATTCAGACAATGTTTATCCAAGATTATATTAATTGTTTTCCACTACTAATAAGACACTTTCCTTCTACTCCTCAACATAACAATGACCATTGTCATAAATTAAATTTTTTCAGAGATCAGAGTTCGGTGAGTTTCACTAAAAAAAACCAAAGTGTCACAAATTAAATTTATCTAAATAGTTAAATATCAATTAAAATATGTCATTATTATAAACCATAAAACATATTTTAAAATTATTTATAAACTTATATGACTTTTTTTTTTTAAACGTGCCCTTGAAATAAATTTATTCAAATTGATATTTGAGATTTGAATGTTGGTGTGCCTGTCAATTGCCCCCACCCCTCAACATTCTCACACACATACACACACACACACACGTCACTTATGTCGTCTGCAACATGTGTGTAGTAATTTGGGGCAGATCTACTAATCAAATACTGTTAAAGTGTCCATAAGTAGAAAACAATAGCTTGAAAGAGTTGTTATCATCAACAATGAGAGTTTTGGAGCTTTATAGTGGTATTGGTGGAATGCACTATGCTTTAAACGGTAATATGGCATTAAATTATGGTTATGTTTACCTAAACATGTATCCCATGATTTCAGAAATTCATTGACTATCTTTTAACAACCACATAGTTGTTTTTAATAATACAATTATAATAAATGCAGGTTTCATCTTAATCCCCCAAGTTGCATTTCATGCGTTTAGCCACCTGGAACCCAAGAGCCCTTCAATTCGGGTGACTGGCCTGGATCCTCGCTGCCATTGGTCCTTTTATTTTGATGTTATTGGTAGTCCTTAAAAAGTTAGGTTGAACAACTTCTACTGTGGAGTACGGACTTTCAGACCAGGACTCTGTAGACAAAGCAATGATCCTATGGCGTGTGTTTTTTTTTACCGGTCACAGATGTAACTATCCGCTTCAGTGGTAGAGTAGTCTAACGCATCACTCTGGACTACCGATGAAGGGGAGATCGGGGTTAAAATCTCGGTCAGGTATAGTGAGGGCGTTTTCTCTTAAATTGTTTCCACACAAATGTTGGTACACTTCTCATAAATTCTACCTTTCTAATCTCTGCTCTGTCAGCCTGAATGGGTAGAAAGACACAGTGAATTAAAATACCTACAAGGTGTGTTACTGTAGCAAAGCAGAGTCCGTAGTGCCAATAACCCAATTTGTGTACCTTATAAACATTACAGAGAGCGGCGTCGACGTTGAAGTGGTCGCTGCCGCCGATATAAACACCCTGGCGAACCACGTGTACAGACACAACTTCCCTGGGACGAGACTTATCCAACGCAACATACAGTCCTTGACTGTACAGGAAGTTGACAATATGACAGTTGAGATGATCGTCATGAGTCCTCCGTGTCAACCGTTCACAAGGTATCACACACTCATCGACATAACAACGTTTAGGACTTGGGGAGGAGAAAAAATTGTCTCGAATCTGTAATTAATTCAAAATTTAAACGGTACTCGTGAATGATTGTACTTTCAAGTACAGGTTAAATCTTGGCCAGGCGTAATGATATTAGTTCTTAGTCATCTCTGTACAAGAACGCTGGCACATTTTAAAATGATTATCATCTTATTGGGTTAAACAATTAATAACCCTGGTGTAACTTAGTATTGGTGGTTGTCGATAATGGAGTTTTAATCTTGCTTGGGTGTTTTTTTCCCCTAAATAGTTTCTTGGTCTTTATTTCAACACATATGGGTATATTCCCCCTAAAATCCTACTTTCCTAATCCTTATCGCATCAGTGAAATTAATATATATGTATGATAATAGTCGTGTCTGTGCTACATCAATCTGTAGCTCAGTCAGTACTAATGTACTAATTGTACATTCTTTATCGTGGAGGCTATTTCCATGTCCCGATGAGATGATAATGAATATGAGGGTAAGTCGAACCAGTGTTGAGTCTAACTAACCAAACCCTGGTGAACATGCGAATTCTTCTCTCTCCGAGAAAAATCCCCCAGTACCAGCTGGGAATCGAACCTGAGAGTCCTTGGTCAGCAGCCTGGAGCGCCGACCATGAGGTCGATTGATACATGTGCACACCCCGACGTGGTGGGTCGTCAGCCCGCCTCACTAATGCACACCCAACTGTCATTATTGAAATGTTACAGAGTGGGTTTGAAGAAAGACGTGTCGGATGTTCGGACCTGCTCCTTGCTCCACATCCTCGCGCTTCTCCCGGACTTGAAGGACAGTTTCCAGTACCTGCTCGTTGAGAATGTGAAAGGGTTTGAGAATTCTCAAGCTCGAGATTACATCATCTCAACTCTCGACAGTATCAACTTTAGCTATCAGGAGTTTGTGTTGAGTCCTTCCCAATTCTCAATCCCCAACTCGAGACATCGGTACTACCTGGTCGCCAAGAGACAGCCTCTCTCGTTCTGCTTCGGAAACACCCGCTCTCTGGTGAGTGGGGGAGCTATATGTACAGAATACATTCAACAAACTCTCGACCTGGTTCAGTGGCCACACGGGCTAAGGCGCTACTCTCACAATAGACTAGACTGCCGATGACAGGGTGTACTGAAGGTGGTTTCCCATTCTCTCTCCACGTTAATGTGGGTACACTTCCTCTTAATTTAAACTTCATCTCTAGCTCATCAGCATAATTTTTCAAAAATGAGGTGGCCCAATGGCTAGATAATTTAATAATAAAGGAAATTGATAAAACTAAAGAAAGAGGAAAAATAAACTACTAAGAATAAGAATAAATTTGATGAAGAAAGCCCACCTAGGGAAAGAGGAAGATGTGGGAAGAATCCAATGCACAAAGGTGACATCTTCTTGCATTGGATTCTTCCCACATCTTTCCTCTTTCCCTAGGTGGGCTTTCTTCATCAAATTTATTCTTAGTAGTTTATTTTTCCTTTATTATAAAATCATTAGCATAATTAGTACTTAAGCAGACAATCCAAATGGCTAGTAAGATGTGGTGCTAACAAAATGATCGGACTAGAGATATTTTTTAAATTTTGAGCCAAATTGTGGCCATTATTAGAGTTACATATTGTCTTATCGTTCCCGCTATCCGACACCTTGGTTCAGTCGGTAGCGTGTGTGTACTGAGCTAAGGGTCCCGGGTTCGATTCCCAGCATGGCCAAATATGTAACATTGGTGAAATGTGGGTTTCCCGCTTCACAGTGTTGAGTTAACATCCGGGGGGCTGGATGTTGTGTCTGTCCTAGTGTTAAGTTACATGGCTTGGCGGGAACAGTGATGGATGTAAGGGATGTACAAAATTGTCTCTGCTGTGCTATTCGTGTTGCACTAGTTTTGGTTTTACTCCATAGAGGTGGAAAAAACATTCTCCTTTATCGTAACTATTTTGTACACCTTTACACAAATTATGATTTAGCCGTGGCACTCATTGTTCACGAATCTATAATAGGTGTGGTACTAAGAGTTAGTTAACAATCTAGCGCCATTTCCCACACTTTGCATCAGTGAGACGTTTTCATAAGAGAAAAACAATTTTAATCTTAAAATACAAATATAGGAAATAATAAATTCAAGTTGACAAAAGAGATTGGTTTAAATTTAGGAGCCTTGGGCCGATTTTTTAAAAAAAATTGTAATTTGTGGTATTTAACGTGCATTTTTTGAACCGACTGAATATATTAGTACATACTTCATACTAACTTACATTTAGTAGACACAACACTAAGCCCCCAGACTATTAATTTATCACCGTGAAAGGATAAATCTAAATTTCATCAATGATAAATTTTTCAGGTGAGAACCATGTGGCTCGAAAGCGGGCGAGTTACAAATGTTTCAAAGTTATCTTCAAGTGCAGTCCCAGGCTCGAATAACCCGTTTGTTAACCATCTGATAGAGTTCATATATTTCTGATTGGTTAGGACTTCATGGCTTTATCGTAGCGTGTTCCTGGTTTTGTTTCAGTTGGATGAGCTGCCATTTTCCCTCCACGACAGTTCCTCCGAGAATGTGTCTGTGAACAACCTCCTGTCTAGACTCAACCTAAAACACCGATCACTAGTAAATCAGCACAACACCGACAAGTCCCTGTGTTATCCTGTCGACCAGATCCTGGAAACGGGGCAAAGCCAAGAACACATGGCGCAGTTCCGAGTACCTGACAAAGTCCTTGGAAAACACGTCAAGTTATTGGACATTGTAGAACCCTCTTCCACAAGGTCGTGTTGTTTCACCAAGGCATACACCCACTATGTGGAGGGTACGGGGTCGGTACTGTACCCCGCGGGGACCCACACGCCGGGAGGGAACTCGAGCAAGCCGGTGCAATTGAACCAGGGAGCGAGCGACAAGTGGAACTTTTAAGAAGACTCCAACTACGATATTTTACAGATAGAGAGATCGCCCGACTTATGTGTTTCCCGGAGGTTTTTACCTTCCCCCAGGATGTTTCCCGGAAACAAAAGTACAGGCTACTTGGCAACAGTATTAATGTTCATGTGGTAGCACTGCTTATCCTGCTTCTGGTGTCTGAAGCAGAAAGATGAACTTGGCACTGCTTATGAACCTCATCGCCCAATCAGAGATATAGAAACTTAATGAACTATGATATAAGATTCTTCCACTGATGATTAGGCCTTACAATAAAACTACCATTATGAATCTGTATTAGTTTCAATTGTTATTTTTTTACAATTTTACAAATTCATAAAAATATATGTACATGATACAAATAAGTGTTGAGTATTATTGCTTTGATAAAGATATCAATTTTATCTTGGTCAAATTACTACATAAGATGTGATTGTAAGGATTAAATATTCTTTCTGGTCATTTGTTTAAATAACTCCATGGAGTTGGCCCATAAGTGTTCTATACCGACTGAACGGCCGTCCAGCTGATGGTGGTTATTACGATCAACCCTCCGGTCGTTAATCTCAGTTTACAAGATCGGAACTGTGATCTCACGAGGCTGACTTTAACCGACTGCTTCACAGAAAAATCTGGAAACATAGGGAATGAACCCAAGACCTCTGGATCTGTAGACAGGAACGCTGACAGCTAAACCACAAAGGTTATTTCTTTATTATTCAAAATGACTCTTAAGCTGATATTTCAATAAATATACATATATAAAAATTGTTTGCGTATTGCTATTTACCGTTATTAATTTAAATAAATGTTGGAAAAGGAACAAGAATCGAAACCAGAACCAACGGCTTAGTGTGCAGTGCTGTACCACTGAGCTACCCAGGCTAATATTTCACTCGGCACACATTGTACCGTGGGTTACACATGAGAACCAGACAAACCTGGGTAGCTCAGTGGTAGAGAATTGACACACTAAGGCCGAAGGCCTCTGGTTTGGTTCCTGTGTCCAGTTGTAAATTTACAATATGATTTATGTAAACTAAAGTAAAACTATAAATATTGTTTAAAACCACAATAAAAGGAAAGACAAATGTTCCAAAATAGTCCAAGTATGTAATCAAATGTACAATAAGTAATAAGTCAAAATCCCAAGAAAGCTAAATTAGTAGACTGAGCTTGGTGTCATGGCTAGAACGTCTCCAGTTCTTGGGGGATTGGAATCTTCTTGAGCGCCGCAAACTTCTTGAGCGCCTCATACTTGATTCTGAGCGCCTCCACCTCATCCCTCATCCTGTTGTTGTTGTCGTGCATGGCCTCCATGTCTCGGTACTCCTGGGACTTCTCAGTCTCCAGCTCGTCCTTCTGTTCGATGCGCTTGATGCGGCAGCTAGAACAAGGGCTCTTTGTCGGTGGAGGTTCACGACCAAGCAGGTAGTCTAGCGTATTACTTGTGATTTGATTCAGAAACTTCGCACACCTCCGTTGGCAATAAAAGCAATGTCCCTGATTTTACACTATAAAATATTTCGAGGGGGAGGGAGGGCATCTCCTTAAAGATAAAACTAGACTAAATTCACGCTTATAAATAAATAAAAACATCATGAAGCGTGTAAAGAAAAAAAAAAATTTAATAATAATTTGAAATAAAAGGTGTAACCAACATGGTGGAATACGTACCATGGAGGTTATATTTTGAACATAATTCAAGAAGATACCTTTATATGTATTTACTATCAAAATGAACACTGGATGGAAAAGTTTTTGTCGTCATAAACTATTTTTGTCAAAGTGTCAAAGTGATAGTAAGTGCACTCAACCACTTTGTTGGCCAAGTGGTCTAATGTGTTACTTTGCTGTAAGAGATTGGGTAGATCGGGGTTCAATCCCAGTCAAGTGTATTGAGGGTGGTTTTCCCTAAATGTTTTTACACCCTCCTTCTGCACAAATGTAGGTGCACTTCCTCTCAATTAAAACCTTCCCAATCCTTAAACCATTAGTGTAATTAGTATGTAGGCATATAACCCGGACGGGTAGTAAGACACGGTGCTGAACAAAATAAAGTATGAGCCCTCTACACCTTTTAGGCACTTAGCATGCCTTGATTATTAGTGTGAGGCCTGATCAGGCCTACGAGACACACCTGCCTCCCTTCCAACTTGTGTCTCAAGCCAGGATTCCATCGAAGGATTAAGGAATAGGAGCAAAATATTAGGGACTCTGAGAAGGAACTGTAATAACTTTAATTCAATAGGAAGCGAACAGATGGGTTTGTAACATAAACACCTTCTTTAGGAAAAAAGGGGTTTTGGTGACAAAAACACTTTCACAAAATGTTAATAATCGTAACAAACACATGAACAGTAATGTAGGTACTTTACATGTAAATATTATGAATTTAGCTTAATGACTAATTAAACTTTTGAGCTAAATAAAACACCTTATTTTTGTTAACTATTACTTCCACACAATTTATCCGTCCCAACGTTGAAGAAAGATAACTTAAACAATACGGTTAGGGTTTGTTAGGTTGGGTAGGGCCTACATATGCAGTTCATGGCATACAAAGTTATCTCTCAAAATCAATTAGGCCTATACTTATAAAAGGTATATAAAGTGTTGTTTTTGTCCGCCTCCATCCGTATGCTAGTGACAAGAAAGAGAGTCAGGGCTATTTATTGCCCGATAGGCCCTACATAACTCCAATAAGCGTTATATTAAGAGCGTGCATCACAGCCCATCAACTCTGTGATACAGTCGGATCAAAATCCTAAATTTACACCAACACTATTGCATGTGAATCATTTCTGATCAAACAATGGCGATAAAGAGCTAATAGATGTTCCTATTAAAGAACATTGTTGAAATATTAAAATATATTTTGATAAAAACTGCATTGAAAAGATTGTTTTAATCATTTTAGAATGGCCTCACAGATAAGCACCATGCACAAATCTTAATAGAGACACACCATAGCTATTAACAAGAAACTTTGTCCTCCAGTCATCAGCGCGAAAAATTTTGAGCAATCATTTGAATGTGAATACATTGCACACATTTCTGGCATGGCATAGGTCTTTTCTTTTCCCTTTACCTCCCATACCTCTCATGAGCAGAGTTGAGCCTGCTATGACGGACGCTCTTAAAATGTCAAGTGTTTTTATGTATGTATTGTAATTTTTAATAATAGGAGATATTGTTGGTTTTTTTTGTCAAAAGCTGTCTGTGTAATGAACCACAACTTGCCCTGCTGCCCAAAATTCACAATATTGTGAAGGCCTATTTGGTTTGGTTACCTCGCTGCATAACCGCGGTTTTTGAGAGTCCTCCTGCGTTGTTTCATTCGGACAATCTCGTCCCTCGTCAAACCTCGGAGTTTCAGCTGCCTGTTCAAGTCGCGGACAGAAATTGAAACCAGTTCATCGTCGCTGATGTCAACAACGGGGCTAGGAGAGAGTGGTGGCTGAAATAGTGCCATCATTCCATTAGATACAAACAACATTAATAACGGGCTACTTTGTTTCACAGATGTGTTATAACCTTACCTGACTTGCGAGCGAGTTCTTTCTTTCTCTTCTGTGTTCCGGAGGCATTTTATGCTATTTGCGAGAAGTACGCAGAATATTTACTTCAGGTTGATAAACAATGTTTTAGTGTTAAATAATGCTGAGTCATCATGGATTCATTCTCATTCGATCTAAAACTTTTATAAAGTGACGTAAATTCTTCCGCCATGTTTATTATTTTGACAAGTTGTACAACTTAAAAAAATAATCTTTTAATAGAGATGTTTGTATCGTTTGTGTTTATCTCATTGCGTATATTAATCTTATCAAAATAGTTTTTAAAATAAATATAAATTAAAACTTATAATATCGGTACATTGTGAAGATAAACAAAATATATTCTTTAAAATGATCAAACAAAGCTTTTGTTTACAAATAGACAAAAAAGAAACGAAATGCGTTGCAAATAGCGCCATTTTCAAATTGTTGTGTTAATTTAAAAAAAAAATTATAAGCACATTATATATTTATACTGGTTGTAAATGTATTAATATACAGGTTTAGTAGTTTTACCGCTTTATACAACTATTTATATTCTAAATTTAACATCACCACTTAACAATGTGCAACTAGATTCAAACAAGGTTCCACTAATATAATTACATTTAGCTCTTATTATAGTCAATGGTGTGTTAATTTTTTTTAATTAGATTGTTATTGAATTAAATACATAAGAATTACAACTAGTCCCCTTGAGCAAAGCTCTGAATAGAGATCTAATAATAACATAGTATTATAGTGCAGACGTTAACATAATATTTTACTAGAAGAATCTGTCTTGATGGAGGATCAGATTATTACAAACTTTTATTGAGGATACTTATCTTATACCCTATAATTTTCAATTAAATTCAGCCTCGTCTTTTGTTGATAGCAATTTAATAAGTTTTCGGACAATCTCATTCAAATTCATAAAAACAAGAGATAATTTAAACAACTGGTTTAAGCAATGGCGGCAGAAACAGGTGGGAAGATTTGTCCCACCCCACACTCCCCCACAATAAAACTCCCAACACTAGATTTATTCAATTCCCTTTTGATATTCTCAACTTGGTTTGCCCTCGTTACATTGGGGCAGGACGTGTTTAGCTTGTGGTGTGCTCACGTACCAGGCCACGAGAACAAGGCCCGATGTTTCTGTCATCGTAACAACCCGTAGATAACAGGGTTTGTAAGGGATAAGTGCAGGTGTGGACTCCCCCTCAGGGGTACCAACTGTGGTGAGGTTACAGTAGGTAGGGACAAGGTACTGCTTCACATTCCTGGGGTAAGTAGAGAAGACGTGAGATTTTTAAGTTGGCGAGCTTGTGTTGGGGAAATCGAGATTTGATTTGGGTCGGATGTAATGAGGGTTTTTATCCTAAATGGTTTCCCACATTTCCTCTAAATTACACAGATTTGATAGTATATAAGTGTATAGCCCCCAAATGGATATTAAGACGCGGCGCTAAAAGAAAAAGTTAAGTCTGAAACAATTTAGGAAGAACCTTAAATACACCTGACCTCGCTGGCCACAGGATATCAAAGCTACCAGTAAGATTCACATAGGGACAAAACATTGACCATCGCAGCTCCAAAGTTACGTAATACGCTACATTCTCTGAACAGTTTAGGAAAAACTACCCTCAGTACACTCGACAGATCAAACCCTGTGTTTGTCAATCTGGTCTACTGCTGCGGGAGTGACGCCTTGTACTATGGGGCCACACAAGGATTATATATAAACATAGGTGATAATGATATCAGTACAAAATCTGTAATGACTGCCCTCAAGTTACGAGACTCTCAACATATTCTTCCAATGAAGTCAATTAAAATCATAATCTCTTTTCCCAAACAACCATTTTAATGACAAACAAAAATTGTAAACATCTAGACAGCAACTTATAGGTGGAACTCTTGGTCTATTTTTAAAAATTCAGACGGCACTCTGTTCTAATATTTTCATTTTACCAGGACAACCTTACTCATTTCGCAACGCACACAAACTAAACGTCAAGCTCGGCTGGTTTTACCCGCCGCGAGGAGATTGAGGTAAGAGTTGTTTTTAGAATAAAGGGGTGGTGTATCCCTTGCCAGATTTGCTGTGACAACCAGTGAGGAAGGGGTGGGAGTCAGATACACCCTCTCCACCTTCCTTGGGCCCGTATCGTACAGACAGACCTTAGTCCACTCACCGACACAAATAGTCGTGCAGTGACTCAAGTGTTCAATTTAACCGTCAACCTTGTACAGTGATGGCAAGGAGAATCTTTATGACGCGATTGGTGCAAATGGTTTCAAGGACAATAAGTAGGAACAATCTATAGGTCATGAAATATCGGTGAAGGCATTAATATAGTTTTATTTACCATTTCTGCATACTTCAATAGACAAGTGAAATTTAAATATAAATGTAAAGGTTTATTTTACAACTTTTTATCAATAGTGAAATGTTTTTCCTTAGTCAAATTAACTTTGATGTCATTTCTATGCAAACTCAAAATGGTGTTTTGAGTAGCTTTATAGTTAAAGTTATCCTTGAGGTGACACAAGCCACCAATTTGTCAATACATTTGTCCAAGTTAAACTTCCCTAAACACTCGCGAATAGCAGTATGTACAGTAAAATATAAAAATGTCCCTTATCACAAGTTTAAACTGTAGGCGGATTGAAAATGTGAATTATTAATTTGAAAACAAGTTTTAAAATGCTATTTTGTGAGGCAGTTTAACATAACATACAGCAATGATGCATTTGCTAATTCGCTCAGGATTTAAAACATTATATAACGTTAACTCAATGTTAGGAAACTGTTCTATAGACACGCACAACACAACTCTAGTCTCCACGCACATTTCAACATATCATTCCTGAAACTTGATGGAATTGATGGAAGTGTCTATCTGTCCCCCGACATAACTGCCCCGTTTCTTCTTAGTCTTCTCCTGTCTAAAGGCCTTCCCCTTGGTGTGTTGAAAGTCCTGGTGCGCCTTCTCCCCCCACGAACCGCGCGAGTTCCTCTTTGCGGTAAAAGAGTTATTGAACATGTTAGAATCATTCTGGAACTCATCCTCTCTGACTCGACGGAAAGGTTGGTTGGGCCTCTGACTCTCCTGGCCGTTCTCCGTCGCGCCCGCCTTGACAAAGTTCGGATAGAAAGGTTTCTTGGCGGCGCCGGATTGGCAATTTCTTCTCCGATATTGTCGGAATTTTCCCGTTTCCTCTTTTTCGAGGTCGGTGTTTTGGCAGGAGTGCTGAAGGTTTTCTTCGGGGAGGTCTTCTTCGTTGAACTATCATCACTATCACCAGAACTTGAATCTGATTTTTTTGATGATGTTCCATTAGTGATTGGAGTCTTCGATATCACAGTGTTTTGTTTTGGCTTTTGTGGAGCATCGTCTTCCGAACTTGAATCTTCAGAGCTAGAGGATTTAGGTTTATTAACGACAGGTTTAACAAGGGCTGGTTTAGGTTTTGCCGGAGTTACTGCTTTCTTGGCCTTCTCGTCTTCGGAACTTGATGAATCTTCAGAGCTGGAAGATTTAGGTTTATTTGCAACAGGTTTAACAAGGGCTGGTTTAGGTTTTGCCGGAGTTACTGCTTTCTTGGCCTTCTCGTCTTCAGAACTTGATGAATCTTCAGAGCTGGAAGATTTAGGTTTATTTGCGACAGGTTTAACAAGGGCTGGTTTAGGTTTTGCCGGAGTTACTGCTTTCTTGGCCTTCTCGTCTTCAGAACTTGATGAATCTTCAGAGCTGGAAGATTTAGGTTTATTTGCAACAGGTTTAACAAGGGCTGGTTTAGGTTTTGCCGGAGTTACTGCTTTCTTGGCCTTCTCGTCTTCAGAACTTGACGAATCATCAGAGCTAGAGGATTTAGGTTTATTTGCGACAGGTTTAACAAGGGCTGGTTTAGGTTTTGCCGGAGTTACCGCTTTCTTGGCCTTCTCGTCTTCGGAACTTGACGAATCATCAGAGCTGGAAGATTTGGGTTTATTTGCGACAGGTTTAACAAGGGCTGGTTTAGGTTTTGCCAGAGTTACTGCTTTCTTGGCCTTCTCGTCTTCAGAACTTGATGAATCTTCAGAGCTGGAAGATTTAGGTTTATTTGCGACAGGTTTAACAAGGACTGGTTTAGGTTTTGCCGGAGTTACTGCTTTCTTGGCCTTCTCGTCTTCGGAACTTGATGAATCTTCAGAGCTGGAAGATTTAGGTTTATTTGCAACAGGTTTAACAAGGGCTGGTTTAGGTTTTGCCGGAGTTACTGCTTTCTTGGCCTTCTCGTCTTCAGAACTTGATGAATCTTCAGAGCTGGAAGATTTAGGTTTATTTGCGACAGGTTTAACAAGGGCTGGTTTAGGTTTTGCCGGAGTTACTGCTTTCTTGGCCTTCTCGTCATCGGAACTTGATGAATCTTCAGAGCTGGAAGATTTAGGTTTATTTGCGACAGGTTTAACAAGGGCTGGTTTAGGTTTTGCCGGAGTTACTGCTTTCTTGGCCTTCTCGTCTTCAGAACTTGATGAATCTTCAGAGCTGGAAGATTTAGGTTTATTTGCGACAGGTTTAACAAGGACTGGTTTAGGTTTTGCCGGAGTTACTGCTTTCTTGGCCTTCTCGTTTCGGAACTTGATGAATCTTCAGAGCTGGAAGATTTAGGTTTATTTGCGACAGGTTTAACAAGGACTGGTTTAGGTTTTGCCGGAGTTACTGCTTTCTTGGCCTTCTCGTCTTCGGAACTTGATGAATCTTCAGAGCTGGAAGATTTAGGTTTATTTGCGACAGGTTTAACAAGGGCTGGTTTAGGTTTTGCCGGAGTTACTGCTTTCTTGACCTTCTCGTCTTCGGAACTTGATGAATCTTCAGAGCTGGAAGATTTGGCCACAGGAGATTTCACATTAGAAACAGGTTTAGTGCTGATAGATGGTTTGTTTTGAGTCAATGGGGCACTTGCTTTCTTGGGGGCCTCATCTTCTGAACTCGACGAATCATCAGAACTCGAAGATTTGGAGGCTTGAGGCTTTTTAGCGGTCTGGGCGGGCACCGGTGGTTTGGTCTTAACGCCTGGGAGGTTCCGGGACTCCGAAGCAGATTTGTTAGTTTGTTTCTTCTGTGTGTACAGTTGCACGACCTGCTTCTTGACGGCTGCCAGGGGGGCTTTCTTCTTGGCCACCGGCCCCTCGTCTCCTGAGGACTCGGAGCTGCTCTCGGAATCACTGGTGTCTTTACCCGGACCCCCCGCCGCCAGGGGCGTGGAGGTTGCGAACTTGGTCCCGCCGGCTCTCGGGGTGAATGGTGGGGGTGCACCCGGTTCGGGGTCGTCGCTGTCAGATTCCGAGGACGCCCCTCCGTCTTCCACGTGGATCTTCCTGCTCGAAGGGGCGGCCTGTTGGTAGAAGTTGATGACCTCGGAGAGGTTTGGAGACCCGCGCTTCAACCTTTTAGCGTTTGTCAACTTCTGGAACTGTTCGGCGACCTCTTTATTTATCTTGGTTAGGTAACCGCTCACCAGACCCGCCATGAGGGTCTTGTGTTGGGGAGACATTTCTAGCCGCTAATGTCTACTGCCAACAACACGCACATTCACACAATCGACACTTAGTTACTATTTATATAGACAAAAGTGTTATTTTACCCGTGGAACACATGGACACAAACCGGAAACCAATTTTAATTCAACACCGGAAAACATTTCATTTAGATATATCTACCAACGTGTCTGGGTAAAAACAAATTTATGTTAACATAATAATTAATATAGGCCCTAAGTATTACAATCATATATATTATTTAACAACCTTTATACAGGTTCATAACTATAAAATAGTTTATAAGAATATATCTTAATAAAGTCATAACATATTGCTATTTATATTAACTAAGTATTTTATCTCTAAGAATGCCTAGCCTGTTGGTTTTGTTTTGCGCTATATTCGAATTTCGAATTCATGTTCTAACCTGCCTGAGTTCTTGAAAGCGACGACGAATTTAAATAAAGTTCTCCCTCGCAATCAAGATTTTACTCGCTGTTTCTTAGCAGGTTTATCTGGAAACCTGTTTTTTGAAAATAGTTTTATGGTAAAAATAAAGTCTGAAAGACACATTGTCACATCCAAACATGCCATGTTTTTTTATTTTTGTAAACAGATAAACCAAATTCAAAATGTCGGCCCGAGACAACGAAGAATTCAAGAATGCCATTCGTGACTTGGCGTATTATGCCATGAAGCTGGATAGTCCATATGGTATTATTATAAACATATTATTATGGGTTCTTAACATGCAGTTTATAATATACCAACTGATTATTATGATCACACGACCTACACAAGC
This sequence comes from Timema cristinae, assembly GCA_039000515.1. NCBI lineage: Eukaryota > Metazoa > Arthropoda > Insecta > Phasmatodea > Timematidae > Timema > Timema cristinae. The sequence goes on from JBCFYV010000100.1 coordinate 60,825,083, forward strand.
CGATATAATCCTGCGGCATACACAACACCCAGTATCCAGTCTTTAGTTTATCACTATGAATGGGGAAACGTAACTACACCAACGATAGATTTTCGGCCATGCCGGGAATCGAACTTATGACCCTTGACTCGGTATGTGGTTGCGCTACTGACCGAGCTAAGGTTTTAGAAACCAGATGTTGCTACCTGCGCCTGTAGATAGTCGGACTAAAGTCTGTTTTTCCAGTTTACAATCTTGATGTGCATTGAGGGTGGTTTTCCCTAAATGGCTTGTCACTCTCCTCGCATTTAAAATTTTACCATCTTTATCCCGTTAGCATAATCTATGTATGCTCAACCCAAACAGGTCATAAGACGCAATGGCAAACAAAAAAAATAGAGATGTTGCTTAAGAAGGCCACCTCTAGAAATAAATTGCTGCACAAGACGTTCAGCGATGATGTAATATTTAGTTCTATGGTGCGTTATTTCAAAATATGGTTGAAAGATTCCCACAGGGTTCTTTCCCCTCAACAACCCTATAGTTAGAGTTTTATTTCCCTCAACAACCCTGTAGTTAGAGTTTTATTCCCTCAACAACCCTGTAGTTAGAGTTTTATTTCCCCCAACAACCCTATATTTAGAGTTTTATTTCCCTCAACAATCCTATAGTTAGAGTTTTATTTCCCTCAACAACCCTATAGTTAGAGTGTTATTTCCCTCAACAACCCTGTAGTTAGAGTTTTATTTCCTCAACAACCCTGTAGTTAGAGTTTTATTCCCTCAACAACCCTGTAGTTAGAGTTTTGTTAATATAAACAAATGTGTGAGAATGTGACATTAGCTCATTTACAACGACCCTTCTAATTTTATCAGCGGAGCTACAAGACTAGGCAGGATGGAAAGAGCTCTAGGTTTACCAGAGAGCTTTCCTCTCTTCCTTCTAATCTTATCAGCGGAGCTACAAGACTAGGCTGGATGGAAAGAGCTCTAGGTTTACCAGAGAGCTTTCCTCTCCTCCTTCTAATATTATCAGCGGAGCTACGAGACCAGGCTGGATGGAAAGAGCTCTAGGTTTACCAGAGAGCTTTCCTCTCTTCCTTCTAATCTTATCAGCGGAGCTACGAGACCAGGCTGCATGGAAAGAGCTCTAGGTTTACCAGAGAGCTTTCCTCTCTTCCTTCTAATCTTATCAGCGGAGCTACGAGACCAGGCTGGATGGAAAGAGCTCTAGGTTTACCAGAGAGCTTTCCTCTCTTCCTTCTAATCTTATCAGCGGAGCTAAGAGACCAGGCTGGATGGAAAGAGCTCTAGGTTTACCAGAGAGCTTTCCTCTCTTCCTTCTAATCTTATCAGCGGAGCTACGAGGCCAGGCTGGATGGAAAGAGCTCTAGGTTTACCAGAGAGCTTTCCTCTTCTCCTTCTAAACTTATCAGCGGAGCTACGAGACCAGGCTGGATGGAAAGAGCTCTAGGTTTACCAGAGAGCTTTCCTCTCCACCTTCTAATATTATCAGCGGAGCTACGATACCAGACTGGATGGAAAGAGCTCTAGGTTTACCAGAGAGCTTTCCTCTCTTCCTTCTAATCTTATCAGCGGAGCTACGAGACCAGGCTGGATGGAAAGAGCTCTAGGTTTACCAGAGAGCTTTCCTCTCTAACTTCTAATCTTATCAGCGGAGCTACGAGACCAGGCTGGATGGAAAGAGCTCTAGGTTTACCAGAGAGCTTTCTCTCTCCACCTTCTAATATTATCAGCGGAGCTACGAGACCAGACTGGATGGAAAGAGCTCTAGGTTTACCAGAGAGCTTTCCTCTCTTCCTTCTAATCTTATCAGCGGAGCTACAAGACCAGGCTGGATGGAAAGAGCTCTAGGTTTACCAGAGAGCTTTCCTCTCTAACTTCTAATCTTATCAGCGGAGCTACGAGACCAGTCTGGATGGAAAGAGCTCTAGGTTTACCAGAGAGCTTTCCTCTCTTCCTTCTAATCTTATCAGCGGAGCTAGAGACCAGGCTGGATGGAAAGAGCTCTAGGTTTACCAGAGAGCTTTCCTCTCTTCCTTCTAATCTTATCAGCGGAGCTACGAGACCAGGCTGGATGGAAAGAGCTCTAGGTTTACCAGAGAGCTTTCCTCTCTTCCTTCTAATCTTATCAGCGGAGCTAAGAGACCAGGCTGGATGGAAAGAGCTCTAGGTTTACCAGAGAGCTTTCCTCTCTTCCTTCTAATCTTATCAGCGGAGCTACGAGGCCAGGCTGGATGGAAAGAGCTCTAGGTTTACCAGAGAGCTTTCCTCTCTTCCTTCTAATCTTATCAGCGGAGCTACGAGACCAGTCTGGATGGAAAGAGCTCTAGGTTTACCAGAGAGCTTTCCTCTCTTCCTTCTAATCTTATCAGCGGAGCTAAGAACCAGGCTGATGGAAAGAGCTCTAGGTTTACCAGAGAGCTTTCCTCTCTTCCTTCTAATCTTATCAGCGGAGCTACGAGACCAGGCTGGATGGAAAGAGCTCTAGGTTTACCAGAGAGCTTTCCTCTCTTCCTTCTAATCTTATCAGCGGAGCTAAGAGACCAGGCTGGATGGAAAGAGCTCTAGGTTTACCAGAGAGCTTTCCTCTCTTCCTTCTAATCTTATCAGCGGAGCTACGAGGCCAGGCTGGATGGAAAGAGCTCTAGGTTTACCAGAGAGCTTTCCTCTCTTCCTTCTAATCTTATCAGCGGAGCTACGAGACCAGGCTGGATGGAAAGAGCTCTAGGTTTACCAGAGAGCTTTCCTCTCTTCCTTCTAATCTTATCAGCGGAGCTACGAGACCAGGCTGGATGGAAAGAGCTCTAGGTTTACCAGAGAGCTTTCCTCTCTTTCCTTGAGATAACAAGCTTTCTTCACCTTCTATCTTATTGACATGACAAAGGATGGTTGTGGGGGAAGGGAGTATAAGCTTAGACAGAATAAAGTAGTTCCATAAAACGATAGCCAATTTCTAATTTAAACTTTGTAGCCTGACAACAATTTATATTTTCTCGCTGATCAAGGCGGCCACCTTATATCTAGGACCAAGTTAGGTAGGCTCCGTATCTATACTCTGGGATGTTTGTTTTTCAGACCGGGTTCGCTGCTCAGAATGGGCGCGCAAACTGTCCGGGATGAGAGACGATGACTTTGAGTCAGCCAGGTCAAGGAACGAGTATCTCCAGTACCTCCGCGTGATGCTCCGCGCGGGGTTACTTCACGGCATGTTCAAGAACCCTCCTCCAGACACACCCCTGCCCCCCTTCGCCGAGTGTGTGGTGAGAATCGACCCAAGAAGGGAACGAGTGGTTTGAGGTTTAACCCCATGTATATGTACGAGTTCAAAACAATCAAACTGCAACCTGCATGGTCCGAGGCGTCCCTGCTGTGTTAGGTTGGACTCCCGACCAAGGGGGGGATATGGATTCCAATCCCCGTCAGGTATACCAAGGGTGATTTTCCATTCTCCCTCCACACAAATATGGATACACTTATTCTAAATTCAACCTTATACATCCCTAGCTCATTAGTACATGCATAGTCTTTTATACCTTCCTTAGTTCAGTTCTGGTTGATTATAAAAAATCAGGTATATCATCAACCGTCTCCAGACTGTGGCCTGTTCACTTTAGGATGCCTTCATCTTCCTCTGTTCTTCTTCTCTCACTTGCACACATTCTGTTATCTGCTCCTCCCATTTCTTGCGGTAATTTACATATTTTATTTCTGACATTTTCTTTTTCTATCCTCATTACATGCCCAAACCATCAGGTATAGAGATGAGCAAAGTACAAATTAGAATAAATGCACCCACTGATGAATAGAGAGAGAGAGAGAAAGGGTATAAGCTCTGACCTTCCCAATCACCTGAGAACAGTCCAGACTTGTTATGTTAGAAGATCTGCACACACATTAGTATATAATGAGGACGAGGAAAACCAACCACACACACCAGCCCAGATTCGAACCTTAACCGTCCTGTTACTGGTAATTCAGTGCATTGCAAGCCTGATGTCCCAGACAGTGTGTCCATCAGTGCATGTTGTAATAATGTTGTCTCCCTTTTCCACCCGAGCTTGAACATGTCAAAACATTTTAGAATTTTCACCTCCTTTAAAACTCCAAAGATTCGATGGCTGTGGGGTCTAAGGCGTCACTCTCTTAATAGGCTGGACTGCAAAGACAGGGAGCTCGGGTTTCAAGTTCCAGTCAAGTGCATAAAGTCTTTTTTTTACTAAATGGTTTTCTACTTTCCCTCCGCACAAATGTGGCCACACTTCTTATAAATTCAACTTTCATCTCCAAATCATTAGCGTGATTACATAAGTATAAAAAATATTTAATTATTTCTTTCATCTATTTCCAGGGTAACGAATTGTGCTCTAAGGTACCCTACCTACCCCGCATGGGGCCCATCACCCCCTTCATTATGCACCACTCCCCTGACAGCCGTGCGTATGTCGCAGCGAAGCAAATCCCTGGTGGTGGGGTATTTTGTTACATGGCCGTCACACCTGACACAATGGAATGACAACCGTCACTTTCAACACTGACTTGTCCCAACCGATGTCTCCTAGCTGTAAATAATGTTTTTCGGAAATATAAAAACAACCAATATTCTTTAGTTAGTTAAATTTATTTTACTGTCTCATGTTTATTCAAATATGTCCCCAGGAAAAAAATTGGAAAATGTTGCATGGATTCGAAATGAAAATAGGATTAAAGAACAGTTGTTGTGTGACAAATAAACTTGTTCTCCGACAAACAACGCTAACCGTAAGCGCTAGTATTTATAAATAGTAACTACACAAGCATACACATCTTTATTGCACTTATTTTCTAAAACTAACCTGGACAATTTATATATCATGGTAAATAACATTTCAGAATTTGATTTGATGAGTTACCGAGCTCCTGAAAAAACAATATTTTTATACACTACATTAAAGAAGTTAATTGAAAATAATTCCCCTGCATGACTAGTCTGGATATGCAAGTTTAGTTCCGCAGCACAAAAATACAAGCACATGGAGGTTAAAATACACAGGAGCCATGTCTAGTCGAAACTGATTAGCTCGGCCGTCTGTTGAGGAGTCGGAGGAGGTTGTTGCGGGCTTCCAGGAGGAGCACTTTGCTGAGGTGGGCCCTGCATTCCTTGTGGTGGCCCCTGTATTCCTTGTGGTGGACCTTGCATTTGGGGCGCTTGTGGTGGGCCCTGCATTCCTTGTGGTGGACCTTGCATTCCTTGTGGTGGACCTTGCATTTGGGGTGCTTGCGGTGGGCCCTGCATTCCTTGTGGTGGACCTTGCATTTGGGGTGCTTGCGGTGGGCCCTGCATTCCTTGTGGTGGACCTTGCATTTGGGGTGCTTGCGGTGGGCCCTGCATTCCTTGTGGGGGACCTTGCATTCCTTGTGGTGGACCTTGCATTTGGGGTGCTTGCGGTGGGCCCTGTATTCCTTGTGGTGGACCTTGCATTTGGGGCGCTTGTGGTGGACCTTGCATTCCTTGTGGTGGACCCTGCATTTGGGGCGCTTGTGGTGGGCCCTGCATTCCTTGTGGTGGACCTTGCATTTGGGGCGCTTGTGGTGGGCCCTGCATTCCTTGTGGTGGACCTTGCATTTGGGGCGCTTGCGGTGGACCTTGCATTCCTCGCATTTGAGGCCCCTGTGGTGGGCCTTGCATTTGGGGTCCCTGAGGTGGGCCTTGCATTCCTCGCATTTGGGGTCCTTGCATTCCTGGTTGTGCTCTCTGCATGTGTGGGCCCACTTGTTGAGGGGGGCCCTGTGGATGTTGTCCAGGAATGTGTCGCTGCATTGGGCCTCTCATCATGTGAAGCATAGCACCGGGTGGGCCCTGCATGGGGTGGGTGCCTGGTGGTGCACTCTGGCCAGGAATTCCTACAACAAACACATCACTTACTAGAATAAACATATTACTACAAAAATTGCTCGATTTTGCTTTAAATATTTGTAAACTTTGACTTTGCTAGGAAAAATAAAATTAGCTTCAACAATTAATAAAAAGAGTTCTATAAATGTTTAATATACAAAATTTAATATTTTTAGAGTGTATTTAAAAGGTGTGCTAAGATTACTGTTTCAATTTGAAGCAAACTCGAATGGAATATTGTCAAAGTTTGAATATATTAGTTTATTAGTTGTGATTACGACAAGAAAGAGGAGGACAGATGAAATACCTGTGGAGTGGAGAGAGGAAAGTGGAGGATACATCAGTGATAGAGAGAGACAGATGAAATACCTGTGGAGTGGAGAGAGGAAAGTGGAGGATACATCAGTGATAGAGGGAGACAGATGAAATACCTGTGGAGTGGAGAGAGGAAAGTGGAGGATACATCAGTGATAGAGGGAGACAGATGAAATACCTGTGGAGTGGAGAGAGGAAAGTGGAGGATACATCAGTGATAGAGGGAGACAGATGAAATACTGTGGAGTGGAGAGAGGAAAGTGGAGGATACATCAGTGATAGAGGGAGACAGATGAATACCTGTGGAGTGGAGAGAGGAAAGTGGAGGATACATCAGTGATAGAGGGAGACAGATGAAATACCTGTGGAGTGGAGAGAGGAAAGTGGAGGATACATCAGTGATAGAGGGAGACAGATGAAATACCTGTGGAGTGGAGAGAGGAAAGTGGAGGATACATCAGTGATAGAGGGAGACAGATGAAATACCTGTGGAGTGGAGAGAGGAAAGTGGAGGATACATCAGTGATAGAGGGAGACAGATGAAATACCTGTGGAGTGGAGAGAGGAAAGTGGAGGATACATCAGTGATAGAGGGAGACAGATGAAATACCTGTGGAGTGGAGAGAGGAAAGTGGAGGATACATCAGTGATAGAGGGAGACAGATGAATACCTGTGGAGTGGAGAGAGGAAAGTGGAGGAAACATCAGTGATAGAGGGAGACAGATGAAATACCTGTGGAGTGGAGAGAGGAAAGTGGAGGAAACAGAGGATACATCAGTGATAGAGAGAGAGAGGAAGAACAATTTGGAGGGACTGGAAACTGATGAATATTTAGAAAATATTTCATTCTACTCTGATAAACAAAGTTATTACCACAAAATGTAATTCAATTACTTCAGATTTTGTGAATGTGAATATTAATTTTGTTAAGGTATATAACAGCTCAGAATGTAAATAACAGAACATACATTATTTAAACTGTTAATATTTTAATGAACAAACTTCATAATCAAATCCAACATTTGTTTCAAAGACATGAATGTGTTTGTTTTGTCAGAAGTGTCTGAGCAGGAATTCACCTGTTACGGGATAATGTGGATAGGTCCCCATTTGTGTCCCTGGGATATTGGTGGCGGTGTATGGGTTGCCTGGTACCATGTGGCCAGGGCCAAACTGACTGTGGACTGGGGGGCCCTCCACTGTACCAGGAGTGTACCCCTGCTGCTGCACTGGAAACAAATACACATGATGGCGGGAAATATTCTTATCGTGGTTTTCACAAATTAAACAATATTTAAGTTTTAGTTTTACTTTATCATAAAGGAAAAGAATTGTTATCATTAACATTTTCAACATTATTATGGAGTTATGTTTTGTGCGCCCCCAGAAGTGTCTGTCTACACCTGGCGCTACAGTCAAATTTGTATTTAATTCAGCCAGTACTACAACATTAATCCCCTTGAGACGCTCAGCGCTCAGAACTAGCGTCCGAGTAGGTTACCTGATGGGAGGTAATGCATCGGATAGGAGGGCAGAGTCCCCATGAGGTATTGTTGTTTCTGCTGCTCCTGCCTCATCTGGCGCTCACGCTCTTGTTCCTGGATGCGCTGCAGAGCCAACTGGCGCTGGTACTACAACACACACATTCATAAAACTCTTACGATGGTTTTCCATTAAAATAAGTTATTTATTTATATTTTGTTTTGTATCGTGTTTAAATGGCCATGTATGATTTGCGCAAGGCCAACAACACAAAAGATCAAGTACATTAATAATCATTTACCGGAACCAAAAGTGAAACAAAAAAAAATACCCAAAATTTCAATTATTGCCATTTTGTTTGAATACCAGAAGTTTCTGATTATTTCAATACTAAATGGAGTGAGTTTATTGTGTTTGACACGTCTTGTTATTTATTGTATGAAAATAAAATAAAACCGTGCACACTTTCTATGGAACACGTCAGGTACGCACAACACACAACATAGCTTCTTTGTGTTATTTGTGTGCCTGGGTCTGCTTAACTTCACTACACAATCTTATTAGAATGGTTGGCAGTGACGCTATTCAATTGTGACAAGAATTCAGTTTATTGATGAATCAACTCCGGAAAATTCAACATGGTCGATAATACAAAGAGAAAAAAATAGCTCTCAGCCAAAGATAGAGAGACATGATTTTTTTAAAAAAAGAAGCAAATTTTAAAATCTGAGTAGTGAAATATGCAGTGTTTATTACTTTTTAAAACAAACTTATTTTTACAATGATTAATTTGTATACATCAAAGTGAAGATATTCTAAGCGTGAGGTCTATTTCAGCGTTTCCCCCAAACTTTCATCAGCCATACACTCCTTTTGGGGCCTTGGTATGACCAATGTACCCCTCCCAGTTTGGTAAAACTGGTCCATCCACAGGAGTAGTGAAATGGTGTAGATTCATTCCTTTTATTATTTGGAATTAATATTTTAACATTAATAATATTCCAAATTCTTTGTTTCATATTTTTATTTATATTTTCAAATCAAGCCCAGAATGTCTATATTTGCATTTGTTTGAGTGATATTTTAATTCCGTGTCGAACACTTGCACTTCTACTTTGGTTGTCTCTCGCGTCTCAATAATTACCGGTTGGTCGATGAAAAGAAATGGCGGTATATTTTTTAGGTTTGCAAATGTAAAAACGGGGACTTGTGGACAAGGCACACTGAGTCTCAGTTTGGGTCGTTCATCCTGTCGTCATAGTTAGAAAGAGTTAGACGCTTATTTTCTAAACTTTTAACAGATGATAAAATTTTTTTTTTTTTTTTTTGCAAATCATCATAAGAGTTACACCAATTACAGTCAGCTCTTATGAAACGTGAAAGTAGTATTTCTTAATCAAAGATGTATTTTCAATCATTCTAAAATGAGAAGAAGTGCAATACTATAGACAGTGCCCAGACGTGTGCAGGAAGGTTAGCCACTACGTAACACAAAAATATCCTTTGTGCACATCGCCGTGTTCACCTGCAGGTAGTCCTGTTTCTTCTTCCTCATGATCTCCAACTTGTGCGCCATCTGCATCTGTCTGATACGCTCAGCCTCCTCTGCTTGACGGCGCAACTTCTCCCTGTGTTCCTCTCTGAGCGCGTCGAGCGCAGCCCGAGCGTCCTTCACTTGCGTCAGCTTGTCTTGGAGACCCTCGTAGTAAACTGCAAGGCAAATGTCAGAGGTCAACCCCGAATCACAGTAAATTGTGTTAAATATTGGTAATAAGGTGGATAGAAACAAACACGAGGAAAGGAAGAACACAATTCACACTGCTGCTACTGGACAGAGAGGACATGGCTGTCGCAACTCACCCCGATTGTCGTCCTGCTGCTGAATATACCTCAGCAGGCGGGAGTGCATGGCGGTGATGTTCATGAACAAAGTTTGCACCGAGCTGTCGTTGGCGATGCACCGTCCTCTGCTAGAGTTGGACTTCATGCGGTTCACAAATATCTCCACCTGACCCTTGAGGGCCGCCACAAACTCCTCGATCTCGCTGTCTGACTCGCCATTCTCCTGCTTCTGCTGCGACAAACACGAGTGGTTAGCATGGTGGACTCTCAACAGGAACTGTTGGTACTACCAACTGTTCAAATTAAACTAGGGATGGGCCCTCGAATACCTCGAGGATTCAAGACTCAAAACTTTAAGATTTCTTTTTCTTTTAATTTTTCAAGTGAAATTTGTTTTAAAGCTCTAATGGTGGTGGTTCAGAACCAATATAATTATAGGATCTTAACAACCACACCCCAGACCAGTAATTTAACATTTATTTACTATTTGTATTTTATATTATTACATTATATTTATATTTCCTCGGGTGTTCATAATTTTTCCCAAGATTCGGATTTGTAAAATAGTGGATCTGAGCCAACTTTACCTGAAACACTATTTTATCCGAACAAAGGAAAATTGGCCCCAAGTGGCTGTATTATATTAAACATTGCGAGGAGGCTAGAAAGACTGTCCTGGTCTGGTCTGGTCTGTGTTTCACTCTTCTGCTCAAGAAGTTACATACCTATGTGTATTGTTGTAAACTATGAGGCCTCCAGTTTCTTGGTAAGTGTGAATGCCTTGCCCTTTTATCCTCTTTTCAATGTTTGATTTAATATTTTACTTCACAAAAGTATTTTGTTATAAAAATTATAATATATTATTTAATAAATAAAATGCTAGCATGGTAGGAAAATATTAGAGCACACATAATAATAAAAACACCACTAACCCATGTTTAAATAATATTATAACATCTTCCTCAGGTGGTGGACGAAGTAATAAGACCATTGAGATATTGAGGTGTGTGTAAATGTGTGCTGTGTTTTCATTTTATTTACTACAGATTATATTATATTTTGCTTGATGCATTTTATTTAATACAAGTTTTAAATATTAAAACCATCTTCAGTGGCTGCATGGTCTAAGGCATCACTCTCGCAATAGACTAGGAGATTGTAATTCGACCCCAGTCAGGTGAACTGAGGGTGTTTTTTTCCTACCCTCTCCCCATGAAAATACAGAAACACTTCCTCTGGATTCAACCTTACTCGCCATGTTGTTAACACCCACCCAGGGTTTGAACCCAGATGTTTCCGTCCTACACGACGGTAGGTGTCTTACCATGCCAGTGTTTGTGATGTCGTGGAGCACCTTGGGTGCCGTGGTTAGGGGGCTGGACATGTTGACCGGTGCAGAGGGTTGGCTCAGAGGGCTGGTGCTCTTGTCCCTGTCGGCGCTGGTCTCCTTCTCCTCAGCGGTCGCCTTGCGCTGGTTCCACAGGGACCTGTTGAGGTACCGAGCCAGCTCTGGGTCCACCTCCTCCTCGTGACTTGGGGTGTTCTCCTGAAATGAGTCCAGGGCTCTATATGCAGCCAGGGTCGTAGCCCTATGCGAGGCCAGGGTCGTAGCCCTATGCGAGGCCAGGGTCGTAGCCCTATGCGAGGCCAGGGTCGTAGCCCTATGCGAGGCCAGGGTCATTGCCCTATGTGAGGCCAGGGTCATAGCCCTATGCGAGGCCAGGGTCGTAGCCCTATGCGAGGCCAGGGTCGAAGCCCTATGCGAGGCCAGGGTCGAAGCCCTATGCGAGGCCAGGGTCAGGGCTCTATACACGACAAGGGCTACATATGTGCCCAACATAGATATCAGACAAACGCAACGACCAGACCCCAGACCAGAGTTTAACATTTAACAGAATGTACGAATACTATAATGAATGTTACTATTGTTTCTATTTCCCCTAAAGTCGGGTTTGTAAAAGAGTGGATTTTACCGCACTCTACCAACATCTGTAGTACTCACCGTGTGTGGAGGTGGTGAGTACTGCTTGGCGCGACTGGCAGCAGCGCTCGACATCATTGTAGCAGTGCGCTTCTTCTGGAGAAAAAAACAAGCGCATGTTACAACCAGTCAAGAAATATGAGGGAACACTCTGTGAAGTCCAGCAAGGCCCGCGCCAAACAAACCCTAACATTTTGGCTGTGTCAAGACTACAGTCAATATTATCAGAGTTTGAATATTGTTGTTAATTGTTTTATGCTGGTAAGAATATTATATTGTACTTATTTTTATAATGTTATGTATGTAATAGAATCTTTTAGGGGCGTGTGAAACTTTGACTATAACTCGGGAAAAAACACACGATGTTATCATTCAATCTTGATTTGCGCTTCACGCTAAGAATACCTACCCACACATGCCTAGTATTTGTACTTACAAAGCTTTATAACTACACAAAATATATATTTTTTCCAAATAATGTTAAATCTGATTATTTTTTAAGCAAAGTGCAAGTTTTCAAAACTTTTCACACTGGGTTAATCGGTACCAGAGATTGCAAAGATAATCTTATACACAACTATATTTTTAACATATACACGGTGACCTTAGTGGTATTGGGGTAAAGTGCTCACCAATGAACCCAATGTTCATGGGTTCAAACCCATCTTGAGCGATAACAATGTGTAGCACAACTTCCTTAGGAGGGAGAAGTACAACTGTCTGTCCCGTGTCGATAGTGGCGGGTATGTGAGACACTTTCTGAACTCCTCTAGTACATGTGACGGTGCAGGCGACACTGACGTGTAAAGACGTGTTTTCCAGATGTTGGCGACCCTGATCGAGAGTTGGCACTCACCTCCTTCTCCTTGTGTTCAGCCTCGGACTGGGAGAGCGCCAGAGCCAGCTGGAACTCCTCTTCCTCCCGGAGCTCCTCCTCGGTCTTGCGAGGCGGGGCCTGAAACAACCACCAGGAGCTCGCTAAGTGGCTCAGACAACCTTTGACGAGCTGCTAGGAGTGTGGCGAGCTGCTAGGGGTGTGACGAGCTGCTAGGGGTGTGACGAGCTGCTAGGGGTTTGTGACGAGCTGTTAGGGGTGTGACGAGCTGCTAGGGGTGAGACGAGCTGTTAGGGGTGTGGACGAGCTGCTAGGGGTGAGACGAGCTGCTAGGGGTGTGATGAGCTGCTAGGGGTGAGACGAGCTGCTAGGGGTGAGACGAGCTGCTAGGGGTGAGACGAGCTGCTAGGGGTGAGACGAGCTGCTAGGGGTGAGACGAGCTGCTAGGGGTGAGACGAGCTGCTAGGGGTGAGACGAGCTGCTAGGGGTGAGACGAGCTGCTAGGGGTGAGACGAGCTGTTAGGGGTGTGACGAGCTGCTAGGGGTGAGACGAGCTGTTAGGGGTGAGACGAGCTGTTAGGGGTGTGACGAGCTGCTAGGAGTGAGACGAGCTGCTAGGGGTGAGACGAGCTGCTAGGAGTGAGACGAGCTGTTAGGGGTGAGACGAGCTGCTAGGGGTGTGACGAGCTGCTAGGGGTGAGACGAGCTGTTAGGGGTGTGACGAGCTGCTAGGGGTGAGACGAGCTGCTAGGGGTGTGACGAGCTGCTAGGGGTGAGACGAGCTGTTAGGGGTGAGACGAGCTGTTAGGGGTGTGACGAGCTGCTAGGAGTGAGACGAGCTGCTAGGGGTGTGACGAGCTGCTAGGGGTGAGACGAGCTGTTAGGGGTGAGACGAGCTGTTAGGGGTGTGACGAGCTGCTAGGAGTGAGACGAGCTGCTAGGGGTGAGACGAGCTGCTAGGAGTGAGACGAGCTGTTAGGGGTGAGACGAGCTGCTAGGGGTGTGATGAGCTGCTAGGGGTGAGACGAGCTGTTAGGGGTGTGACGAGCTGCTAGGGGTGAGACGAGCTGCTAGGGGTGTGATGAGCTGCTAGGAGTGAGACGAGCTGCTAGGGGTGAGACGAGCTGTTAGGGGTGAGACGAGCTGTTAGGGGTGTGACGAGCTGCTAGGAGTGAGGCGAGCTGCTAGGGGTGAGACGAGCTGCTAGGAGTGAGACGAGCTGTTAGGGGTGAGACGAGCTGCTAGGGGTGTGATGAGCTGCTAGGGGTGAGACGAGCTGCTAAGGGTGTGACGAGCTGCTAGGGGTGAGACGAGCTGCTAGGAGTGAGACGAGCTGCTAGGAGTGAGACGAGCTGTTAGGGGTGAGACGAGCTGCTAGGGGTGTGACGAGCTGCTAGGGGTGAGACGAGCTGCTAGGAGTGAGACGAGCTGCTAGGGGTGAGACGAGCTGCTAGGGGTGAGACGAGCTGCTAGGGGTGTGATGAGCTGCTAGGGGTGAGACGAGCTGCTAGGGGTGAGACGAGCTGCTAGGGGTGTGATGAGCTGTTAGGGGTGTGACGAGCTGCTAGGGGTGTGATGAGCTGTTAGGGGTGTGACGAGCTGCTAGGGGTGTGATGAGCTGTTAGGGGTGAGACGAGCTGCTAGGGGTGTGATGAGCTGTTAGGGGTGAGACGAGCTGTTAGGGGTGTGGACGAGCTGCTAGGAGTGAGACGAGCTGCTAGGGGTGAGACGAGCTGCTAGGAGTGAGACGAGCTGTTAGGGGTGAGACGAGCTGCTAGGGGTGAGACGAGCTGCTAGGGGTGTGACGAGCTGCTAGGGGTGAGACGAGCTGCTAGGAGTGAGACGAGCTGCTAGGGGTGAGACGAGCTGCTAGGGGTGAGACGAGCTGCTAGGGTGTGATGAGCTGCTAGGGTGAGACGAGCTGCTAGGGGTGAGACGAGCTGCTAGGGGTGAGACGAGCTGCTAGGGGTGTGATGAGCTGTTAGGGGTGTGACGAGCTGCTAGGGGTGTGATGAGCTGCTAGGGGTGTGATGAGCTGTTAGGGGTGTGACGAGCTGCTAGGGGTGTGACGAGCTGCTAGGGGTGAGACGAGCTGCTAGGGTGTGATGAGCTGCTAAGGGTGTGATGAGCTGCTAAGGGTGTGACGAGCTGCTAGGGGTGTGATGAGCTGCTAGGGGTGAGACGAGCTGCTAGGGGTGTGATGAGCTGCTAGGGGTGTGACGAGCTTTTAGGAATGTGACAATTTTAGAGAACATCAACTAGGTTTAGAAAATGTAGGCTTTGTATCCAGGAAACTTCTGATGTATTTAGTTGAAATGTTCAATATGTCCAATTATAGATATTCTGAGTTATGTTAATTACAGTATTTATATTGAAAACATCTGAATTAATTACACAGCATGTGATAACTTGTTTATTTATGACGCATGACTACATGAAAATATAGATATTAACTTCTCTAGATGTCAGATAAGGTTCTTCTTGTGACAGTCGGATCAAAGTTTAGGTTTCAAGGTTATAAAGGCTAGATAAATTATTTAAAAAATAATTTTCTTTGGTATGTTTACGTTTAAAATAGTACTGGTTCATTTAAGGACACTAACTGCTACCTAACCTAACAAGAAGGTTAAAAAGACAGCATGAAACCCTCTAGTTACCGGCGAGACATTTTCTTCCTCAGCCTCGTTTTTGCGGAACAATTTCTTCATGAACTCTTGACAAGATTGTGAACGTTCACATAGAAGGAGTCGCTACTCGGTGATTTGGACTGGCAGCGGACATCTTGAAATAAACAGTTGACAATACCTTGTTGTTCTGTCAAGACCAACTGTTTTAAGGTTTATGTTAGTGGCCAATTGCCAACATTGTTTACAGTGGCAACAACAGCACTGCTTAGCAACCAAAAAAACCTATTATTTGATTTTAAAACAATGAGATATCATATAATATAACAACTTCTCTGGTCTAGAGGTCAGTACGTCTGGCTACAGATCCTCGGCATTTCCAAATTTCTCTGTGAAACAGTGGGTCTGGAACGAGGTCAAACTCAGCCCCGCGAGGACAAATGAGATTAACAGGAGGGTTTGTTGTGCTGACACCATGACACCCTCTATCCACAGATGTCGGTACTATCTTTGTCAACATACAGCAACGCTCGATCAGTATGCCGTTTTTATAACAGTTCTTGTACCGGTTAAGAGACGTACCTGGTTCTGCTGCGCCAGGGAGCTGGACACATACTCGGGGGGCAGATCACCCTCTCCTTTGACAGTAGTGGCGGTGGCGGGCCCAGGTGTAGTGGTGGACCTGAATAAACACACGAGAGCAGAGCTTGTGTGAGGGGGTAACAAACTAGGACAAGGTTTGTTAGCAATCCACCACTTGCACACCCCATAAGATGGGTCCTAGCGCCCCAGGGGAGTGTGATGATGCTACTCACTTGTTGACCGAATCGTAGCACGCCTCGCACACCCGCACCTCCTTCTCAAACCCAAACTTGGGGACAGTTGAAGTCTTGGAGGAGCACTGAGCGCAGAATACCTGTCCACAAGCTCGGCAGTGGTGCTAACATTACAAACACAAACAAAACACAGTCAGTGACTAGTATAGTAGCGCTCCAAGTCAGCTGATACCCTCTCCCCATCGATGTCTCAGCCCACGCTCCGCTGATTGATCCCATACCTTGCGCTGGACCACACCGAAGGCGACCCTGCACCGATGACAGCATCAGCGTCCGCCCACTCGGGAGCAGTATCTGCGGAGAACATGGCGTCGCTTTCCTTCAGAGCCGGGAACTTGAAGCCCTCAGTTTTCATAATATTCACAGTGTCCTGAACAAACACATCTTTGTTTGAGGAAAGACAGATAGACACAAGGTTAGAATCATAAGCCGCCGCGGAGGGAGATCTTAGAAAGGGCTGTGGTTGGGTCGGAGTCCAGGAAAATATACCGACGCCACAGCCCTGGTTTTTAAGATGAAGCTCTAACCAATATCGTGTGACAAAATGTAGTTACATTGGAGTTTAAGAAATATATTTGTACCTGCATCGGTGGCTGTCTAACCTAAGGAGCCATTGACTGGACTGACAATTACGGGGAGACACGGCACGACTCTCGCTTGGGTGTAGTGAGGGAGGGACCTGGCGGTCTAGGGTCAAGGTGTCGGACTTCTGTGCTGAGGGTCCGGGGTTCAATCCTCGATCCCGGCACAGATTTATCTGATTACCAAACCCTTCCTTCACCTCTGACAAGACATCTTGTGAATGTGGGGAATGCCAGGCCTCCACCGTGGTTCGGATTCCACGTTAAACTGTAGGTCCTTCATTTCATCTCACAATTACCCAACCATTACACATTAGCGTGAAGTGTGTATAACATTAACTGGGTAGTAAAACACAATTATGATGATGATGATATAATAATAATAATAAATAATGTAATGAGGGTGGTTTTTCCTATAGTTTCTCACTCTCCGTTCCTGCAGATGTGGGTTCACATTATCTAAAATCAACCTTCCCCATCCTTAGGACAGTAGCATAATTAATACATAGGCATACAACCCAAAAGGAATAACGAGAACTATTTACAAAACTATGATGATATTAAGTATCTTTGTAGTTCCCATCCCCTTTTTTTTCCTCTAATAAATAAAAATTTATCAATTTTAACAGCAACAAGATATGTCTGTAGTTTCCAAAAGTGTCTTCCTATGAAAATTGTACTGTACCAGAAATGCAGTCAAATCAGAGTTAGTTTCAAACCGAGTAGGAATCTATCTGCAGAGCCACAAAGAACAAAATGAAGCTAATGTTAGCCAGACGTACACTTTCTAAACACCAAGAGACAATACCACTCGGAACAGAGGAAGCTGTAAACAGACTCGCGCAATGAAACCAACGTTAAACACTCAACTAGAACATATTTGCAGTTGCTGGTGTATTTGTGAGCCAACTAACAGAGAAACCTTGGAGGCGTCATGAAACCTTACAAGACCTTGTATCTCACACAAACACACACTCACATATCGCCAGATAACACATGAGTGAGCTACTTGCAGAGGATATACTGCGTCCACGCCAAGATCAAACATTCCCCACCTGGATATGTTAGGTGATATTTATTACTTGGTAAGGATAACCTCGTTTTGAGTTTAAGTTATATATAAAAGAAGTTACAGGAAATATGGATACAAAAAAAACCAAAGGAAAAAATGTAATTCTCAATTTACCAAGATATCAGCCCTGTACTTGGGGAAGTTGGCACTACGGACCTACCTGCACAGCCCTGTACTTGGGGAGTAGTCACTACGGACCTACCTGCACAGCCCTGTACTTGGGAGTAGTCACTACGGACCTACCTGCACAGCCCTGTACTTGGGGAGTAGTCACTACGGACCTACCTGCACAGCCCTTGTACTTGGGGGAGTAGTCACTACGGACCTACCTGCACAGCCCTGTACTTGGGAGTAGTCACTACGGACCTACCTGCACAGCCCTGTACTTGGGGGAGTAGTCACTACGACCTACCTGCACAGCCCTGTACTTGGGGGAGTAGTCACTACAGACCTACCTGCACAGCCCTGCACTTGGGGGAGTAGTCACTACAGACCTACCTGCACAGCCCTGTACTTGGGGGAGTTGGCACTACGGACCTACCTGCACAGCCCTGTACTTGGGGGAGTAGTCACTACGGACCTACCTGCACAGCCCTGTACTTGGGGGAGTTGGCACTACAGACCTACCTGCACAGCCCTGTACTTGAGGGAGTTGGCACTACAGACCTACCTGCACAGCCCTGTACTTGGGGGAGTTGGCACTACAGACCTACCTGCACAGCCCTGTACTTGGTGAGTAGTCACTACAGACCTACCTGCACAGCCCTGTACTTGGGGGAGTAGTCACTACAGACCTACCTGCACAGCCCTGTACTTGGGGAGTAGTCACTACAGACCTACCTGCACAGCCCTGTACTTGGTGAGTAGTCACTACAGACCTACCTGCACAGCCCTGTACTTGGGGGAGTTGGCACTACAGACCTACCTGCACAGCCCTGTACTTGGGGGAGTTGGCACTACAGACCTACCTGCACAGCCCTGTACTTGGTGAGTAGTCACTAAGGACCTACCTGCACAGCCCTGTACTTGGGGGAGTTGGCACTACGGACCTACCTGCACAGCCCTGTACTTGGGGGAGTAGTCACTACGGACCTACCTGCACAGCCCTGTACTTGGGGGAGTTGGCACTACAGACCTACCTGCACAGCCCTGTACTTGAGGGAGTTGGCACTACAGACCTACCTGCACAGCCCTGTACTTGGGGGAGTTGGCACTACAGACCTACCTGCACAGCCCTGTACTTGGTGAGTAGTCACTACTGACCTACCTGCACAGCCCTGTACTTGGGGGAGTAGTCACTACAGACCTACCTGCACAGCCCTGTACTTGGGGGAGTAGTCACTACAGACCTACCTGCACAGCCCTGTACTTGGTGAGTAGTCACTACAGACCTACCTGCACAGCCCTGTACTTGGGGGAGTTGGCACTACAGACCTACCTGCACAGCCCTGTACTTGGTGAGTAGTCACTACAGACCTACCTGCACAGCCCTGTACTTGGGGGAGTAGTCACTACAGACCTACCTGCACAGCCCTGTACTTGGGGGAGTTGGCACTACAGACCTACCTGCACAGCCCTGTACTTGAGGGAGTTGGCACTACAGACCTACCTGCACAGCCCTGTACTTGGGGGAGTTGGCACTACAGACCTACCTGCACAGCCCTGTACTTGGTGAGTAGTCACTAAGGACCTACCTGCACAGCCCTGTACTTGGGGAGTTGGCACTAAGGACCTACCTGCACAGCCCTGTACTTGGGGAGTAGTCACTACGGACCTACCTGCACAGCCCTGTACTTGGGGAGTTGGCACTACAGACCTACCTGCACAGCCTGTACTTGAGGGAGTTGCACTACAGACCTACCTGCACAGCCCTGTACTTGGGGGAGTTGGCACTACGACCTACCTGCACAGCCCTGTACTTGGTGAGTAGTCACTACAGACCTACCTGCACAGCCCTGTACTTGAGGGAGTAGTCACTACAGACCTACCTGCACAGCCCTGTACTTGGGGAGTAGTCACTACAGACCTACCTGCACAGCCCTGTACTTGGTGAGTAGTCACTACAGACCTACCTGCACAGCCCTGTACTTGGGGAGTTGGCACTACAGACCTACCTGCACAGCCCTGTACTTGGTGAGTAGTCACTACAGACCTACCTGCACAGCCCTGTACTTGGGGGAGTAGTCACTACAGACCTACCTGCACAGCCCTGTACTTGGGGAGTTGGCACTACAGACCTACCTGCACAGCCTGTACTTGAGGGAGTTGGCACTACAGACCTACCTGCACAGCCCTGTACTTGGGGGAGTTGGCACTACAGACCTACCTGCACAGCCCTGTACTTGGTGAGTAGTCACTAAGGACCTACCTGCACAGCCCTGTACTTGGGGGAGTTGGCACTAAGGACCTACCTGCACAGCCCTGTACTTGGTGAGTAGTCACTAAGGACCTACCTGCACAGCCCTGTACTTGGTGAGTAGTCACTAAGGACCTACCTGCACAGCCCTGTACTTGGGGGAGTTACGGAAAGCGAAGGCCCAGGCCTGTATGAGCTCTAGGACCTTGTTCTTGACGTTGTCGTGGTTGGTCGTCCTGACCAAGTCCCTCAGTTGTTCCATGTACTGCTTAGTACCCACTTCCTCGTGAATCAGGTTGCCGCAGTTCTTCACGCACGACTCCAGCACCTGCAGGTCAGTCGCAACTTTACATTTACTGTTGTTAAAGGAAGAAAGGTTGAGGGAAAGAGGAGCTTGGCAAATTAAGATGTGATAAATTTATCATGAAAATAATTTGTTCGTGTTTAAGACTGGTTAAAGTTTTGTTGCAATGAATATATCTACATTAATAAAACTAAGAGTCTGTCTGTCGCACGCAGAGTTCTGACATTTTAAAATGTAATCAGTAACCCATGGTCATGAACATGTGCACTTTGAAGCCAAAATTTCCCGGTTATGGATCAGAAGCAATAAAATTAAGATATTTTTGTTTTTTGTTTTCTTCCGTTTGGTGGTTTGTAAGTGCCAGGAAGATAATTTATCGCAGGTCCTGGAAAGGCTGCTGGTGAAATTTGATAAACACACTTGTTTGTATTGTCCCCGAGTCTTACTACCCTGATGCCGGGATCACGATCAACTTAACGTAACTTAACGTAACTTAACGTAAAGGACCTCCTCGTGTGTTTAAATGGAAGCGATCACGATGCACTTAACTTAACGTTGACTTGCAGTTAACTTAAAGTAAGAAATGTCTTGGGAGGTCTTTTACTTTACTTTACGTTACTTGAAGGGTATCATGTGATCTAGCCAGCCAATCATTATGCGAGTGACGTCAACAGGGCTATTTAGTAATTCATTTGTTGGTATTATGACCAATGTTTACTCTTTAGCGTAAGTTTTAGTGATCAGACATTGAAACAAAATAATTAAACTAAAATAGGGAACTAAATTTATCAAAAAAGTTTAGTAATATATATTTATTATATTGATTGAAAACTGTAAACATTCACAGATCATCACTTTACAAATAGTATAAAACCACAGATCATACTCGAGAATGCATATGTTTGGCTCGAATTGTTATGTTAAGTTAAGTGAAACGTGATCACACATAAGTTAAGTTAACTTGAGTGAACATTACGTTAAGTTACGTCAAGTTGATTGTGATCCCAGCATGAGTTAAGTGAACGTTACGTTAAGTTACGTTAAGTTAACGTTAAGTTGATCGTGATCCCGGCATGACCGGAATTCGAACCCCGATCTCCTGGTAGTTGCCAGTCTAGTCTGTTGTGCAAGTGATGCCTTGGACCCGGGATAGGTACACAAATACTTAAAGGAGGACCAAATAAAAAACAATGGAGGGCCAAAGACTTTGATTATTTTTTTCTTTAAAATTCATCAAAAACTATAAGATAAGACACCTAATAGACTGTTGTAAGAGTTTAAATACATTGAGAACACAATACAATAATAAATAGCTAAGTGGTTATCTAAGTTTCATGGTTTAAAACATTGCTGTATATCTTTGGCAACGATTTATCAAGTTTGGAAATGTTGATTTTGGAATTGATTTATAAAAACTCAGTTTTGTTGTGTTTAAAAAAAGCAACACAGACTATCTACATCACGGGCCAGATTGAACATAAACATTTGGCCCGCAGGCAGTTGTTTGCCCATCATGTCTAGCCCATATGACTACCTAACCGGGTAAAATCGCTAACAGAAGAGGACAAACATCTCGGTACTTAAGTACGACACCTTGATTAAAGCAACGTGTAGCGGAGCAAGAGGGACTTAGAGGTATGAGGGGGGTGCAGTTTCCCACAACTAATAATACGAGACAGAAGGTTTTCCTCGTGTTATGTCTCCATATGAGCTTTTAACTCTACACAAGGGCAAGTTACTGTGAAAGGGGGGATTCCCTTATATTCACTCTTTCTAGGGTGATCTCACTGCCCCCTCCCCCTCCTCCGCCCGAACCAGAGTTCTATAGATCATATAATATATAACTTGAAAGCTAGTTTTTCTGTCGGAGTTCCACACAAGGGCGCAGAGAGAGATGTCGAGAGGGTCCACGCATCTTGATAACTCACATTATGCGCCAACAGCTTTGGTAGTACAATTATATCTGGGGGTACATCAACAAAAATGGTTGAGTACCACGGAAGTTACCAACCTCCCACCAGGATGTTTACCTGTAATCCAAAGACAGCGATGTGAGGGTTAGCGTTGTATAACTTCTTCTTGATCGCTGCCAGAGCGTATTTGGGTCTGAGAACATAAAGAAATGACACGTCCTTAAATCCTCACGATCTCACAGTGTGAGACCCCAATTGTATCAAGCCGTGTGAAGTGTAGCCACCACAGATGAGCATGTAAGCAGTGAAAGCAGTGCGTGCCTACTGTGAGCAAAATAAAACATTATTATGTTCACATAGATATTTTAAATTGGAACCCTAATCTATATTCACCTCCGTCGCCATTATTAGCATTTCTTACCACCTGTTCAGGTTATAAACATATGTACTAATTATGCTAATGAGATAAGAATGAGGAAGGTTCAATTTAGAAGAAGGGTATCCACATTTACATGGAGGGAGAGTGGAAAGCCATTTAGGAGGGGAAAAAACTCAGTGCGCCCAACCGAGATTCGAACCTCCACCTCATGTCATCGGCAGTCTAGTCTAATGCGATAGAGACACCCCGGACTATGCAGCCACGAAAACAAGTTTAGGCCTTTATTTCATAATTTTGTCAACATCTTTGTTTGAGGTTGGTATTTGTAAAGCGTGAGAGTGGGTCTGTCCCCGTTATGAAGACCGACCAGAAACCAACTCAAACATTCAACATGGCGGCAGGAACGGAATGTGTGTCCGTGGAGGACAGTGAGAGAATGGAATAGTAAGATATCTACCGAGTGCTCTAGTACAGTGCTGGTCAATGTGCCAGTGCCAGTTTTACGTCGGCCGTGTCTTCAGGACTGCTTTAACAGCTCTTCAATTGGATTAGTCAAGTTTGTTCTTTAATATTTTATTCTCTATGAAATATTTATTTAAGACAAGCGTAGCCTAATTTTATGTATTCGATGTGATAATTAAATACATTTTATATCACTAGAATTGTTTAAATAAAGAATTTAAAAGCCAAAGATAAAACCAAGCCCTGGAACATTTTTACCCGCAACCCCCTCCAACGCTGATTCCCCAGCTCCAAGGCAACTTAGCATCGCTGCTGTTAGATAGATATTGTCAAGAGGCAGAAAAATATCAAATAATAAACATAAAAATGTTGTCAATTTAGGAGCAAAAAAAAAAGATGTTTTTTTCTAGATGTTCCTTCTAACCGGAATCTCACTTGGCCGATAGATCATCCCCAATTTTAATTGCTAAGAAAATTAATGAAAATATATATATATAGCGAGAAATACAGTCAAATTCTCATTTCGAAAATTACAAACTCCCCCCCCCCCCCCCCCTTGTTCAACATTGGTTGTATTTTAATTCTCTACTTATGCGCAGTCACCTTGATAGGTAGGTACCCGTGTCAACAAGGATACCAATTTGGACCCTTCACACACCCTCGAGTCCAAGGACAGAAGCAATACGTCGTCGACACGTCCTTGGAGCAATG
Organism: Timema cristinae; assembly: GCA_039000515.1. Lineage (NCBI taxonomy): Eukaryota > Metazoa > Arthropoda > Insecta > Phasmatodea > Timematidae > Timema > Timema cristinae. The sequence goes on from JBCFYV010000100.1 coordinate 60,848,651, forward strand.
TTTGACTAGCAACTGTTTAATTATTAGGCAACTTCTTTTCATCTGCTAGAGCTCGGAGCTTAATGTTGCCACTTGCCACAGTTTCAAATTATATGGTATGCTATCCGCTTCGGGGGCCAAATGTCTAAGACGTCACTCGGTTAGACCGGCTTGCTTAAGACCAGAAGAATGGGGTTTGAATCTTCGTTGGGTTTGTCAGAGTTTTTCCTAAATTATTTCCCACTCTCCTTTCAAGCAAATGCGGGTGTATTACCTCTAAAATGCTTCTTTCCTCATACCTAGCTCATAGTAAAAGCGTATCACAGGATGCAGTGATAAAATTATAGCAAACACGTTTTATAATAAGAGGTTAGTTATTTCAAAATGTTGATTAATCAACCACGTCTACCATTTATTCTCACCAAAAACAACATATTGTTTATTGGTGTTGCTTTAATTTTCGTAAAACAATGCAAAACAGTCCACGTAAACAATAAAATGGTGACGATTTTAAATGCTGTGGGATATTTATTCCCGGTAGGTTTGATAGATGGTGTCAAACATCGTTGGTAGATAGCAGCACAGCTGTAGCAAGGCTCGTTGCCCTTGATATAGTCTCTGATAGGAAGTGTGTGAGGAGTGTGAGTTCATCAAGGATCCTCAAGACTAGGTTCCGATAAAGCAATTGATAACATTTTAGCATTTTGTTAAATTGTTAATATCTATCAAAAGATACAGCTACACGACTTAATGTATGAATGTCTAAAGCATTTCTTCGCATGTAAATGAACTGAAGTTAGTTTGTATCAGTGTTCCTCTTGATTTACATCCGAGTTTCTGTCCTATGGCTCAACTATGAACGAGGCTTGCGACGGTACAGGTTTAAGATTCACAACCGTCTTTCAAAATATTAGAAGTTATGTTGGGAACAATTTAGTATATTCACTCTCTTGAGGTTTTATCAAAGATGTTCTTGTTCAAACTATGACGGGTTATGGTGAAATGTCCTAATTGTCAACATCCCCCCCCCCCCCCACGGTAGACTAGGGCTTTATCCGAATAGTCTACTTATGTGACGTCGCGTTGGCTCGTGGCAATCACGTGACCAAGTGTAGATCTGTCCGAATAGTCGCGGACTAGACCGATGCAGTCTTCTCGTGGCGTTGGTAACCATGATACGAAAGCTACGAGCCATATGGCGTTGGTGCGGTGTTTGACTGGCAATTGTTTTAGTATTATCGTTTCGTCTGCTTGAGCACCGACTTACACAAATATATCGTTTTCATTAGAGCTAATAGATGGCTTTTACATAGTTTCTAAGTTATTCGGTAGGAAGCAGCACTGCGGGCCCAAGTGTGTTGCCGTTCAATAGTCACTATGAAAACCGCGAGAAGTGTAATATTATGAAGACTGCATCAAGTCAAGTGTACTTGACTATTCCGATACAGCCCTGTGTTGGGCATAGCATAAACATCAGGGGCACCCCATGGATTGTTACCAAGGCAAGCATGACTTGACGGGATTGTACCAGTAAATTGATTCATATTCTATTCAGTATCAAAGTTTATTTTTAAAGTCAGTTAACATACATTCTCGGATTACATTATCTCGTGTGTGATTGGTCGAATGGAGAACAGTTTACCAGTACAGTCCCGTCAAGCCTTGCATACCTTGGAAACCACTTGTCAAAAGGAGTATCAGACGAATACTTACTGGACATCACCTTGCCTTATGAGGTCACATATTTGAAGAATGGCTGGCCAATCTGTTTCTAGGCGTAGGTTGCTCGTAGCTTTATCTAAAACCATACAAATCAATAAGTACAAGTAATATATCGACTATAAACACAGTATTTAGGCCCCAATTTTACCCCCAAAATAAAAGTGATGGTTTTATGAAATGTCAAAAGACATAAAAATAAGAAAATGTAATAACAATTTATTGGTAAATAAATAATACCCACCTAACAATTTGTCAAAATTAGACGTTGACCGGAACATGTTTATGTTCTTATACACAATTCCTATAGTTATTTACGATTAATAAATATACGTAAAATCTAAGATCACTTGACGATGACGAATTGATTACAATTTATTATCTACAAGTTTATTTAATTTAAACAGTTTGACCAACCTTTAAACTTTTCCAAAACTAATATAATTATAAAAATATATTTAGCTCATCTCTGTACGTTAGCTATATTCAAACAAATAAATAAGTGGATGAATTCTAATACGTATTGATTGAGTCAACAAATAAATTTAAAATTAAATTGATCAATTATTTATTCCTTAATTAAACATGAACGCATTCGCAAAGATATACGGGAATGGCTACTCTTTAATTTTGTGAACAGACATCAAAGCAACAAAGCGCTAGTATCTAAGCATTTTAGCACGCTCGCAATTCAAATATTATAAGAGAAGTATGAAACAAAGCTTTAATTTCATTGTTTTAAGTAATATGGAGTCCAAATAAAATAAATGATAGCTTAAAAAATAATTTTATTTTTAATAAATTCGTCAACTACAATAATTGTTTGATAATGAGTGTAAAACATTTAATGTTGCTTGATAATGCTAAAACCACATTCTCTTTACATAAATTAGCTCTGTACACTGAGGGAGGGCGTGGGAAGAATGTATACACTTTGTGTTATATTTAAGTTGTAGGAATATCATTATAAATAGAATATATTAGAGTAAGGGTTTCCAAACTTTCGCACGGTTTGACCACAATTTTTGTCCCTGGTCCCCTGGACCCCTAATTTTGAAACTTGCGAAAATACTCGCTTGCGAGCTAACTCGCAACTTATGAACTCGCAAATCGCAGGCTGTACTGAAACAGAGCTAATTTTGAAAGATTTCTAATGTCGTGCGAGTCGGTGTAGTGTTGTTTCGCTTGCGACTGAGTTTTCAATCCGACAACATTGTAAAACCATGACGTACCAAAGGGTTGGGGCGATGGTATGCCACAACACGTCATTATACAAGATACGTAACTGAAAGTAAACATTATTATTGTATTGATTACATCATATACAACGGTTAGTTTAGTTTCATTGGGAAACCATCTTCCAATTGTATACATCTAAACGTGTTAACTCAAAATTTTCTCAAAGTTATATAAGTAAAATAAAAACCGTCTCCCTGGAATAATCCAATTTAGCACACTTGGTAGCACGCTTGACCCGAATTCGTACTCCCACGAGTTCAATCCCAACCTAGGTAAAATATTTTAAATTTTGTCTGAATTTAAATCACGTTTTCGTAATTAGAATTCAGTAATATATTTTTTTATTTTCGCAACTATTTCTAAAACATAAATATACCCTAAAAATTTTACTATGCGAATAATAATTAGCTTACTTAGCCTTATTTTAAAATGTGTACAATTTTATGTCATAAAACCCATTATTTAATTTTTAAATAATCACCTACATACAAAATTTCAAAATTAATGTAGGCCTAGCTTTTTTAATTTAATACCTTTTTAATTTATTTTTAACGACTGTTATGTTAGTCTACTTAGGCTCAAATACCTTGTGTATTTCTATAAAATATATTTAAAACATATTATATGCTTACTAATACGATCATTTAAAATTTAAATTTAAAGTCTGATAAATTAAAAAAAAATTTTTTTTTAAGGATTTGAACACGCTAACTTTAGATCACGTGACGGTCACGTTACCGACTCATCCAAATTGACGATTGAGGAAATTGAAAAAATTAGAATATATAGTTTCGTTTTCAACCAAACAAATATTTGTATTGAAGGATTGCATAAAGTGTACAAAGCAATCATATTCTTTTCTTCTGTAAACCTATTTTGTAGAGTGATAGGTTTGTTTCAACAAAATCACTCTCAGAAAGCTGCAACCGAAGAGGGGGATGGCATCCATTTTGTTATTTTATTGCCTATTCGATAGACAAGGCCTGTCTCGCACGGTGTGAGGCTGGCGAGTAGAATCCGCTCGCTATTCGATCGTGTGACGTCAGTTTTCGCAGCGCAGAAGTTTCAAAATTAGGGGTTTGCGAGATTGTGTGCGAGATGAGAGAAATACGCTAGCGAATCGCTACTCGCACGTTTCAAAATTAGAGGCCCTGATCATCTACAAGCATCTAAATCTTAGTGTCCAATTATCTTTTCACTGCACCCACTGCTATACAAATTTTACTACAGTTGTTAGGTAGGAGACTTTAAAGGAAATATAGCCTTATTTACTTGGAGGGAGAAGTGGAAACCAATTAGGAAATATCACCCCCTACCCTCCATACATCTAGCCAAAATTTGAATCCCAACCTCCCCGTTCCCAAAAAACCAAATTAGCATGACATTAAGCTTGCGTGTCCGCCAATACTACTTGTTTTAATTACTATACATTGCTTATATATTGACTATACGAATGTGACTAAGATGTTGCTCCAACACAGTAGGTATTTTGGATGGTATGGTATCAGCACAGCCCACTCAAATACTGGGCTGTTACAGTCAGCCAAGTCAGAGTTGTGTAACCAAAAGGAACACAAGCAGTTTCTATCATTTTAGCCTCTTACATTATTTTCTATTAGTTTGGATTTTGCACCTTCCTGTATTCATTCTAATATATGAACAAAGTAAATATAAAACTATAAGCTCAACAAGTCCTGTGACCACACCCGAAACACATCATGACCACAAATAGGGCCGCGTTCCCTTGGTTGTACACCACTGTAGTAGAGTTGGAGCGCGCTAAGGCACTGCGTAACCTTACACCCTCTCATCTCCATTCCCCCCCACCCTCCCCACACACACACAAACAAACACACATTCTACCGAGCTAAATTTGATTTTTAAAAAAGTGTGGATAACCAAGCAAATTTAAATGCTTTAAAAAAATTTGGGCAATCAATTATTATAATTGATAATATGTATTTTATTAATAATCTTCTTTTTTGGTAATCTTAATTATTTTCTCTACTCACCATCTTACCTAAAATCATCAAATTAAAACGTGGTGGTTCGAACCTCTTTACAATATTTGAATAGTATGCGTTATCTGGCGCTTTTTTGTCTTCAATGTCTGATCACTGGAACTAGAACTTTAAGAAGTGTCATAGGGGTGTGCTTAGTCCAGTGGGGAGAATTGTTTGGTACAGGATCCCAACACTAGAGTTTTATAACTAAATTATGCCCCTGCCTAATTCAAAGCTCTTAAACTCTATTTGTTAACTTCATTTGAACTAGCCTCTCTGGACCAAAAATATAGCTTCATAAATTTCTTCAAAATATCCTTGAGTTTCTAAAGAACCACTTCGTCTAAAGTACCTTTACAAAACCTAAGACCCAACCCCCATAGAACCTAATTCAAAAGGAAACAGTCACATTTGGTGATGAATGCCTTATATCTGCAAAATTAATCAAGATACGTGAAAATTCTTTGTGTTTTTATTAATCCTTGGAATATTTAGGATCTATAATATTGTATAAATATCATAATTGTATAGTATATAACTTTACCATGATTAGGTGTGAATTGAGGGGACAAATAAAAACAAAAACAAAAGTTTTTGAGGGGTTTTATATTTGAGAATATCAGGGGGGTGAATAAATCTAAAGAGGGGGGATATTTATTCCAGGAAGACACTCATTCTTTACCGGGCTGGCAATGCCCCCCCCCCCCCTTCCCCCCGGTTCTACCGCCCATGTCTGGTACTAGACGTGTTAGTAAAAAGTTACCTCAAATTATAAGGGGGAAGAGGGGCTAAGGTGTTATTTTATCCTCCCCACCACAGCACACTATTAGATAAAAACCACATAATTGTGTCGTTACATATCAAACACCCCTACCTCTGCGTACGTCTCCGGAAAAGGGTATTTTATGATTAAATAAATAAATAAAAAGAGTTTATATTGATAACCATCTTTATTTAAAATAGTTATTGTTATTTTTAAATAATTAAGAGATGCTCAAAGATTACCATACATACCGCTCTCATAACCCCCGTCGTCATAGGGTAGATAATTTTACTCCATAATACTAGAAACCTTATCTCGTTGGATTTAATTGGCGACACTTCTAAGATAATTATGTTTTATTATGAGTTTTAAATAAAATACCACCTTTTTAATGTTTCTCATTCACAATTTGATAAAAACTGTCACGAAGGAAAGCTTAAAGTTTTGTGGAAACCTTTTTTTTAAGATGTGCATTGTGCAATCTTAATAAAGTCGAGAATACAGTGGCGCTTCTATGTTTGAAGTTTGTTACCGTGGTCAAATAGTTCGTAACACCACTCAGAGATAGTGCCACTGTGAACATGGAGGTGATGGTTCTTCATCATACTGATGTTGAAATAGTCCCGCGTTATCTCTGCACTTCAGAGTATTATACTAAAAAAACAAAGCGAATCCTCAACCGTAAGATTCTATTGTTTTATCGTTGAGATCCTTAAAGTTGCGACTATTGTTGACTTCATCACAAAGAGTGATGGTGATGACTGGAGTGGACACAGGCGAACTCTGGTATGGATTGCCAACATCACTCTCCCTGCGATCTGTTGATAATCAAGACAATTATGTTAAATTATTATATTACTATTATCTTTGGGTAAGATTAGGCGGTTTCATTCCAATCGATCTATTTAAAGAAATTATGGATCGATACATCGGTAGTGTAGTAATCGATTAGCAACTAATCGATTATTCATTTCCGTTGTCAATAACATTCAAATTGAGTGTGTATTGTGCCAGTCTAAGAACTATTATGCAACAGGACTTTCGATGCAAAGTTACTTTAACATATTCTAGAGTCACTTATATGTTATATGTTTATAGTGTACCTACTAATGGCGATATAAATATGATACCGTTATTTAAATAATTTCAATAGTGACGGTAGAAAATGTTTTTGTTTATGTTCAAGTCGGCCACCCAGTGTTTGAAAACGCCCAACGTTAGTGCTCGATTCTTAGCATAAGTGCTGACAATTGAAGGCACTTATTAAATATTTCATATGTTTGTTTGTTTTGTTTGTAAGAGTTATTTTATTTTTTGTAACACATAAATATGATATATACATTAATAAAACACGTGAAACATAGAGGACAGACAGTTAACACCAGCCCCGAAGGGCTCTCGAAAACGGACACGACATAGACGTACAACACAAAACTCAACGTGAAAAAACAATGGCGCCCTGGCGGGCTGAATTTTGCTATCAATTGGTTGGGGGTGGGAAAATTATACAAAAAACCCACCCCATAGCTCATGGGGGTCGCCAGGACCGTAAACTAAATACATAGAGTACACAGGAGAGAGAGGGAGGAAATCAGAAACAAAGGAGGGAGAAAAAGAAACACAGGAATAGGAGATGACTAGCGGAGGAGGATTGGCCCCGGTCGGGTGAGCCGCCGGGGTCGGTCAGTGAAAAACATTAGTACTCCGCCAGGGCTACGCAGATATTTCATACGTAGCCCTGGAGGGAAAATAAAATAAACTTTACCCTGTGGGCGATTTTTGCCGCACAGGGCGTGAGAAACCAAGGAGGGGGGCAAATAAAAATTATTGGGCCGGTTGGAGTGAGGATTCCCCCCGCGAGACGCGGGAGGCGACAGGAATTGAGAATAGGTCTGAGGAGTGAAAAGGGGGCGAGAGAGAGAGGGGAAACGCATTGAGGAAGGTCAGGAGACAGCTGTTGAGTAGGAATAAACCAAAAAAGAGGGAAGGATTCGGTACCGACCAACCCCGGTTCGACGACCGGACATGGCACGCTCATGTACCGATCGAGTCTCCGGGGTCGGTTCGGGGGCTGACTTGATATCAAGATGATCACATTACCATAGCACCTCTGCTCCTACCATAGCGCTCCTGACCATGACTCCTGAAGAGCTCAGCCAAATCACGGCCACTGCACAGAGGGGTGTCCACGATGAAGGTCCTGTGGAAGCCGCTGTAGTCCACCTCGTATCCCGACCTCTCCTTGTCATACTCCACCACGGGCTCGAACCGGTGACCCCACAGGATCTCGTTGGGGAGGTAGGAGGACCTCGCCTGGGTGATCTGCCCCGTGGACTCGATGGTCCCCTCCAGAACCACCACGATCTCGAACTCGGTGGTTCTGTCGACCAGGTCGTGGGCCGAGATGCCGAACAGAGGACTGTCCGGAGTGATGTGGTGGACCACGGTGGTGGGCCAGATGAAGAAGAGGTTCTGGTTGCCGCCGTCAATGCCCACCTTCATCTCTGTCCTGGGACCACCACAAGGACCGTCAGTGAAACCCACCACACACTGGCGGGAATCGAACTCGGACAAAACATTCAACAACTACTTGGTATTGGTACGTAGTTTAGTACAGCTTTGGAGAGATTCTAGGGGGAGATTCTAGGGAGATAGTGAGGCAGCAACTCACCCTCCTGGGTGACCCCGACTCACCTGTAGTGAGGCAGCAACTCACCCTCCTGGGTGACCTTGCTGCTGATGAACACCGCTCGAACCTTGGCGCCGATGATGTGGGTCTTCCTCATGTCTCCGACCCTGAACTTGAGACACAGGTCCCCGTCTCGCTGACAGATGACGGCGTGACGGCTGAACAGGAGCGTCTGGTTCCTCTGCTTGGGACGCGCCATCTTGGCGAATACCACCCCCACCATGCACGCCTCTATGATCAGACCTGTGATTACCTGCAGACACAGGACTAGCAGTTGAACACCCCACCATGCACACCTCTATGATCAGACCTGTGATTACCTGCAGACACAGGACTAGCAGTTGAACACCCCACCATGCACACCTCTATGATCAGACCTGTGATTACCTGCAGGCACAGGGCTAGCAGTTGAACACCCCACCATGCACACCTCTATGATCAGACCTGTGATTACCTGCAGACACAGGGCTAGCAGTTGAACACCCCACCGGCACACCTCTATGAACACACAGCAGGAATAGACGAACACCCGCCGCTAGATACCTGAAGGATCATGACGAAGATCGCCTCAGGACATTCCTCTGTCGTGGACCTCGTGCCGTAGCCGATGCTCTGTTGTGTCTCCATGCTGAACAGAAAGGCCGAGGTGAAGCTGTGCAGATTGACGACGCAGGGCGTCCACCCGGAGGAGTAGTTGGCCGCCGTCAGGTCGCCGTGGGCAGACGCCACGAGGAACCACACGACGGCGAACCCCAGCCAGGAGAGAATGAAGCTGAGGGCGAAGACGAGCAGCGTCCAGCGCCACTGTGCGTCCACCAGCGTCGTGAAGAGGTCCTGCATGAAGCGCAACTTGCGGTGGTGGATGTGGTTCTGGAGGACGTTGCATTCTCCGTTCTTCAGGACCGCGCGACGCTGCCTCTTGGGGCGCCGGACACCGTGGGGGTCGCGGCTCCTGCAGACATGTGTAGTCTTGTATACATCCGCCACACACAGTGCAGGCAACTGAGCAGGTATGAGCCAGAGGATTACCTACCTGGTCGACCTGAAGCTGACATCTGAGCCGGTCATGTGACTCCATGTCGAGGGACTGAGCAGCTTGCCACCGTCCATCTTCTTTGCACCTGGGACCACGATCAGACTAGTCGTCTCAAGACGTCTTATCACGGTATCCCCTGGATTAGCGCCGATAACGCCGGGAAGACAACTTATCGACTTCCCTCAGATGTCTCAGCAGCCTCATGGCTGATAACAAGGGTCCCACCTGTCTTCAGGTGAGGGAGCTACAGGGACTAGACGAGGAGCTACAGGACTAGAGACAAGGAGCTACAGGGACTAGACAGGAGCTACAGGGACTAGACGAGGAGCTACAAGGACTAGACGAGGAGCTACAGGGACTAGACAAGGAGCTACAGGGACTAGGCGAGGAGCTACAGGGACTAGACGAGGAGCTACAAGGACTAGACGAGGAGCTACAGGGACTAGACGAGGAGCTACAGGGACTAGACGAGGAGCTACCAGGGACTAGACGAGGAGCTAAAAGGACGAGAGACTGACAACAACCCGTACAGGAATCGAACCCCGACCAGCCGAGCCAGATCAAGGAACTCCCCTTGGGGAGCTTAGCATCGTACTGGAGCGCTATTAACGACTTAATCCTAGGCGATAAGGATGAAAGACACATATTTTTGCACAACGTCTTACTGCCCGCTCGAGATATTTGTATATTGTTACTATTGGGTTGGGGTTGAGGAAGCTATAATCTAGAGGAAATGTACCCGGGTTTGCGTGGAAAGAGAGTTGGAAATAATTTATGGAAAACCACCTTAAGTCTGAGATTCTAACCCCGACGTCTCCATCATCGGCAGTCTAGTCTATTGGGAGGGTGACTCCTTAAACCATACGGCCACCGTAACAGGTAGAATTTTATCTTTATTCTTAAAAAAGTTCGTATTAAAATTGTGCGACCGTCGAGATTATGTAGAATACTAAACTACACTAATTATAACTACTGGAGCAAGGTTTCATTTAGTTTGAAAAAAACCTCTTATAAGAACTGCAGATTTACCGACCTTAGCTCGCGACCCCCTTTCCCCTTGATAAGCTGATGAATACTGGATGACTTGACGGAAAGAACTTTCTGAAAGCTGAAGGAGGGGGCAGAGGACAGGGTGCATTGGAGGTCAAAGTTCACTGACAAACGGAATGGACCTGTCGTAAGACAGAACACCTAATAATCATTTGTAGTAATTTTGTCACTTGGTAAGAATAAAAAGGTGGTTAAAGTCATCTCGAAACGTCGAACGGTTTGATTAGATATACAAGGTGGTATTTTTACGTTGGCACAGCGAAATAGTTTTTTAAAAAAAACTCATTTAGGAAAAAAAATGTTTCATATGTTTGTTTTTTTCCGGTGTAGTACAAGTCTGCACTAAAAAAAATACAGGGTCATATTTTGAAAAACAATAGTTGAACTTGAGATGACTTTGAAGACGTCCACTAAATAAAAAATAAATTATGTAATTTTCTCAGCATCTCAAAATAAAGTAACTTTGTATGAAACATTGTTTTTGTTAAATGCGTTTTTTTAGATATTTCGTTGTACCAACTTAAAAAACTCTGCCCTATTACACTACGTAAACGAGGCTTAGCCTCAACGCTATTGATTGTTTTGAGTTAGTCTAGGCATTATTATAATAAACAACGTTAAAAATGTCATATTTTACAAACCATGAAACACAGCTTAGTGTTTTTCAAGATGGCGGAATGCACAGAGGTAAACCTTGTTATCCTGTGTTCGCGCATGCGCACGTATCAACACGCACTTTAGCCACGAAGCTTTTTGAAAACTATGGCGGGCGTTATTTTCAACTTTCGATCTTGTTACTGATTTAAGTCGGTTGTTCTCGAATACACTTTTCGACACTCACCTGACCAATCACAACAATGATGAGACGTCTACGAACCTCCAGCTAAGACTTGTGGCGCTCCGAGCGACCAAATGGAGTAACTAAACGATCCTTGGGCCTGTATCTGGAACACGGCGCTGATAACTGATCACGTTCCTGTAAGGTTTATGGTGATGTATGGCTTTATTTACCGGCTGAAGGAGGGAAACCACAACTTGCTAAAAAACGTATGGCTCGAATTAATGACGATAGCGAGGCTCTGCTGTCGATCTGTAAAAAGTTATTTCCTCACTTTGCACAAGATTGATGTTTTTAGTTTTCGCTGTAGCCTTCCAGGGGCATACAGTTGGTTTAGTTACAGCAGCTACTAGTCATTGAAAAAACATACAATTTGTTTAGTTACAACTACTATTCATTGAGCAAACATACAGTTGGTCTCGTCACAACTACTATTCATTGAGCAAACATACAGCTGGTCTCGTCACAACTACTATTCATTGAGCAAACATACAGTTGGTCTCGTCACAACTACTATTCATTGAGCAAACATACAGTTGGTCTCGTCACAACTACTATTCATTGAGCAAACATACAGATGGTTTAGCTACAACTATTACTCATTAAGAAAACATACAACTATTCCCAACCACTACTGTAATTTAGAAAACATTTACGAGAGAGCAAGATTATAATAATGTTTGATTGAACAACCTAAAGTATCGATATCCACACCTGAGGCTACAGCGAGACATATGAAGGGTCGGTTTACAGGGTGGGGGGGTAGTAACATTGCACACATTAACATCTCAAACCACACGAGGACCACAGGAAATTTAAATATGACAGAGACCTCTTTTAACCATAAACTAAAGTGTATTAGAAAGGTCTCATGATTGTCTAACAGATGGCAGCACTGACTCAATTAGCGGTAGAAGTGGACCCTCCCCCTTTTCCCTGTACCGTCCATGTTGCCCTCCTATGGACTACACCATAGTGGAACAAGCAAGGTAGCAGTCTTACTTTGACTGATTACACTATGACTCTATCATAAGCTACACCATAGTGGAACAGAGCAAGGTAGCAGTCTTACCTTGACTGATTACACTATGACTCTATCATAAGCTACACCATAGTGGAACAGAGCAAGGTAGCAGTCTTACCTTGACTGATTACACTATGACTCTATCATAAGCTACACCATAGTGGAACAGAGCAAGGTAGCAGTCTTACCTTGACTGATTACACTATGACTATCTTATAAGCTACACCAAAGTGGAACAAGCAAGGTAGCAGTCTTACCTTGACTGATTACACTATGACCTTATTTTATAAGCTACACCATAGTGGAACAGAGCAAGGTAGCAGTCTTACCTTGACTGATTACACTATGACTATCTTATAAGCTACACCAAAGTGGAACAAGCAAGGTAGCAGTCTTACCATGACTGATTACACTATGACTCTATCATAAGCTACACCATAGTGGAACAGAGCAAGGTAGCAGTCTTACCTTGACTGATTACACTATGACTCTATCATAAGCTACACCATAGTGGAACAGAGCAAGGTAGCAGTCTTACCTTGACTGATTACACTATGACTCTATCATAAGCTACACCATAGTGGAACAGAGCAAGGTAGCAGTCTTACCTTGACTGATTACACTATGACTCTATCATAAGCTACACCATAGTGGAACAGAGCAAGGTAGCAGTCTTACCTTGACTGATTACACTATGACTCTATCATAAGCTACACCATAGTGGAACAAGCAAGGTAAGCTTGCTGCGTTGCAGGGTAAATAAAGGGTAGGCTACATCGGGGGGAGGCGGTTCCAAATAGGTTTGTTTTACTCAGCTACCCCACAAATTCGGGTGCACTTCCTTGTAACCCAGCTTCTTCATTCTTATATTAGTTAGTGTAGGATACTGATAGACCGGTGAGTGCTGTCAAACACTGGTCAGGTGCTCCGACATCTCGCCTAACCAAGCGGGTTCGTGACCTGGTTAGAGGAATTTAGGGGACTCGACTCCAATCTGAGTGGGTCACTGGCTCTTGGGAAGTTTTTTAGAAGGCACTTCAAACAGTTATTTGTTGTTGCAAAGTTTTCCGACCTGAATGTCAGGAGTTTGTTGATGGCCGAGATCAGGAGGAGGAGGGTTAAACAAAAACAATATTTTTACGACGTCTTCGGCCGCCATGAATGTTTTAACGAGGGTAAACAAACCGTTGACTGTCGGTAGAAGAACGGACCATGTCCAGGAGCCGTGTGACGTCATTCACAGACCAACTGGCATACGAAGGGCCTTTTAGACAATACAAACATGTTCTCTGGTGTCAAAATTGAACGCCATTTCAAGGAGAACGTCTTGTTAAACGAGAAATTGCCTGGAACACGTTCAGTTCTAACGCAATATTTAGTTCTACGGTGCGTTATTTCAAAATATGGTCGAAAGATTCCCACAGGACTCTTTACCCTAAACAATCCTTTAGTTAGAGTTTTATTTCCCCCAACAACCCTATAGTTAGAGTTTTGTTACTATAAACAATTGTGTGAGAATGTGACATTAGCTCATTTTCAACGACCCTTCTAATCTTATCAGCGGAGCTACAAGACTAGGCTGGATGGAAAGAGCTCTAGGTTTACCAGAGAGCTTTCCTCTCTTCCTTCTAATCTTATCAGCGGAGCTACGAGACCAGGCTGGATGGAAAGAGCTCTAGGTTTACCAGAGAGCTTTCCTCTCTTCCTTCTAATCTTATCGGCGGAGCTACGAGACCAGGCTGGATGGAAAGAGCTCTAGGTTTACCAGAGAGCTTTCCTCTCTCCCTTCTAATCTTATCGGCGGAGCTACGAGACCAGGCTGGATGGAAAGAGCTCTAGGTTTACCAGAGAGCTTTCCTCTCTCCCTTCTAATCTTATCAGAAGAGATACGAGACCAGGCTGGATAGAAAGAGCTCTAGGTTTACCAGAGAGCTTTCCTATCTTCCTTCTAATCTTATCAGCGGAGCTACGAGACCAGGCTGGATGGAAAGAGCTCTAGGTTTACCAGAGAGCTTTCCTCTCTTCCTTCTAATCTTATCAGCGGAGCTACGAGACCAGGCTGGATAGAAAGAGCTCTAGGTTTACCAGAGAGCTTTCCTCTCTTCCTTCTAATCTTATCACGGAGATACGAGACCAGGCTGGATAGAAAGAGCTCTAGGTTTACCAGAGAGCTTTCCCTCTTCCTTCTAATCTTATCAGAGAGATACGAGACCAGGCTGGATAGAAAGAGCTCTAGGTTTACCAGAGAGCTTTCCTCTCTTCCTTCTAATCTTATCAGCGAGATACGAGACCAGGCTGGATAGAAAGAGCTCTAGGTTTACCAGAGAGCTTTCCTCTCTTCCTTCTAATCTTATCAGAAGAGATACGAGACCAGGCTGGATAGAAAGAGCTCTAGGTTTACCAGAGAGCTTTCCTCTCTTCCTTCTAATCTTATCAGAAGAGATACGAGACCAGGCTGGATAGAAAGAGCTCTAGGTTTACCAGAGAGCTTTCCTCTCTTCCTTCTAATCTTATCACGGAGATACGAGACCAGGCTGGATAGAAAGAGCTCTAGGTTTACCAGAGAGCTTTCCTCTCTTCCTTCTAATCTTATCAGCGGAGCTACGAGACCAGGCTGGATGAAAGAGCTCTAGGTTTACCAGAGAGCTTTCCTCTCTTCCTTCTAATCTTATCAGCGGAGATACGAGACCAGGCTGGATAGAAAGAGCTCTAGGTTTACCAGAGAGCTTTCCTCTCTCCCTTCTAATCTTATCAGCGGAGCTACGAGACCAGGCTGGATAGAAAGAGCTCTAGGTTTACCAGAGAGCTTTCCTCTCTTCCCTTCTAATCTTATCAGAAGAGATACGAGACCAGGCTGGATAGAAAGAGCTCTAGGTTTACCAGAGAGCTTTCCTCTCTCCTTCTAATCTTATCACGGAGATACGAGACCAGGCTGGATAGAAAGAGCTCTAGGTTTACCAGAGAGCTTTCCTCTCTTCCTTCTAATCTTATCAGCGGAGATACGAGACCAGGCTGGATAGAAAGAGCTCTAGGTTTACCAGAGAGCTTTCCCTCTCTTCCTTCTAATCTTATCACGAAGAGATACGAGACCAGGCTGGATAGAAAGAGCTCTAGGTTTACCAGAGAGCTTTCCTCTCTCCTTCTAATCTTATCAGAAGAGATACGAGACCAGGCTGGATAGAAAGAGCTCTAGGTTTACCAGAGAGCTTTCCTCTCTTCCTTCTAATCTTATCAGGAGATACGAGACCAGGCTGGATAGAAAGAGCTCTAGGTTTACCAGAGAGCTTTCCTCTCTTCCTTCTAATCTTATCAGAAGAGATACGAGACCAGGCTGGATAGAAAGAGCTCTAGGTTTACCAGAGAGCTTTCCTCTCTTCCTTCTAATCTTATCAGCGGAGCTACGAGACCAGGCTGGATGGAAAGAGCTCTAGGTTTACCAGAGAGCTTTCCTCTCTTCCTTCTAATCTTATCAGAAGAGATACGAGACCAGCTGGATGGAAAGAGCTCTAGGTTTACCAGAGAGCTTTCCTCTCTTCCTTCTAATCTTATCAGCAGAGTACGAGACCAGGCTGGATAGAAAGAGCTCTAGGTTTACCAGAGAGCTTTCCTCTCTCCTTCTAATCTTATCAGAAGAGATACGAGACCAGGCTGGATAGAAAGAGCTCTAGGTTTACCAGAGAGCTTTCCTCTCTTCCTTCTAATCTTATCAGAAGAGATACGAGACCAGGCTGGATAGAAAGAGCTCTAGGTTTACCAGAGAGCTTTCCCTCTTCCTTCTAATCTTATCAGAAGAGATACGAGACCAGGCTGGATAGAAAGAGCTCTAGGTTTACCAGAGAGCTTTCCTCTCTTCCTTCTAATCTTATCAGAAGAGATACGAGACCAGGCTGGATAGAAAGAGCTCTAGGTTTACCAGAGAGCTTTCCTCTCTTCCTTCTAATCTTATCAGCGGAGCTACGAGACCAGGCTGGATGAAAGAGCTCTAGGTTTACCAGAGAGCTTTCCTCTCTCTCCTTCTAATCTTATCAGCGAGTACGAGACCAGGCTGGATAGAAAGAGCTCTAGGTTTACCAGAGAGCTTTCCTCTCTTCCTTCTAATCTTATCACGGAGCTACGAGACCAGGCTGGATAGAAAGAGCTCTAGGTTTACCAGAGAGCTTTCCCTCTCTCCCTTCTAATCTTATCAGCGAGCTACGAGACCAGGCTGGATAGAAAGAGCTCTAGGTTTTACCAGAGAGCTTTCCTCTCTCTCCTTCTAATCTTATCAGCGGAGCTACGAGACCAGCTGGATAGAAAGAGCTCTAGGTTTACCAGAGAGCTTTCCTCTCTCCCCTTCTAATCTTATCAGAAGAGATACGAGACCAGGCTGGATAGAAAGAGCTCTAGTTTACCAGAGAGCTTTCCTCTCTTCCTTCTAATCTTATCAGCGAGATACGAGACCAGGCTGGATAGAAAGAGCTCTAGGTTTACCAGAGAGCTTTCCTCTCTTCCTTCTAATCTTATCAGAAGAGATACGAGACCAGGCTGGATAGAAAGAGCTTAGGTTTACCAGAGAGCTTTCCTCTCTTCCTTCTAATCTTATCAGCAGAGCTACGAGACCAGGCTGGATGGAAAGAGCTCTAGGTTTATCCAGAGAGCTTTCCTCTCTTCCTTCTATCTTATCAGAAGAGATACGAGACCAGGCTGGATAGAAAGAGCTCTAGGTTTACCAGAGAGCTTTCCTCTCTTCCTTCTAATCTTATCAGAAGAGATACGAGACCAGGCTGGATAGAAAGAGCTCTAGGTTTACCAGAGAGCTTTCCTCTCTTCCTTCTAATCTTATCAGAAGAGATACGAGACCAGGCTGGATAGAAAGAGCTCTAGGTTTACCAGAGAGCTTTCCTCTCTCCCTTCTAATCTTATCAGCGGAGCTACGAGACCAGGCTGGATAGAAAGAGCTCTAGGTTTACCAGAGAGCTTTCCTCTCTTCCTTGAGATAACAAGCTTAGTAGCTTTCTTCACCCTCTATCTTATTGACATGACAAAGGGTGGTTGTGGGGGAAGGGAGTATAAGCTTAGACAGAATAAACTAGTTCCATAAAAAGACAGCTAATTTGTATTTTAAGCCGAGTGGCCTGACAGCGATTTATATTTTGTCGCTGACTGAGACGGCCGCCTTAATAAATATATTATATTAATATTTCTATTTTGGATGTATTTATAATACCAGTCAAAAGTTAGAAATGCACACCTTATGACTTGACGTATGAATACGTAAAAGTAGATCTAGTAACTTTTATAACTGCCACATATGGTTCTCCCTATGAAAATGGACAGTGTCGTTGCGTAGAGAGTTGCCAGTGTAAGCAGAGCTTGTTGAAACTGTAGCTGTGATATGTTCTCCCCCACTCTGTCCCATTTGACCAATCATACATAGACTCTGCTCTAAGCAACTAACATAGTAATGACCAATGATTGGTCTACTGAGTGATTAGAACAACTCACAGGTACAGTTTGAACTAACTTTGCTACCCTGGCAACACTCCACGACACGACACTGAGAATTGTAGTAATGGGGGACAATAGATTATCCACGGACTTTTTTTATAAGAGTATGTGATTTTACTAAATTGTTTATTACTCTCTCCCTGCTCAAATGCTTGTACATTTCCTATAAATTTTAGCTCATTCATCAATGTAGAGTATGCGGATACCCCGGACGGGTGGTAAGACGTGGATAGCGTAGCAAGGAATCAAACTTGACGAGCCTCAACTATCCGGGGACATGTTTCCTTCTTGCCCTCAGCAGGATTACGGCCGTTCCAGGTGCGGGTGACCCGGTCATGGAGTCCCCTCCCCTCCACTTGGTCTAAAGGGGCTCACGGGACTGAAGTAAGGGGGGGGGGGACTAACACATGTCCCTCAAGTCTCAAGTAAGGATGGCTATTCTCACTGATTTACCGATATATTGAATTGTGGGCGAGATGGAGGGGTAGTATTAAAATGGCCACTTTTACCTTTTTAATGTTTTACTGATCTGTTCAAAATGGCGGACAGTGAAGAATCGTTCAAATTATGTTGAATAACAAGCCCTAAAGAGGGGTTCGGTGGATAATCTACAGTATGTCGTATCCACCTCCCAGGACGCCGAGGCCACCGGTGAACACACTCGCATCTTCCACCACGTCCTACTACCCATCCGGTCTATCTGCACTTGATAGCGATAGCAAGCTGAAGATAAGGAAGGCGAGTTTAGAGGTAATATACCGACATTTGCGTAGAGGGAGAGAGGGAAATCCTCAGTGCACCCAATTAGGATCGAGCCTCCATCCAGTCTATTGCTAGAGCGACGCCTTGAACCATGCGGCCACCGCAGCGATAACTTATTTCAACTGAAACCTCGACAGTAATAAGCACAAGGATGCGGTACAGAAACGTGGTCACGTGACGAGCTCTTAGCCAATCACAAGATTTCCGCCTCATTGGCTCGAGCTGTTCCGCTAAAGTTAAACTCATCTCCACTTCGTCCGCTCTGTCCGAGATGTTCGGCACGTGAGAACCAATCTAATCCCAGAACCAGCCATTTCAAATCATTGCGCATGCGCTGTAGAGCTAGAAGCGAGCAGACAGCTCCATTGTCCGTTGTCAGGAGGTTTGTAATAACCCGTATTGGATTGAGCCACGACAGAGTCCTATAATTTGGAAACATCCACCAGGAGAATGAACCAAAATATATGTTTACCAACTGTAAAATAAAATCTGTTGTTTAAAGTTTGCGTTCCAATGCATCATGGGTCGACACACAGACAGCACGTGAGTGGCTGGCTGTGTGTCTCAATGTTTAGTCTAGCCAATCCTAAAGGCAGAGTACTCTAGTGTGGGATTGTTAAAATATTATAAACGCATCAAGTCATTTTATTGCGAATATTAAAACATTAGGCCCCAATCCTGTAATAAAAATCCCATTATTTTGAGTTAGTCAACTCTCGATTCTACGACCTTTCACGGTTCCCTGGAAAAGGGTCGTTATTGGAATTTTAACAGATTTTGTTCCACCCCTGACCTTCATACGAAAAAAAATTGCGTTTTTCAGACAACAAATAGCGTGGGTAATCAAAAATCGTTCACAAAATCCAACCAAAAACGTAACCAAATCAAAATAACAATGTTAAACAATAGCATGGGTCGTCAAAAATAGTTCACAAAATCAAACCAAAATAGTAACCAAATCGAGAATTGAAATAATAATGGCAAAAGCAAGCCTGGCGCGTGATGTAGCGGCAGTCGCGCGCGGGGAAACATTGTCTTGCTTGTGGGAGGGGTGGACAGTCAAGTGCTATTGGCTGGCATTGATGAGGTGGTGTCTATTTTTATACCTGACCCACCTCAGTTACTAGTAATACAGTGCTCACAAAGATAATTGCAACGCAGCGACCTAAATAAATGCAACAAACACATTTTAAAGCCGATTTCCTTAAACTTTTCAACCTTTTCCCCACATTTTTCACGGTTCCCCAAAAAAGGGTCGTTACTTCAAGAGGGACGCTATTCCCGGGGTCGTATAATCGAGAGTTGACTGTAGTTAGAATATACAAAATTAAAAAAAACGTAAGATCAAGGAAAAAAGAATAAACAAGTTAAAAGGAAACTACCTTTTGATTGTTAATATTCGAGATTGTGTTAAGTAACTGCTACACCGTACACAAACTATTGTGAGCCGGTACATAAGGTAGCTTTGATTCTATTCGTGAGCATTCGTCTTAACACGCGATAGTCTATTGCCCGTGAACCAAAATTAAAGCCAGGATTTTGATAGCCATGGAAGAGTGAAGGAAGTGAAATAATAATAAAAAACAAATGACCAACAACAATCAAATATTATCATCTCAATATAATATCTCTCTTTATCAATATTAAAATAATGAACAGATCCGTAATTACAACACTGTGTACATACAATATGTATCAATTAAATATTAAAATCGTCAATATTTCCGAAACAAATTCAATTGTATTAAAATTAGAACATTTTTCCCAATACAATGTATTTTTTTAAAATCTCTAGTAGCAACAATACATATCTACAAAAATATGCTTCTACGAATTAAATACAATAATTGTTTTTATAAAAATTAAGAGAAGCTCTTTAGAACAAATTCTACATAGTCTTAACAAAGCTCAAAGCATAATTCAGAAAAAAAACGCTTCAATATAATATTAAATTAGCTTTCAGTGAAAATCTGATGCCCAATTGATTTCACTCATCATACATATTTAATACATTTATATTAAATTAAAGCTAAATATTAGATTTGAAAAAAAATAATCCAAAATTTGATAATTGGTTCAGATACTGCTGGTGATTAAAACTAATCAGAATAACTATTTAAACAATCATTTTAATTAAAACTGAAATACAATTTTAACGACTATACTGCACCAGTTTGGTAAAGTAATTATGTTTAAATTCTCTTATAAAACCATAAACCAAACAAATTTGTAATTGACCTATTTGGCGAAATTAATGAATTTGTTCTGAATTAAAAATAATAGAAGAAAAATAATTTAAAATGTCTGAAGGGTTTGGCATTCTCTCAATTACTACTCTGTAATTAATTAATTAATTTAGCTTGAAAATTTTATTCTTAATTAATAAATATTAATAGAAATAAGATTTTTTTTAAATATAATTTCTTGCCCAATGGTTGCCAATGAACACCAAAAAAAATCACAGCTTAGTAATATTTTATTTCAAAACGAAAGGAAACGTTTTGAAGTCGTGCGTTTCATAAGAAAACAATTCACTAATAATCTTAAGCCTATGAAATAAATTACACGGTAACAATGATAGTCATAATATCTTTCTATATTCATAACACTAACAGAATATGTAGTACTTTAACAATCTCGTGAGCCATTTCAAAAATATAGCTACTCAGTTCATTTAAAGCTTGCGCCATTACCTTATTTATCTATGGCGTAAATATAATATGTCGTTATCAATCTCAATGTGATTTATTACTCATAATTAATATGAATCACTTTAGTTTCAATATACAAAAGTATTGGAAGTGTTCATTTTAAATAAACACGGTATGTTAAAAGAAAAGTAAATTCATTACACAAAATATATATATACATATCTGTAGGAAAATGTCTTATACAGGCGTTCAATAGAACAAATAAAAATGTAACCACATTATTGTATTGTTATTACTGAGATGTTGATGCGCTAAAACCAAAAAATCCATGGTGGAAGAACCAGCTAGGGTGTTCATACAAACAAATTATTTGCCACACGCTATATCTAATGTCATTGAACACAATAATGTGCTTTATATTAACAATTTAGAATACCCGCCTTTTAGCGAACACACTGTTTATGAAAACTACCTTTAAATTATATTCTGAATAACCCCTCCTGGTTTAAACGATTGAACTACCCAACATATACCGGTGAAATAAAAATAGACTCAAAACCTTTCTTATAAATCTGTTGGTATTTAAAGCATTGTTGAAAATGGGAAGATCAATATTTTTACCTTTCACAATAATTGAAAAAAAAAAATGAATTGGTCTTTTATTAGTCTTATAAAATAATTAGTATACAATTTAATAATGGCACGATTATTTATTGTATTGAATAAATACGTCATCCACAATGTTCAATACAGTAAATATATTCCAAAACGTATACATGACATAATAAAATATGATTACCATTAGACTGAAAAAAGATTGCAGACAATTTGAAACAGTTTGACAACAATGAAGCCCACATTGATACGTCTATTGTTTTAGAAGAAGCGACACAAATAAGTTTCAAACCCTCAATGTGTGAGCAATATTACTCTTTCGACCACGAGACAATGCCAAGTCACGTCTGATTCACTACCAACATATGATGCAACAAGTTCATCAAAAGGTTATAAATAGGAAGCGCTTAGTACAATGTTTCCTAAACTCTCTCCAGTCGTGGACTAACCGAAGTACCTCTTCCAGAGATTAGTAAAAAGGACACGATATCTGTCATCTTGTAAAGTATAAACGGCCATCACAAATGTTAATAAATCACTAGTGGTAGCTAAATAAATCCGTGACAGAATGAAAGAAAGGTTTATATAGTCCATGACGCCATGTCAACAACTGAGTTAATTTGCTTATCAAACTCCCTCAACAGTCCAGTTTAGTACAATGCCTTCATCTCTCCTTTAGTTTCTTCCATACTTCTCCTCTAGCTTGGGACACTTCCTGTTATCCTCTTCTTCCATACTTCTCCTCTAACTTGGGACACTTCCTGTTATCCTCTTCTTCCATACTTCTCCTCTAACTTGGGACACTTCCTGTTATCCTCTTTTCCTACTTTCTCTAACTTGGGACACTTCCTGTTATCCTCTTCTTCCATACTTCTCCTCTAACTTGGGACACTTCCTGTTATCCTCTTCTTCCATACTTCTCCTCTAACTTGGGACACTTCCTGTTATCCTCTTCTTCCATACTTCTCCTCATAACTTGGGACACTTCCTGTTATCCTCTTTCTACATACTTCTCCTCTAACTTGGGACACTTCCTGTTATCCTCTTCTTCCATACTTCTCCTCCTAACTTGGGACACTTCCTGTTATCCTCTTCTTCCATACTTCTCCTCTAACTGGGACACTTCCTGTTATCCTCTTCTTCCATACTTCTCCTCTAACTTGGGACACTTCCTGTTATCCTCTTCTTCCATACTTCCCCTCTAACTTGGGACACTTCCTGTTATCCTCTTCTTCCATACTTCTCCTCTAACTTGGGACACTTCCTGTTATCCTCTTCTTCCATACTTCTCCTCTAACTTGGGACACTTCCTGTTATCCTCTTCTTCCATACTTCTCCTCTAACTTGGGACACTTCCTGTTATCCTCTTCTTCCATACTTCTCCTCTAACTTGGGACACTTCCTGTTATCCTCTTCTTCCATATTTCTCCTCTAACTTGGGACACTTCCTGTTATCCTCTTCTTCCATACTTCTCCTCTAACTTGGGACACTTCCTGTTATCCTCTTCTTCCATACTTCTCCTCTAACTTGGGACACTTCCTGTTATCCTCTTCTTCCATACTTCTCCTCTAACTTGGGACACTTCCTGTTATCCTCTTCTTCCATCTCTCTACTATCTCGTGTACTCCTACCCTTTCCCGGATAACTTCATTCCTAATCTTGTTTATCCTCGTCACAGCTAACATGTTCCTCACAAACTTCATTCCTAATCTTGTTTCTCCTCATCACAGCTAACATGCTCCTAACAAACTTCATTCCCATGTCCTCCACTTTCCTTGTCTCTCCTACATTTAGTGTCCATGTTTCTGCTGCATATGTGACAATGGGTATAAAGTATGCCCTGTACAACACTTCTTTACACTTCAAGGACACTTCTCTTCTCCACTGCAGGTCTCTTAGAGACCTATAGAACAACTCTCCCTGCTGTCCTCTCTACTACATACAACCTTATAGCTCTACTAGGCCTCATCCTCTTCCTTATCACTACCATCACTTCACACTTTGCCATGCTAGGTACAATTCCACTTTATTTCACTTCCTCATTCCTTTCTTGTAGTTGTTTCTGTACTTCCTGTTTCTTCTCTCACTCCCCCCCTCATGCGATCAACTAATCAGCAAACATCATGGCTCTCCTCCTAGAGTTTTCCTGCCACTTTGTTCATGACCATTACAAATAGTAGTGGTGGTTTTTCTAAACTACTGAGAGAAAATAACTTTTACTGTTTTGTTAACATCAATATGGAACATATGCTTAAATATTGATCCAAGAAATACAAACCAATAAACCCCATTTAGAGAAACACGTGTAATCCATTCAGTTGTCAGTTGTCAGTTATTGGCCAACAGTTAAAATTGTACAGTACTTTATTTTTGGAAAACTTCTTGACTTGAAGATGGAAGCACATGTGGATGATTTGATGACTGTCACAGGGCACTTGGTGATAGCGAGTAGGGATGAGCAATAAGTTTCGATACTTTACTCATTTCGATACTAATACTCTCAAACCGGTATCTAGATAACACATAATTTATTTGTAAAATATGTAATTGTCTTAGTAATGTTATCATTTAAAGGCTCGTTATAATTTTCTGTTGCTTCATCCAGAAATCAGTTAGGAAATAATTAGGCCCTTTATTATATATTTAATTATCTTTAGGCCTATTATACATTTATAAATATTCTAAATATAGAAAAAAGACATAATTTATATTTTAATTAAAACACTAAAAATATTATACATATAATACAGTTTTTTGAAACCGACTTTAATGTTAGGTATCGGTACTCTAATTCCGATACTGAAAATGAGTAAAGTTTCGATACCACATCCCAATTACGAGAACAAACATGTCTACCTAACTTAGAATGTGATATATCTATCGCTAGACTACTATGACTTATATTACAGATTATCTTCGGAGGAGATACTCCGGCTCCATGTTAAGCACAGTTTCCTGCGGAGGTGGTCGGCAACTCACGTGTAAGGACAAGCTGTGAGAAGATGGCGTGCTGGCGCTAGATGAGCGACTGCGACCTGTGACAAGAAACCATCACAGTCAGACAAGTGTAGCACACGTGATACAACCATGCGTGGAGAGGTGCGTGTGACATTAGGATCAAGCTGCAGGACAATAGAAACAAACACATAACACACACATATGAGTGGGAAATGAAGCTTTAGACTACAACTAAAGTAAATACTTCAAAGTAAAATAAATAAAGTAAATTATTTATTTACGAAGTATTCAATGATTTCACTTGAAGGTGTGCCAAGATTCAGTGATAGGCAATATTTATAACAGACAACGAGGCAGGAGGAGTAGATAGCATGAAGTGTGCGAGTGAGAGGGGAACAATAGATGAGAGTTAGGGAGGAAAGAGGAAGGTGGAGGCATTTTACTAAACTGATTCCTGGAAATGGTTGATGACGATGATTTCAGAATGTAGAGGTAAGTTCTATGATCTGGTTATAGACAGGGCAGGTGTCTTTGAGCGGTGAGGTTCACATTTCAAGCAAGAAGGACATCTCGCTAGGTTGTGCAAGCACTACAAGCGGACAGACAGACAGATACTGACGGCCAAGCGGCACACACCTGACCCAGGTTGTCTCTACAACGCGAGCAGGGTGGGATCCTCCTTGGAAGCCTCGTTACTCATGGTATAGGGTGCGCTGGTCACTCTGCGCAGCGAGATCTGCGCATCTGTGGTACGTGGGACAGGGAACAACACGACGTGACAGAACAACAACAACATTTAGTGCTGCGACCAATACTCAAGGACAAGTAACCTTTTTCTCAATTCAGTTGACCAAGTTTTGGACATATTTTGTAGTGTCACGCTAGTCCTTGAAGCAGGATGTCGTACCCAGGAATAGTTAAAGGGGAAACTACTTAAGGTGGTTCATGGCAAAGTCCTCAAAAAGAAATACAAAGATATTGGTTTTTTTAATATTGGATTTCTTTTAAGGTAATTTAAAGTTTTGTTGAACCCTAATTTTGTGGTTTATTCAATATACATTTATAATACGTATAAAATGAAGTGCATTAAGCATGTTTTATATATATAATATGTAATTTAAATAAATAAATAAATATGATAGAATTATAGAAAATGATGTGTGCAATGAAATTTAAAAATACCCACATTTACAAACACAGCAATATTTCTATGCCACATGACATCTTCCTCAGAGGGTAAGTAGATGAGTGAACTCCTAATTCTCATTCACCTAACGACTTACTTCCTGAGGAAGACGCTAGTATGATGTGTTTGTATGTTTACTTTGTTCTTCATTCTATACAAATGTATATTTATTTAATTACATAAAATTATCTTGTAATAATGATTTGTGGAGGAGTCTCACCTGATTTAATCAAGAGCAAATAACTCAATTTTATTTATGAATCTCATTCCAGAAACATTTTGGCCTCAAAATACGTGAGTGTGTAGAAGATGTTCCCATTTTAAAATTAAATAAGATTTTAAGAAGTTAAATCACGCAATTAAAGTAGATTACATAACAAGAAACATAGAAAACAACGCTTGCCAATAAATGATTAGTATAAGGCATTAAAACAGTTATCTGGTTAGACATTAGTTATCAAAGAGATTGTCCGTTATCTTGGTCGGATATTTTGGTTAATCTTGAATAAATAATGTAGATACCGACCATTTATCCACCAACCAGTGGCGTGACGTGTAATGTTTCCAAGAAGAACAATCTACGTCTTTGTCAGTTTAGGGCTAAGATGAAGTCCAAGTAATGGCCGCTAAATGAAAGGAGTTCCCCAAAGTAATTTCTCATTCCAGGATTTAGTGATCGTCAGATTGGTTTTATTGACAGATCTAGATTGAATGTAGGAAATGGTAGCGCGAGTTACCTGCGCCAGGATGTCTGCAGTCGTCCTGAGCCCTGTAGAACTCCTTGAGGTCTCTGGCACTGCACAGAGGGGTGTCCACAAGTTGGGTGTTGTTGAACCTGCTGTAGTCCACCTCGTATCCAGACCTCTCCTTGTTGTACTCCACCACGGCCTCGAACCGGTGACCCCACAGGATCTCGTTGGGGAGGTAGGAGGACCTCGCCTGGGTCGTCTGTCCCGTGGACTCGATGGTCCCCTCCAGTATCACCACGATCTCGAACCTTGGGGAACAGACAGGACAATTAGCATGCGTCTGGAAAGAGAGAGAATAGCAGACAGCTGCGTCTACTGTTGTGAACATATTTGAAATAACTCGTTAAATATAAAAGCGTATGTAATTTTTGTTATATTCTGATTTGTTTCGCCACCAGTGGCGGCTCGTCGTATGGGGCTGCAACCCTCCCTGAATTATCTGAACTATTTGTGAATAACAGTATAATCATCATCGTGGTATTAGTTGCTCAAACATTGATTGCCCGCCTAGCACCCCAGCACAGAGAGGAGATGTCGGGGTACCTGGAGTCCCGGCCGATGATGTCGTTGGCGGACACGGTGTACAGAGGGCTCTCCTTGTCTATCCTGTGGACGACAGTCGTGGGCCAGATGAAGAAGAGGTTCTCGTCACCTCCGTCGGTCCCGAGTCTCAACTCGCTCTGCGACTGGGGGATCACCTCGCCCTCCTTGGTGGTGCGGGCCCGGATCATCTGCGCGCGGACCGTCGTACCGATGATGTGAGACTTGCGCATGTCGCCCACCCTGCCAAGGACGTCCGATACGGTTACACGACTTACATACAGACTTGATTCTGGACTGTGAGGCACAAGATAGCCTCTGCTCAGACTGATTTACAAACACATGGGTATAGTTACCAACACACGACTTACATACAGACTAGATTCTGGACTGTGAGGCGCAAGATAGCCTCTGCTCAGACTGATTTACAAACACATGATTATAATTACCAACACACGACTTACATACAGACTTGATTCTGGACTGTGAGGCACAAGATAGCCTCTGCTCAGACTGATTTACAAAACACATGGGTATAGTTACCAACACACGACTTACATACAGACTAGATTCTGGACTGTGAGGCGCAAGATAGCCTCTGCTCAGACTGATTTACAAACACATGATTATAATTACCAACACACGACTTACATACAGACTTGATCCGGTACTATGACAGTTAATAAATCTGAAAATAACTTGTAATTATATAAAACAAATCCAGACCCTAATTAATAAACGTACCCCTATCAAGCAGACAGTGACGTGTTGCCCGTGTAAGCAGAGTTGGTTTAAACCGTGTCCGTGAATTGTTCTCACCATCAACGGAAATATATGTCCCATGAGAGTTATAGAGATGTATGATTGGACAAATGGGTAGTAATAGGAGGACACGGTTTTAACAAGCTCTGCTAACTCTGGCAACACTACACGACACGACATGCAAGCGGAGATATTGAGATGGAGCATTTGATGACTCTCATGACTGCATTAAGCGGTGTACCCCTCTGGCTCGGGTGTGTGGGGGTGAGTATAAGGTCAGTCAGGGCATATTAGTGAGCTCCGAATCACTTGGACGCTCTGCCTAGATTAGAACCAAGGGTTTACCTGAACATGAGGCAGAGCTGCCCGTCCCTCTGACAGACGACAGCCACCCTGCTGAACAGCAGCGTCTGGGTCCTCTGTTTGGGTCGGGACATCTTGGCGAACACTATCCCCACCATGAAGGCCTGGATCATCACCCCGGTGATGCTCTGGAGACACATCACGAAGATCGCCTCGGGACACTCCTCCGTGGTGCTACGAGAGCCGTACCCTATCGTGTGTTGGGTCTCGATGCTGAACAGGAAACAAGACGAGAAGCTGTAGATCTCCTTTATGCAAGGCATCCAGTTGTTGTTTTCCTGGAGACAAGACACGTCGTCAACAGGGGGTTAACGAGTCGTGACCGGCTCTATCATGTCTGTACAGGTTGCTAGGTTCTACACTATCATGTCTGTACAGGTTGCTAGGTCCCACACTATCATGTCTGTACAGGTTGCTGGAGAGATGGCTCCCACACTATCACGTCTGTACAGGTTGCTAGATCTCACACTATCATGTCTGTACAGGTTGCTAGGTCCCACACTATCATGTCTGTACAGGTTGCTAGGTCTCACACTATCATGTCTGTAAAGGTTGCTAGGTCCCACACTATCATGTCTGTACAGGTTGCTAGGTCTCACACTATCATGTCTGTACAGGTTGCTGGAGAGATGGCTCCCACACTATCATGTCTGTACAGGTTGCTAGATCTCACACTATCATGTCTGTACAGGTTGCTAGGTCCCACACTATCATGTCTGTACAGGTTGCTAGGTCCCACACTATCATGTCTGTGCAGGTTGCTAGGTTCTACACTATCATGTCTGTACAGGTTGCTAGATCTCACACTATCATGTCTGTACAGGTTGCTAGGTCCCACACTATCATGTCTGTACAGGTTGCTAGGTCTCACACTATCATGTCTGTACAGGTTGCTAGGTCCCACACTATCATGTCTGTACAGGTTGCTAGGTCTCACACTATCATGTCTGTACAGGTTGCTGGAGAGATGGCTCCCACACTATCATGTCTGTACAGGTTGCTAGATCTCACACTATCATGTCTGTACAGGTTGCTAGGTCCCACACTATCATGTCTGTACAGGTTGCTAGGTCCCACACTATCATGTCTGTGCAGGTTGCTAGGTTCTACACTATCATGTCTGTACAGGTTGCTAGGTCCCACACTATCATGTCTGTGCAGGTTGCTAGGTTCTACACTATCATGTCTGTACAGGTTGCTAGGTCCACACTATCATGTCTGTACAGGTTACTGGAGAGATGGCTCCCACACTATCATGTCTGTACAGGTTGCTAGATCTCACACTATCATGTCTGTACAGGTTGCTAGGTCCCACACTATCATGTCTGTACAGGTTGCTAGGTCTCACACTATCATGTCTGTACAAGTTGCTAGGTCCCACACTATCATTTCTGTACAGGTTGCTGGAGAGATGGCTCCCACAATATCATGTCTGTACAGGTTGCTAGATCTCACACTATCATGTCTGTACAGGTTGCTAGGTCCCACACTATCATGTCTGTACAGGTTGCTAGGTCCCACACTATCATATCTGTACAGGTTGCTAGATCTCACACTATCATGTCTGTACAGGTTGCTAGGTCCCAAACTATCATGTCTGTACAGGTTGCTAGATCTCACACTATCATGTCTGTACAGGTAGCTAGGTCCCACACTATCATGTCTGTACAGGTTGCTAGGTCCCACACTATCATGTCTGTACAGGTTGCTAGATCTCACACTATCATGTCTGTACAGGTTGCTAGGTCCCACACTATCATGTCTGTACAGGTTGCTAGATCTCACACTATCATGTCTGTACAGGTTGCTAGGTCCCACACTATCATGTCTGTACAGGTAGCTAGGTCCCACACTATCATGTCTGTACAGGTTGCTAGGTCCCACACTATCATGTCTGTACAGGTAGCTAGGTCCCACACTACCATGTCTGTACAGGTTGCTAGGTCCCACACTATCATGTCTGTACAGGTTGCTAGGTCCCACACTATCATGTCTGTGCAGGTTGCTAGGTCCCACACTATCATGTCTGTACAGGTTGCTAGGTCCCACACTATCATATCTGTACAGGTTTCTGGAGAGATGGCTCCCACACTATCATGTCTGTACAGGTTGCTAGGTCTCACACTATCATGTCTGTACAGGTTGCTAGGTCCCACACTATCATGTCTATACAGGTTGACGAGATCAGCCACAGCCATCAAATATCCAATTTATTCAGGGTGTATATGAGTGAGCAGCCAACCAAAACACAAGATTATTATGACAAGTTGGCCCACCTGTTTTGTTTCAAACGTAGCGGAAGGGAGAAAAGGTTTGTTCTTTAGGGAGAAGACTGGTTTGTCAGAGTTTTGATTGAAGGGAAATCATCTGTTGGCCCTTAAGGCTGTTTATTGATTCCTGTATAAATGTGTGATACAGTCCCATTTCCATAGAAAGAACCTCATCCAACAACTAGAAAAGTTACTAGATCTACTCTCACATGTTCATACGTCAAGTCATGTGATCTGGAAATGTCGCTTTTAATAAATATTATCAATAACTATAAAATAACAATATTTGTAAGAAGGCACAGGAAAGGTAGATAGAAAAATATTAACTGGGACGAACACAATATGGCCTTTACAATGAAAATAAGAACACAGTTCACACTTTCTTGAAGAAAAACGATCATTACCACCGAGTCCCTCGACCTAGGTTTCATTCTATCGGAACTCGTCAGGAGGGAGTGTGATACGCGAAACGCATTTTCCAAGAGAAGAATAAAAATCACTAACGGGAGAAAAAGGTAAATTGTAAATAATGAAACCTAGGTCAAGGGTTTGGACGGTACAAGAGGCAACCATTACCTCTCTGTCCAGTGGCAGCGGTGTCAAGAGTGAACTGTGTTCTTATTTTCGTTGTAAAAGTCATGTGTTTCTTTCCACCTCTCCTGAATCTTCTTCCAAATATAATAAAATTACTTCATAAAGCGAAAAGAGGTTTTCCTGATAAAGATATATTATAAAATAACAATAATAAAATATTAAAGTGTTAATAATGTTGGGTGGTAAAAAAAAGTGTGTTTTTTCCTTTGAAAGGCCCTTACAGTGAAAACTGGTCTGCAGAACGCTGTGATCAGTCAAGTACCTGATATCCGGGCAGATGATCCTCGTCAAGGTCACCGTGGGTGAAGGCGATCAACCACCAGATGAGGGCGAACCCCAGCCAGGAGAGAATGAAGCTGAGGGCGAAGACGAGCAGCGTCCAGCGCCACTGTGCGTCCACCAGCGTCGTGAAGAGGTCCTGCATGAAGCGCAACTTGCGGTGGTGGATGTGGTTCTGGAGGACGTTGCATTCTCCGTTCTTCAGGACCGCGCGCTTGCGCACCTTGCGGAGACCGTTGCGGTAACGGCTCCTGTCAGGGCAGATATTCCCATAATGCATCACATTTTCTGCGTTTTGGATGTACTGCATGTGTTACACTAGAAGTGCCCCCGATTTTTGGTTAATACATTCTTTAGACAAACAGATACTGGTACACTGGAGTCGCGACTATCCGGCCCGGTTAATTTCCACTGACCCCTACAAGTCCTGTATTTCTATTTTACATCGCAATCATAAAATGGGGAGATTCTATTAAAACAAAGTTAAATGATGTGTTAGGCCAAATAGTCGCGCGTATTTAAAACACATTGCTAGGTCTAGTTTACCATCGTGAACAGCCTGTGGCCGGGTCAGTTTATTAAAATACATCCATCTTACTCAGTTATTCCCCCATTCTCCCTCCTCTACTCTCCCTTACACACTTGCTGTTATCTGCCTCTTCCATTTCCTACATTATAGACCAGTTTCAAGACAGCACGTCTCAAGGGTGGTGCTATACTAAACTCAGGACAACACCTACCTAGACCAGAATAGACCAGTTTCAAGACAGTCCGTCTCAAGAGTGGTGCTATACTAAACACAGGACAACACCTACCTAGACCAGAATAGACCAGTTTCAAGACAGTACGTCTCAAGAGTGGTGCTATACTAAACTCAGGACAACACCTACCTAGACCAGAATAGACCAGTTTCAAGACAGTACGTCTCAAGGGTGGTGCTATACTAAACACAGGACAACACCTACCTAGACCAGAATAGACCAGTTTCAAGACAGTCCGTCTCAAGAGTGGTGCTATACTAAACACAGGACAACACCTACCTAGACCAGAATAGACCAGTTTCAAGACAGCACGTCTCAAGGGTGGTGCTATACTAAACTCAGGACAACACCTACCTAGACCAGAATAGACCAGTTTCAAGACAGCACGTCTCAAGAGTGGTGCTATACTAAACTCAGGACAACACCTACCTAGACCAGAATAGACCAGTTTCAAGACAGCACGTCTCAAGGGTGGTGCTATACTAAACTCAGGACAACACCTACCTAGACCAGAATAGACCAGTTTCAAGACAGTACGTCTCAAGGGTGGTGCTATACTAAACACAGGACAACACCTACCTAGACCAGAATAGACCAGTTTCAAGACAGTCCGTCTCAAGAGTGGTGCTATACTAAACACAGGACAACACCTACCTAGACCAGAATAGACCAGTTTCAAGACAGCACGTCTCAAGAGTGGTGCTATACTAAACACAGGACAACACCTACCTAGACCAGAATAGACCAGTTTCAAGACAGTACGTCTCAAGAGTGGTGCTATACTAAACACAGGACAACACCTACCTAGACCAGAATAGACCAGTTTCAAGACAATACGTCTCAAGAGTGGTGCTATACTAAACACAGGACAACACCTACCTAGACCAGAATAGACCAGTTTCAAGACAGTACGTCTCAAGAGTGGTGCTATACTAAACACAGGACAACACCTACCTAGACCAGAATAGACCAGTTTCAAGACAGCACGTCTCAAGAGTGGTGCTATACTAAACACAGGACAACACCTACCTAGACCAGAATAGACCAGTTTCAAGACAGCACGTCTCAAGAGTGGTGCTATACTAAACACAGGACAACACCTACCTAGACCAGAATAGACCAGTTTCAAGACAGTACGTCTCAAGAGTGGTGCTATACTAAACACAGGACAACACCTACCTAGACCAGAATAGACCAGTTTCAAGACAGTACGTCTCAAGAGTGGTGCTATACTAAACACAGGACAACACCTACCTAGACCAGAATAGACCAGTTTCAAGACAGTACGTCTCAAGGGTGGTGCTATACTAAACACAGGACAACACCTACCTAGACCAGAATAGACCAGTTTCAAGACAGTACGTCTCAAGGGTGGTGCTATACTAAACACAGGACAACACCTACCTAGACCAGAATAGACCAGTTTCAAGACAATACGTCTCAAGAGTGGTGCTATACTAAACACAGGACAACACCTACCTAGACCAGAATAGACCAGTTTCAAGACAGTACGTCTCAAGGGTGGTGCTATACTAAACACAGGACAACACCTACCTAGACCAGAATAGACCAGTTTCAAGACAGTACGTCTCAAGGTGGTGCTATACTAAACTCAGGACAACACCTACCTAGACCAGAATAGACCAGTTTCAAGACAGTACGTCTCAAGAGTGGTGCTATACTAAACACAGGACAACACCTACCTAGACCAGAATAGACCAGTTTCAAGACAGTACGTCTCAAGGGTGGTGCTATACTAAACACAGGACAACACCTACCTAGACCAGAATAGACCAGTTTCAAGACAGTACGTCTCAAGGGTGGTGCTATACTAAACACAGGACAACACCTACCTAGACCAGAATAGACCAGTTTCAAGACAATACGTCTCAAGAGTGGTGCTATACTAAACACAGGACAACACCTACCTAGACCAGAATAGACCAGTTTCAAGACAGTACGTCTCAAGGGTGGTGCTATACTAAACACAGGACAACACCTACCTAGACCAGAATAGACCAGTTTCAAGACAGTACGTCTCAAGGGTGGTGCTATACTAAACTCAGGACAACACCTACCTAGACCAGAATAGACCAGTTTCAAGACAGTACGTCTCAAGGGTGGTGCTATACTAAACTCAGGACAACACCTACCTAGACCAGAATAGACCAGTTTCAAGACAGTACGTCTCAAGGGTGGTGCTATACTAAACACAGGACAACACCTACCTAGACCAGAATAGACCAGTTTCAAGACAGTACGTCTCAAGAGTGGTGCTATACTAAACACAGGACAACACCTACCTAGACCAGAATAGACCAGTTTCAAGACAGCACGTCTCAAGAGAGTGGTGCTATACTAAACACAGGACAACACCTACCTAGACCAGAATAGACCAGTTTCAAGACAGTACGTCTCAAGAGTGGTGCTATACTAAACACAGGACAACACCTACCTAGACCAGAATAGACCAGTTTCAAGACAGCACGTCTCAAGAGAGTGGTGCTATACTAAACACAGGACAACACCTACCTAGACCAGAATAGACCAGTTTCAAGACAGCACGTCTCAAGAGTGGTGTTATACTAAACACAGGACAACACCTACCTAGACCAGAATAGACCAGTTTCAAGACAATACGTCTCAAGAGAGTGGTGCTATACTAAACACAGGACAACACCTACCTAGACCAGAATAGACCAGTTTCAAGACAGTACGTCTCAAGAGTGGTGCTATACTAAACACAGGACAACACCTACCTAGACCAGAATAGACCAGTTTCAAGACAGTACGTCTCAAGAGTGGTGCTATACTGAACACAGGACAACACCTACCTAGACCAGAATAGACCAGTTTCAAGACAGTACGTCTCAAGAGTGGTGCTATACTGAACACAGGACAACACCTACCTAGACCAGAACAGACCAGTTTCAAGACAGTACGTCTCAAGAGTGGTGCTATACTGAACACAGGACAACACCTACCTAGACCAGAATAGACCAGTTTCAAGACAGTACGTCTCAATAATGGTGCTATACTAAACACAGGACAACACCTACCTAGACCAGAATAGACCAGTTTCAAGACAGCACGTCTCAAGAGTGGTGCTATACTAAACACAGGACAACACCTACCTAGACCAGAATAGACCAGTTTCAAGACAGTACGTCTCAAGAGTGGTGCTATACTGAACACAGGACAACACCTACCTAGACCAGTTTCAAGACAGTACGTCTCAAGAGTGGTGCTATACTGAACACAGGACAACACCTACCTAGACCAGAATAGACCAGTTTCAAGACAGCACGTCTCAAGAGAGTGGTGCTATACTAAACACAGGACAACACCTACATAGACCAGAATAGACCAGTTTCAAGACAGCACGTCTCAAGAGTGGTGTTATACTGAATACAGGACAACACCTACCTAGACCAGAATAGACCAGTTTCAAGACAGTACGTCTCAAGAGTGGTGCTATACTGAACACAGGACAACACCTACCTAGACCAGAATAGACCAGTTTCAAGACAGTACGTCTCAAGAGTGGTGCTATACTAAACACAGGACAACACCTACCTAGACCAGAATAGACCAGTTTCAAGACAGTACGTCTCAAGAGTGATGCTATACTAAACACAGGACAACACCTACCTAGACCAGAATAGACCAGTTTCAAGACAGCACGTCTCAAGAGTGGTGTTATACTGAATACAGGACAACACCTACCTAGACCAGAATAGACCAGTTTCAAGACAGCACGTCTCAAGGGTGGTGCTATACTAAACTCAGGACAACACCTACCTAGACCAGAATAGACCAGTTTCAAGACACTACGTCTCAAGAGTGGTGCTATACTGAACACAGGACAACACCTACCTAGACCAGAATAGACCAGTTTCAAGACAGTACGTCTCAAGGGTGGTGCTATACTAAACACAGGACAACACCTACCTAGACCAGAATAGACCAGTTTCAAGACAGTACGTCTCAAGGGTGGTGCTATACTAAACACAGGACAACACCTACCTAGACCAGAATAGACCAGTTTCAAGACACTACGTCTCAAGAGTGGTGCTATACTGAACACAGGACAACACCTACCTAGACCAGAATAGACCAGTTTCAAGACAGCACGTCTCAAGAGTGGTGCTATACTAAACACAGGACAACACCTACCTAGACCAGAATAGACCAGTTTCAAGACAGTACGTCTCAAGAGTGGTGCTATACTAAACACAGGACAACACCTACCTAGACCAGAATAGACCAGTTTCAAGACAGCACGTCTCAAGAGTGGTGCTATACTAAACACAG
Organism: Timema cristinae; assembly: GCA_039000515.1. NCBI lineage: Eukaryota > Metazoa > Arthropoda > Insecta > Phasmatodea > Timematidae > Timema > Timema cristinae. The sequence continues at coordinate 60,885,283 of JBCFYV010000100.1, forward strand.
GACAACACCTACCTAGACCAGAATAGACCAGTTTCAAGACAGCACGTCTCAAGAGTGGTGCTATACTAAACACAGGACAACACCTACCTAGACCAGAATAGACCAGTTTCAAGACAGTACGTCTCAAGAGTGGTGCTATACTAAACACAGGACAACACCTACCTAGACCAGAATAGACCAGTTTCAAGACAGCACGTCTCAAGAGTGGTGCTATACTAAACACAGGACAACACCTACCTAGACCAGAATAGACCAGTTTCAAGACAGTACGTCTCAAGAGTGGTGCTATACTAAACACAGGACAACACCTACCTAGACCAGAATAGACCAGTTTCAAGACAGCACGTCTCAAGGGTGGTGCTATACTAAACACAGGACAACACCTACCTAGACCAGAATAGACCAGTTTCAAGACAGTACGTCTCAAGGGTGGTGCTATACTAAACACAGGACAACACCTACCTAGACCAGAATAGACCAGTTTCAAGACAGTACGTCTCAAGGGTGGTGCTATACTAAACACAGGACAACACCTACCTAGACCAGAATAGACCAGTTTCAAGACACTACGTCTCAAGAGTGGTGCTATACTGAACACAGGACAACACCTACCTAGACCAGAATAGACCAGTTTCAAGACAGCACGTCTCAAGAGTGGTGCTATACTAAACACAGGACAACACCTACCTAGACCAGAATAGACCAGTTTCAAGACAGTACGTCTCAAGAGTGGTGCTATACTAAACACAGGACAACACCTACCTAGACCAGAATAGACCAGTTTCAAGACAGTACGTCTCAAGAGTGGTGCTATACTAAACACAGGACAACACCTACCTAGACCAGAATAGACCAGTTTCAAGACAGTACGTCTCAAGGGTGGTGCTATACTAAACACAGGACAACACCTACCTAGACCAGAATAGACCAGTTTCAAGACAGCACGTCTCAAGGGTGGTGCTATACTAAACACAGGACAACACCTACCTAGACCAGAATAGACCAGTTTCAAGACAGTACGTCTCAAGAGTGGTGCTATACTAAACACAGGACAACACCTACCTAGACCAGAATAGACCAGTTTCAAGACAGCACGTCTCAAGGGTGGTGCTATACTGAACACAGGACAACACCTACCTAGACCAGAATAGACCAGTTTCAAGACAGCACGTCTCAAGAGTGGTGCTATACTAAACACAGGACAGCACCTACCTAGACCAGAATAGACCAGTTTCAAGACAGTACGTCTCAAGAGTGGTGCTATACTAAACACAGGACAACACCTACCTAGACCAGAATAGACCAGTTTCAAGACAGCACGTCTCAAGGGTGGGGCTATACTAAACACAGGACAACACCTACCTAGACCAGAATAGACCAGTTTCAAGACAGTACGTCTCAAGAGTGGTGCTATACTAAACACAGGACAACACCTACCTAGACCAGAATAGACCAGTTTCAAGACAGTACGTCTCAAGAGTGGTGCTATACTAAACACAGGACAACACCTACCTAGACCAGAATAGACCAGTTTCAAGACAGTACGTCTCAAGGGTGGTGCTATACTAAACACAGGACAACACCTACCTAGACCAGAATAGACCAGTTTCAAGACAGCACGTCTCAAGGGTGGTGCTATACTAAACACAGGACAACACCTACCTAGACCAGAATAGACCAGTTTCAAGACAGTACGTCTCAAGAGTGGTGCTATACTAAACACAGGACAACACCTACCTAGACCAGAATAGACCAGTTTCAAGACAGACGTCTCAAGAGTGGGGGCTATACTAAACACAGGACAACACCTACCTAGACCAGAATAGACCAGTCTGACTATGAACCTGCCCTATACTAATAATAATCTAGTCTAGATGATAGAAGGAGAGTTATTGTTAAAGCTGTCGTTAGCCCGGGAAGAAACCAGAGGGAAGATTAACAGGAATACATTTTGTGAGCAATTATTGGAACTGACCACCTCTGTGGTCTCGTGGTCATAGATCCAGAGGTCAGGGGTTCGATCAACAGCACTTACAGATTGTTCTGCGGAGCAGTGGGTCTGGAACGAGATCAACTCAACCTCGTGAGGACGAATGAGGAGCTACTCGAGTAGCGGCTCCGGTCTAGAAAACTGAAACTAAAGACCGGAGGGTTCTATGTACTAACCACATGACATTCTCTATCAACAAATGTTGGCGCTATCTTAGCCAACATACGGCGACTGCTCGGCCGGTATGGCGCGATTGAAGCTAACGCCATGGAGGTTTTTATCTTTGATAAAGATAATGAACTATTATTATTATTATTATTTAGTGGTGTTGGCTCAGTATCAACGGCCAAACCAGCTACCATTACGAGACGTTTAACCCAAGAGGCGGTGGTTGGTCGATAGCTGGAACATATCTATCCTTACAGCGGTTAGGCTAACTTGCAGTTTGTCACAGGTCACAGTTTTACGTTATAATAGAGTGTTATAGTGAGTATGAATGTTAGTTCTGGTTTGTTTCATCGCGCAGGAGTCACGAGATCTATCTGATGAACGGACGGCGATTATAAGACTACGGTCAAACTTCAGGAAGGAAGGTAGGAAGGTCATTTATACCAACAAGAGGGCGTGTCGGTACCAGTGCCAGTTCGACCAAGACTGGCCCACTGCCCGGATCTGTACGCTGTAACACGACATTGAAGCAGACCTTAGTCGTCGTGGACTTAAGATAACTAGATTTTCGAGTATTGTTGCCCCCCACGCTGTGAGACCACCTTAATTGTTTCCTCGATACTCGTTGAATGTGTTTGCTACTAGGGACTAGTCTATGACCCCTTAGCTACTAGACGTATATACACCCTGTATGCTACTAGGGACTAGTATATACGACACCCTGTATGCTACTAGGGACTAGTCTATACACACCCTGTATGCTACTAGGGACTAGTCTATACGACACCCTGTATGCTACTAGGGACTAGTCTATACGACACCCTGTATGCTACTAGGGACTAGTCTATACGACACCCTGTATGCTACTAGGGACTAGTCTATATGACACCCTGTATGCTATAAGACATAAACGACACCCTGTATGCTACTAGGACTAGTATATACGCACCCTGTATCCACTAGGACAGTCATAACAAACCCGGTATGTACTAGGACATCTTACGAACCGTATGTATAGGGTCTGAAATCAACACACCCTGTAGCTACTAGGACTATCAACGACACCCTGTATGCTACTAGGACAGTCTATATGAACCTGTTCTATTCTAGTAATACGCACCGTATGCTATTAGGGACTGAGTATATCGACACCTGTATGCTATTAGGGATAGTCTACACACCTTGCACTGGACTAGTCTATACGAACCCTGTATTTTAGGGACTAGTCTATACGACCCCTGTAAATGCTACTAGGTAGTCTATACGACACCTGTATGCTACTATGGACTAGTCTATACGACCACTGGTTATGCTAAGGATAGTTATACACACCTGTAGCTATTAGGGACTAGTCTATATGACACCCTGTATGCTAATAACAAAGCACATGCTATATTCCCCTACCATCCAATAACAGGGAAGGTATGTTTTAGGTCATTCTTGACGGAGTTGAAAATCACCCACACTTCGCGGCGATGTTATCGCAATTCAACTCTCAAAATGGTGTATTGAGTGAGTGAGAGAGTAGTTCTACCTCCTGGAAGTGTTGGTGTTAGTGGTGAGAGAGTAGTTCTACCTCCTGGAAGTGTTGGTGTAGTGAGAGAGTAGTTCTACCTCCTGGAAGTGTTGGTGTTAGTGAGAGAGTAGTTCTACCTCCTGAAGTGTTAGTGTTAGTGAGAGAGTAGTTCTACCTCCTGAAAGTTTGGTTAGTGTGAGTGAGAGAGTAGTTCTACCTCCTGGAAGTGTTAGTGTTAGTGTGAGTGAGAGATAGTTCTACCTCCTGAAGTGTTGGTGTTAGTGAGAGAGTAGTTCTACCTCCTGGAAGTGTTGGTGTTAGTGAGAGAGTAGTTCTACCTCCTGGAAGTGTTGGTGTTAGTGAGAGAGTAGTTTACCTCCTGGAAGTGTTGGTGTGAGTGAGAGAGTAGTTCTACCTCCTGAAAGTGTTGGTAGTGTAGTGAGAGAGTAGTTCTACCTCCTGGAAGTGTTGGTGTTAGTGAGAGAGTAGTTCTACTCCTGAAGTTTGGGTATGAGAGAGTATTTTACCTCCTGGAAGTGTTGGTGTTAGTGAGAGAGTAGTTCTACCTCCTGAAAGTGTTGTGTTAGTGTGAGTGAGAGAGTAGTTCTACCCCCATCGTGAAAGTTTTCCCCTGGGTGGTGTTAGTGAGAGAGTAGTTCTACCTCCTGGAAAAGGGGGGTGTTCTTGGATGTTGGGTGAGAGAGTAGTTCTACCTCCTGAAGTGTTGGTGTTAGTGAGAGAGTAGTTCTACCTCCTGGAAGTGTTGGTGTTAGTGAGAGAGTAGTTCTACCTCCTGGAAGTGTTGGTGTTAGTGAGAGAGTAGTTCTACCTCCTGGAAGTAGTTGGTGTTAGTGTACGAAGTGTAGGTAGTTCTACCTCCTGGCAGTTAGTGAGTGAGAGTGTTTATTGTGGAGAGAGAGTAGTTCTACCTCCTGAAAGTGTTGGTGTTAGTGAGAGAGTAGTTCTACCTCCTGAAAGTGTTGGTGTGAGTGAGAGATAGTTCTACCTCCTGAAAGTGTTGGTGTAGTGAGAGAGTAGTTCTACCTCCTGAAAGTGTTGGTGTGAGTGAGAGAGTAGTTCTACCTCCTAGTAGTGTTGGAGCGAGTGAGAGAGTAGACGTTGCTTGGAGAGTAGTTGAGGGCCCCCTCGAAGGTGTTGGAGGGCCTAGTCCCCAGAAGGTGGTGATGCTCGTCACCGGAGCTGATCATAGACATAACCGGGCTCCTCAAGGACGTCTCCGTCGTGCTGTCCTCGTCGATCAGGGAATCGCCCGTCACCATTTTCTTGGCCGGGACGTTGTACCCCTCCATGGTCCCGTGGGCGCTTGGCACTAGGGAGCTACTGTCTCTGATATTCACTTCCTTTCCTTTGTGTGACCTACCGTCCTCCTCCAGAAACAAGGACAGTACTGACTGTCGATCAATTATATTCTCTCTTTGAAAGCCTGATTATTTTCTACAGACCGACAAAGTTTAATTTGTTCAACTATTCAACTAAGAAAATGTGTGTTCAATCCAACAACAGATTCACTTTAATTCAAGTCTGAATGTAAGTCCTCCGGTTTGGACAATACCAACGGTTCAGAAACACAGATCTATAAGTTCCGTTCACCGATCAGGAAAACCCGACGATCCCAAGTTTTTCTTCTATTCTTCACAAAGCACCAATCTTGCTGAAGACAGCTATATGACAACTGAGCTGTAACACTCTTGCTGAAGACAGCTATATGACAACTGAGCTGTAACACTCTTGCTGAAGACAGCTATATGACAACTGAGCTGTAACACTCCTGATGAAGACAGCTATATGACAACTGAGCTGTAACGCTCTTGCTGAAGACAGCTATATGACAACTGAGCTGTAACACTCCTGATGAAGACAGCTATATGACAACTGAGCTGTAACGCTCTTGCTGAAGACAGCTATAATGACAAACTGAAGACGTACAAACTCCCCTGATGAAGACAGCTATATGACAACTGAGGTCTGTAACACACACTCTGATCTGAAGACAGCTATATGACAAACTGAGCTGTAACACTCCTGATGAAGACAGCTATATGACAACTGAGCTGTAACACTCCTGATGAAGACAGTATATGACAAACTGAGCTGTAACACTCCTGATGAAGACAGCTATATGACAACTGAGCTGTAACACTCCTGATGAAGACAGATATATGACAACTGTGTTAACATCCTAGATGTGAAACGACAGATTATTATTCAACTGAATGTAAAGTCCTGGATTGAAAGACAGGTTAGAACAACTGAGCTATAAGTCCTCCTGATGAAGAAAAACGACGACCAACTCTATTCTTAAACACCATCTGCTGAAGACAGCTATATGACAACTGAGCTGTAACGCTCCTGTGAAGACAGCTATATGACAACTGAGCTGTAACACTCCTGATGAAGACAGATATATGACAACTGAGCTGTAACGCTCTGCTGAAGACAGCTATATGACAACTGAGCTGTAACACTCCTGATGAATACAGATATATGACAACTGAGCTGTAACACCCTGATGAAGACAGCTATATGACAACTGAGCTGTAACACTCCTGATGAAGACAGCTATATGATAACTGAGCTGTAACGCTCTTGCTGAAGACAGCTATATGACAACTGAGCTGTAACACCCTGATGAAGACAGCTATATGACAACTGAGCTGTAACCTCCTGATGAAGACAGCTATATGACAACTGAGCTGTAACACTCCTGATGAAGACAGCTATATGACAACTGAGCTGTAACCTCCTGATGAAGACAGCTATATGACAACTGAGCTGTAACACTCCTGATGAAGAAAGCTATATGACAACTGAGCTGTAACACTCCTGATGAAGACAGCTATATGACAACTGAGCTGTAACTCCTGCTGAAGACAGCTATATGACAACTGACTGTAACACTCCTATAAACACTTATTTAAAACTCTTAAACCAACAAAGACAATTTTAATTAAAAGATTCTGCACCAAAGTTGCTGTTTAAAACCTTAGAAAACATATTGTGTCCGTAGAACGTAGGTTTGATTTAAAAAAGAGAGTCTTTCCCGTCTCTCTTGAGCACTTGTAAGATGGCGTGGATCTAGGAGGTTTAAAAAAACACGTCCCGATCTTGTAAAAAGTTTGGAAGCGACTGAACGTAATTTATTTTCGAACAGTTGAAGGTTTGTCTAATTAAGAAGCGATCAAGTGACAAACAAACACTAATTGTCTGGAACTAATTGCTCGGGCAGACTCATTAACACATGTGTGTATGTAGATGTTCGGTTCAGGGTGATCTTTAGAGCGACGTCAGTTGCGTAACCAACAGCTGACAGTGCTCTTTGGAACTGAAACAAGGAGCTGAGATGGTTTGAGGAATATGCAAACATGCGAATATGTTTCTTGTTTATCAAACCGACTGTTAAGGGGGCATTGCGCCTTCAGTGAGAGGTATATCAGAACACTGTGTGTTAGCAGTTTGGTGGGGTGGGAGTTACAGGGAGTTAAGATTTGATTTATTAACTATAAAGTTTATCTAAAATTATCAAAAGCCTCCAATAATACTTACTCATGCATTACTGGATAATTTATCTTAACATCGTTAATTAAACGGACTAAGAATGTAAATACATTTATCGCAGTATTTTTCTTCCGCCATTTTGGCAACATGAGATTCCAGTGTTTTTAAGGACATCAACTCCTAGCCCACTCTTAACCTGAATCCGCCCTTCCCTAAACACTACTTGACACCAACAGCCGGGATCCGAACCAGTACCACTCTAAAAGCTTGATAACCAGACACCTCGTCACTCTATGACAGGATGTTGAAGGTTTTAACGCCTTAATTTAGGGGTTAAGGATGAGGAAGGTTGTTTAGAATATAGTGTGACCTATCACCAGGGAACCCGGCCGAGATTCGAAACCTCAACCTCTCCTTGCAGCGGTAATCCAGTCTGTTGCGAGCCTGACGCCTTATACCGTGTGACGCTGCTCCCCCCTCCCCTCTTCCCCCCACTCGTGTGTGTATGTGAGGAATATTCATGTGTGATGAGTGAGAGGAGTGTAAGATCAACAAAACACGTCACGGGGGAGGGGGGGAGTGTGGCAATGATCATTCGCAACATGGTGGTCGCATGGTCTGAGACGTCACTCTCGCAAAAGACTGGACCACCGATGAAAAGGAGATAGGGGTTTGAATATCAGTTGGTTTCCCACAACTGCGGGTACAACTCATCTAAATTCAGCCTTCCTCATGTCTCACACGTTATTAACAAAGATCCCAACCGCGCTTCTCCCAGGTGTGACGGTAACATGTCCGGTCCATATAGGGCGTGCTCTAGACGACATACGTGTGTGATGTGAATACTAACCAACCATAACAAGTTGCGGCGCTACAGTCACTTAACTGGAACTTGACCCTGTTCCGACAGGCTGAAAACTATACCTAAGATCGTTTGATGCGACCATACGCCTTGCCCGATATGGTTTATCGATCTGACAAGTTGACAAGACGTGCGTTTTCCAAGTGTATGAATACGGAAATATTTTCGAGTGATTTTTAAACTTACATAAGATGCGGACAGGCTAGCCGGTGGTCACACGGTCTAACTTTCTGATTCACAGATGACAAATGTACACATCTACAAAGCCACAACATCAGCCGATGACTGAGAGCCAAGTTTTACTGGCCTTGAACCCCGGACCACTGTTATATAGGTTATCATTCCTTGCTAGAGATAGTCATGATGGGTGTTCGAGGTGTTCACGTGGATGAGCGGTGGACAGGATGTGAATCTAGGAGACCCTAGTTCCATCCCGGGGTGTGGTGTTCCTGTATGCGTTTAATGTTGAACGTGAGACGTGTTGTGCTGATAAAGAGCGCTTGTGTCAGAATTAGACGCGAGACTGGGAGAGTTTTAGATCGAGTGATTCTGCATGATTTGGTTTTCAATAGGCGGACTTGATTACATGAATATACCACCTGCTAGACGGACCTTGTTACGTGACTATACCTCCTGCTAGACGGACTTTGTTGCGTGAATATACCTCCTGCTAGACGGAATTTGTTGCGTGACTATACCTCCTGCTAGACGGACTTTGTTGCGTGACTATACCTCCTGCTAGATGGACCTTGTTTCGTGAATATACCTCCTGCTAGACGGGCCTTGTTTCGTGAATATACCTCCTGCTAGATGGACCTTGTTTCGTGACTATACCTCCTGCTAGACGGGCCTTGTTTCGTGAATATACCTCCTGCTAGACGGGCCTTGTTTCGTGACTATACCTCCTGCTAGACGGACCTTGTTTCGTGACTATACCTCCTGCTAGACGAACCTTGTTGCGTGACTATACCTCCTATTAAAGTGGCCCTTGACCTCATCTACTTGCACCAGAGACTCCAGAGAGAAAGCTGGTTGCTCTGGCCAGTAGAGCCAAGACATGTATCGGGTCGAGTGGTCAGCGCCACCATCCCCGTATCTATAGCTCAGTGGTAGAGAACCAGTCCTAACTCTACTACCATTAGGTCGACAAGTATTCACTGACACTGAGAGTTTAGTTGTGTATTAATGTTCTGGTTTAGTGAGCAAATAAATATAAACTCATTTAAAACCTCCTGATGCACACAGGATGGAACTGCAATCACGTTAAGATTGTTCCTCCTGTTGTAATAGCTAGTGGAACTGCAATCATACCAAGAATTGTTCTTCCTGTTGTAATAGCTAGTGGAACTGCAATCATACCAAGAATTGTTCTTCCTGTTGTAATAGCTAGTGGAACTGCAATCATATCAAGAACTGTTCCCTCTGTTGTAATAGCTAGTGGAACTGCAATCATAACAATAATTGTTCCCCCTGTTGTAATAGCTAGTGGAACTGCAATCATATCAAGAACTGTTCCCTCTGTTGTAACAGCTAGTGGAACTGCAATCATATCAAGAACTGTTCCTTCTGTTGTAATAGCTAGTGGAACTGCAATCATACCAAGAATTGTTCTTCCTGTTGTAATAGCTAGTGGAACTGCAATCATACCAAGAATTGTTCTTCCTGTTGTAATAGCTAGTGTAACTGCAATCATATCAAGAACTGTTCCCTCTGTTGTAATAGCTAGTGGAACTGCAATCATACCAATAATCGTTCCCCCTGTTGTAATATCTAGTGGAACTGCAATCATACCAATAATTGTTCTTCCTGTTGTAATAGCTAGTGGAACTGCAATCATATCAAGAACTGTTCCCTCTGTTGTAATAGCTAGTGGAACTGCAATCATACCAATAATTGTTCCCCCTGTTGTAATAGCTAGTGGAACTGCAATCATATCAAGAACTGTTCCCTCTGTTGTAACAGCTAGTGGAACTGCAATCATATCAAGAACTGTTCCTTCTGTTGTAATAGCTAGTGGAACTGCAATCATACCAATAATTGTTCCCCTGTTGTAATATCTAGTGGAACTGCAATCATACCAATAATTGTTCCCCTGTTGTAATATCTAGTGGAACTGCAAGCATACCAATAATTGTTCCCCCTGTTGTAATAGCGAGTGGAACTGCACAAGACTGAGTCGCGAAAGCGTTTACTCTGATATAAATGAAATTGTTTACCTCCTGAAGGCCGCACGTGTAGGCAACCTTCTAGCCGTGCTTGTTAAGAGTGTGGTATCTACGAAGCTAAGGGGACATTGGAGAAAGCTCAGTGCTTGTGGGTCGTACATAAAGCATTGCTAATGTACAGTTCATAAGAAACATACATCGGTTTGTAAGGTCTCTAAAAATACTTCAATCAAGAGTTCCTTCAAAAGAAAAACAAGGTTAATCAAACTGTATCTTTTGAAATTTGAGTTTAACTACATTTAGGTTTGGTCTGCACAATTAAATCAAAATTCTATTTTTGTTTGGTTGGTTTTTAATTACTGGCGTGAATATTATAGTAGAACTACTTCTCAGTAACCGGAGGAAAAATTCAATTTTACTATTATTATTATTATCATCATCACCGCGTCTTACTACCCGTTCGGGTTATACGCACTTACGCTAATGTGTAATGGTAGGGTTATTGTGAGATGAAATGGAGGACCTTCAGTTTAACGTGGAATCCGAACCACGGTGGAGGCCTGGTATTCCACACATTCTCAAGATGTCTTGTCAGAGGTGAAGGAAGGGTTTGCCGGGACCGAGGATTGAACCCTAGACCACCAATAATATTGATAGTTATTATAGCAATTGACGGTAAAACATGTTGGGTTCGTGAACACCAAACCACTTGGCTGCCATCTGCCCTGAAGACGAACACGAGGCTTTTGTGTTTCCATCTGCTCGTATTCTGGCCAGTTGATTGGCTATTTCCTTTCCTCGCATTCTCATTGGCTGATCCGTTGATTATCTTCACTACGTTTCATACATAACGCATGAGAAGTTAAAGTTACATCAACCTTGTATATTGTTCACTGTGTATCGGTTATAAGCCCTAACATTGGAACGAATGTGTCCCAACTTGTTGTGCGCTGTGTACTATGTGCTAAGCAAGTCACTGGTTGTCAGCCAATCAGGAGAGAGTTCAACGACCGCGGAAGAATATGAAAGTGACCCAGTGTTTTGTTTATCTAGTTCCAAGTTTAAAAAAGAAGCAAAATGTGAGACCAGCCGATCACATGAATTGACTTATGAACACGTGAAATTATATCTAGTATTTTTTCTACACACCAATCATTTTTCTTACGAATGTCCTGTTATCTCAAGCTTCGTGACGCCATGTTAGAATGTTCTTCATTTGTTTTACACATCATCAAATATTATCGGTAATTAGGATTGATAAAGCACATCTGCCGGTACCAACAAATTGTCTCCAAAGAGAGAGAATAATAATTATAAAAATTTAAACAAATTATATTTTAAAAAACAAAATTTTCCAGGGGAAGAAATTACAAATTTTTGATTGAAATATCCATGCTATATCATTAAATAGGGAATAAAACTTTGACATTTTTTTTTTGCGTTTCTCAACAGCATATCTTTATGAGCAAACATTTCTCATTTGATACCGCTACCAAGACCAGCTGCAGATGCAGACTAGATGCAGAAGATGATGGTCACAGCTCGCAGATAACCAGGGACAATAACACTTTCGACGAACTTGACGTTTGGTCCGCGTGCCCACCGATGCGGATATTTTAAAAAAAAATAATTCAAGACCGTTATTATTATATTTCTTCAAAAAAAGAACAAATATTTACAAAACTCTATTCGACCCAACCTAGGGTCAGTATTTTTAGTTTTTATAACAAAAAACCTTTTTTGGCAAAAATAAATAAAAACTATCTTCAGTAGGTGCGTTTAGTTTAATTCTGTACACTTGTTGATATCAACAATTCCTGTTGCAGGTCCGCCATGCTCCCGACAGATAATCAACATCTGTTGATATCAACAAGTGTAGAGAATTAAACTCTGGGTTTCAAACGGAGATCTGGTTTATTTGTTATAAAAAGTGTAAAAATACCGCCCCCTCCTCCCAACACGTACAACAGAGAGAAGACATTCCTCTCGTAGTTAGTTGAATAGTTGTCCACGGGTATCGCCAAGGTGGGCGGCAACGGGCGAGTCTGTCACGTTGTCAAGGGGGCGGAGCCCCCCGGGTGGTCGAACCCGGTGAAGACAGAGAAGAGGAGTCGGTTCCAACCGGCGCAGACCGGATGTGACCACATTCATCCACCTGTGGTTGGTGTTTGAGAGTCCGATTAACCGGGAAATCAGAACTTCTATTAACCGGCGCTTTAGAGACAAGAGAACGCGTTGTTTCCTGTATTTTCCTCTCGACAGACAGACAGACTGGTCTCTGTAGCTGTCACCTGCCTTTTATTGGCTCAGGGTATAGTCATTTCTTCTACTGGACCCTCCCGGTTGAAACATATATATACAATAAAACCCCGGATAACAAACTGGATCAACACATCCTTAGGAGGAACTGTCTTCAGTATGACGTCATAGAAGGATAGGTTGAGGGAAAGAGTAGATTAGGAAGGAAAAGGATTTGAAGGAAAGAAGAAAATTCTGGGAGTTGAAAGAGGAGGCCGAGGTGTAAGTTAACTGACAAAAGGAATGGACCTGTCGTAAGACAGAACACCTAATAATAACTCCCTGGAAGGGGCGGGAACACACACATTATATAATGTATACGAACATTTGTACCATCTGTCCTCGCGGTCTGCACTAACCGGGACAAACCAACACAAAAACCTATTTAAACCGAATATGGTCACCCGGCGATAAGAGACGACGATCCATCCTAAAACAGGCACAACATCCAGTCTCCCGGCCGGTAATCCATCACTGTTATGAAGGGGAGCTCTTATTTCCCTCACTGATAGCTGTTTCATCCTTGACGGGAATAGAACCCGGCGCTCCAAGTCTGAGAAAAGCTGCCGGACCGTTCAATGCAACATTTCTCTCAGAGGAGTGCGGTTAGAAAGTGCGCGTTAAATACCCAGAGTGAAGAAATGCGGTCGACCTTGAGTGCAGTGAACATTCATCGTGAATCACTGGCAGCGTGACGTCGATAGTGATTCACTGGTTACACCTGGCTGGTTAGTTGGTGATAGTTACCCTCACTATTTCAATCTAAGTGAAAACCTGCTTAGAGGACCCCACGGTCTAAGGGGTACATTCTCCATGGTAGTAACTAGTAGCTAGGCTTGTGACGTTGGTTACATCAGTCTTACCGTGGCAAGTTCCACCATGGTGGTGTTGTTCCATAGTGTAATCAGTCAAGGTAGACGAGTCCCCCTCCTAGATCGAGCCAGATAAGAGGTAGAAAGTGGTTGTGACGTCACACACCACGTGAGCGCGGCTGGTTTGCATCAGTGGACCGGTCCCTCGTAAGTTACCTGCTAACGTCCTATCGCCGCGCTCGGGCGGAGTTTGTGAAGGGATAAAATACCTTCTAGCCGGGATTCGAACCAGTATCTTTCACAGAATTTTTGGTCACTGCTTCAACAAACACTTTAACTCGACGATCTCGAGCACCAGCCGAGGCGTTTAGGTACAGCCCAATTTTCACAGGAAGAACTTTACCTGACAGAAATGTTCTAGATCTACGCTCATGTGTTCATACGTCAAGTCATGTTATGTAATATGAGGCTGTCACTTATAGTGAAATGTCATCAATGTTTGTTTTCCCTAAAAGGCTGTTCTTGTGGAAATTGGACTGTATCTTCAAGTCCCAGACGCTAATAACCCCCTTGACTCACCTGGTACTGTCATGGCGGCTGGTCCCAGGCTGGTTCAGCGAGCTGGCATACGTCGACACTCGCACCAGGGACTTACTGGCCCCCGGATACCCCAGCAGGGGCGACTCGTGGGAGAACTGCCCCAGAGGGGGCACCAGCCTGTTGGCCTCGAACCCCATGGGGATCTCCACCCCTTCCTCATCCTCGTTCACCTCGGCGATGGTCGCCTCCGAGGACCGCGGGTGGAACCTCCCTTCTGACGACTGCTTCAGGTTGTCGTCAGAGTCCTCGTCGAGTACATTGAACACCTTCATCTTCGGTCCGGGGGCTCGCTGAGGTACACTGGGGGGAGTTTTTCGTCAAGAGTTCTGTCCTTGCGCGAACTTAGTCCTTCCCTCGACAGTGAAACTCCTCCCGCGGGACTTCAAACCCGCTACCTTCAGCATCAAGACACGGGGACAGCTCATCGGTTCCCTTTTGGACGACGTCGACTCGATAGTTGCGTTCCCTGGACACGACGGACAGGCGTCAGACGCGACTCTAGGACTGTCCCGTCCAAGAAACCGACTGTTTACGTTATTTCTCGTTCCCGTCGTTACATCCTAGCAATATCGGCTGTGGAAGAGCTCCTTATGTCCCGTCATGACCCGTACCTCGAGTTGACGAGCTCCCCAACCTTCTGTCGCGACTGGGTGAATTCGTGCGGGTCGCTCTGAACGGGTAAAATATGGCGGACGGTAGATGTTATAAATCAACAATAAATAAATAAATGTACGTACTCACGTATGAAGGTATCTAGACAGTTCGTGTCTTAGATGTCTTTTTCTCTTTTTCGCAGACTTAAATCTAAGTAAAACATTTCACTGACACACGAAATAATCTCATAAGCGACGATAAAAAATTATATATTATGTTTGACTTAGAATTAACACGTCGACAATATTTTGGTTCATTCACAATCTTGGCGTTAGGTTATCTTACTTACACTTTATTTTTTTCCACCCTCGAATGAATATAATCAACAAAACGACAACAATAAAACTTCACACAAGTACGGTTTCGAAATACAAATGTACTCACCTATAGACTATAAAGTGTTTAGTATTTAAACTCAATAATGTCATGTCCTCACACTGTTAAACCAGTGTTCTCAACAGTTTTTAAAATAAAATCACATTTACTTCGCTGATTTCGTTTTAGGAACTATAATTCTCTTTCGTCTCGTTTTCAAAAAACAAACAAACAAGAGAACAATGCTAATTTTATAATTGTTACCAACTTACTTTAAATAACTTGATCTTCGTAATAAAATGCGTTTAAAAAAATAATGTAATTTTTGTTGGTGTGTATTTATATTTCCGCCACTTCAGAAAACGTTATAACGGTCGTGAAATGAAATACAAATGCCGGCCGAAAGTTCGACCAAGACACGAACGAACACGATGTGACCGTCACAACACTGCACAGCAATGTGCCGGTCCGTTCATTGTGACGAACACGTTTTATAAAAGTCGCGACCTTCCCGCTTTCCTCTCACGCTATTGGTCTGTTTGAAAACGTTCGCAAGAATACCGCGGATTGCTACCTATTCTTGTTTTTATTCTTTGGCGCGAACACCTTGTTTTTTGTTTGTTTCTATCTCTTTCTTTTAGACATGTAACAACTTTTTCCATTTAAAAAAATAAAAACAAAGAAGGTTTATTCGAGGAAGAATACAACATTCGAAATGTAAACGTTTAAAAGCGTTTCGAATACATTTTTTAAAAGGGTTCACACGCAATCGGAGGGATTGTACTGACACTTGAATACAAGCAGTGTCTTCCATAGAGAAAGGAGTGTCTTCGTTTCTCTTCGTTCATCTTACACGTTGAATATTTTCTCCTAGCAATCGAGGAAACTCCTTGATCTATTTTCCAATGGACGGAGGCATTGTTGTGGCATGGCACCGACGGCATTTCTACCTTCTTATTCTTGTTGAATTCATGCTCGGAACTCTGTTAAGTTTACTAAGTCACCTAAAAAAAGAAGAAATACGGACGTTAGGCAAGCAATCCAATGCGGACATCGGCAACAAAAGAATGTGACAGTGAGGTGTTTTAAATCACTTTTTAAAGAAAGGTTTTTGAAATCACTGGCTTGACAGTAAGTTGAGACAATTTAATCACACTTGTATTCTGCATCAGATTAAAATACTAACACAAGATTTGATTCTAATACTAAAAATATTATAAAGAGGAAAGATTTGATTTTTTGTTTTGTTTAAGGATAAACTACTAGACCGATTTAAAAAATTCTTTCACAATATAAAGCTACATTATCAGCGAGTAACATAGGCTATATTTTATTTTGAAAATTAAATTTATTCCCTATAAAAATGTCGATATATATTATATAGTCGTTGGAAAAAAATAGTTGTTGAACGGAAAGTGGGGTTGGTGAAGGGGGGGGTAAGGGGAGAATGAGATGAAAATAGGAGGGTGGATAAAAAGAGGGAGAGGGCTATACAGTGTTGGTAGGACTGTATTTTCAAAAAAATAAGTAAAAAAGTTTTGTTTTTATATTGACATGATGGTGATGATTTGAAGCTTTGTTTTACAGGATTCTTTGCAATATTTTTTTACGGGAAGGGGGCTAGTATTAAATAAATAATACGGAAATATAAAATAGTTTTCTAGACAAGAACTAATACATTCTACATTGCTCGGATAAGAACGAACAAAACTAACTAAAACAATGGTCGTGTATTTATACGTTGAATCATCTGAAATGCGGGTGCATTTTTGATATATCTACATAAATAACTGATAATAAAGTAACATGGGATCAATGCTGACAGTAAACCTTTCTTCCTAAAATAATCTATTTAAATAGTGCCCCGGTGAGAAACATTTCGCTATTGTTCTGAAACGTGTTGTGTTTTACAAGAGCGTAAGATGGCGCCTGCGAATGCGTGACCGAATACAAACTAACGGATTACACTAGAGTTGCAACATTGCTAGTTTCTAACGCCACAAAGAAGACGTGACACGGAAATGTCAGCGTGTTGTGTGTTGTACATTAGTTATTGTCGCCCATTGTTTCCATGGAGAACACATAGCTCGGAGTCCAAATACCTTACTTCATAGAGGACACAGTTTCCAGAGTCCGGATTCTATGGGACTTCAGAGTTGTGATTCACTCACATGGAAGCAGTTCAAACCTTGAGTTCTATGAGAACTTCAAGAGTCCAGTGTCGTGATGTTCCTCCATAGAGGAAACAGTTTCCAGAGACCTGTGGATACTCAGAGCTCAACAAACTAGGTGATGACGGAACACCCACTGAGGAGTCCCGTAGTTCTCCCGCTGGGATGATTGTCAACACACAAGAGGTACTTGACGAGGTACTCAGTACAGTCTGTTCTATGATCGATACACTTGGCAAGAGAAGAGATGCTTGCAAATCTTATTGGCGAGACCTCAGTCCATTATTGCAGCGAGTTACGGTGCAACAATAGACAATAAGCTTCAGATTGGAGAGCGAGTAGAAAACATAGGTTTCTGCGGGAAACATTGGTAACATTTTACTATTATTATTTTATATATATTGTTAATACCTATCAAAAGTGACAGCTGCAGACCACATTACTTGACGTATGAACACATGACAGTGGATCTAGTGACTTTTCTGTCATAATATGAGGTCTTTCGTGTGAAAATTGACATTGCAATTTGTGTGTGAATAAAAGGCGTATTATCTATTTGCAGATATTTTAGTTAGTTCTACGTTTAGTCTCAATATTTTCACGCTGTAGCTCGGGAATATTATACAAAGTCAATTACAACAATCACATTTCACCCATGTGTTATATTTTCACGCTGTAGCTCGGGAATATTATACAAAGTCAATTACAACAATCAAAATTTCACCCATGTGTTATATTAATTTGTGAAAATGTGGTTGACACATTTATTTATTAAATCCGCTATTGCCGTTTTCGAAAAGTGTTCAATTGTTGTCCGAAATGGCGCGCAACAATGCCACAGGCAGTACAAATAAAGGCGGGGGCAATCTAACACGTGATCTTCATTTTTCACAACGTGACCAACACTTTTTCAATGTCATTCAAATAAAAACATAATTTAATCTGCAGTTCATATCTTATTAATCATGTAATTATAGTATAGCCTCGTTAACCGGACTGAACTTGTTCATATTAACCGGCAGAGTACTAAAAGATCTTGGAGCAGAGATGTTATTTTTTAAAATATATATTAAATTACAGTTTAACGAGTTTTGTAAAATTTACGTTCATTTAACTGATGAGTCTACTCGCAATAACAAGTTTACATTTAACATCACTGTAACAATGTAATTGTGTTGACTACAGCAAATAAAGTTAATAAATATTTATTATCACTGTTTCTTAACTTTGGGTTAGTTAAACAATAAAATATAGTTCCTTTGACTTATTTCACTCCGCCCCCCTCCCTGCTTATGTTTTGACCACCGGGGGTTCACCGTATTGTTAAATGGTATACTACATCTATAACCGTCGTTGGTACCAGTAGGGCACTTTTAGTGAACTCCGAATTGCTGATGACTACAATCCCTCCCAACGCTCCTAGTGTCTTTCCGTGTAAGCTGAGATAGTCTTGTCTTGCACTGTACTCGCCTGAACTGCTGGGCTCATTACCCAGAGAGCCATGGGGGGGGGCTAATAGACCCCTTTCCCCCTTTTATTCAGCCAAGTGGCTGTTGCAAAGTACATTTCCTTTACCCTGTAAGATAGCAAGCTTATATACGGCATTCACGATAGCTTTTTACCTGGATGACAGTTCGAAAAGCATATGTTTAGGTTTGGGTTGCCAACACTTGTAAAAGAGCACAGTTTTGTTATAAATGTAAAGATCTTTAATTACCTGTTATATATTACATTTAAAATAACGAAAACTTAAGTTTTCTCATACTATTTCATTACTTTTAATCATTTCTTTTTACCCAACTCGAAACAATATTTTAAATATAATTAAAAGTACTTATTCTTCGTTTTGGAACGTTATCTATGATGTGTAATAAGTGCATACATTAATACCTTTTAATACAGGCATGTTATTTTCTTGGAAAAGAGAAAATTGTTGTCATTTTTTTACATGCAATAAATGATTTTATAATTATTTTATCTTATTTTGAAATATTGAACTGAATAAAATATTTTCATCAACTGCGTGTCTGCATCATTGTAAAAAACTTGTTACCGTTATGTTCAATCATATGGTTTAGATTCATCAGCGCCATTTTGAAGCTATGTTCGTTAGAAGTTTTTGTAAAAGTGGCGTGAATATTTTTTTAAGGGGAATAAAACTATAAATAAACTTTGTGCCCCACCTTAAATAAATATATAAATAATATTGGCCTAAACTACTGTGGTTAACTATCACATTACAGTCATCCAAAGTGATAGATGTCAGCTGTTGGCGTAGTGATATATTAGGGATTACTTCTAGTAACATTTAGAGCTGTCATCCAGGTAAACTTAGCTCGTGAATGCCTTATACCTCGCTTGGTTCCGCTATGGTGTAGCTTATAAGATAGGACCATAGTGTAATCAGTTAAGGTAAAATTGCTTGCTACCTTTCAGCGGAGAAATTACCACTAGAAAAGTTAATATATCTATTTCATGTGTTCATAAGTCAAGTCATGTGATCTGCAGCTGTCATTTTTGATAGAAATTGGTCTACCAATACATATAAAATAACAGAAAAAACCCAACCGCTTCGGTGGCCACGTGGTTTAAGACGTCCCTCTCACAATAGACTGGACTGCCGATGACCATGGTTCAATCCCTGTCGTGTGCACTCAGGGTAGTTTTTCCTCAATGGTTTTCCACACTCTCACGCAAATGAAGATGCACTTCCTCTAAATGTAACCCAGGATGACCGCGACAAGACAGGTCTGTACTCCCAAAAAGGATCTTTCACCCACACTCTCGCTATAGCTAGCTATTTACGACCTTCAAACGTCTTAGCTCGTATAGGCGAGAGGATTAACCAGAACGTCGTCAAATATTGTAACCGTCGTATAACAGACACACAGACAGGAAGACAAGAAGACACCTCGGGATTAGCAGACATCTCAACTCAGCACTGCAAATATTCACACATAAAAACAACTGTTTGTTTAGGGAATGTGTGAAACTTGTGTGATGTAATATCACAACAAGAATAGTTTATAGCTCTTGTAATACTTTGTGGGTGAAAGAAGAAAACCCGTTTTCTGACAACGGATTAGATGTGTTGATCGAGTGTGACATCAACACACATTGGCTCATGGGACCGGGACGTGACCATGTCAGGAGTTACAAGGAGGTACTGGAGTGTGACCATGTCAGGAGTTACAAGGAGGTACTGGAGTGTGACCATGTCAGGAGTTACAAGGAGGGTGACCATGTCAGGAGTTACAAGGAGGTATGAGTGTGACCATGTCAGGAGTTACAAGGAGGTACTGGAGTGTGACCATGTCAGGAGTTACAAGGAGGTACTGGAGTGTGACCATGTCAGGAGTTACAAGGAGGTACTGGAGTGTGACCATGTCAGGATTACAAGGAGGTACTGGAGTGTGACCATGTCAGGAGTTACAAGGAGGTACTGGAGTGTGACCATGTCAGGAGTTACAAGGAGGGTGACCATGTCAGGAGTTACAAGGAGGTACTGGAGTGTGACCATGTCAGGAGTTACAAGGAGGTACTGGAGTGTGACCATGTCAGGAGTTACAAGGAGGTACTGGAGTGTGACCATGTCAGGAGTTACAAGGAGGTACTGGAGTGTGACCATGTCAGGAGTTACAAGGAGGTACTGGAGTGTGACCATGTCAGGAGTTACAAGGAGGTACTGGAGTGTGACCATGTCAGGAGTTACAAGGAGGTACTGGAGTGTGACCATGTCAGGAGTTACAAGGAGGTACTGACGTCACTCGAATATTTTTTACAGTCCAAAAAGTTCGTGTTACAATTATTCTGTCCGTATCTGAGACTACACCAGAAATAATTAGCCAGATTTCGTTCAAACTTGATATTTAGATTTTATAATATGGCCCCGCCTCGGGGAGAAATTGGAATTTTGATTCTATATCTGAAATTAAATATAAATTACTGATTTTATTAAAATTTGCTATTTAAAAATAACTGGCTTTATTATATTTTATTCTGAATTTATATCGGAAGAATGTTTTAAATGAGTAACAAATGTTTGTTTGGCTGAGCAATTTACTTCCTAAATGTGGTTCCAATCTATAATATATGATATATGTACGAGTATGTAGAACTATACATTGAAATGTGCTTAAGGAGGGGAGGGGGGTTAAGATAAGTGTTTTTGCAGGGGTTTATTTTCTAGCAAAACACAATTTTGGCCAAAATAGGCAAAACGTTTCTTCAAGTAGATATCAACAGTTCTTAGCTCGGTGGATAGCAGGCCTGTCTGCTGAGATAAGGGCCCCGGGTTAGATTCCCGGTATGGCCGAAACATCTATCATTGGTCAAACGCGGGTTTATACAGTTAAGTTAGTTTGTATTATTATTATTATTATTATTATTATTAACACCACGTCTTACTACCCGTTCGGGTTATACGCACTTACGCTAATATGTAATGGTAGGGTGATTGTGAGATGAAATGGAGGACCTACAGTTTAACGTGGGATCCGAACCACGGCGACCTGGCATTCCCCACATTCACAAGATATCTTGCCAGAGGTGAAGGAAGGGTTTGGCAATCAGATAAATCTTTGCCGGTGCCGGGGATTGAACCCCGGCCGCCAGCACAGAAGTCTGACACCTTACCCCTAGACCACCAGGTCACCCAGTTAGTTTGTAATTATTTGTGTTCTGAAATTATCAGTCGGTTCAGAAAGCGCTCGTTAAATACTTCAAATAAATTAAAAATTAAATGAAAAACAGTAATTGAATATTGAATTGTAAATCTATAATTAATGAAGATAAATATTTTTTTTTCCGTCTTCCTCCTGTTTGTGTTATATATGATAATTACTCTAATGGGACAGGGATGGGAACAGGATTCGAACCCCGTCATCGCCAGTTCAGTTTAACACGCGAATGACGCCTTAGACCGTTGAGCCACCGAAGCGGATAACTGTTGATATCACTGGAACGATGTTTGTTGTATTTGTGATAAAAAGTGTAAAAAGACGCACCTCGGTGGGGGGGGGGGTCTTATTTCATCCCACGAGTGAATAGTTGCACTCAAGATGACGCCCGGTTCTGAGAACCTCTCGCTGGGACAGGTTCTGGCCCTGTTACAAGGAACTGTACCGGCTGTCATTAACACACACAGAGCAATAACCGCGCAAGTCCACGTTCAAATATAGCGCGGTTCTGACAGATGTTATTTCATACATTCATACGTCAAGTAAAGTGCTCAGCAGCTCTCACTTCCGATATATTATATCAATACATTAAAAAATTTACTAGAGTTGGTTTGAATCCGAAACTTAAATTTTCTCTCGAATCTAAATTTCGATTCTTTACAAATGTGCAGTTTTCAGTTAAAGTGAAAATGTTTTAAAAGTTGATCTAAAGAAAGTTTATTAAGTCTTGGAAAAGATAAAATACTTGTCATTTTTTAAACGTTGTGATTAATTATTTTATGAATATTTTATCATATTTTGAAATATTTAACCGAATAAAATATTTTTATCTACCGCGTTGGTGCACCATTGTAAAGAACTTAATTTCGTAATGTTCAACCACGTGGTTTAAGTTCGTCGGTCGCCATTTTGAAGCTATGGTAGTTAGATATTTTGTTAAAGTGTTGTGAATAAAAATTTTTTTAATGTGGAACTAAACTATAAATAAACTTTGTGTCCGACCTCAAATAAATAGATAAATAATATTGGCCTAAATTACTGTGGTTAACTATCACATTAATATATTACCATCTGTTTTCATTACAGTCATCCAAAGTGATAGATGTCAGCTGATGGCGTAGTGATATATTAGGGACTATTTCTAGTAATTTTTAGAGCTGTCATTCAAGTAAACTCTGGTGGTGAAAATACTGTAAGTACAAACATTATTGTAAGTGTAGTTTGTTAGTATCGTAACACGGATAGAACAGTGATTGGTCGAGCCAGGTAATATCAGTCGTTTGTTAGGTAACATCTGGTAAAACCAGAACCGTGAGTTGTTTAACCGCCGAGACTTGTGTCGTTTTACCTCCGGCTCTTTCTTTTTGTCTGGGATGCTGGGAGGGTACTATACAAGTACCTACTTTTAGTTTGGAAAAATAATTAATGCAAACACTTTGATGTTGATTTAATTTAGTTGGGATCGTTTTTAAAATATTATCGCAAACTGTAGAGGGGTGGAGAGAAGACAATAAATATAGACTCTCATGTTGACCTTGAGAATTATGATTAGTATGCTCAACAGGAGCAGATGTGTTAAAAAGGTATTGGCGGTGAGTATTAACTGGAATAAAAGTGTTATTTTTACTAGGTCTATTGTAGATAAAATTTGCATATTTTTAGTCAATATGTGAAAATTCCAGAAATTTGATTAGAGTGTCTACTTAGTTTAAGGTCCGGGTTCAATTTACAAGGCACATATTCCCCAAGTGTTAAGACTGTAGCACTCCACAAGGCACTTACCCACCAAGTGTTGAGACTGTAGCACTTCACAAGGCACTTACCCACCAAGTGTTGAGACTGTAGCACTCCACAAGGCACTTACCCACCAAGTGTTGAGACTGTAGCACTCCACAAGGCACTTACCCACCAAGTGTTAAGACTGTAGCACTTCACAAGGCACTTACCCACCAAGTGTTGAGACTGTAGCACTTCACAAGGCACTTTCCCACCAAGTGTTAAGACTGTAGCACTCCACAAGGCACTTACCCACCAAGTGTTGAGATTTGTAGCACTTCACAAGGCACTTTCCCACCAAGTGTTAAGACTGTAGCACTCCACAAGGCACTTACCCACCAAGTGTTGAGACTGTAGCACTTCACAAGGCACTTTCCCACCAAGTGTTAAGACTGTAGCACTCCACAAGGCACTTACCCACCAAGTGTTGAGACTGTAGCACTTCACAAGGCACTTATCCACCAAGTGTTGAGACTGTAGCACTTCACAAGGCACTTACCCACCAAGTGGCGAGCACAAAGCGCGACAAAAGGCGGTCCCGGAAGTAAGTGTTGAAGGTCACACTCCCGAAGTACGAACGTAATGTGTTCAAACAATCAGCTAGGTGTGATCAAGAAATGTCTCGCCCAGATCTCGTTGTTCGCGAGAGTCGCAAGTAACGCCGACAGACGCCCACACGCACCCATTTCTGAGCGCGGCTCGTGTCCCTGACCCTGAATTATTGAAACAACAGACAACACCTTATCTCCCTCCGTACTAAGACCTTATCTCCGTCCACAGTGCGGTCGAGTGGTTGGAGCGGTGGTTCTCTACAGATGTTCGTCTGGGGGTGTTACCAAATCTAGTAGGTGTATCAAAGGATTCCGACAGATATAGGGGTGTACTAAAGGATGCCGACAGATATAGGGGTGTACTAAAGGGTGTCTGAGAAGTTCCTCATCCAAGCCCGCTGTCACGAGGACAAAGTTGACCCGACAAGGAGGTCAAAGTTCAAATTCCAGCCGGATGTACGGAGATAAATTTAATAAACGTCTTCCCCCCAATAGAGCTTCGGGACGTGCGCCGAGATTTAAACCCGGGACCTCGCTATTCCGACTGTTGAGGTGTCAGTCAGTGGCGGATCGAGAACACGAAGCCGGGAGGTGTAGCCTACTATGAATGTTTATCCTTGATGGGAGAAGAACTGATCAAGTCTAATCCTGCGATAAGGTCCAGTATCAGTGTCGATAACATGTCGAAGTGATCCTTATCGACTCTGTAGACTTGGCTCTGTTTTGCCCGCGCCGTCCCACCATGACGACTTTTGTTTTGATTCTATTTCTGTCTGTAATTGGAACGTTTAGCGTATTTTAATGAATAAGTGTTTAATTAACATGTCTGTAAATTAGAACGTTTCATTCTTACATGAATATGTCGTTAAATTGTCATTGTGTGTAAGTTGTAAGAGCCGGCCGACATTTCCATCGTCCGAGGACTGCGGGCAGAAACCAGCTATGTCCTTTGATGTGTTCTCCCAAGGTCCCCAGAGACCTCCAGGGGGGAGGGGGGGGAGGGGTTCAATAACACATGGTGATGACAACAAATTATGTGCTTTCTATAAATTGCGTGGTTACACCTGGTTTGCTTTTCTTATCTTCAAACAGACAGAAAAAATAAATTCATTCATTCTATTTCATCCGGTACAGTTTTTAGTTAGTTAAAAAAAATCTAATCCAAATTTTAAAAATTCCAGCTTCTTGATGCATATGTTTGTTCTCATGGGTTACTCGTAATTTTATTAATTTAGATACAAGTTTGTGATAACATTTTCAAAAATCAGTGATTATAAGACTACCCTTAAAAGGGGGGTGTACTACAGCAAAGAGATGCGTCGTAGACGTTTAGAAATCTCTGATTATTTAAGAAGGGATTTGATATTTTGAAATATTGTTTTCAACAAAATGTTGGCGAAAATTATCAGAAGATTTGTAACAATTTAAAAAGTTTAAAAAAACACGATAATTTAGGTGAGAATGTGTACCTCTTTTTAAATCTAAAGTTTATAAACCTCTAAGTCATGTTCCGATGAGACACAACAGAACATTTCAACAAAATGTCAGATTGCTTCACACGAGTTATAGTAATTAAAACGTTTCAACTGGTCAGAACTTTCACACACATTATTGTAGAAACCATTTTGAAAAATACCAAACCTCTTGTTAAATAATCCCGTATTTCTAAATGTTTGCGAATCGTCTCTTTGCTGTAGTACACAGCCCTCTTAATTTTGGAAACGCTTCAATGCACGACCATGTGAGTGTGATACAGACGACACCTTGTACCGCGCGACCACCGGCACGTGTAAGGGAAATAGCTAATGACCCACTTGAGTGTACAAACTAAACGATCTCCACGCCGACAATTGAACACACGTTCAGAGCAACAAGCACCCATGTGACGTGTTGCCTGCAGGATGTAGGACACCGGGCCCACCACATCCTCATTGTCACCAATCTTCTGAGTGTCCGTCTCAGGGTAGGCAAAGTGCCGCACTCCGTCGGGAGAGTTGCGTTGTCCCGACACACAAGTCTGCACCAACTTGTTACTTTATTAATGACTAGTTACGGGCTACAAACAAATTAACAAATGAGCATCGACGAGCGGATCGAAATGAAACTGTCGCCATTTTATAAAAGTATTCTATTTTCATTTACTGATTATTTAATTTTTTTTAAGCGAGCATTATTTGAAATAAAAACTCAAGATAAAGAATAACATTGCAAAAATGTTGATTGGGTTAATAGAATTTGGCGAAATTGTTGATTGGGTGCATAGAATTTGGTGAAATTGTTGATTGGGTACATAGAATTTGGTAAAATTGTTGATTGGGTTCATAGAATTTGGCTAAAATGTTGATTGGATTCATAGAATTTGGCGAAATTGTTGATTGGGTTCATAGAATTTGGCTAAAATGTTGATTGGGTTCATAGAATTTGGTGAAATTGTTGATTGGGTTCATAGAATTTGGCGAAATTGTTGATTGGGTGCATAGAATTTGGCGAAATTGTTGATTGGGTTCATAGAATTTGGCGAAATTGTTCTAGTTCAACGTTTGGTTGGACAAGATGCGTCGTCTAGTCGGTTGTTCCCCCACGGCCGTGTAGAGGTAACCGATATCTCCCGACAATCAAGTCCTGAGTTCGTCCAAGGTCAGGTCGACCTACCACGAGCACTTAAGAGACATCCTCAACATTTACACTGTTGAGAACCACTTATCGTTTGTTGAGGGGACACTTTACTTGGAGGAAACAGCAATCTTGGAACATTCCAGACAAGGCCGCCATCTTGGGTCGGTTCTAGGGGTAAACAATTCGACACCACCTCCCGTAAAACGTGTGTCATTACGTCACATCTCCTTCAGAGCTGTCACGTGATTATAAACAGAAATATTTACCAATGGATAATGAATCTTTACTAAATTTGGTCACCAAATCTATTATTATCATCATCATCACCGCGTCTTACTACCCATTCGGGTTATACGCACTTACGCTAATGTGTAATGGTAGGGTGATTGTGAGATGAAATGAAGGACCTACAGTTTAACGTGGAATCCGAACCACGGTGGAGGCCTGGCATTCCCCACATTCACAAGATGTCATGTCAGAGGTGAAGGAAGGGTTTGGTAATCAGATAAATCTGTGCCGGGACCGAGTCCGCTCTGTTAATTAAAATAAAAAACACTCTGTTGTAAACTTGTGAGGTTTGTGTCTTCGTGTTGGAGCTGTAGGTTAATGTTTCACGTTCCGCCATTTTCTTTGAGCATGTTCTAGAAGTAAAATATCTTTGATGAGTAGTGTTTATTTTATCAAATATATTGTAACTATCTGCTGTAATTAATTGTATTATCTCGTTGTTCTGGTTTTCAGTGGCGGCTCGTGTATAGCACTGCGGAACTGCAGCACCCCCTATTTCCACTTGATATTATCGATAACATTTAATATAATGAGTCCTTTTTTCTTTAATTCTTTCTTTATTTTTGTAGTACAATATATATTCCTTAAGCTTAATGTCAGTACTTCAGTAGCCATCCCCCAGTTTATGAAAAATATACAACAATCTTTGTATGGAACTGTGCGCTTCACAGTGCCAGCGACGTGGTGTTTGACTGTTGTGCGCATGCGCACATAGGAGGGGGTTGGGCAGGAAGGCGGGACTGCCAGGTAGAGAGAGCACTGTTGCTCTCGCAGTGCCGGCTCTGACGTGATGGGGGAAGGAAGTTTTTTTTTACTCAGCGTGTGTTGTGCTTAAAAACCGAGTACTATTCTTGAATGTGATAAAGTGTAGAAGAGTGTAGAATTAGATTATTATTCTGCTTCCAGCTATTCTATTTGATTCATTTTATTCCCCAGTTCTTTTATTTAACAGAAAGTACTTTCAATACTTTCAATGGATTAAAATTTCCTCAATTGTCATCCAGAGGACAAGGAGCAAATTATTGATCTTTTTGCGCAAATTAAAACAAGAAGAATGGATTTCATTTTTAAATGAATAGATCAAGCTTGAACTGTAACAATTTAAGTTAAAATAAGTAGAAAAGTTTGGCTCTTTTTTTGTTAAGATGTTATCAAGTTCCTGAATAAATTTTTGTGTACATGTTTTTTTTCCTTTTACACAATTTTAAAACAAAGGCTAAACATTTTCTAGAGCAGCACCCCCACTAATTTTAGCTACGAGCCGCCACTGCTAGTTTTGTTAAGTAAGAATAAACATGGACGACATGTGCACGGTATTGCCAGCCCATACATTCCTAAGCATCCGCCATGTTGTATGTTACATAACGTAGAGCGGGCGCTTTGTCCAGTAAAGTATTGCAAGTTGTGTTTACCTGAAACAGCCCCTGGATATACAAGACTAAACAAACAAGTGGTGACGCCTTACTGGTAGACTGTTGAGGTTTGGGGTAGAACGCCCCATTCTGTTGTGCACCCTCAGGTGAGTGACGGAGGGTCATTCCGGAACACAGCGTTCACTTTCTACCGAGCGAGCATCGAACGATCTTATGTTTCAATATCTTTATTATCGTTAGTCACATTGTAGTCAACTCAACTCAATCTACCAAAAAGGAACCCACACAGTTTTTTGACGTCACCTAACCCAATCTATTGAAGCCGACCCTGAAGGATCTACCCACGGGTTGGGCGGGTAGCGACAACATTCTGCCAGATAGATATGACGGTGTGAAACCGCCCTAAGATGATGCCTTCATGATGTAATTATCATCTCTCAGTAAAATTGTACAGATATAATAATAACCATTTGTGTTCGGACGTTCGGTAACAAATAGGATAATAAAAGTTTATGTCTGCCATTTTGATTCAAGATGGCGGATACAAAGCCCTGTATTTTCATCAGCTTATTTACGTGGGATTTTTATTGGACCAGCTTTGGAAGGTTCCTAGATATTATATATATATTAGACATGACGGCCATCTTGAAAGAAAATGGCAGCAATATAATTAACATTGGATACGTGTTATAAATCACGTCCCGTGCGAAAAACGTGTAACTAGCCAATCATCGATGGTGGTAGTTGTGAAGAGAGAATAATTGCTGTTAGATATTCAGTTTGAAAGTTGTCTCATCTTCTGTCTCGAGAATATACAAACTGTGATCCTGCCTGTTGTAGATATTCAGTTTGTAAGTTGTCGTCTCGTCTTCTGTCTCGAGAATATACAAACTGTGATCCTGCCTGTTGTAGATATTCAGTTTGTAAGTTGTCGTCTCGTCTTCTGTCTCGAGAATATACAAACTGTGATCCTGCCTGTTGTAGATATTCAGTTTGTAAGTTGCCGTCTCGTCTTCTGTCTCGAGAATATACAAACTTTGATCCTGCCTGTTGTAGATATTCAGTTTGTAAGTTGTCTCGTCTTCTGTCTCGAGAATATACAAACTGTGATCCTGCCTGTTGTAGATATTCAGTTTGTAAGTTTCGTCTCATCTTCTGTCTCGAGAATATACAAACTGTGATCCTGCCTGTTGTAGATATTCAGTTTGTAAGTTGTCGTCTCATCTTCTGTCTCGAGAATATACAAACTGTGATCCTGCCTGTTGTAGATATTCAGTTTGTAAGTTGTCGTCTCGTCTTCTGTCTCGAGAATATACAAACTGTGATCCTGCCTGTTGTAGATATTCAGTTTGAAAGTTCTCGTCTCGTCTTCTGTCTCGAGAATATACAAACTGTGATCCTGCCTGTTGTAGATATTCAGTTTGTAAGTTGTCGTCTCGTCTTCTGTCTCGAGAATATACAAACTGTGATCCTGCCTGTTGTAGATATTCAGTTTGTAAGTTGTCGTCTCGTCTTCTGTCTCAAGAATATACAAACTGTGATCCTGCCTGTTGTAGATATTCAGTTTGTAAGTTGCCGTCTCGTCTTCTGTCTCGAGAATATACAAACTTTGATCCTGCCTGTTGTAGATATTCAGTTTGAAAGTTCTCGTCTCGTCTTCTGTCTCGAGAATATACAAACTTTGATCCTGCCTGTTGTAGATATTCAGTTTGAAAGTTCTCGTCTCGTCTTCTGTCTCGAGAATATACAAACTTTGATCCTGCCTGTTGTAGATATTCAGTTTGAAAGTTCTCGTCTCGTCTTCTGTCTCGAGAATATACAAACTGTGATCCTGCCTGTTGTAGATATTCAGTTTGAAAGTTCTCGTCTCGTCTTCTGTCTCGAGAATATACAAACTGTGATCCTGCCTGTTGTAGATATTCAGTTTGTAAGTTGTCTCGTCTTCTGTCTCGAGAATATACAAACTGTGATCCTGCCTGTTGTAGATATTCAGTTTGTAAGTTGTCGTCTCGTCTTCTGTCTCGAGAATATACAAACTGTGATCCTGCCTGTTGTTGGATGTGAAGCTGAGAGCGCTATATGGTCCATACGACCACAGTAATCACCCTCATCATCCTGTCCGGCGAGGGAAGCGGACGTTCAAAGAAATTAAGACCCCCTTCTCCCCCTTGCTGTGAATGGACGGGCGAAGGGACGGGGGGAGGGGGTCAGTTACCTCGCTAACCGCCGACAATAGGACCTTATTAGGGCCTGGGATGACGTCACACGAGGGCTTCTTGATGACGTGAATTATAACCGGTAAATACCCATCGGAGCACACTTAAGGTACCATCGCGACACACTTAAGGTACCATCGCGGCATACTTAAGGTACCATCGCGGCATACTTAAGGTACCATCGCGGCACACCCATACATACAGATATAGCGTTGTTTATCTCGACACAGAGCACGCATCCCATGATCACAATATTGTATCTATACTAGCAGTCGTCTCACCTCGTGTGTTATATCCTCGGCAAGTCCAAGGGCGTGGTCACAGTCACCACCGAGTGGTTCTCCTCCTCTGCGCTGTTGTTGGAGTCCACACTCCTCACGTCCAGATTGTCTGAAGACGCCCTTAGTGCCGGAAACTTGGGAGACGTAACTCTGTCTGAAACCAACATCAACATCATTCCTGGCTCTCTACAGAACATCACACATTCCAAACAACAGTCCTAGGCAAGGCTCGGCCTTTGTTCGTGCTCCCCTGGTGACTAGGCCACCCAACACGCACCACTCACGTGCAGGTCACATACTCTCAAGGCGGCGACACTCCCAGTACAGCCCTTGGAGGATCGCGCTGCCCAGGTACGATGGCAGCCACAGATAACACGCATTCGTGGAATGCAGACAAAGAGGTCTTCTATGGCTTGACAGTGACAGAGAGGTTGGGGTTTGAATCACGTACGACGTGAATAAGTCGTTTCTCTTAATTCTTGCCCGCAAATTTGGGTTTATTTCCTTTAAATCCTATATTCCTCTTTCCTATCCCATTTGTTTAAATATGAGGATGGACGGTAGAACACCTGCAGGCGGCAAAGGGGCTCACTCACCGACTCGGTCACGTGACACCTGCAGGCGGCGCAGCTCGTCCAGCGTCTTGGCGGCGCAGAGGGGCGTGTCCACCTCGTACGTGTTGTTGAAGAGACTGTAATCCACCTCATACTCGCCCGTCTCTTTCTTGAACGTCACCAGGGGCTCGAACCGGTGACCCCACAGGATCTCACTGGGCAGGAAGGAGGATCGCGCCTGAGTCGTCATGCCCGTGGACTCTATCACTCCTGAGGGACAAACACAGGTCACTGGAGAGAGGCACAGGTTACTGGAGACAGACACAGGTCACTGGAGACAAACACAGGTCACTGGAGACAGACACAAGTCACTGGAGAGAGGCACAGGTTACTGGAGAGAGGCACAGGTCACTGGAGAGAGACACAGGTTACTGGAGACAGGCACAGGTCACTGGAGAGAGGCGCAGGTCACTGGAGAGAGGCACAGGTTACTGGAGACAGACACAGGTCACTGGAGACAAACACAGGTCACTGGAGACAGACACAAGTCACTGGAGACAGACACAGGTACACTGGAGAGAGGCACAGGTTACTGGAGAGAGGCACAGGTACACTGGAGAGAGGCACAGGTTACTGGAGAGAGGCACAGGTCACTGGAGAGAGACACAGGTTACTGGAGAGAGGCACAGGTCACTGGAGAGAGACACACTCCTACCTTCCAAGATGACGACGATCTCGAACCTCTCTCTGACCATCTCCGTGGCCGAGAGCGCGTACAGAGGACTCCGAGAGTCGATCTTGTGGACGATGGTTGTCGGCCAGATGAAGAATATCTTGTCCTCTTCCCCCTCGTTCCCCACCTTCAACTCCTGCTGGTAGTAGGGGAGCAGCTCCCCTTCCTGGGTCACCTGCACCAGGGAGCAACCTTCACTACCTCCCGTACGAACAAACTCACCAGCACATTCTCAGGTGACGGAAAGATCTGTGTTCGAATCCCGACTGAGTTTATTGACGATTGTTTTTCTTAAATGTGTATTGCCTTCTCCTTCCTAATCAGATGTGGGCACATTTCCTCTAGATTCAACCTTCCTCTTACCTGACACACTTATGGTAATATCCGGGCGGGTAGCAAGACGTCTAAGTCCGTATCCCTAAAGTCCTTAAGTCCGTGTCAGTTACACACACTAACTTGTACTAAGTGTCAAGGACCTTACAAATACGGAGTTGATATACCTTGAGTTTCTTATGAATGGGCATTGGCGGTGATTTTTAGAACATACAGACATACTTCTCAATATTGAGAACATTTTATTACTGTTATATTATTTTACATATAGGCCCATTGACAGCTGCAGATCATATGACTTGACGTATGAACTGTTATATTTGCCCCGCCGTAGCTTTGGGGGCAAAGACTCACCTTCCTCTTGATGAGCTGCGCGCGCACGTGGGCCTCCACGATATGGGACTTCCTCATGTCCCCGACCCTGAACATGAGACAGTAGCACCCGTCCCTCTGACAGATGACGGCGTTCCTGCTGAACAGCAGGGTCTGGGTCCTCTTCTTGGGTCGGGACAGTTTGGCGAACACTATCCCCACCATGAAGGCCTGGATCATCACGCCGGTGATGCTCTGGAGACACATCACGAAGATCGCCTCGGGACACTCCTCCGTGGTGTGACGGGAACCGTACCTATGGGACGAGGGAGGGAATGTGGTCCTGTACCCCCGTTTCGGTAATAAGAACCATCTGGGAGGCCTTTTTTCCTGCCGGAATACTACCATATTGTAGGATTCTGGTAGAGTAAAGGACCTTCCACGTGGTTCTTCCGAGGTACAGGTTTATATATGTATAAACATGAACTGTTGTAAATGCTGGTCCCTCCATACGTCAACTATCGTGGACTTTGGAAAGTGCTGTTGGTTTCAACCAACCTACACGAGTCTGAATGAAGGAACAAATCACAACCAACTAAACAGTAACATCTAAGGAGGTAGCCAGATAAAGTAGAGCTAGCCCTGCTCCTGTTGTGTATGTGTGATGACCAACTGAGGGCAGGCCTGACAAGACGCCATTTGTGGATACACACTTACCCGATGGTATGCTGAGTCTCAACGCTGAACAGGAAGCACGACACGAACCCCGTCACCTCCATGACGCAGGGAGTCCACTCGGTGCTCACTTGGCTCAGGTTGTAGCCAATCAGGGCGGCCATCTGTCACAGAGAAGTGACCAGGACATTGTACTGGGGGAGTGTACCCCGACAGACTGTTCATTAGAGATACTTCAATGGGACTTGGAGTGGATTGTTAACAGGCAGAATGACAGTGATCAGATACTAAGCTTGTTAAATACTTATAATAAAACAGTGATTATAGTTTAGCAAGTATAGCATGAGGGTTAGATAATTTAAGATTGGTATGAAAATGTGACTGACCTTGGGGTTGTTGGCGGGATTGAGGTCCCGTGGGTGAGGACGATCAACCACCAGATGACGGCGAATCCCAACCAGGAAAGAAGGAAGTTCATGGCGAACACGAGAAGCGTCCAGCGCCACTGGGCGTCCACCAGCGTCGTAAATATGTCCTGAAGGTAGCGACGCCTCCGCTTGGCCACACGCCCTTGCACCACGTTACAGTCTCCGTTCTTGAACACCACGCGCTTACGCATCCGCCTCGAGCTGAACCTCGTCTGACGGTACCTGGGGAACAAGAAGGCATTGCTGTTACTGCGTGACGATTGCCTGTACACCGTCATATTTACTTTATCTGTATTGTCCTCGTTCTTTTTCAGTCTCTCGTCCTTACGCCATCTGCATTGACCTTGTCCTTATTCCACACTCATTCTCTGGTCTTCACTCCATCTGTACTGACCTTGTCCTTACTCCACACTCATTCTCTGGTCTTCACTCCATCTGTACTGACCTTGTCCTTACTCCACACTCATTCTCTCATCCTTACGCTATCTGTATTGACCTTGTCCTTATTCCACACTCATTCTCTGGTCTTTACTCCATCTGTACTGACCTTGTATTTATTCCACACTCACTCTCTGGTCTTACTCTATCTGTACTGACTTTTTATCACACTCATCTTGGTTTACTCCATCTGTATGACCTTGTATTTATTCCACACTCATTCTCTGGTCTTTACTCCATCTGTACTGACCTTGTATTTATTCCACACTCATTCTCTGGTCTTTACTCCATCTGTACTGACCTTGTATTTATTCCACACTCATTCTCTGGTCTTCACTCCATCTGTACTGACCTTGTCCTTATTCCACACTCATTCTCTGGTCTTTACTCCATCTGTACTGACCTTGTATTTATTCCACACTCACTCTCTGGTCCTTACGCCACATCCATTGTCCTTAATTCATACACATTATCCTTATTTATCATCTTAAAGCCATACTAATTGCCCTTAGAATTTTAATTTCATCTTCAATGAACTTGGCACAGAATTATGTCCAATTTAACTATTTATAGCTATTTGGTTCTATTCTTAATATTTGTCTGTGAGTTTCTTTCCTCAATTTATTTTTATAGCTCAGACTTTGTAAGGATCGAGGACAGTTGAAGGACAAACAATTAAAGCTAAAATATTCAAGGATGGAGGGCAGCGTTGTTATTATATGAATTTATATTCTAACATATATTTACATTAAAAATGTACGTAAACTATCTTAATAATGATAGTAATTTTTCTCTACGTAGTATTTATAGCAACTCATATGTATGCATATCTTGTGGACTACCTCAAAGCTCACAGCTGCACTCATTTCACTAAACCGTAGCTTAATTATTGGAAAACCCTGTATACTTGGATGGCTGCCATTTGGTTAGGAAATATTACCAAAATATAAATAATTCTAAACTAGACCGTGAAGAAATTAAATGCTGTAAAGATCAAAAGCCAGATAGAAAGAAGTAATTTTTTGCGACGTTCGCAGATTAAAATGTCAAATATTCCCATTGGTTATTTCTTAAAATTTGTGTGCGTGTGTCTTCACAAAACTAATGTAAGAAAAAAAATGGCGTTAAATAAGTGAGAGGTGAATCACAATAATTATTAGAAGTATTCAACAATTTAAGAGAATTTTCTTAGCACAAAGTTATATCAGCACACGAATTAACTTAAGGAGAATGTCTCGGTAAGCGAGAAATGGCCGCTAGCTAGACGTTCAGCTCTGACGCCATATTTAGTTCTACTGTGAGTTATTTCAAAACAGGGCATTTATTTCCCTCAACAACCCGATAGTTAGAGTTTTATTTCCCTCAACAACCCTATAGTTAGAGTTTTATTTCCCTCAACAGCCCTGTAGTTAGAGTTTTATTTCCCTCAACAAACCTATAGTTAGAGTTTTATTTCCCTCAACAGCCCTATAGTTAGAGTTTTATTTCCCTCAACAAACCTATAGTTAGTTTTGTTTCCCTCAACAGTCCTATAGTTAAAGTTTTGTTTCCCTCAACAGTCCTATAGTTAGAGTTTTGTTTCCCTCAACAGCCCTATAGTTAGAGTTTTGTTTCCCTCAACAGCCCTATAGTTAGAGTTTTATTTCCCTAAACAATCCTATAGTTAGAGTTTTATTTCCCTCATCAACCCTATAGTTAGAGTTTTATTTCCCTTACAACCCTATAGTTAGAGTTTTGTTTCCCTCAACAGCCCTATAGTTAGAGTTTTATTTCCCTGAACAACCCCATAGTTAGAGTTTTATTTCCCTCAACAACTAGATAGTTAGAGTTTTGTTACTATAAACAATTGTGTGAGAATGTGACATTAGCTCATTTTCAACGACCCTTCTAATCTTATCAGCGGAGCTACGAGACCAGGCTGGATAGAAAGAGCTCTAGGTTTACCAGAGAGCTTTCCTCTCCACCTTCTAATCTTATCAGCGGAGCTACGAGACCAGGCTGGATGGAAAGAGCTCTAGGTTTACCAGAGAGCTTTCCTCTCCACCTTCTAATCTTATCAGCGGAGCTACGAGACCAGGCTGGATGGAAAGAGCTCTAGGTTTACCAGAGAGCTTTCCTCTCCACCTTCTAATCTTATCAGCGGAGCTACGAGACCAGGCTGGATGGAAAGAGCTCTAGGTTTACCAGAGAGATTTCCTCTCTTTCTTCTAATCTTATCAGCGGAGCTACGAGACCAGGCTGGATGGAAAGAGCTCTAGGTTTATCAGAGAGCTTTCCTCCCCTTCTAATCTTATCAGAGGAGCTACGAGACCAGGCTGGATGGAAAGAGCTCTAGGTTTACCAGAGAGCTTTCCTCTCCACCTTCTAATCTTATCAGCGGAGCTACGAGACCAGGCTGGATAGAAAGAGCTCTAGGTTTACCAGAGAGCTTTCCTCTCTTCCTTCTAATCTTATCAGCGGAGCTACGAGACCAGGCTGGATGGAAAGAGCTCTAGGTTTACCAGAGAGATTTCCTCTCTTTCTTCTAATCTTATCAGCGGAGCTACGAGACCAGGCTGGATGGAAAGAGCTCTAGGTTTATCAGAGAGCTTTCCTCCCCTTCTAATCTTATCAGAGGAGCTACGAGACCAGGCTGGATGGAAAGAGCTCTAGGTTTACCAGAGAGCTTTCCTCTCTTCCTTCTAATCTTATCAGCGGAGCTACAAGACCAGGCTGGATAGAAAGAGCTCTAGGTTTACCAGAGAGCTTTCCTCTCCACCTTCTAATCTTATCAGCGGAGCTACGAGACCAGGCTGGATGAAAAGAGCTCTAGGTTTACCAGAGAGCTTTCCTCTCCACCTTCTAATCTTATCAGCGGAGCTACGAGACCAGGCTGGATGAAAAGAGCTCTAGGTTTACCAGAGAGCTTTCCTCTCTTCTTTGAGATAACAAGCTTAGTAGCTTTCTTCCCTCTATCTTATTGACGTGACAAAGGGTGGTTGTGGGGGAAGGGCGAAAGGGAGTTTACGCTTGGAGAGAAGTAGTTCCAATAAACGACATAGACCGCAGTATATTGATATGTTCTCGCCGATCTTGTTGAGCCCAGTCCTGACTTGGAACTGGCTCCCCTTGCCACTCAACCACTATGCGCGAGCGATTGTAGCGTACTTCTAGCGCCCTAGCTCCTTAATTTGAGGGGAGGGGGGCGTAGCCAAGGGTGACAGCGTTGTAAAGTAAAACGAAAGCCGACAGTAACGAGGGGCCACCATCGGAAATAGCGGCCCGCGAGCCAGAAGGGCCTTAAGAGCCC
The DNA here is from genome assembly GCA_039000515.1 of Timema cristinae. Lineage (NCBI taxonomy): Eukaryota > Metazoa > Arthropoda > Insecta > Phasmatodea > Timematidae > Timema > Timema cristinae. Next base: position 60,922,892 of record JBCFYV010000100.1, read on the forward strand.
CACGTGGTCCGACGCGTAACTCTCGCCAGACCGGACTGTCCGGGAGATCAACGTTCGAATACTGGTCGTGGTGTACTGAGGGGGGCTCCAGTATGTTCTTACGGCAGACAGGGGGGAGGAGGGCTCAATTTTTCTAACGTAAGGTTTTTAATCAATTTTTAATGGCGAGACAAAATCTGGTTTTTTTTTGTCATAAAATAAATATAATAATTATAAAATTCCACTCTTATATTTCAATTATTTACTGCAATAGTTAAAGAATTATAAAATTTCACATCACTCAGCTATAACCAATCGTCATCTTTTAAAATAATCAAACCATTCGTAAAAAATGACATAAGATTGAGTGTAGGGGTTGGGGGAAGGAAATGGAAATCTTACGATCCCTTATGAGGGGGTTGAAAATAATGAAATAAAGCCTTAAGAAGCTTGAGAACGGCCCCTAAGCGGTGGAAGGAACAACCACTGCCAACAGTCGGGATGGGCAGTAAGACACGTATCACTAAAACAGTCTTAAGTGCCATCCATAGGCGGAGTTTGGAAACATCTCGACTGGAGATCAGGGTTCGATTATTGGCTGGGTACATCGGGATGATTTTCCACCAATGATTTAATTCTTTTTTTTTTTAGATTTCTTCTTCGCGCTAATACGGGTGCACAGCTGCATTACTCACCCCTACCTAATGGATAGAGCCATTAAATAGCACCTTGCGTTAAAACGTGCTTGTGCTTGTTAGTAAATTATAAGTTCAGCACCTTTGCTATAGCATAAGCTGTTCACCTGAGGTCATCTTTATGCAACCCTTGTGTAGTTCACCTGAGTCATCTTGCTACTGACATAGCTAGTTCACCTGAGGTCATCTTGCTACTGGACATAAGCCCCTTGTGTTAGTTCACCTGAGGTCATCTTGCTACTGGACATAAGCCCCTTGTGTTAGTTCACCTGAGGTCATCTTGCTGCTGGACAAGAGCCCCTCTTGCTAAGTAACTGTCACCAACAGGTGATATTGGAGATTGTTAATTCGGGTCATTTAACGACGTGGTGACGTCACCAGAGAAGTGAAGGTTTGCCAACCGATTATAGAGTCACGGGCGTCGCGACGTCTCTAAGTTTAGAGCCGGGAGCGTAACAAAACACACAGGAACAACAAGTTGAGTTATCTCGTTCTAAAATAGACGTGGCTGGGTTCTATTCCCGGCAAGTTGTGCTCACATTTTCATTATTATTTCTTAGAAAAACCAACATACATTCTTATTTATCATTCAAAACACTCTCAATATACACATTTCAAACAAAAACGTTACAGCCGTTACAAATTTGTTTATTCAAATATTAAAAAATTAATCTTTTATGACTACCTTTAATTTGGGAGTTAGAATGAAAATAAAAAAACACGCTCCGAGGTATGACCTTGAAACTTCTGAATATAAAGTTTGAAAAATCCACAAGACAGTTTCTGTTGTAGCCCCAGGGACGGATAGACAGATAGACAGACAGACGGACAGACAGACAGACAGATAAAAGTCTTGAGATCAACAGTTTTCACGGCTACAATATACATTTCACCAACGCGTCTTACCACCCGTTCGGGTTATACGCCTATGTACTTGTTACTTTAATGGGATAGGGAATAAGGAAGGTTGAATTTAAAGGAAATGTACCCATATTTACATGGAAGGAGAGTGGAAAACCATTTAGGGGTAAACCACTCCACCGGGATCGAACACCAATCTTCCAGTCATCGTCAGTCTAGTCAATTGCGGTAATGACGCCTTAGACCATGCGGCCACCTAATCGGGTGATTACAGTAATTTCTCTATATGAAAATAAAACTTATAACGGACCTTAAATACACAACTTTGAGAACAATAAGTTAACTATTTAAAAAGTAATACATTTCGCTCCCATCGGGTAATCGAACCCCGGGCCCTAAGATTAAGCTTGTTTCCTTGCCAGATGTTAATATATTTAAGCTAAAGGGTAGTGATGAGGAGGGTATTTCAAGGGAAATGTACCCGCATTAGCCTAGCGTGGGAATGGATGTGAAAACCAGCGCGGAAACTACCGAAGTGAACTCAGCCGGAGTTTGAACCCCGACCTACGTTTGAGAGGCAACCAAAGAATAGCTTGAGTCTAACACTGTAAATCTAAATTGTAATTAATTCAGTAGGTGCCAGGAACAAGTAACTTCATCAGGTCTTTCTCAGTCAATACAGAAAACATTTCGGTAAGCTGTATTTTAAAAATATACACTTGGCTGTGACAGAACCCAGGACCTTCGGTTCAGCGCACTCAAAGATCCGGGAGATAATATGGTAACAATAGCAGTACTTTACAGGGTCCTTAGCTCCTGGGAACAAACTTGTAGCTAACCTGATTTCACATCGTGTCGGGATCTGGACACAACTCACTCAAAGGTATAGTTATGATGTGCCCCTGTTGTGTCAGAGGTATGCAACAGGTCATACACGACAAGTAGGCGGGTGTCCTGCACACCAAGGGGCTGTAGCACGTCCCGCCACTATTGCAAGTGCTTGAGGCACAACCTTTCTCTCATCACTAACACAATGGCGGAATTAGTTAGTACGATAGTTAAGTTAACTACTCTACTTCAATAAATAATCACGAGGTTCTTTTATTTTACGAGTTAAAATCAGAGATAGTTAAAACAGTCACCATATTGATGGTTTGTTTACTTTACAGAATAACAGAGGGGAATCTTAGTTTAAAATGGAGAATTAAACTTTTCCAAGATTTGCCAAACCTGCTAGAAGTTGGCTAGACTGATACAAGTTGATTAAGTTGATATGTTGTCTTGAGTATGTTTGTAGAATCGGAAGGACCTGCCACTAAATACAAACATACGTGGTGTTCAACATTGATAACATTTTATCAGTGTATTATATTTATTTTATAGTTATTGACACTAGATATTAAACGTGACTTGATACATGAATGTATTAAAGAAGTTTTAAGTGACTTTTGTAAATGTAAGAAACGGTCCTTCCTATCAGATTATGATTGCAGTAATAAAAAAAGTTTAAATCTATTTTTAAAACCGGAGTCTATCTAGTCCATTTGTTGCCGTTTGTCCTCAGAAGGATGTGAATATTCTAGTTTGGAGAAATCTCTTAGTAGAGGACAGACACTTCCAGGTATCGAAATAATGTCCGTTAGTAAAATGTGCCCGTAATTAATGTGTTTAAACATGGTAGTGTTTGAACACATTTAAATCTACGTGAACCTGTATATTAACTTCAACAATCTAGTCTAGTTACTGTATGCAGGATATTATGACAAGTGAATAAATACTGTACAGATTGCATAATATACATAACAATACAGTCTTCTGAACTGTAGACCTATGTGTGAACGAGCACAGACTATACAGCTGGAACTACCAGTGTTGCCACCCTAATACCCCACAGTAGGTTTCAGTATATGTATTTAAAGTGGGGATACATTATCATTGCGGCAGGAAATGGGGGGGAGGGGAGAGAAGAACACAGGAAGTGCCTCTTGCTGTTAGCAAAAACCAGATAGTTTTATTGACTAAACATGTGTTGTTTTTTATTTTAAAAAAAATTGTAACAATGGCATAACATTTGCAGAACTTTTTTTTGACCGGGTTGTTAAAATACCATAAAGAAAAAAAAATTGAGCAGAAAAAACACAGAAAGAAAATTTTATGCTAAAAAATGACAGGTTCGGTTAAAAACATCCCTCAGGTCAACCAAACTAGAGTAAAGTTTTAAAATGTCTGATGAGTTAATAAAATAATTAATTAGATAAAACCACTCAATAAAATGAGACGACGACGTTTCTTAACCTGAAACATCTTTAGACAGTCGGAGTCTTACCACCCGTCCCGGATAGCTGCATATTTACACATAGGGGTAAGGATGAGTAAGACAGAATTGAGAGGTGGTGTACCCGCATTTGTATGTTAGGGAGAGAGGTAAACCATTCAGATTTTTTTTTAACTTTCAATATACCAGACCGGGTTTCGAAATTCAGGCTCCCCGTCTCCGACAAGCCAAACGAGACTCACGCCTTACCCATACGACCACCTGAGTTTCATTTAGACTCTGGAAACGAACCAGATCTTAAAATTCTGAGTTCACGATGGACTGCATGCTGTTTTCCCTCCTCTGTCCAGGCGAATGCTGTGCTGTACTACCAGATTGGCAGCTCCTCGCACAGGTGTTCACGCGGTCTAATACATTGAATTGCAGCTAAACAGGGGGATAGTGTTTCGAATCCCGACAGCAAGAACTATGGTTGGTTTTTACATCCCTTCTCCTCATCAATGCAGGTGCACATTTTCTTAACTACTCTACTCGTCCTGATTCATTTGAGTAAACCATGAATAACATCGATAATAACTAATCATACTAATTCTACTACTACTAATACTAATAATAATAATATCCGTACCGGTGGATTCATGGACTAAGGAGTCAGGTTCATCTTGTCTGGTTCACCTGAGATATTTTCCCCCCTAAATAGTTTTCCACTTTCACTCTACACATGTGTGGGTACATTTCCTCTAAATTCTACCTTCCTCACCCCTACTCCGCCAGTGTAATAGCCCGGACGGGTAGTAGGACTCATGATCTTCACCAAATCTGTAGCGAGTGTACCTTGAACCCGGTCCTGTAGAGATGAGAGCCCGAGGGTCAGTGGACGAGAGAGGGGGGGGGGGAGGGGTTGTAACCCCGACCTTGGCCAAAAAGTACGCCCGGAGTTAGCTACGCGTGAATCCTGTGCAGAATGTGGTGGTGTGACGTGATGGTCGATAATCAGGCTCCGGAACATGCTTGACACGACCTAATGGTTCTCAGACAGTCTCGCCGCTTTAGAGACATGTTCTCACGGCGCACTCGCTGTCATGTTGATGTTGATAATGGTGTTGATGTTGATGTTGAGGAGGGGGCAGCTAACGAGAGTTGAGGACAGTATTTGTTTAGTGTTGGTAACAAATAGCAGTTTTTTACATAATAAAATTAAATACTTGCTGGGGGTCCGGGGTTCAATCCTCGGTCCGCAAACCCTTCCTTCACCTCTGACAAGACATTCTTGTGAATGTGGGGAATGCCAGGCCTCCACCGTGGTTCGGATTTCCCACGTTAAACTGTAGGTCCTTCATTTCATCTCACAATCACCCTACCATTACACATTAGCATAAGTGCGTATAACCCGACGGGTAGTAAGACGCGGTGCTAATAATAATAATAATAATAATATATAATAATAATAATACAGAGGAAGTGCACCCGCACTTCAGTGCAATCTAACGAGGTCGAACCCCGATCTCCCAGTCCTCGGCAGTTTAGTCCAACACGCGAGTATCGCGTTAGACCATACGGCCACCGAAGCAGCTAGGTATCGTCTTGAATGGTTTTCTGATAACGAGACGGCAGGGGTTCGAACCCAGACTTGGTGCACTAAAGTTTGTTTTTTTACCCGCAAATGAGGGTAGATACACATCTCCCGAAAAATCAAAGGACATTTTTCAAAACATACATTTATTATGTTTATTTTATTAGTATGAAAGGGGCCCCCAAAATGGCGCTGCCCCAGGACTACCTAATCCGTTGTGGCGCAGCTGGAGGGGTGTGGGATGTCATTGGTCTGAAGGAATGAGAGCAGTTTGGGTAAACACACGCACACACACACACAACACACACACACACACGCACACACACACACGTGAATGTGTCAGACCCGCGAGACGGGTTTATTTAGCAGAGGCAGTGGCGGAGTTAGAGTAAGGCAGGTGGGGCACGTGCCCTGGACCACAGCTTTACTAGCAATAATATGTAATTGACCCGCTACTGCGGTCGCATGGTCTAAGGCGTTACTCTCGCAATAGACTAGAGTGCCGATGACGGTGATACCGGGATTCGATTCCACTCGGGTATATTGAGGGTGGTTTTCCTAAATGGTTTCTCACTCTCTCTCTCCACGCAAATGCGGATACATTTCTATTTAAATTACACCTCCCATGTCCCCACCCCATTAGTGTATGTACGCGGACGGGTGGTAGGACGTGGTGGCGTAAAAAAAATATTTATTTAGATCTAAGCCGTTCAAAATTTTCTTAAATATAAAAAAAATACATAATTTTTTTGTCAAAACTCTTGCGACAATATTAGTTTCCGTGTTGAATTAAGGTGTGTTTAGAGCAGTGGACGTGTGGGGGAGGGGGGGGGGCTCTGCCCCACTCCGGGAACACGGAAGGAAGTTTAGAGGGGTTTGGGAGAGCCAGATGTTTAACCAGGTCGCGCCGAGAACCGAACAGGCGACCGTCTGTTGTGGACTGTAAAGCGGGCGCTCAACTCATCATATAATAATAATTATATAAACGGAGGATTCCCCACAGCAGAACAAATAATTGCTCCCGACAGTATTTCTCTATGTAGGTCACACTGCGACCCAACCTGTTCCGCTGATAGAAAGTAGTAGAGCGGTTTAATGGGGCAATAAGGGACTTCTCACACTGACACACCTGTGTGCTTCTGACGACTGGTACACTGGTTTTCTCTGGTTCTAGCCATGAGTTTACCTTTGGGAGACCTCACTTCTAATTCTAAATAGTTTGTAGAGCAAGTCTTCCCCCAGCTGACCACCGACGATGTGTTTCTAGTCGCTAATTGTTATTCTTATTGTGTTGATAATAATATTGCGTGTCTGGGTTACATCAGTCGTAGCCCAGTTGTGGAAATATCAGCCAGTACTAATGTACTGCTGTCCAGGGGACGTACTAATGTACTGATAGTAGTACATTCTTTCCGTGGAGGCTCTTTCTTGTCCCGATGAGACGAGGTGAGGAGATAGTGAGTATGAAGGAGATAGTGAGTATGAGGGAGATAGTGAGTATGAGGGAGATAGTGAGTATGAGGGAGATAGTGAGTATGAGGGAGATAGTGAGTATGAGGAGATAGTGAGTATGAGGGAGATAGTGAGTATGAGGGAGATAGTGAGTATGAGAGTGTGTAATCAGTGGAAACACTTAAGTATAACGTAAACCTAACTAACCAAACCCTGGTGACCGTTGAGGTGATTTCCCTTTCTAGAAATATACCCAAGGTACCAGCCGGGAATAGAACCCTACACCACAGGGCCGGTTCTTCTAGTGACAATTGTTACCCGGATCGTCCAAGGCATCACTGTCGTGTTACACTGGAGTGCTATTGACGGGAAGATCGAGGTTCCAATCTCGATCAGGTCTACTGAGAAGGATATTTACCACTCTTTCTCTACGTAAATGCAGGCACATTTCCAGTAAATTCAACCTTGGCCATTCTTAACACATTAGTGTAATTAGTATACATGTGTACAGTCTGAGCGTGTCATGGTGCTGAGGAACGAGGAAGAAAATGCGGGCACTTTTTGTTTCTAAGAAGTCACTTCTCGTTTAGTTTTTTGTTTAAAAAAATAATTCATATAATATTTAACTTTACATAAGTCTGGACATAATATTTCCATGCGCCGCGTCTTACCACCCGTCCGCGCAATAATTCACAATAATGAGGTTGGGAAGAAGAAGCTACAGTTCAGAGGAAATGTACTAACATTTGCGTGGAAAGAATATGGAAAAACATATTTTTTTAAACTCAATTCAGGCAACACCAACTTGGGGTTCGAAAATGTAACCCTCCGCCGGCAAACCAAACCAGACGATATGTGTATTTTTAGCACTGCGTATTACTACCCGTCCGGGTCATACGCTTAGATACTAATTACACTAATGGTTATAGGGATGAGTAAGGTTATATTTATAAGAAGTGTACCTACATTTGCATGGATGGAAAGTAGAAAACCACTCTAAGTACAGCCGACCCAGATTCGAACCTCGATCTCATCATCAGCAGTCCAGTCTACCGCGAGAGAGTAACGCTTTAGACCATGCGGACACCGATGCGAACTGAACGCCTAGTTTAATCTAGTTTTAAAATACATCTGTCCGACATGTTGGTGACGTCACTCTCAATGCCACTCTCAATGCACTCTCAATGCCCTCTCAATGCCACTCTCAATGTCACTCTCAATGCCACTCTAATGTAACTCTCAATGTCACTCTCAATACCACTCTCACGTCTTTGTTGCAGGCACAGGTATTTTAAGATTAATCCGCCGCGACTAAGTGGAACTTGGAACCGAGAATAGAACCGGCACCGGTTACATTTCGTAACCGATCCATCACCGCTGATTCTGAGGCGCTAACCACAAACATTGTCCTTCAGATTAACACACGCATCGGTGATCACGCTGTCTGACGCGTCACTCTCGAGTTGGGCTGGACTATCGGTGACGGGGTTCGAGTCCCGGTCAGGTGTACCGTGGGTGTTTTTTATTCTCCCTCCACGCGTCACAATTTCTACCTTCTCTCGCCCTAAAGTGCTTATTTACGACACACAACAGCGCTCCAGAACAGTAAATTATCGCTCGATACAAGGGAAGGAAGTGCCAGGTTGTTGTCGGCGTGTCTATCCACTGAGCTACCCGCGGGGGACGCTCTATTTCCTCCCCGGACTAAACATAGCAGGGACGGATTGACGTCATGGGAGGACGCCAACACGTGCGACGCTCGGCGTCCTCACAGACAATGCCACGGCGTCTCCCGAGCTCTAGCAGACAGACACAAGCCGGAGAGCGGGGTTCGAATATCAGCTGAGATACTCAGTTTTTATTTCCTTAAACATCTTCACCCTCTACTTTCGTGCAAATTAGAGTACATTTACCCTAAATCATACCCTTATCATTCGCTTCCATCCACTAATGTAAGGATGCTTATATCCGGGACGTGTGGTAAGAAGTCGTGTTGAGCGTACACTCTGTTACAGTGACCGTCTTACCTTGACTGTTTACACTATGGTTCTGTCTGATACCAGTACAGTAAGAATATTCTCCCTTACATCCCTCGTCACAAGAAGTTGTTGGAGCCGTCAACTTGACCGAGCAATCATCAGCCTTGTTGAGTGGAGGAACGGGTTCAGGGACACAGGGCCTCAAACTAGCCCTAACATACACAGGGCCTCAGACTAGCCCTAACATACACAGGGCCTCAGACTAGCTCTAACATACACAGGGCCTCAGACTAGCCCTCACATACACAGGGCCTCAGACTAGCCCTAACATACACAGGGCCTCAGACTAGCCCTAACATACACAGTGCCTCAGACTAGCTCTAACATACACAGGGCCTCAGACTAGCCCTAACATACACAGGGCCTCAGACTAGCTCTAACATACACAGGGCCTCAAACTAGCCCTAACATACACAGGGCCTCAGACTAGCCCTCACATACACAGGGCCTCAAACTAGCCCTAACATACACAGGGCCTCAGACTAGCCCTCACATACACAGGGCCTCAAACTAGCCCTCACAAACACAGGGCCTCAAACTAGCCCTCACATACACAGGGCCTCAGACTAGCCCTCACATACACAGGGCCTCAGACTAGCCCTCACATACACAGGGCCTCAGACTAGCCCTAACATACACAGGGCCTCAGACTAGCTCTAACATACACAGGGCCTCAAACTAGCCCTCACATACACAGGGCCTCAGACTAGCCCTCACATACACAGGGCCTCAGACTAGCCCTCACATACACAGGGCCTCAAACTAGCCCTCACATACACAGGGCCTCAGACTAGCCCTCACATACACAGGGCCTCAGACTAGCCCTCACATACACAGGGCCTCAGACTAGCCCTAACATACACAGGGCCTCAAACTAGCCCTCACATACACAGGGCCTCAGACTAGCCCTCACATACACAGGGCCTCAAACTAGCCCTCACAAACACAGGGCCTCAAACTAGCCCTAACATACACAGGGCCTCAAACTAGCCCTCACATACACAGGGCCTCAGACTAGCCCTCACATACACAGGGCCTCAGACTAGCCCTAACACAACACATCATCTCTAGCCCATTAGAGTACACTTACTAGGAACGAACTTACGAACTAATTGGGACCGAGGCTTGTTCGGATTAACCGGGGAACACACGGATACAGTATTTACACGAATCTTAACTGACAATTGAATAAAAGGTTGATGTACAACACGTGATATGAACTGAAGTTACTCGTAGTTACGGGGGAAGACATCGTGGTGACTACAACAACATTTATTATCAGATATCGCTGTCTCTTGTTAACCAATAACATTTCACTTTAATTCCACGTTTTCCAAAAAGTGTGTTCGAACTATCGGGTTTCGGTATAACGAGGTTTTACTGTAGTTCTCATATTATCTGCATACAACCTGAACAGGTAGGAAGACGCGGTGATAATAGAACGTAGGAAACTCAAAGTATAACAGGGACTAATGAATAGTATCGGTAGCAGCCCTCCTTGAATATACCACTTGTCAGTACTGCCACCACAGCTAGATAATAATAATAATTGTATAAATTATACCACAACCATTGACGTAGTTCTGGAACATGGCGGCCTTTGTCCTCAGTGTTGATCTAGCCTAGATACAAACGGATTGGTCAAATGGGGGGGAGGACCTTGCCCGGATAAGATACGCGGGGCCGGCGCGGCGGTAGATTTGTGAACTGTTGCGAAAGTGATGGACCGGCCCCGGCCGCTCGACCGCTTCCTTCTTGTCTCAAGGCTGCGTAAATACTGCGAGTGTTTCTCTAACAACAGACCGCGTCGTGGTCCGAGTCCCGGTGGAGTCTGTATGTGAGGATGGACATGTTGGACGCTAGGACGTACGGGACCTGAAATAACAACACTCAACTCGCGGGTTAACTAACTTCAAGCGTCATCTGTGATTGAACCGGGGTCTCCCTGACCAAACAGCTGTAGGGACAGTCTGAGGCAGAAGTGGAGGGAGCAGCCAGTGTTAGGTGTGAGATAGTGTGCGCTAGGGGCTATCATCATAATCATAATCATCATCATCATCTCCCAATACGAATACATTCCACTAAACCTGAACCTCCTATGGACGAAGCAAAGATGGAAATACTTTACCTGCTTCGGTGGCCGAATGGTCTAAGGCGTCATTCTCATAATATAATATAATATACTATATTGCCGATGACGGGGAGACCTGGGTTCGTTCCCGGTCGGGTGTAATGAAGGAGGTTTTCCTATCTCCCTCCACGCAAATGTGAGTTCACGTTCACTAAATTAAACCGTCCTAATCCTTATTTTGATAGAGTATTTATCATTTATGCATACAACCCGAACGGGTATTAAGACGCGGTGATAAACAATATATTTAGCGCACGACCATACTGGGATCACTCGTGAGGTTCTCTTCCACACGTCTGAAGAGCGATATTTATCTTTTCGCCTGGGCAATAATAATTAAGGACGAACAGTCGGACTAATCTTCGCCCCAATCTTGTGTGGAGGGCGTTCCTAGCGGTAAACATTCGAAATAGCTGCACCGCGTTATTCGTCGTCGAGGGCTCTCCCGTCAAGGTCGTGGCATGGGGAGTTGATTTTGGCAACGCCGGCTGTCAGATTGTTTTGTTTGACGGTTTGTCGCGGATAACAACAAAGTGTTGTTAACGGCCGCAATCAGCTTGGTATAACGGAACATGTGACAGATACTGTTTCTATTCACAAATAAGATCATATATATGTTAATAAAATTAAGAGCTTGTCTGTCATGAGCATAGCACGCTATCTATCCACCGCAAGGTTAAAAATGTTTAAAGAAAATAGTAACTCCTGTACACGAACGTGTAAGACTCAAAACAAGAATTTTAATATAGTAATTAGATTTTTAAATTAATTAAAAGCCTGATCGGAAGTTTAAAGGCAACGCGGGCGATCTAATCTATAAAGATATATTTTTTAAATTCATTATGCCTCGCGTATTGGATCCCCCGACGGTTTCTAACCCGGTCCTAATATTATCCTCCCTAATACTTGGCCTCTTAAAAAAATACTCTGTTGCAGCTAAAATATTCGCGTATGACTCAAAATGTTCACTGCACCCCCAGATTCAAATAGTCCAAACATTTTTATAAGCCACGCACAGAAGTACCTGTCATTGCCCGGGTTAACCGCGCAATGGATTGCCCCCTGGCAACGTTTTTATTTATTTCAAACAAACAGAAAAATAAAACCTATTGGTTTAGTTCTTTCGACCCAGTTTTTTAATTAATAAAATAAAAATCTAATCCAAGTTTTAAAATTCCAGGATGGTACACATGTTTGGCCACAGGGGCTACTAATGTTCAAATATCAGACCTCTGCGTGAGGTAAATATCTCGTAATCTTCATGACAGACAAACTCTTCAATTTATTGATGGAGATTAATTATTGTTATTTGAAAAATAAAGTTTAGTATTTTTATTTATAGAATTGTGTTCCATTGTTGCAACCATTCCTGGCTGTCTGGTTTATTTCTCTCGTACTAACCGTCAAATTTAACCGTTTGTTTGCTCGTCGCGATACCAGATGTGTTGTATAGAACCGGATGCCGTTGCGCGCAAGGGGAACTGGTTTTAGGAGTGATTTATTTTATCTTTATCGCCATTAATGAAATGTTGACCGTAGAGAGAAAGAGAGAGTAAGTGTATTCATTCCATGACCGCCTAGCTCCGACAACTAGCGCTGACCCATTTGGCTGCGGGCGAGTAACAAAGTAGTGACGCTCCCGCCAGATTGCGTGGGTGTCGCTTACAATATGGCGACGCTCGTCACGCATACACCAGTAGGTCGGAAGTAAAACACTAAATGGGTCATATTTTGTCCGAGACTTGTGTCGTCCGTCTGCTCGTAAAGGTATGATATGTCCGGAGACGTAATCTCAACAATAGGCGGTAAGGCCCTAGAATAGTCGATCAGAAATTCCTGAACACCAGAAACCAACTGGGTTTATAACGTTCTTGGGTGGAGCTGTGGGAGAACAAACAGAGGAGGAAAATACAAATGGCAATACAATGTGTGTTGTGACCCTCATAATATTAGATTACATCATTCGATTCACAACGATCCATTCTACGCCCCTAGACCAGTTACGTTTCTTTTTTAATAGGAATAACCTTATCTGACAACTAGTAAAGTTAATAGTTCTACTTTTACGTATTCATACTTTAAATCATTTTATATTCAGAGGTAATTTTATATCAATTATATTGTTAGTACTTATAAAATAATCATAATAATATAAAAAGTGTTATCATTTCCGAGAACAAATATAAAAAAACGTTTATTTTCTAAAATTTCTTAACTTCCAAAAATAATATTATAAAATCTAGTTTTATAAGAATATCTCGGTAAAATATTCTTGTTTTTAAAACTGCGATGATATATTTTAATATCATTTTGTAAACGGTATAATGCTTCAATCTGCGTCTTCCTTTATTAGAATCCTTCTCATATTAAATGTTAAAATGATGCTTCTGCTTTCAGGAGGGAAAACTTTCTTTGTTCCACTGTCTTCTATGTTGACGTTACGCTTGTAAAGTAAACAATTAAATCTGTAACAAACATGCCGTGACTGAGGGAAAGAATTTAGATTAGCATGAAACTCGCCAGATCGCATTCAAGTATTACGAGCCAAAGTCTGTTAATAAACATTTGATAGACAGATCTTGCCGTGGCAATAGAAAGCGAACTGTGCACATGGAAACCAGTTGAGACTTAGAAGAAACATAAGCAAAATATTAATTCCTGGCCGATAGCTTGAGAAAAAAAAGTACAAACTTTTTTTTATTAGACTGTACCCGGACACTGAAATGGCTCCGAGCGATTAAAAAAGATTATCCTCAGAATATGCATCGATAAATCCCAACTTCAACGTCTCAATAGCTGAGCAGCTTCATCCAACTTTAACATCTCAATGGCTGAGTAACTCCATCAAACTTTAACATCTCAATAGCTGAGTAACTCCATTTTAAATCTCACGTGAGACGAGTTTTTTTTTCCACCAAAAGGTATAGGGTCGGGGTGGCCAACCACAAGTAGCGAATTGTCCATTAAAGTGTGGCGAATTTGAGTAGACAGATCTCACAGTAAAATAAGCCTCTCCTTGACGGCGTTGTTGGTTGTAACTTGATATATCCTGCATATAAATCATTGGAAGCATTCCGCTTTCTGAATGAGTCGTTGATGTAACCCCGCCCCCCCAATTCCCTTTCCCATCACCTGGTTTCAGCTCTGCCTTCAGACAAAAGGATTGTCGCCCTTCACGATAAATTGTCCTATATTTTAAATTTGAACATTTTCCGCCATTTGCGCCTGTAACCGAGTAGTCAAAGTGGTCATGTCTTGAATGAACTTGTTCAAACAATGTGTGTTGTTTTAAAATGTTTGATTAACAACCTGATTTATCAATTTTTAAATTATTTGGCTAACACTATCTCTCATTAGCTGCTCCTCTGGCTGAATTGAAATTAATGTTGCCCCACCTCTAGAATCTAAAGCACTTTAGGCATGTAAAACATGTAGCCCAACCCATGATCCTTTGCGCTCTTCGGCCTTTATTGAAAAACATTCGACACAGAAACACGCCATTTGGAAATGTTATACCTTATCACATTTATATACATCGAATTCAAAAAATTTCATTTATGATAGAGTAAAAAAAAATCTTAATCCCAATTGTAAAAAGTTCCTGGAAGAAAATAGAGGGTGAGTCTTATAATTTTATATATATTTAATTTACCTTTTGTGTTAAAAAGGCAATTATTTGGAGTTATTTTAGCTTAAGAGGGCGACTTTTTATGAGTTCCCCTCAATATTTTTAATTTTCAGTGTGATCCCTTATGATCAAACGCGTTTGGGCCGCCCACTCTAATCAGTATATCTGCGCTCGCCAATGAGTGAGGCTGACCGTTATTCTCGGCATATGTCGTCGCAATCCCCTCAATTAATTTGTGAGAAAGACAAGAAAGAGAGAGAAATACCCTCTGCACAAAGTTATTATCGTCATCATCCTTATTTTGAATTTTTAAAGCATCCACACTACTAAATTTACTTCTGTCTTCAAAGGAGGGAAAATAGTCGCTTCTTTATGAAGTTACCAAATTGAAATGCGCACAAAAAGTTATTAAAGACACCAGAGATGCGCCGGCGGGAGATAAAAGTCCAAGGGCATCATTTGACGCCCCGTTTAATAGGGAAAACCCTGTGAAGGAATTTCTATGATGTTTTGTTGTTCAATCTTGAACTTCAACACGAAGATTTGCCAACGGAACGGACCAAAATAAACAAACATCATATCAGTTTGCGAGGAAATTGTGAATGAAATGTTCCAGCCTGTAGCGGGACACGTTGTGTTAACAAGCACAAACAATATTTCAACACAATTAAAAATGTGTGTTTGTACTTCATGCCTTAACAACCGTCCTAATATCCCCGCGTTTGGGGCTCAAGAAGCGAGGATCTAGAAGAGAACGTACCCGCATTTTCATAGAGGGAAAGCGGGAAACTCTTTAAGGAAAAACCACCCTCTGTACACCAGGACTGGAACCAGTAATCCTGGGTTCGATTCCCGCTATGTGATTCTTGATCTTATTTATTTAAGACAAATGCTCTTACATTTAATTAAGTTTATCCCTCCTCATGCTGAGTAGTTGGGTTGAATAGGTTAAGTAACCCATAGCCAGAACACGGGTGTGCGGCGTATTTATACAATAGAATATTTAAACATAATAGCATTATACTTTAAAATGTTTCCAGTATTTTTATCACCGTGTATTACTACCCATTCGGATTTTAACATATGTACTAATTATTATGCTAACGTGTTAAGGCTTATAAAGGTTCAATTTAAAGGACGTGGACCAGCATTTGCAAAGAAGGGAGAGGGGAAAAAACCACCAACCTCAGTACACCCCACCTCCCCTTTCATCGGCTTTCCAGTATATTGCAAGAGTGACGCCTTAGACCGTGCGGTCACCGAAGCGTGTATTATTACGTCGAGTTGAGTTTTTATTGCTGCCAATATTGATAGCTTGTTACTATATTATTATTATTGTATTGACCATATCTATCGCTGCAGATAACATGACTTGACGCATGAATACTTAAAAGTATATTTCAAAAAGACCCTGCGAAAATTGGGCTGTAGTTTCCATTGCTTTAGAATAAACATTGGAATGTATTTTTAACAATATATTCTCCGGAAATAGCATGTCGTCTGTTATTTGGAGAACTAGATTGTTTCTATTTTGGTCGCCCTCAGGGGTGTGATAACGGTAGGGCCACACAGGGCCCCGCGCTTGCTTTGGTCACACAGGGGAGAAAACAAGTCGCGGTGGGAAATGTTAGCTTGCCTCGCTCCGACAGTTGGCTCCATGTATAGGCGATCTAGCAAATGTTGTCAGAGTGTAAAAACAAATAAAAACATACTCATATGATTTGATTTATTGGACGAGTGAAGCGGGTTCTCAGTTTTAACTACACCGATTTGCATTTGTCTGTCTGTCCGTCTATGGTGGAGATGTAACGCACTAACCAATTTAAGTCAAATTTGTCAAAGTTGTTCTTTGTACCTTCAGACTATACAGATCAAGTTTATCTTTATCACAAACCCACCTCGGTGGCGTAGTTGGCTAACGCGCTTGTCGTGTTGGGCTCGACTGCTGAGGATGGGGAGATCGAGGTTCGAATCTCGGTCGGGTGAACTGGGAGTGGTTTTCCCTAAATGGTTTTCCACTCTCCCTCCACGCAAATGCGAGTTCACTTCCTCTAATTAAACCTTCGCAATTCCTAATCCATTAGCGTAATTAGTACTTAAAGCGTATAACCCGAACGGGTAGTAAGACGCAGTGCTAAAATAAAAAAATAGACAAGAAGAAAGGAACATATATTGCAGAACAGTGCAGAGGACAAGGTTACGATGTCAGGTATATTTCAAGGTGTAAAAGCAACCATTTTTGAAAAGAGTCCTCAACCCTATTTTTCCCCATGCAGTGCGCGCACGTGCTATGGAAACCTACTTTGGCAATAGCCAATAGTCCTCTACTAACCGCTGGCTATGCTAATATGTTAGAGATAGGAAGGTTAATTCTAAGAGGAAGTGCAACCACATTTACACGGAGAAAAAGTGGAAAACCATAAATGAAAAAAGACCCTCAGTACACCCGAGTGAGATTCAAACCCCGAACCTATCATCGACAGTCTAGTTCACTGTAAGTGTGACGCCTTAGACATTGGGGAGAGGAAGATAAGCAAGTTAATGTTTATTATTTTTGTGAAAGGGCCCCCCCTTTCCCCGGGCTCTGTGAGAAGCCCTGGTTACACTGTTGGATGGATTTAAAAAAAAAATTAACATTTCACTTTTTCACTGGAATAAAGATAAGTACGTCGACACAAGTTTCACAAGGTCACAACAGAGCGTTCCGAGATGGTTATGGATGGTGTTAGTGGTTTGGAAGTTTCACGAGTGCCCTTATAATAAGAGATACAGCGGTTTTAGTCGACGCCCATAAGGGGCTTGAGTAGTCGATCAGAAAAAACTCCTAAACACCAGAAACCACATGGGATTATAACGCTCCTCGGCGGAGCTGTAGGAGAACAAACGGGGAGGAGAAAATACAAATGACAATACAATTGTATTAAATGACTGTATTATATTCACAAAGATCCATTCTACTCTCCTATAGCAGTTACCTTTCGGTTACCTCTTAACGATCAAAGAAATATGTGGAGTTTTGTTTGGACTTTCCAGAGTGGAAAACATCAACTTTTGAACTATATTACAAGTCTATGTATGTACAGGTTGATAGGAAATAGTTTTATGTTCGTTCCAATAAAAAACAACTCTGTTATCAGTTTTGTCAATATTTAACCTAAGCGCAACACCTGGCTGGCCCTATCCCAGCTACCTAGACAGACTCCTTGAGGTCAAAAGATCTGTCCGTCTGTCCTACGACTGGGTTAGTTCACAGTTGAACATTTACTGCGGAACTTTTCCGGGTGTTAACCATCTGTGAGCTTTGAAGAAGTTTCAAGAATTCATAAACATTTTAATTTAACGTTGCTTGCTATAATTATAAACGTGTTTATGTGAATTGTAACTGAATAATATGCTTGCGTGAGATGTTGCCAGGCTTTAGTTGCCAGCATTCCACACGAGACTCGGTTATCTCAATGAGATGTTGCCAGGCTTTAGTCGCCAGTATTCCACACGAGACTCGGTTATCTTTAAACATGGGACGGTGACTTGAAATGTTTGAGACGCAAAGTCTCATAAACTGCTGGACGGATTTCCATACAGCAGGTCTCAGTGATGTCAACAAACTGTTGACGGCCGTCTTGGTCAGCTGTCGGGCCACACGGCTTAAAACTCTATGGTCTGTGTCGTTTTATGGAACTTCTTCACTAAAGTCTCTTAGGATTATACTCCCTTTCGCCACTCCCCCACAACCACCCTTTGTCATGTCAATAAGATAGAGGGTGAAGAAAGCTACTAAGCTCGTTATATCAAGGAAGAGAGGAAAGCTCTCTGGTAAACCTAGAGCTCTTTCCATTCAGCCTGGTCTCGTAGCTCCGCTGATAAGATTAGAAGTTAGAGAGGAAAGCTATCTGGTAAACCTAGAGCTCTTTCATCCAGTCTGGTCTCGTAGCTCCGCTGATAAGATTAGAAGGAAGAGAGGAAATCTCTCTGGTAAACCTAGAGCTCTTTCCATCCAGCCTGGTCTCGTAGCTCCGCTGATAAGATTAGTAGGATGAGAGAAGCCTTTCTGTAAACCTAGAGCTCTTTTTATCCAGCTGGTTCGTATCTCCATTAAAAGTTAGAATGGAGAGAAAGCTATCTGGTAAACTAGTAGGCTCTTTCCATTCCAAGCCTGGTTCTCTGTAGTCCCGCTGATAAGATTGTAAGGAATGAGAGAGAAATCTCTGGAAACCTGAGATCCTCAGTCCATCCAGCCTGGTTCCTCGTAGCTCGCCCGATAAATTAAGGGGATGGAACTCTTGAACTAAAGCTCTTTCTATCCTAGCCTGTCTCCGTAAGCCCCGCATGATAAGATTGAGTAAGGTATAGAAGGAGGAAAGCTCTCTGGTAAACCTAGAGCTCTTTCATTCAGCTGGTCTCGTAGCTCCGCTGATAAGATTAGAAGAAGAGAGGAAAGCTCTCTGGTAAACCTAGAGCTCTTTCATCCAGTCTGGTCTCGTAGCTCCGCTGATAAGATTAGAAGGGTCGTTGTAAATGAGCTAATGTCACATTCTCACACATTTGTTTATAGTAACAAGACTCTAACTATAGGGCTGTTGAGGGAAATAAAACTCTAACTATAGGGTTGTTGGGGGAAATAAAACTCTAACTATAGGGTTGTTGAAGGAAATAAAACTCTAACTATAGGGTTGTTGAGGGAAATATAACTCTAACTATAGGGTTGTTGAGGGAAATAAAACTCTGACTATAGGGTTGTTGAGGGAAATAAAACTCTAACTACAGGGTTGTTGAAGGAAATAAAACTCTAACTATAGGGTTGTTGAGGGAAATAAAACTAACTATAGGGCTGTTGAGGGGAAAAAAGTCCTGTGAGAATCTTTCGACCATATTTTGAAATAACGCATCGTATAATTTAAATATTGCGTTAGAACTGAACGTGTTCCTGGCAATTTATCGGTTACCGAAGCAGTACTCTAAAAACCAAACCAAACCAAAATACAGCATTCTTGATCCAAAAAAACATATATATATAAAAAAAATTAAAATGTAGGCTTACATAATTAACGTAGAAAGTTAAAGATGTACAATTAGTTATTGTTGACAACGAGGCTTGGAGGATGGAAACGATATTTGGCTGCGTCAAGTGTCAGTTCATGTAGAGTAATAATCACGCTCAGATCTTCAAACGAGAGAAACAGCATTTGCGTGGACGAAGAATGAAAAAACCATTTAGGGGAAAATAGTCCCTTAGTCCCGCGATTCGAACCCCAATACCCCCATTTGACCACCGAAGAGGGTTACTCTGCCCCCCTCGTTCGGGTCCAGCCGTAATCAGAGCCAGGGTACCTGAGACTTGGCGCTCTTGCCCACGGTAGAGTCTGGGACGGTTGGTAGACATGGACCGATAGTAATCTATAGGGTTCACACAAGGTCCGTGATAGTTCGAGGTCATGAACTAGTCACTAAAACAAGTGATTACGTTAACAGGATCTGACAAACTTGGCAACACTGTAAGATACAGCTGACAACGTACTACAGTATTTACAGGAACCAGGAACTAATCTGGACTACTGGGGGTCTCCAGGGGATTACTGTTGTAATACTGGCTGATTGAGGGTCTCCAGGGGATTACTGTTGTAATACTGGCTGACTGAGGGTCTCCAGGGGATTACTGTTGTAACACTGGCTGACTGAGGATCTCCAGGGGATTACTGTTGTAATACTGGCTGACTGAGGGTCTCCAGGGGATTACTGTTGTAACACTGGCTGACTGAGGGTCTCCAGGGTGTTACTGTTGTAATACTGGCTGACTGAGGGTCTCCAGGGGATTACTGTTGTAACAATGGCTGACTGAGGATCTCCAGGGGATTACTGTTGTAACACTGGCTGAATGAGGGTCTCCAGGGGATTACTGTTGTAACACTGGCTGACTGAGGATCTCCAGGGGATTACTGTTGTAACACTGGCTGACTGAGGATCTCCAGGGGATTACTGTTGTAACACTGGCTGAATGAGGGTCTCCAGGGGATTACTGTTGTAACACTGGCTGACTGAGGATCTCCAGGGGATTACTGTTGTAATACTGGCTGACTGAGGATCTCCAGGGGATTACTGTTGTAACACTGGCTGAATGAGGGTCTCCAGGGGATTACTGTTGTAACACTGGCTGACTGAGGGTCAACACTGGCTGACTGAGGATCTCCAGGGGATTACTGTCGTAACACTGGCTGACTGAGGGTCTCCAGGGGATCACTGTCGTAACACTGGCTATAACTGTTACGGAGGGCACAGTAAATCCATCACTTCTTACCCCAACTATGTTAGATAACAGATCGTCAAAGTGTGTCCGACATGTCCTTACTGGTGGTATAGTTATAGGCTCTACATCCTTCCCCGCCACAACACCACATTGTGTGGATTGTGTGTTTGGATTGCAATACTAAATCTCAGGCCGTGCTGGGACCACCCGAAGCAATCCCCTGATTTCCTCATTGACGTTACAAGGACCCGCCACCAGTAGCGGTGGGAACCACAGTCAAATATCCACAGGAAGGACCTTACTTGCTCCTAGCTACAGATCCTCAGGTCCCGGGTTCAATCCCCGGCGATCTCAATGTTATGTGAAGCAGTTGATCTGTAACAGGATCAAACTCATCTTTGTGAGGACAAATGAGAAGCTACTTGAGTATCGGTTCCGGTCTAGAAAACTGATATTAACAGACGGAGGGTTCATTGTGCTGACCACAAGACACCCCCTATTTACAGATGTTGGCACTATCTTCTGACAGTTCTAAAAGTGACTAGATCAACTCTCACGTGTTCATACGTCAAGTCATGTGATCTGCAGCTGTCCCTTGTAATGAAATGTTATCAATGTTTGTATTTTGTAAAAGGCCCTTCCTGTGGATATGATGTTGTGGGAGTGGACTCACCTCTCTCTGATCCTCTCCCAGAGCGAGTTGGTGAAGCCTCGCGCCATGTCTCCCATCCCCGTCAGGGGGGCGCGGTCCATCTGTCTCTCATCACACGGTCAGACCTCTCTCATCACACGGTCAAACAACCCTCATCACACGGTCAAACACAGCCCTCATCACACGGTCAAACAACCCTCACCACACGGTCAAACACTCCTCATCACACGGTCAAACAACCCTCCCTCGCTCCGACAGTCCTTCAGACGGAGGTGGAGCGACACGCGCGGGTCACGGGGTTTCGGTTCGAGCCTCGCTCCTGTCAAACCGTGACGAAGTCTCGTTGAACCGAAATGGCTGATTCTCCGTTGACGAATCGATCTCTTCTCGAACTGATTGCGATCCAAAGTTGACGCTGAGCCGTTTGGCCGACTCTTGATATGGACTCTGGCACCGGCGGTCGTTAAAAAAAAAAAAAGAAAAAAAACACGAGAAAACAAAAGGCGTATATATCGCGAATTAAGTGAGAATATTCGCTCGCGAGAGAGAGAGAGTGTCATATTCAACACGTTGGCTCCTTAGGCCGGGTGTACACATGCCGCGGTGACAACCAGTAGTCTGTATATTCCTGTGCTGTCCTCCAACTGCAGATATAGAGCACGCTTGGTATCGGTGTGCGTGGCGTAGGCGTCAGGTTCACTAGATGAACCACGGCCGGCAAGAAGATTCTGGGAATTTTATCAAGAAATACGGAAGCACGAAAATGATTTTTTTTAAATAACTATAGAATGTCCAACCAGCACTTTTATTTTTCCGTGTGGTCTTTAAAAAGTTGGTGGTTTTTGTCCCAAAGCGGAGATTCAGGCGCTAGCTTACATCGAGTAAGCATTTCAAGTATGACAACATTTGACTCCTGATCCATGTTCTGGGGAACAGGGCGAGTATGAAAGAGATGTTGTCAATTCCAGGGGTGGTCGACAACACGCGGGGGAAGGGGTGAATAGCGCGCTTGGGGTGGAACTATAACTTTTAACTTCAGACTCGTTCATAGTATCAAAATTAAAAAATCGTATTGTGTTCCTATTAGGTAGGGTTATAACTATGAACTTCTTTTGCTGTTTAATTTTATAATTAAAGTAAATCTAAAGAAAAAAGGGCCAAGTAAAATGTAGAATAATTACAATTATATCCGTGGATGCATCTGGTGTAGATCTTATGTCTCAACTTCCCGAGAAAGTCTTAAATGCTTTTAAACAAGAACATTGTTCAATAAAACGTGAAAATGAAAAGTTTAATTGTGTTGCTAGTGATCATGTTCTTGAGCAAATACTTATCATTTCTTCTAAAGTTATTGGCGGCCGGACAGGAATATCACAATCAAGGACAAAATAGTGTCTACGTTATCCCAGTAAATCATCATTGCACGAGACTGACTGTCAGAGTACTATGGTTTGATCTCACCCATTGGTGACATAACGAATACTCGCACATTGAATGGGGCACAAATGTAAGAGTCAGAGATGAAGGGATATAAAAAAATGTATAATATTCCTTTTTGAAAATGATAATCAGTGAAACAAATGGTTTACGTAACATTGTGAGTGGCTTATTAGTAAATGAAGAAGAAACACCATTCTTGCTCAGGGTGTAACCTACCAGTAAAGAAATGGAGGTATGAACATTTTTAGACAGAGCGTTTAGTTGACAAAACGAAAAGCTTTTCTCAGAAACAGATTGCTGTTAAAATTTTCGCATACTCAGCAACATAATCCAATAAGAAAGATAACTATAAAAAAAGGAGCTCTATAGAAAATAACTTTATACATTATGATTTTCTTTTAGCTATACAGAGAAACATTAGTACTGCAGAGTTGACAAAGCATCAGTAATGCTTTATCCTTTCGCCTTGATCTTTCATGGTCCTTGATCTGGCATTCTCAAAAAAAGCAAGAACGCAAAATTGATTAACGAAATTGCGTAAAAAGCAATTTCACAAGAAATGTGAATATATTTCCTCTTATTCCGCAAGAAGTGCACTTTATGGATGAATGTCCCTTATACACTCATTACTCTTTGTGGTCCTTTCAAAGACTAAGACATTTGGGGGTTTAGCAAGTTTTCATTTGGACAAAATGAGTTAGTTTTGCAACAAACTAATTTTACACGCATTGACGTAGTTTTTGACACGTACGGTGAATCATCCATATAATTTGAAGAGCAAGAGAGAAGATCAGCTGGTGAAGATTCACTAATTGTGAGAATAACTTCCAAAATAGTAGTCTTGATACCTACACAGTAAGGAAAACAAACCCCTTTTGTCTGTTCCAATCGAATTTAATTTTACAGAATGCTTAGGTTCCAAAAGGCTGTCCTCTTGTTATTGGTGGATAGTTTTTGAATGGAACCGAATGCTCTGAGAACAACGTGTTTACAGGGTAACATATTTCGCAAGTTATCACTTGGAGGCTTATTCTAGAATGTTATTTCATGCTTCTGAATCTGTTCAACAGAACTATTCATGTGGTATTGTTATTTACGGTCCTGACACTGACGTTTTCATACTTAGAGTTCTATTTTGGAATCATTCATAACTGTTGGTTGTATTGGTCAGTTGATAATTGTTGAGGTCAGTGAAAATAGAAGATGTCTTGGGGCCCCTTTGCTTCAGAGTATTATGGGGATTCATTTAGTGAAGTTCTGCCAGCGTTACATGCTCTACAGGGTGTGACATAACAAGTAAAACTGGGTAAAAAGAGTTGTTTTATTTACAGCATATCAAGAAGCTGGACAAACTTATGTGATGGATCAACCCTAGCGTCTTAAATAATATTGGTTCTCTACCCTGAACTTCATGTACTTGAAGTATTAGCTCAACTTCATGTTTGGGAGCGTTCATTAAATGCATTTGAGCCACTTGATCTGTTGAGATCTGGCAACGCTACAGATTCTGAAGGTAACACACGACATGTTCTAATGAAACCTGTCGTATGTTACCTTCACAACCAGAATAGACGAGATGGCACGGTCGATTCAGAGCAGACGAGATGGTTTAGGGTGGGATGTAAGGGAATGCCAGTTGAGGTCCTTATTTCTGCAGTTTTTAAGACAAAAAAACATTTTTTGGTCAGAATAAAACATAGTTTAATTTTCCACACTTAGTAATATCAACAGTTCCTGTTCACAGGAGATAGTCAACAATTACTGTTGATATCACCACGAGGAGATAACTAAACTATGTTAACACTGGAGCAATGTCGGCTGTCGATAATGTGCTATATAACAGCTAATTACCACTTGACGAAGTAAGTCCTGGCGTGTTTCTCCTTGGCTGGGTCCCCGTCCAAAGTGACGCCGAGGCCTGTCACCGCGCGGGGTTTCATCGTCCTTCCAGAGTGTTCTGTCCCGAACACCAGAGGACAACCTTCACTCCGAACTGTTCCAAGACGGCTGTTTATTGAAACCCTGACAACTGTTTATGTTATTATAATAAGTTATCACGTTATTCGCCATCTCAGCCTTTCAAAGAGCCTCATGAATATGTGAGATCACATGTTGCTCCGCTCGGACGTGAGATCTCTGTGTGTATTATCTACTTGTTCTGACGAAGGAACTTTACGCGAGTGGTTTTTTTCCTTACAATTCTCGGTCGGGTGAAGAATGCGCATTAGACGCGGTAGTTTCGGTTTGAGTGGACAATTGGCTCGTTTCGAGAAAAATAAGGCGATATTTTCGCTTTTAAGTGACGAATATTCAAGGTCATTTGAATCCCTCGGTCACATATTAAACATATAGCTCAATATTTTTAGAAAAGGGTTCTTATCTGTCATACAGAAAAGTTACTGCAGTCCAATATTCATAGAAAGGACCTTATCTGACAGTTGTAAAAGCTATTAAATCTACTTTCACGTATTCATACGTCAAGTCATTTTATATGCAGATGTAAATTTAGATAGATATTATCAATACATGTAAAATAACAATAATAATAAGTAAAATGTTATCAATGTTGATCGCAAGGAAATATGTTTGTATTTTCTAAAAGGATCTTTCTATGAAAGTTGGACTGTACTTTAGAATTCGGAGTCCCCTGCTCCCCCCAATTGTGCTCCGCGTCTTACCACCCGTCCGAGCTATCCGTATAGTTAGGCTAATTGAAGAAGGTAGAATTTTAAAACCGTATCCGCATTTGCGTGGAGCGTGTTTGAAATAAAACTCTAACCACGACCTCTCAGTTAGGGAGCCTGGCGCCTTGGTGCTGTAGTAATATACCGTGGTCTTGTCCTACACAACTCTAGCATCAGTGGACAAGTCGTCTAAGGCGCTATCCCTGATAATAGCAGAGTGTGATGGTTGTGGGAAGAACTAACAGCTCTTGAGTGAGAGGATCAGCCAGGGATGCTGGCAACTGTCACTGGGAGAGGACTATCACACCTCGTCACACCCCGAGCAGAGCTCACAAGGGTGCCGGCACTACAGTATGACATCACAGTTATAAATTAATTGAGACCAGTTTCAGTGTAATTAAGTTGGTTAATTAACAGGACCGTGGTGTATGGGTCAGTGTACCTGGCCATGAGCCTAGGAGTTCAGAGTTCGATTCCCGGCCAGTACCATTGTTATTTTTCCCGAAAGAGGTATCACCCCCAAGATTTGGTTAGTTAGGCTTAAGTTAGGTTTAAGTGTTTCTACTGGTTTAACACCCACATACTAATTGAGTCCTAGTATAGTCAGTTGATAGAGTGGGTCCTAGTATCATAAGTCAGTTGATACAGTGGGTCCTAGTATAGTCAGTTGATAGAGTGGGTCCTAGTATAGTCAGTTGATAAGTGGGTCCTAGTATAGTCAGTTGATAGAGTGGGTCCTAGTATAGTCAGTTGATACAGTGGGTCCTAGTATAGTCAGTTGATAGAGTGGGTCCTAGTATAGTCAGTTGATAGAGTGGGTCCTAGTATAGTCAGTGATAGAGTGACTAGTATAGTCAGTTGATACGTGTCCTCAGTATAAGTCCTAGTTGATAAGTGGGTCTAGTATAGTCAGTGATAGATGGGTCCTAGTATAGTCAGTTGATAGAGTGGGTCCTAGTATAGTCAGTTGATAGAGTGGTAGTATCCAGTATAATGTCAGTTGATAGAGTGGGTCCTAGTATAGTCAGTTGATAAGTGGGTCCTAGTATAGTCAGTTGATAGAGTGGGTCCTAGTATAGTCAGTTGATAGAAGTGGGTCCTAGTATAGTCAGTTGATAGATGGGTCCTAGTATAGTCAGTTGATAGAGTGGGTCCTAGTATAGTCAGTTGATAGAGTGGGTCCTAGTATAGTCAGTTGATAGAGTGGGTCCTAGTATAGTCAGTTGATAGAGTGGGTCCTAGTATAGTCAGTTGATAGAGTGGTCCTAGTATAGTCAGTTGATAGAGTGGGTCCTAGTATAGTCAGTTGATAGAGTGGGTCCTAGTATAGTCAGTTGATAAAATGGTCCTAGTATAGTCAGTTGATAGAGTGGGTCCTAGTATAGTCAGTTGATAGAGTGGGTCCTAGTTGATAGTCAGGTTGATAAAGTGGGTCCTAGTATAGTCAGTTGATAAAAGTGGGTCCTAGTATAGTCAGTTGATAGAGTGGGTCCTAGTATAGTCAGTTGATAAAGTGGGTCCTAGTATAGTCAGTTGATAAGAGTGGGTCCTAGTATAGTCAGTTGATAGAGTGGGTCCCAGTGTAGAGTATGAGCTAAGAATAGACCCGGCCACTACTAAGATTCGCACCGACTCGACAAGAATAGAGAGCCCTCCACTAGAATACTCCCCATTCAACCGGGCGGTTGTTGAGTCACAACACTGACAGCACTACACTCAGACACAAAGAAGGCCCGGAACGATGCTGGTGCATTTCCTCTCAAATTAAACTTTAATAGATGGTAACCGTTACACTTTCAATAGACTGCACTGCCGATGATAGAGAGATCGGGGTTCAATCCCAGTCAAGTGTAATGAGGGTGGTTTCCCCTAAATGATTTCCAATTCTTCCTTCACGAAAATGAGGATGCACTTCCTATAAGGTGCTCTAAAAGATAGAATGTCCCTGTAATTCCAGGAGAGAATGTCCCTGTAACTCCAGGGGAGAATGTCCTTGAAACTCCAGGAGAGAATGTCCCTGTAACTCCAGGGGAGGGTGGAGGAATGTCCCTGTAACTCCATGAGAGAATGTCCTTGAAACTCCAGGAGAGAATGTCCCTGTAACTCCAGGGGAGAATGTCCCTGTAACTCCAGGAGAGAATGTCCCTGTAACTCCAGGGGAGAATGTCCCTGTAACTTCAGGAGAGAATGTCCCTGTAACTCCAGGGGAGAATGTCCCTGTAACTCCAGGAGAGAATGTCCCAGTAACTCCAGGGGAGAATGTCCCTGTAACTCCAGGAGAGAATGTCCCTGTAACTCCAGGAGAGAATGTCCCTGTAACTCCAGGGGAGAATGTCCCTGTAACTCCAGGAGAGAATGTCCCTGTAACTCCAGGGGAGAATGTCCCTGTAACTCCAGGGGAGGGTGACGCATTGTGTCTGCTAGGGAGGGGTGGTTTACCAGCTCCACCACGACTTGACGTGCAGGAAATAACTACACTCCGGGACCTTCCTTCCGTCACGAGATGACACACAATCAGTTGGTTGTGGACAGATATTGTCCTGGGTGGCGAGCTACTAGGTAGGTGGAGGACAGGGTGGCGGGCTACTAGGTAGGTGGAGGAAAGGGTGGTGGGCTACTAGGTAGGTGGAGGACAGGGTGGTGGGCTATTAGGTAGGTGGAGGACAGGGTGGTGGGCTATTAGGTAGGTGGAGGACAGGGTGGTGGGCTACTAGATAGGTGGAGGACAGGGTGGTGGGCTATTAGGTAGGTGGAGGACAGGGTGGCCGGCTACTAGGTAGGTGGAGGACAGGGTGGTGGGCTATTAGGTAGGTGGAGGAAAGGGTGGTGGGCTATTAGGTAGGTGGAGGACAGGGTGGCAGCTGACCTACTCTGTTATTTCCACTCTCAGTACCCACACCAGTGGTCACGCAGTGCCAGGAGGCAGTAGAGAGGAGGCAATGTCCTATCCTCGCTTGCCCGAGGATTAGAGAAGGCTTGTGATAGTCCTTGCTAGTTAGACTACATGCAGCACGTCGCTGTGAAGAAGGTTGTATAGCCTACCAGTATTATACCCACGGTCTAATGCTAATGCATGTATTAAAACATTCATTCTCTTCACCGTGTTAGCTTGCGTTAGTTTGTTAGCTATAGTCCAATTCTATGAATAAGGTAATTTTTTGACAGCTTCAAAAGTGGACATATCTCTTAAATCAGTTTAAAAATGACTTCTGGACACTGGAATCGAACCCGGGGCCTTTGACACATTGCGCCAATGCCAATGACTATGTTTGAAGCTATTAGTAACAAAACACATATCAAGTCATGTGATCAGTAGCTGTCACTTTTGACAGATATTATCAAAACATATCAAATCATGTGATCAGTAGCTGTCACTTTTGACAGATATTATCAAAACATATAAAATAGCAATAATAATATAATAAAACATTATCAGTGTTGACAACAAACAAATATGTTGGTAATTTGTAAAATATCATTCATATGAAAATAGGACTGTATACATTGTATGACTCCGCCACTGCTCCATATGTTAGTTTGACTTATCGCCGACAGGTGTCTCAACTGGGCGCGCTGCCGGCAGACAATAATAGACAACCTTATTTTCTACCGCGGATTATGACCACATCTGCGCTTTATTGGCGGGAGGGGTAGGGGGGGGGGCACGACAGACGACAAAGTTGTTGGCAAATGCTTATAGCGCTTTCCCCTACATAATAATAATAATAATAATAATAATAATAAGTCTTTAATACCTCCACAATGGCGCACTACGAGTGCCCGAGGTACCCATGTTATTCTAGTAATACCTCCACAATGGCGCACTGCGAGTGCCCGAGGTACCCATGTTATTCTAGTAATATCTCCACAATGGCGCACTGCGAGTCCCCGAGGTACCCACGTTATTCTAGTAATATCTCCACAATGGCGCACTGCGAGTCCCCGAGGTACCCACGTTATTCTAGTAATATCTCCACAATGGCGCACTGCGAGTGCCAGAGGTACCCACGTTATTCTAGTAATACCTCCACAATGGCGCACTGCGAGTCCCAGAGGTACCCATGTTATTCTAGTAATACCTCCACAATGGCGCACTACGAGTGCCAGAGGTACCCATGTTATTCTAGTAATACCTCCACAATGGCGCACTGCGAGTGCCAGAGGTACCCACGTTATTCTAGTAATACCTCCACAATGGCGCACTACGAGTGCCAGAGGTACCCATGTTATTCTAGTAATACCTCCACAATGGCGCACTGCGAGTGCCAGAGGTACCCACGTTATTCTAGTAATACCTCCACAATGGCGCACTACGAGTCCCCGAGGTACCCACGTTATTCTAGTAATATCTCCACAATGGCACACTGCGAGTGCCAGAGGTACCCACGTTATTCTAGTAATACCTCCACAATGGCGCACTGCGAGTGCAAGAGGTACCCACGTTATTCTAGTAATACCTCCACAATGGCGCACTGCGAGTGCTAGAGGTACCCACGTTATTTAGTAATACCTCCACAATGGCGCACTACGAGTGCCAGAGGTACCCATGTTATTCTAGTAATACCTCCACAATGGCGCACTGCGAGTGCCAGAGGTACCCACGTTATTCTAGTAATACCTCCACAATGGCGCACTACGAGTCCTGAGGTACCCATGTTATTCATTTATCTCTGGTGTCGACCAAGTAAATGATCTCATCTATAGAGGAGCGTATTTCTCGCGGAATGCGAGATATTGGCGTGGCCCGATGAAACCGGTGTTATTCAACTGTCATGTAACGAGCATCTGGCGGGGAATGAGTCGCACCACATGTGTGGATATTACCACACAACAACACACACACACACACACACATGCGGCCTGACCAATACACTTCATATAGCAGAATAAACTTTCTTAAGATCAATATTATTCATTCAATCCAGTGTCAGTCCGGACTATCAACACCTACAATTATTATAGTCTTCACTATCTGACCTCAGGGCAAGGCGTGCTAACCCATCCCCTAAACCTTCTGAAATCACGAATAAATCTATTAGCACCCGTAAAGGCTTATTCTAATCTAACAAGACAAGCACATCAACCAGACCCCATAGCCTTATCTTATCCTGCAGTTAGTTTCTTGGCACAGATGAAGATATTGTTTTCTTAGGACTGCACTTCTAGTGATCTCCGAATGAGCCGTTAGGCCTTTAGCAGACCCCGCGCCACGTGAAGTTGTTTTACCCATCTGGGGACCTAACCAAAGTATGCTATGGAACGATCTTGAACACAGACAATTTATTTTATTGCGTCTTACCACCCGTACGGGTCGTTTGCATATTTGCACTAATGAGGTATGGACAAGAAAGGCATCATATAGAGGAAATGTATCCACATTTACGTGAGGGGAGTGTAGAGATACTCTCCATCTCAGTTAAACCAGACTGGACAATATTGTTGCCTTCACCTGTGTCCAAACGTTTCGGTTGGGAAGCATCTTACGTGTGGCTGTAGTAGGTTAAGCTAGTTTCTAAATCATGAGGGGCACAGTCTTGACAAATATTCAAAATACTCAAACGACGATTGATATCCATAGCAAGGACATTCCAACTGCTGCGATTCCCGCGCCTGCGCAGTAGCCGCCAGTAGGCGTGGCTTGGTGGTGACGCAACAGTTCAGTTTATCCCACGCCTGCGCAGTAGCCGTCAGTAGGCGTGGCTTGGTGGTGACGCAACAGTCTCAGTTTA